>CM077081.1:137113775-137713998 GCA_039513925.1 Platanthera zijinensis
AGCGATCAGCGCTTCAAAGACATTCTCAATCTATTCAAAGAACAGCAGCTATCCCAAATAATGACAACCAGAATGAAGATTGCATCAGAAGAAATAAAAGAATGGTGTTATACAGTGACAGATGAGAATGAGAACTCTATCGTCGGCATTATAAAAGGGACTCAGGTACAATTGTCCCCGGCTCTTTTAACTGAAGTTTTTCATCTTAGTTCTGGAGAAGATTCCATAGAGTTATCTGGAGAGGAATATGACTCCATGCTTGATAGAATGGGTCACAATGCTGTGAACCCTAACAAACTACTGAAGAAAAATCTGTCGATAGAATTTCAATTTTTGGCTGATGTAGTTGCGAAAGTGCTTCTGGCCAAGCACTCAGCCCATGATACCATATCAAGATATCAATTTTGTCTAATGGGAGCTCTGCTTGATAAGAAACATCTAGACTGGGGATCAATTTTCTTCAACCTGATTAAGAAGAAGCTGAATAAGACTGCTGTCAGTTTTGGGAGAATTCTAGGGGTCTATCTGCATTCCAGATGCCCTGAGCTGCTAACCTCTTCTGGGATGTTCATTAATGCATCCAAGAGGCTCTCCTGTGCCCTTTTCAGCAAATGGGACAGGCAGATTGTAAACCCTACCAGAGCTGCTGCACCACTGACTTCAGGCACCAGGACTGCCTCAGTCACTCTACCACTGGTCTCTGCCCCAGCAGAAGTGTTGCCTGCTTCTCCTCCTCCTCCAGCTGTCTCTACCCCAGCCATTTCATCCTCACCTCCAATCACCACCATAGCCATATCTTCCCCCATTACCAGTTCGCCACCAATTTTCCCCCCTCCAGCATCTACCTCAGAGGAATTCCACCCTCTTTTCTCTTATCCAATCTTCACCTCACCATCATTTTCCCTTGTAGATGATTCCTTTATGGATGATTCTCCTTCCACTCCTCCTGAGCTTCCCTCAACTTCCTCATTCTAACAAATGCTGCATGAAATTCTTTCCCAACCATCCTTCACCCCTTCTCTTGCCTCATCTAGCTCCATCTCAATAACCTCTATCTTTACTATTCCACTCTCAGAGCCATCCATTCCCACACCTCCTATTTACACATTCTCCATGCCACCAGCTCCAGCCAACATCCTTCCAACAACCTTCTCTCCTACCTCTGCTCAAGCCCCTCTTGAGCATGTAGATCTATCAGCCCTGGCAGAAAGGTTATATGAGCTGCTAGCTCCTAAGCTAACCTCATTACTAGAGACCACTCTGGCACCACTCCTGACCCATGTCAAGGAGCTGTCTTCCATGCTCTCCTCCTTCATTCCCTCTCAGGCAATTACCTCTTCTGGGTGCCTTGATTCAGTTCTCCCTGAATCCAGGCATGGGGAGATGCCTTCTGAAGTAGTGGATGTGCCTGAGTCTGCTCCAGCTCTTTCTCCTGCTCCTGCTTTTGCAATGGACTTCTAGAGCTTGCTCTTTGAGTTTGATACAGTTTACTTCAGATCTTTGCTAGTTCCACATACTGAAGACTTGTCTAAGGCCATTGTGCCTATTTCTGTCTGTGATCCCAGCCAAATTGAAGCATATGTAAATTCCTGGAAGGCTGTGGATTTTTATGTTTCCATCTCTGATGCTGCTACTAAGGCCATTGTGCCTCTTGTTGATGAAGCTATTGCTGTTGTTACTGAAGATACTGAAATGGTTCCTGTAATTGAAGATACATCTGATGCTGAAGAACTTGCTTCTTACCTGAAAGAACCTACACCTGCTGATGTTTCTGCTCCTATTGCTGCCGCTGCTTCTGCTCCATCTCCTGATGTTGTTTCTGCTTCAAAAGTTCCTTCTGCTCAAATTTCTGCTGCTGCTGCTACTCCTGCCCTGACTCCTGATCAGTTGAAGTTACAAGAGAAATACATAAAAAGCATTGATGATTTGTATGACAGACCTCAAAGTTTAGAGAGTGATCAATTTCAAACTGAATCAGATGACTCTGCAAATACTATTGCCAAGAAGAGGAAGGCCAAAAGCAAGGCCATGATGACAGTCTCCCCAGCTCAGGCAAAGGATTCTAATGACATTCCCTACTATATTCTGCATAACTGCCCCATATCTGAGCCTTGGATGCAGTATTCCAAGAACCAATTAAAGGCTATGAAGAAGAGAAGGAAGCTGGATAAGTATGAAAAAGGATCTTCTCAGTATCAGCCTCCTCCTCCTCCTCCAGATTCTGGTTCAGGCTCAGCCTCTCAAGCTCCAGCTTCCAGACAAAGCTCCTCCCAGTCTTATTAGAGATACTATCAAAGGGGGCAACATCAAAGGGGATATCAATCTAGAAGGGGTCAATATAAAGGAAGCCAGAGAGGGCACAGATTTCAACAAAGGGAAGGACAAGGCCATACTGATTCTACTTCAGGTCCTTTCCCTTATAAGCTAAAAGATTCAGTTGTCTACAGGACTCCTCCTACTGATTCTGAATCCATCAACAGATATGAACCTCCTGTTCCATTTGAGGATCCTGAGAGCAACCCCTTGTCCTGGACAGCTAGAATGAAAGAGTTGGCTGCACTTGGTCAAATGAAAAAGGCCAGAGAGCAAGGCAAGGACACTTCCAACATAACAACTCTATTAGATCAGAGAAAGAAAGAACTGGAGAGATATGCATCAAGAAAATTCTTTAATCCAGAAGATTATATGAAGCTGCACCCTGAGGCTGTAGTTCCAAGGCCCAGATCTCAAACTTCCTTAGGTGCAGAAGATGATAGAAGATCCAAGAAAGAAGCCCTCAATCCCAACAGATAAATTATGTTTAAAAAGGGAACTGAGAAGAAGTGAATTGTGTAAGCTGAACAATCATCCTCCTCTGGATATTTGCTGACTTTTTATCTGTGATCTGCATTCCTGCTATATCTTTCCTACTGCATTGTTGATTTAGCTTCTGTTGTGAATGTATGCTTATTTATTTCCTAATTCTGTCTGTAAATAGTAATCCTAACCCAAATAGGGGGAGATTGTTGGAACACCCTATTACTAATTTGGGTAAGGATCACTATGTTTGTCTTAGGAAACCAGGTTGACCTAGTTGTATAGTTGTAAAGGTCAACATTAGAATGAGTCTAGGGCTTAGAACTTAGGTTTGAAGCTGCCCCCAGGACCATTCCAAGATCAAGGATATAGAGCCAAGTCTAAGGCAATTTTCGTCGAGCTCCGGTCGACGAAACGTCGAACTCGGTTCGACGCTCTCTGAGCTCAACTTCGATAAATCGTCAAACTCCGGTCGACGTTCTTCGAGCTCAGGTCGACGATCACTCTTCAGCTATTCTTCAGGTCGCTGAGCTCGGTTCGACGATCTTCGAGCTCAGTTCGACGTTTTCTGTCTGTTTGATCTGTTTCCATCTCTGAGCTCAGTTCGACGTTGTAGAGCTCAGATCGACGATCTTTTTGAGAGATCAACGATTCTAAGGATTTAAATGCTGCCAGTCTTTGGAATGTTTTTGAATTCTCTCAGCATTTATGTCAAGGAGATCTGCCAGCCGTTTGTCTTTATTCTGGAGCAAGTTTCAAGGAATTATTCAGGGAATGTTTTATTGGACCTTCCTCTAGAAGACAAGACTTTTTATGGAAGACATTTATGACTGCCAACGGCTATCTTTGACAAGAATTTTTTTAGAGAATCAGATCTTCCTTTTTATCTTAAGTCAGATAGAATATACAACAAAATACACAGAGAGCACAACAACAAGAATTAGCTGTGATAGATAACAAGTGATCAATTCTGAAGAATTAGAATAACAATCTTTTTGCTTACAGAAAAGTGATCACAGCTTCATCTCAAGAACTCTAGACACCTCATCTTTCAGCCTTTTTGCTGAAACAATCTTTTGCTGGAGATCTAAACTTCTGAAGACCTATCACCCTACAGCAAAGCATCCATTCCTGAACCTGTCTACATCTCAGGGGGAGCTTTGACAACAAAAGATCCACTAGTCCTCTCTCATTTGATTTGAGAATAGAGAAGACAATTTCACCTCTTTATCTTTTCTTTTTCTGCTGTAAAAGGGTTCTTCAACTCCCTTCAAAAGTTCTGTCTGGTTCTGAGAGCCTTGTCAAAACTCAGTGGTGGCAAGACACCTTATCAAAAAATCCAGTTTTGGTTTTTGAGCACCTTATCAAAAGCTCATTGGTGTCAGGACACCTGATCAACTCATCCTGAGTGGATTTCTACCAAGGGTGATAGAAGAGTGGATGTACCCAGGTTTTTGGGGAACCACTATATTTCCTTGTGTCTTCTGGTTTGTTTGTGTGATTGATTTGTTGTGTGCTGTGCTCTTTACTTCTTTGTTTTTAACTCTTTACTAGCACTCTACACTATACTATAAATTGAATTTTATATGTACTGATTATTTCAAAACTGTGAAATTAATTTAAATAAACTCTATTCACCCCCCCCCCTCTAGAGTTGAGATAGATCTTACTCTCACTTTCACTTTGTTAGCTAGTTCATTTTCCCCGTCTGCTTAGGTTTTGTTTGCTCGGGACCCGCAAACGGTTAAGTCTGGGGGTGTGATGAGTCCATATTTTATACTTAATTCCGGACTCATCTAGGCTTATTTTCTTGTCTTTGCACACCGTTTAGCGTCATTTGCACTCCTTTGTGTTCGCTACGGTTTTCCATGTCTTGTGCACCCTTTTTAGCCTATTTCTGTGCATGTGTGTATTTCCCTTTTTCTGTGCATTATATTTATGTCTGTGACTGCCATGTCGACATCCCGTCCAGTTTTCCTGCAGGTTCTGGGATCGTGTGGGCGTCCGAGTTAGGACTTTCACCATTTTTTGACAAAGGAGCCAGTGGTCGTGCATTTTTACCCACGCACGACCATCGACCTCTTTGGCGCACGATCATTGGTCGTGCGTAGTCTGCCCTCTTTTATGAAAGTTCTGCCCCTGCCATATCGCACGATCACCAGCTATTCCGCGCACGATCACTGCTCGTGCGCTGTCGATCATGCGCAGTCATGACATCTTTTTCCACTTTTCTGCCTCCATATCGCACGATCACGGACCATATCGCGCACGACCACTGGTCGTGCGCCTGTGATCGTACGCCCTATTTATTCTGCTTTCTATAAATACGCAGGTTCCGCCCTAATTTTGGGAGATCGCCAAAGTCCGCCGTTTTTCCGCCATTTTCGTCTCCAAGGAGGGTTTCCGCCGCCCTCCATCATCCTCCACCATAGGGAGTTGCTCTGGGCAATCCTTCAACGCCAAATCAAAGCCGGAGCATCCCCTCGGCCTCCTCCTTCATCCCAAGCTTCAAGCGGAGTTTTGACCGAGCTTTCTCCATCAAGCTAGGAGGGGCTGGAGCCGCAATCTACCGGGTCATTTCAACGAAGAAGACGGGTCCATTGGGAGTGAGTGACAGCCTCCTCTACCCCGGACGCAGTTGAGGACCGATCTTGGACTCGGATTGACAACCCGGGATTCCAACCGTGAACCCTCAATAAGGCATCAGATTCGGTCGATTCGCACACCTCTTCCTCTTTTTGTTGATAGCTTAGTTTAATTTCTATGTATTGATGAAGTATTTTTATTGATTAGTATTTTCACTTAATCATGTCTATGTGAGTTATTGTGACTTTGTTATTATTGCTTGAGGTGCGCCATATTCCATCCACCCTTGCCGTACTAGCAATTGCTAGTGGCGTGCGTAGCGAAGAGGTGCTTACGACCCTCATTCCGCCGTTCTCTCCACCCCATCCGCTAGCCTACTCGTCCATCCGCCAAGCGATTCGGTGCATAGCGGCCCGTGTAGTTTCCATCCCGCCTGGCAAAGCATCGCATAGCGGCGTTGCATAGGAGTAGCTTGTAGATTTTTACTTAATTTTCTGCAACCATCAAAACCCCCATTTCATTACCTCTGACCCGAGGACTTCAATCTCAAGTCCTCCTCGACATTAACTCATCCCTTACTGTGTTCCTCAAGAGACCGACACTCGGGGATTTATTCCCAAACTTTATTACTTGTGCGACCGGTGCGCTTGCCGTATTTTCCACGCATCACTAGGAACAAAGATCCATCGCATGAGAAGGATGTACTTGAAAATGCTTGATAGTTGGGACATATTTATATTGCATCGTGCTTAGACTATTGCCAAGAAGAAGAAGAAAGCAATTCAAGTTCCTAGAGGAAATTACTGACAGCAACTCATCAGAATAGGCTGAGGAAGAGCCTCATGATCCTAAACTTTCTCAATCTACTGAAGAGACTAGGAGAGACAAAAGTGCTCAGGTATTATTATCCTTTGAACCTGCAGCAATGATTCAAGTATGTAGAATTTAGTCTGAGTAACTTGTTGTTCAGGATCCAATGGATATACCTCCAGTTAAGGTTGTTGAAAGGGTGGCTGAGGAGATAGTCACCAAGATTTCTGCAGAGATTGAGGCGGATCCTGTAAAAAATATAGCTTCAAATAAAGAAGATACTGCTCCCATATACCAAGATAAACAAGGTAGATACAATCCTCTAAGTGAGGGGGAGCAACTTCTAGAGCTTGTCATGGAAGATGTGTAACACTCCCATCCATCACACAACATATAATAGAAGGTCCAGCCGGGGCCCAATTTTATATACCACAGACAGACCAAGGAGTACCTAAATTGAAACCATAATCCAATATTTTGAATCCTAATACAGAGTGCATTCTAACGAATGTAATTTCAAGGTTATAAATAGAACCCAACAACATCATGAATGTCCACTACCACAACTAGGAATGTAAAACAAATACACAAATAATTCTTGGCCTTAAGGCCTAACTATCTTGTATACATCGGCACGCAGGCTGGCCACACATAAGAAATAAATAGATAAAACAGGCAATTCAATTTGGCTTTCAAGGGACAGCTTAGCTATCCTGGGCTTCAGCCCGCTATTTCTCGCTTGGTTTAGCTACACCTGCAAGCCTTATTCCACTAGAACGGTGGTAAACAAAAGCAATGGTCAGAATTAGCTGACCAAATTATAATGAACCCACCCCTCTCCCACGGTAGCGGTGCTCAAAATCTGCAGGCATTAGCATAATCACAATATGGCAATCAAAACGTGCAACTTAAGAACAATTCTCCATAGACGTTGGCACAAACGCCCAACGCCCTGTGCTCTTAAGGAACATTCTTGGTGCAAACCTCGAGGGTCACACCTCCATTCTCTGTGATGGTTAGCAATGCTTCAGCATTCTAGTCTTTTAGAGACAAAGCCAATGATAATAGCCCTATTGATACGACAAAGTCATTATGACTTTTAATTCACACTTTGACTTACTACAAGTCGATCGACACAGGGTTCGGTGAAGTTCAGCTATTTACCGGTGCTAAAATCATTGGGCACAATAAGCCATGATTCGGGTCAGCATCCTCTTTCCCATCTGTACAATTCATAACACGGTTATGATCCTAGGCTAGCACTCACGACCACCTAAGCTAAGCAGATTAAGCTCACACTCCAACAAATACAGCCACCTTATCTCCATGAGACAGGCCTCAAAATAATATCCCTTAGATCTCCGCGAGACAGGATTCTCAACAATACATTCCTCACAGGGATCTAACAACAGCGATAGCACTACCATCGCGCGGTAGGGGAAAGATTATCGCGTTTTCCCCTTACTCAGGTGTTTTCCTGAAGACTACCCCGAGTACTCTCAACGCAGTCATCTGCACACCCCGTGACTCCGCAAATCTACGCGATTACTATGGAGTCTTCTCCGACATATAAAACATATAACATCACCAATCTAGACCAACCTGTCTAGATGGGCCTCACATAGCATGCCTATTCCGTACTTTTATTCCGGATCTAAATGCAATCAAATGGGGATACATAGATCTACTCGTCGGGAGAACAACTTTCACGTGTTCGTGGAGCTTCTACCCTCTAATCACAAAAGAAAGGACTTCACATGTTCAAGGAAGAGGATTGTTACCCTTAAAGTCTTCTTTGGCACCATGGGAGAAATTTAGACATTTGAAATTGAACGCTCTGGCCTTGCCTCCGTAGATCCAAACTCTATTTGCGAATCCGAATTCCGAACCTCGAATGGCGGCGTAAACTCCCCTTTCCAGCGCTGCTGCTCCTTCAGAAAACTAGGCCAAGTTCTCGAACTCCATAGTAATGAAGTGAAACAGCTGAATCATCATTGTAAACTAAGCTACTATCGCGCGGTAACTAGCTACCGCCACGTGGTACTATTTTTCAGCGATTCATTTCCCGTGTAACTGTACTGTCCCTCCAATCATAGTCGTACACGTGACTATGCGATTACAGAGTTGCTAACGCCACGCGATAGGTAATTACTGCAAAGCGGTACCTGGCGTCGGTTTTGAAAAGACCACCCATGCTATCGTCATGCGATAATTGTTATCGCCGCTTGGTAATGACCCAAGAGCTCTATAAAATTAATTGGCCCAACTACCGTAAGCGGGAATACTACCATCGGGCTGTAGTTCAACTCAATTCTCTTGACTGTCTCTACGCCTGCTATCTCCGCGCGATAACACATGATGCTAGTTGAGTCAACTAAACTCTCTCGATTCCTCTGGCCAACTATCTTAGAGCTACCGCCGACGTTAACCCTAGCGCAGGGCGGTAACTTCTAGATAATCCTTTGTAAGTGAGGGGATAAATCTGACTAACTCTAGAGGGGGGTGAATAGAGTAGTTTAAAAACTTAATTAGTTTTTATCGCGGAATTAAAATCAGTGATAGTAGTATAAATATAAAGAGAGGTAAGAAAAAGAAACTATTGCAGCATAGCAGAAATAAAAAAAAGGAACAACTAAATGACACAAGAAAATTATAGTGGTTCCCCAAAACTGGGTACATCCACTCTTCTACCACCATGGTAGGAATCCACTAACAGGTTTTTGATCAGGTACCCTTCCACCACAGGTTTTTGCTCAGGTGCCCTGTCACCACAAGATCTATTTCAAGGGAGATCTCACAACCCTTTGAGCTTTTGATCGGGTGCCCAAAAACCAATACAAGTCTTTTGTTAAGGAGACTTTTCAACCAGGTGATAACCTTTGAAGAGAGTTAGAAACCCTTTTTACAATGGGAAATGAAAAGTGATGTTGTCTTCTCTTTCTCAAATAACTTAGAAGACTTTAGTGGATGTTGTTGTCAAAGCTCCTCCTGAGATGTTGAATGGTTCAAGAAGATGAGAGCTTTTCTCAGATTTTATGCCTTGATGAAGATCTACAGAAACTTCTTGGACGAGTGTTGATGAGTTTTCCTTTTGAAGCATGAAGCATAAACTAAAGAAGACTAAAGATCTGTGTATTGTTGTTCTTCTTCAATTTCCTGTAGATAGCAATGTTTATCTTTGTATAAGTTGTCTGTAAAATATTATCATTCTTCTTTTTGAAAAATACCTTTTTATATTCTAAGAGAATTTCTAGCTTTTGAATTTTGAATATTATCCTTGTTTTGCTGCTCAGAATCTGGGAGTTGAAATAGCTTGAAAATGTCTTTAATGTGTTTCCTCAACAGTCCCAGTAAATAAGTCAAGTAATTTACTCTGTAAAAACCATAATAAATGCTATCACGCAACGACTATATTCTTGAGAATGTAAGCCTTAATTATCAGAGAATTACTGCCTTAGAATAATACCAATTGAAATTAAAATGACAGAGAAGTCATCAAACTGATACTGATAGAAATCGTTGAATTCATGACAGATTTCGTCGACCTGAACTCAAAGTTTGTCTAGCTGAGAAATCATCTTCGTTGAGGTGAGCTCAGAGAAAATTGATCTGGAAAATATTGGTCAAAGCTGAGCTCCAAGTTCGCTGTCCTGAAGTAGAATTTCGTCGACCAGATAAACTAAGTAGAGGAGGGAGTTCGTCGACCTGAGCTCGTATTTTGTCGAGCTCAGCTCAGAGTTGAAACTCTGAGTTCATCGATCTGTGATCGACGATCGTCGAGCTGAGTTTGAAAAACTTCGATCTGATTTCTTTGAACTCTTGAAAACTGCAATTCTTCTAAGTCTGAGTCTTGATGATTCCTATTTATATAGGTTTTTTCAGACTCATCTGGGATGGTTTTCCCTCTCGTGCACTGCATTTCAACCGGTTATCGGTATATTTGCATCGTTCGGTCATTGACCACATTGTGCATTGTTTTTAGACCTTGGGTGTGCAATTGCGTATTTCAATCTCAAGTCCTCCTTGAAATAAACTTTCCCCTTACTTTGTTCCCTCAAGATCGATACTTGGGGAAATTCGCCCATTTTATATTACTTGTGCGACTGGTACACTTGTCGTTCAAACGCATCAAGTTTTTGGCGCCGTTACCAGGGAACATAGTCGTGTGAGTTTTTGGAGAGAGAGATAGGAGATAGAAGCCCTTTTCCATTTTTTCATATCATGTTTATTCTTTGCTTTATTTTTTAAATTTTGTTGCTTATTTTTTTGTTCCATTTCTAGTTTTAATTTTTCAGCAGTAGGAATTCATTTTCTTTTATCTTCTAGCGTGTAGTTAATTTTTGCTTAGTATATTTGTGTTGGTGAATTCTTTCTTGCTGCACCATGTTTTCTTATATGAACATCCATTGTAGATGGTGTGGGGATTATCGGCATGATAGCGATGAGTTCCCCACTGCAGATTGGGAGCATAATTCTCGTGGTTGAGTGTATGGGACATCGTCCTCTTATGGTACTTCATACACCATACCCAAGTCTGATGGTCACTTCTCTTTTATACCTTCACCTTATTCTTATTCCTCTCCGATCCCACCAGGACCGAGGAGTAATGGAAAATGGTGTTTGTGTTGTTGTAGCACCGACCACGTGTTGAAAGATTGTGCAGAATTTCAGCGCCAGTTGGAGGAGAATGATGATCCGGATATTCGACTCATTCCATCCACCTCTCAATTGGCTGCCCCTTATAATTATGATGATATATTCGTAGTACCATCTTGTCTATGGGGGACTACTGCGGATATACACATCAAACTTTCTGCTGCTCGGTGTGATGACATTGTGGTGCCATCTCTCCCCATGCACTCTTCCCCTCTTGTTGATTCACCCCCGGAGGAACCAACACATATTTTCTCTGATGTTGTTATTCCTCCGCTTTATTTGCAAGATTTATCTATCCCAATTTTTAGTGAGTCGGTTGATGATGTTATGCCAAATTTTGATTCAGAGCCTGAGATTGCGCCAATGTGGGACGAGGACGTTATTCTCTCCAATGGAGAGTGTGATACCTTGGAACACGATGATGCACCGAGGTGGGATGATTAGGAGATCCTTTCTGATGAGGAAGTTTCCACTTCCTTGTTGGATGAGGTGGTACAAACACCCACCGAGTACCTCGAGCTCTCAGATTCCCCTCGCCATGACTCATATGACATCGACGATGGTCTATGCTTGGATCCTGTTGGGAGTGAGACCGGTACCACTCCCCCTATTGTTGATTATTTTAGTTCTTCATCTTCTTTATTTCTTGATACCCTTTCTATATCTAAGCATGTGCGGGTTGAGTCTCCGCAGGTGCTTCAGGAGGTCTTGGAGCTTTCAGCTCGAGTCGTGGATGATGGCATCCTCTTTCACGAGGAGGTGTATTCCTCCTTAGTTGAGGAAGCTCCATTCATCGCATTCTCCTCCTACAGTCTCCCTGTAGACGATACCTTGCTGTGCAAGGATGTATTTTATGGTGAGATGAGCGAGGACCATCACTCCACCTTTTCTTACTTCTTATTTCCTCTACCTCTGTTGGTCAGGTATTATTATGTAGGTATAGGGGTAGCCTCTCTATCTCCGTATCGGTACCCATTACCGAAACATATAGTGGAACAATTACCTATGCATTTTTCTTTTCATAGGACCATTAACTAGAAATGTTTAGAATTTAATAAGTCGTGTTGGGATGACAATAACCCCAGTAGTTATCTTTCATTTACTGCATTTTTATTTTTCATGTCTATCTTAGTTTAGTATTTCTTTATATCATATAATTTTCTTTTGTTTTTACGGAGTTCACCCCTGCAGGTATTCATGATAACTTCATTTTGGCAGGGTTGTGATTCTTCGTATGGAAGATCTTCTTGTGTTTTTTAAGCATCTTCTGGTATGCTCACTAGCTAAGCATTGGGTAATCTCTTCCCTTGTCTCCATGTGATTTTAATTTAAATATCATATGTTGTGTTGATTAGTTTTAGTCTGGGGGAGAGCAGTATTGTTACCTTTTGCATGCGCACATTTCATGTGCATACTAGAAGCTTTAATAGTTTTATTTTGATTAGTCCATTGCATCGTACACCACTGCACCCACATGAGCGCGAGCTTAGCTGTTAGCATGTTGCGAGTTAAACTCATTTTTTTGTATGAATTGGGAAAATTATTGTGCTGGCATAGGATTGTGAGACGAAGTAAAATGTTGACTCCTTTAGTGCTGCTAGTCGAGTGCTCTCGTCTCGGGAAGAAATTGGAGTAGATTTAATTTTTAAGTATGCTTATAGTTTTATATTTTTCAATTTGCGTAAAGACTTTTTATTCTACTCAAAAATTGGAGAATCCGGTGTGAATCGAATGGTAGTGTAAGGATATGTGTAGCCGTCACTAGACTTATTTTGCTCGAGTCAGGAGGAAGGATCATCTTTCTCGGTATCTAAGAACTTGCCCCAATCTACTCTTGAAGCATTGGCGCATGGTTAGTCAAGCGTGAGCGTGGTGTAGGACATAATTTTGGCCCGGTTCAGCTTTGTACCGCTCCTAACATCTTATCCTCTCTAGCCTCAATGTGCCTACCCTTCTTTTGATTCAGCTCCACCATTAATTCACCAAAGCCTCATAGCCAATCCTTGTCGCACACTCAAGTCGATCTTTAGTGTTTTATATTTTTATTTTGGGGTGTGATGTGGTGGTAATCATTGTGAAAATGTGGATGAGCTCCAAGGTTTATATTTGCTGAGATTGTTAAAAGAAAAAGATGTTAAAAAAAAGAAAAATATTTTGAAAAAAAGTGAAAAGAAAAAGTAAAATTGAAAATCATATTGGAGATGTGATTGTATTTGGAGTAGGCGGTGCACACACCCATATGTTAAAAGTTAGTTCTAGTGGTGTGGTGTACCTGGATATATTGTGGTTTGTAGAGGGATTCTCTTTAGGATAGCTCATTTGATTTAGGTGCATAGCCTTGCTGTTTATCATTGTTTACCTCACCGTAACCCAAGCCCATCTCTTATCCTAAAGTCCTACGGATTCACGCTTGAGTCGAACTAGTGTCGTGGAGAGAGTGTGAACGGGCAAGCGTATGGTACCAGATATTGGTGGATTCCTTTGGAGGTGATCCTGAGCCCCGGTCTTTGGCAAAGCTCACCTTAGTGTCCTGCCTACTTACCTCCTACACGTGACCGAAAGATTTACCGTGATTTAATTTTTGGGTAGTAATAAAACTTTGATATGGATTGTGAAAAGTATGAACTATTTTGTATACTTAGAAATTTCTTCTTTTATATTTTTACGCGTGCGAGCATGCGACTTCGCATGGTACTCTGTTTTTATATTTCTTTGTTAGCTAGTTTATTTTCCCTATCTGCATAGATTTGGTTTCCTCGGAACGCGCATACAGGTAAGTCTGGTGGTGTGATGAGTCCTATTTATATAGGGATTTTCGGACTCATCTGAGCTGGTTTTCCTTCTCGTGCACTGCATTTCAACCGGTTATCGGTTATATTTGCATCGTTAGGGCATTGACTACATTGTGCATTGTTTTAGCCCTTGGGTGTACAATTGCGCATTCTTTTGTTGGGGGAACTCACATGGTGCTCCCCATGGCTCTTTCTTGTTGTTGTTTATTGCTTTTTGGTGCTGGAAGCTGGTGCTCCAGCTAGTTTTAGTGCTATACAGGTGGTCGCGATGTCCAATTTAATTTTTTCATTCCCTGTGTAAAATGCTTGGTCGTGCGTATTTCTTCGCACACGGTCTATTGACAATCGTGCGTTTGACAAAGTAGTTTTGGGGACATCTATGGCTACCCGTTTTTTTTTCACTCACGGTTTCGACAAAACCATGCGAGAAGGAAACGCACGGTTTTCTCATATCTTTAATTATGGCACCATTCTGTGGTTAATCGTGCGATTTGTTCACGTATGGGCGGTTGCGCCTGTGCGCGTGTAAAATGCACGGTTCCTCTGTGTTCTCCTACATTCCTGCGATATGTGTTTGCCCGTGAGATTTCCTTCATGCACGAGTGGAAGTGCCCGTGCGCGAGTAAAAAGCACGGGTCAACACATCTTCATTCACAAGCTTGGCCTGGAAGTTTAATAACGCACGGTTAATTCACGGTCGTGCGCCAAACCGTGAGTGACCAATTTTCTGACCTGTTTCTATTTAAGTGCAGATTTTCTTCCATTTGAGGGATTAGCACATTTCCTCCGCAATTTTCATCTCCGAGGAAGGGTTCCTCCGTTTTCCTTCTTCCTCCACCTTAGGGTGGGCCTCCAGGCAAGCTTTCAATGCCAAACCCAAGCCGGAGCTTCCTCTTGGCCTCCTCCTTCATCCTTGAGCTTCAAGAAGAGTTTTGACTTAGCTTTCTATATCAAGCTAAGAGAAGTTTATTCCATCTTCCATCGGCTCGTGACAAGAAGAAGATGAGTCCATTGGGAGTGAGTGACATCCTCCTCTACCCCGGACGCAATTGAGGATCAAGCTAGGACGCGGATTGACAACCCGATGAATCCTACCGTGAATCCTCAGCAAGACATTGGATCCGGTCAATTTCGCACACTTTTCTTCTCTTATTATTGATAGTATAGTTGATCTCTTTGTATATGATGAAATATGTGTATTTTGAAAAACATATGTATACAATCATGTCTATGTGATTTCATATTTATGTTATTTGCTTGAGGTGTGCCTTTATTTTCCATCCTCCACCACACCGTGTCGCACTAGCAATTGCTAGTGGCATGCGTAGCGAAGAGGTGCTCTCGACCTTCATTCCGCAAGACTACTCGGCCATCTGCCTAACGAATCGGTGCATAGTGGCCCGTGTAGTCTTCTATCCCACCTGACGAAGCGTTGCATAGCGGCATTGCATAGGAGTAGTTTTTAGTATTTTATTTTCTTCATTTGCAACAATCAAAACCACCCTTCGTTAGCTCCGACCTAAGTACTTCAATCTCAGGTCCTCCTTGAAATTAACTCCCCCTTACTGTATTCCCTCGAAATCGATACTTGGGGAAATTCGCCCATTTTATATTACTTGTGCGACCGGTACACTTGCCGTTCAAACGCATCAAGTCTCTAGAGTCTTTTCAAGGCTGGATCATAAGATGTTTAACCTAGTCAGACTTACCTAACCTTAGAACTAACAAATTTACCCTAGGCTATACATGATGGGTACACAACCTAATAGTGAACCTAGACCAAATCCAAACAAGGGATCCAACAGTCTCCCCATATTTAGGTGAGGTCACTAACCAAAAAAAGAAAATCATAAAAACCCAAAGCAATATAAATATCTAACAGAATCTTAAACCATTAAGAAGATCTAATATAGCTAAGTTCAATATATATATATATATATATATATATATATATATCACAGAGAAATAGATGATCAAGATTTGTCAGAGGGAGGAGCAGAAGATGATTTAGCAAATACAATTGTCCTGTGAGGATTCTCTGCATCCTTCTTAGACATTTTTATGTCTTGAACTCTAAGAACTGTCACAGATAATGCTTTGGGTACTACATCTTCTGGATGTACCTATATATATTCATTTGGACCAAATAAATGTCTGTCTACCTTAAATTTGTCAAATTCTTTCTGTCTGTAGGTAGACATTGTAGTGAACTTTGATGGATCTGATCCTTTTGCTCTAGCATTGTTCATCTGGGAAAAACCAATCAATTCTTGAAATCAAGCCATTCAGAAATTTGGATCTAACTCAGGTTCATAAGCTGAAGAGAGAGATCTATCTAGATCAGTTTGAGGAGAATCCTGAGCAGAATTTTAAGGTTTTCTAAAAATAATAGATTGATGTTGAAAGTTTGTTGGAGGAAGAGACTATTTAGATTGGCCTGAATAATAACACTTTGGAGGTCTGTATTGACTGAACTTCCCAGCAAGTCTAGAAGACAGATGGGAGGCTGGCCTAAGAGTCTTAGAGCCACTGGAAACTGGCTTCTGAGTTTTTGCAGCACTTCTTAAAGCACCTGCAGTAGGAGGAAGAGGAGGAGGTCCCCTCCTGATCTGCTAAGATGGGGATTTGTATCTTCTTCTTTTCTTCCTTTCCTTCTTCTCATTTTTGGAAAACCACATCCATTGAGGCATTTCTGGATATGTAGTAATATTATGCAAAATGTAATAAAGTTTGTTAGCTGAAGGATTAGGCTTAGGAGCAACCTTGGCAGAAGCCTTTCTCTTCTTAGATTTTGTCTTCGTAGGACCAGAGTCATCAGAATCATCCTCATCCTCATCATCATCATCAGATGATCTTGGAGGATTGTCATATAAATCATCAATGTTAACCCAGAATCCGCGACTAGTTTGCATGGACTTTTCAAACCGGGCGGCCTGGTCTCCTAACCGCCACTCTCAGAATGCCGATCCATTCTCGCCGAAGCTGGGCGGCTTAACTTCCAGGTCACCGCCAGAGGGAGCCCAAGGCAGCCCGTCCAGAAGCTGAGCCTCACAGCTCGTTAGAGGAAGACCGTCAGGCCGCGCAGCCTTCCTCTTTCTTCTCTTTTTACTTACTTCCCGTCACCCCTGCTCGGTTCTCCTATACCCCGAGCAGCCGGTATTTTTATCCCTACCCGTTTGGGAAGGCCCCCAAACCTATAAATAGGGGGTGGAAGCACACCCAAAGCACGGTGACTCGAGTCTAGGAGCTCACTTGTTAAGAGCTGCAGTCTCGAGCGTAGTGCCATACAGCTTATTATCCGGTCGGCTTCTCTTTTCTCCTTTTTTCTCCTCCCTAAGTGTAACTGCTTCATCTTTAACAAAAGGAAAGCCCATCGCAGGAGAGGCATTCAGGCCGCGGCGGGAGAAGTGTGGTGTCGCTGCTTCTTGCGACTTGCTCTGGTTTCTACTCCAACCATAAGTAACCGACTACTCGGCAGTCCTCTTCCTTTTCACCTCCTTTCCCCAGTGCTCGAACCGTTAGCTGGTGGTGCCTGATTCCCTTTCACATTTCGTGCATCAACAGTTAAAACGTGACCTTCAGATCCCGAGTAGTCGATGAAATCAGCGGACTAAGAGCGTCAGACCGCTCCAACCGTAAGATCTCGGTGGCTAGTCACCTAAGCTGTGCAACCTCGGTTATTTCTTTCAGTATGGCACCAGCCCGAGTGCTTTCTTGCCAGTCTCCTCACCGGCCTCTCCTATCAACAAGTAGTCTGTTCAAGCCAAAGTTGTTCGGCGGTTTCAATGTCCTAATTGGCTTTATTTTCTTCTGTTCGAAATGGATTTTACAAAGGAACAAATGACTCCAATTTTTTATCAGTGGTTACGGATCCCTCGAAGATGCAAGAGGTTTCTTATCAAAACAATGGAACGCTTGACAGTAGTAGTGACTTATCTGCCAATCAAGTTTAGTGCATGTTGCAATCTGCAGTACAAGAAACTTTTAACCCTTCTTTTGAAATTCCCAAACCAAACATGACATTTCATCATAACCAAAATCATAGGAATCAAGAGCCTCCGTCTAGAGAAGATGACGTCCCGTCTCCGTTCATCAACCGAATTCATTGGGAGGTTGTCGCTAATGATTTAAAAGTGCCTCATCTACACGAATATTCTGGATTTGATGACCCAGTTTCTCATCTGCAAGCTTTTGAATCAGCTGTTTCACTAAGGAAAGTTTCAAACGACATCAAGTGCAAACTTTTTATTATATCTTTTGGCGATCATGCAAGAGAGTGGTTTTATAGTTTACCGCCTCGATCTGTAACAAGCTTCAAAGATCTTTGAAGGAAATTTCTCTCAAAGTTTGGTACCTACAAGAAGCAGAAAAGAGACATAGGAGCTCTCTTCTGAATCAAGAAGAGGGATGACGAGTCAAATCCAGACTTTGTCGATCGTTTCCAAATGGAAGATCTGGATATTGTTAATGTTCATCAAGATTATTATCGTTGTGCTTTCGTGAACGGACTTCGAGAAGGTCCTCTAAAGTTCGAGCTCACTACGAATGATCCCAAGACTTATGAATATCTCATCGATATTGTTAATAAGTTCTTAATGGGTGAAGAAGCAAATAAAGGTTACATCTTGCTTTTGAATCAGAAGGCTAAGCAGTCCTAGGAAATTTCTGGTGATCAACAGCTCAGTTCCTCGCAGGCTATTTCACAATTCAAAAGTTACGAGTCTCTTCCTCACCCTCAGAATATACCTGCAGTACCTCGTCAGCTGGATGATATGTTTAAGTTTGCAGAGACACGTCCTATCATATCCGTCGAGCCTAAAATTATAAAACGTGAAAAACGTTTAGATAAGTATATCAAGTTTAAAGTCTCTATGGAAGATCTCCTGGATGTTCTTCAAAAAATGTCAGAGTTCAAAAAGCCTCGATGCTTCTAATCTAAGATCAAATACCTACATGAAGAACTTTTCTGCAAGTATCATAAAGATATAGGCCATCTTACAGAAGATTGTATGGCTCTTCGGAAACTTGCAGGTGAATTTGCGAAGGCCGGGAAATTGCAAGATTATGTCATGCAGTGACCCTTTAGCGTATTCTTTTCTAGCAAAGTCAGTGGTACAAGACAAGACTTGGTTTTCTTAATAATAAAGGTGCTTAAGATTGGAATAATAGAGCATTTATATGTCATCTGGATAAAGTTCCAAATATATATCCTTTTGTTACATCCTTTAGTGCATACATGCGTTCATACGCCATTTGAATTATAAACTAGCTATTGCTTTTGATGCTAACATTCATCCGTATTGATGCAAAATGCCTTTTTATTAAGGTAATATTTGAATATCGGGCGAAGTTCTTGAGCCCTCCACATCCCGCTTGACACTAGTCGTAGATGTGTGGTGGAAATTCCGCTTGACATCAGTCACATATATTACATACTGGTCTTGTTCGACTACAGTCGTAAATATTACATATTTATCTCGCTCGACATACATCGCAGATATTACGTACTTATCCCGCTCGACTACAGTCACAGATGATATGTACTTATCTCGCTTGACATTGGTCGCGGATATCAAACTTTAGCCCTGCTTATGTCATCTTTGTGTGGAAAGCAATGCTACATTCACCTGCCCACATCGACACATACGTTTGTAGCTCCTCCTGTTTTAGCAGGTTAGCGTGAGCTTGTCCGCCATCTTATAGTTTTATAACCTGCTCTAGCCGATTTGCATTACACAGTTCGCAGGCCGCGCGGTTATGTTTTCCGGTTTATTCTATTCGGCCTATGGAAGCCTCTCTGCGGGTTTATTATTAATATACTCGGGAATCCGGTCGACTTGATTCTGTCAGTAAATTCCCGGGCCTATGTCCGCCGGCTTATGGTATTCATTTTAAACAACTTGCGACTCGCTACTTCGAGAAGCCGCAGGCTGTTTTTCTATACCCTTGAGTATTTTTCATATTGGAAGCGTGGACTATATTAATGTACATATAAGCCGCCACCATCAGTTTGATTACTAAAGCTTTGTCAATGGTTTATTTATTTAGCCGACTGGCTTAACAATCAGTGTGTATATTCTTAATCTCCAATTAAACTATGGCCTATCAACAGTCAACTGTATTAGTCGTGCGGCTTCGTATTGAATATTGCTTGATACCCGGCAACCGTAGAATTGCTTCACCTTATTGGCGAATACTTTTATGATCGCCCGGCTTATGGATACATAAATATTCGAGGATGGTTTGGTTGTTATAAACTCGCAGATGACTAATATAGCGGCTGGTATTCTAATTGAGCTTAACCGGAACAAAGGTAATTATGCTAAGTCTAATTCGGTGATTTCATCAATCAACTTTCTTAAGTCAGTAACAAGTGAGAAAAGTTTAGCCGCGCTAACAAGTAAGCGTGTAAAATTGCAATACGATAGATTCTCTTTAAAGGTAAAATGGTGTCATTTCATTTTTCAAGTAATACAAAATTCAGACTGCGCGGTTTACAAAATCAAACCGTCGGTTCTCAAAAGATATAAATAACTACAAGTAAGATTTCCCCTTACTATCCGGCTTGAGTTTTTTAGCCGAAGGAATACTAGAGTCCGTTTCACCGTCGACATCGACCTTTGATGGCGAGTAATTGTTGTTGTCGTATGAAGACGTACGCGAACTACCGTCTTCCCGGTCTCAGACTCGCTTGAAGGTCTATCCTGCACGGTCCCGGAAGCTTGACCGCCAGCTTCTGAAGAAGAACACTCAGTCCGGCTTCCTTGGAAGTCCTCCTACACTTCATCCATGTCATCGCCCCCTCCATCGACCTTCTCCTTGCCTTTGAGAGCCCGGTAAACAGCAGCCACCTTTTTCTTCAATGATGGAACCAGTGCGGCGCAAGCGTAGTCGGTGAATCCTTGGGCGAGGCCTCCAAGATCTCGGAGGCAGTTAAGCGCTCCGTAGATCCCTTGGACAAGTTGCGGGAAGATGGAATTATTGAAGTCCGGGTTGGCCGGATCGTGCATTTTCTACAAAGGAAAAAAAGGGGTCAGTTCGTGCGACTTGATAAATAAAGTCGCAAGAACTAGGTAATATCCTTACCGCACTCTGCTCCTTTAGCCGTGCAATCTCTTCTTCCTTCTCAGCGAGTTGCCGCTACAGGTTGCCTTGATTCGTAACTATCCGCTTATGGGCCAAGCCCATGTAGTGGTTAGCCACAAAGCTTATCGCGCTAACCTGATCGGCAAATCGCGAGAAGTCTTCTTCAGGTATCTTCTTGAGCGCCTTCAGATTGTGCTTACCATACAAGGCCGCACCGGCCGCAGAGGCATGGTAGCTTATCTTCTTCCTCCCATAGTGAGGGAGGGCGGTTGAAACCTACACAGAGTCGCCGTCCGGATTCCACAGCATGGTCGGGTTGTCGTGGAGATCCTTTAGGCCACTGCCCATTCCTTGCGGCGTTAAGTCACTGGAGGAAGCCGACTCTTCCTCCTCCTCCTCTTCAACAAATGTCGGGTAAACCCTTTGGGCCCTCTTCTCCCTCTGAGCAAGGGTCAAACCACCAGGAGTCAGCGGTTTGTTCAGCGGGACCGCCACTACAGCTGCGCAACCCAAGAATGAAGTTTGTTCATAAGCCGCGCTACTAAAAGATCAGTTCGATTGAGTTGGTACTTACTGTATTCCACTTGAATGTCTTCCAAGGATGGAAGCTGCGGGATGTAGTGATCAACATCAAGCCTCTTTCCCTTGAAGAAGTCGTATATTTCCTTCTCCGTGCCTTCCAGCCCGCTGCTGCCATAGGCAGCTTCATCTTGGACTTGAGGGTTGACTGGCAGGAGCCCCAGATTTACTTTGAAGATCGTATATCTCTCCGACCAACTCGGAATATTGTTCGCCAAATTGATGAACTTCAGTCCCCTGCAGCCAAAGTACAGATGCCCGTGAAAATTTTTAGTCCCGGAGTCCGGAATAGATCGAACGGAGAAGCACTCCCGGAACAACCTCGTAGAACAACGGACTCTTTCCGACCTTTGATAAGAGATGAAACTGAAGATGGCAGTGATGGAATTCGGCGGCAGTTGTCCGGGAATGACGCCATAATGATCAAAGACCGCTATCGCTTCCATCAAGATGGGGAAGCGGAAGCCACAGTCGAAGTTGTCTATGGGGATGGCAATCTGGTTTGCAGAGAAAATGTTAATTCGCTCGTGCGGAAGGGGAAGCCGCGTGATCAACGGGCTTCCCTGCATGTACTTTTCCACAAAATTGTCCAGCTCGGCTTGGCTAAGCCGACATTCTCTGTGGTCCGCAGCATGGAAGGCGGAAGCCGCATCAGTCCTGACCGTTGTCGTCTTTTCAGACCGCATCAACTTTGCCTTAGCCCACATCTTGATTTTTCATGAAGAAGTCTCTAGAATCACCTTTATTTATAGGATTTCTGTGAAGCTACAGTGATCAACATCAAATCGCGGTTAAATGTTAAGCCGTGTGGCCTCAACCTGCAAGTTATAGAGAATAATATATTCAAACCGCAGTCTAGTTTGGCAGTTCGCGCGGTCAAGTTCCTGCACTTAGAAAATTTCTGAGGCAGAATAATATGACAACTTAGATTGTTAAACCGCATGAAGCCGCAAGCAATTCGTAGTTACATTAATCAAATATTCAACAATTGTTCAAAATAGTCAAGTCGTCCAACATCCACAGTTTACAATTATTACAGAGCCGGTTAAAGTTTTTAGGCATATTTGTCACCGCCCTCTGGTGCTTCTCTCCCAACCCGCGTGACTTGGTCGCCGGCCTATACCAGCTGAACGTAGACCTGACTGACAAGGTTGCGGATGGAATGCAGAGTTCGGTTAACTCGTGAGGTATCACGCTCCACGCAGAGAATTTAACCACCGGTAGAACGCGACCCTCCACGTCGCCAGCAGCAGCAACCTGCCCAACCGTCCCGACCCTAGGAAGACTTGAAGTCTCCCTAGAATCTGGGCGACTTTGCGGCCGCTGACTTTCAGAAGCCGTCTCAGCAGGCCATTGATCCTTTCCAGAGTCCTCTGGCGGCTCCCTGTCCGCTACCATGTCAAGTCGAATACCGTCCGCTCTTTATCTCTCAACTCGCCCAGCCATCAGCACTAAAGCTTACAGATCCAACATTTCCTCTCTCTCCTGCTCCAAGGAAGCCAGAACCTCATACATCTTCTTCTCAGCGGCCTCCGTTGTAGACTGCCGTTAAGATCTTTCCTGCTCCAGGGCGGCCAGAACCTCGTGAATCCTTTTCACGGGGGTCTCCGTCGCAGACCACCGGTCTTCTCTCTTCCGCTCCATGGTATCCAACACCTCTTGAATTATCATCTCAGCGGCCTCCATAGAAGATCGTCGGTTTGCTCTCTCTTGCTCCAAGGTGGCTAACGCCTCTTGAGTCCTCTTCTGAGCGGCCTCCAACGCAGACCACCACTCTTCTTCATTAAATAGAAGGGCTTCGCCGTGTTCCGACACCCATGCCTGCAAGTCGGAGACTTCCTTGTAGAATTTGGCCGACCTCTCATCTTAGATACTTAGCAGAGGCGGGTTTAGTGGAGGTAGGAAGGTTGTCAGGTCGCCCAGTTCCATCACCTTCTCCGCAACACCTACAGCAAATAGGCGAGCAGTCAGACTCGATCGAATAATGACGACTTCTCTTATGAATCTTGGTTGGACGAGACCGCCGATCTTGGTTCTTTCTCCTTCTGTTACCGGGGTATCAAATCTTAACACTAACCGCCTAAGTCGCTCGGAGTCTATCCGCTTTAGATTTTCTCTCCATAGCTGCGCGGTTTCTCTTTCTTTGCTTTTCAGTTGAGCCGTGGTCAGGAAGAAGCTCGCCGGCGGATTGAAAATTGTGTTTGCTCCCTTCTTCCATGACCGCGACTTGTAGAATTATATAATATGCTTAACTTCTCCAGGTTTACCTTACAGGAGAGAAAAGGGGGAAGCCTCCTGCTTCCCAGCGATTAGTTTTTTCATCTCTTCCATCTTTTCCCTAAGTTTCTATTTTTTTGTTACTTCCGAAACTGCAGCTGCCGGCTCGCAGAGCTTTCCCCCAATAACTTGAACATCGGGGAGATCGACCTCTTGTGAGACTGCTGATGCCTTCAATAACCCGTCTTGCTGCTCTAGTGTCTCCAACTCCTTGAGGATGTCGCTAGCCGTCTCGCTGGCCATATGCATGTCTTCCGCCTCGTTCGGTTTGGAGGATGGAGTCTTCGGACTGTCGTATACCTCTTTCTCCTGTGGCTTATTCTGCATGCTAGCCGCCCTAGTCTTTACGGATACATTGCAGTTTTCGAACCACATCCTCAACGCCTTCCTTTTCATTCTCTGTTCGAGGGTCTCATTCTTTTCCTTCTGCCGTTTCAGGTGACCGACTATTACTTCTGCCCGCTTGTTCTTTTCTGCAGAAGACAGCATGACCTCCCACAACATATCAACCTCGCTATCGTCGACCTCGATGACTTCGTCGAGGACGGTCAACTCGCACGGCTTGGATGAATCAACACTTTTCTCCTCCACCGCAGGAAATTGAAGAGGTGTTCACCTGACTGCGAGAAGGTGTTGTCAAAAGACTTGGTTGTCCCGGTTTGAGGATGCGCGGGTATAGACATAACTTCGGCCTTAGTCGCCGACGACGACGTTTCCGCGACGGACTCCACCGGTTTCTTTCCAGACCCAGAAGCCGACGGTGTGATCAGCTTCTCTATTTTCTCCTCAGGCTTTCGGTCAGAGCTTGCCGGTTTCCAGCTCTTCTTTTTCTTCTCCACCGACCTCTTTTCCAGGTCTAACATCGTAGACAGGACATCCATAATTGAGAGAGTCGCGCCGGCCTGAAGTATGCTAACCGCGAGTGGCCAGTACTGACCTGTGGCTTCGCAGAATTTCTCTGAAATGGCAGAGTTCAGTGCTTTTTATAGACATCATAGCATTAATGGTATTCGCGGTCTCTGGCTTAGTCTAACATTTCCGAAATTTCCTGAAATTTGGAAATGTGCGGGGATTATGTTAACCATGAATCCGCGACTAGTTCGCATGGACTTTTCAAACTGGGCGGCCAAGTCTCCTAACCGCCACTCTCAGAATGTCGCCCTTTCTCGCCGAAGCTGGGCGGCTTGGCTTCCAAGTCACCTCCGGAGGGAGCCCAGGGCAGCCCGTCCAGAAGCCGAGCCTCACAGCTCGTTAGAGGAAGACCGCTAGGTCGCACGGCCTTCCCCTTTCTTCTCTTTTTACTTGCTTCCCGTCACCCCTTCCCAGTTCTCCTGTACACCGGGCAGCCAGTATTTTTATCACTGCCCATTTAAGAAGGCCCCCAAACATATAAATAGGGGGTGGAAGCACACCCAAAGTACGGTGAGTTGAGTCTAAGAGTTCGCTTGTTAAGAGTAGCGGTCTTGATTCTAGTGCCTTGCGGCTTGTTATCCGGCCGGCTACTTTTTTCTCCTTTTTTCTCCTCCCTAAGTGTAATCGCTTCATTTTTAATTAAAGGAAAGCCCGTCACTGGAGAGGCATTCAGGCCGCGGCGGGCGATGTCTTGTGTTGCCGCTTCTTGCGGCTTGCTCTGGTTTTTTCTCTAACCGCTAGTAACCGACTACTCGGCAGTCCCTCTTCCTTTTTGCCTCCTTTCCCTAGTGCTTGAACCGTTAGCTGGTGGTGCTCAATTCCCTTTCGCTTTTCGTGCATCAACAATCAATTTCCTTTTGAACTTCTTTATAGATTTGCTTCTCAGCATGAGGCTGTACTTGAATGGCTGGCTTTGCAGAACTTTCAGTAACAATCTAATTTCTTTCCTCTTCTTCCAGTTCTGCAACATAATTTCATCCAAAATCTGGCATAGGTGACTCAACCCACATACGAGGAGGACTGCAAACATTTTCAACAACTAATATTTCTGTAATCACAGGAGCTACAAAGCTTGCCCTTAGTTGATCTACAACTGCAGGACTTATTGGAGCAGTATAACATACAATGGCCTTAGAGTAATCAACATCAAAACTTGGTAGAACATATCTGTAAACTGGACTGAAAGAATAGAGTAAAGAATTCAAATCAACTGTGGGATTTATGATAAAATCACAAGCAGTTCTTATTTCTTCATCTATATTATGAGCCATATCCATATCAGAATCATTTATAATATCTATAATATATGTTGGAGAGTCTGCCTCAGGGGAATTTGCTGCTATTGCTGTTTCTAGAGGAGGAACTGGAACTTCTTCACAGGACATCTCCCCCTGCCTGGTTTCAGAGTGTCCATAAGCCAGGCCCCCAGAAGAAGAGATAGTAGATAGGTCACCAATTCTAGTAGATAGAGAAGTGATAGAGGCAAAGAGAGGAGCAATAGCATTTTCTATTAATTGCTCTAGAGAAGGAGAGATGAATTTTAGTAGATCATTAGCAATATTAGAGAAATTCAAATATAGGGGTCTTGAAGCAGAGAGAGTATAGGAGGTATGATGTCCACAATTAGAACATACATAAAAGGCTTGAGGGAAATCTTTATGAAGGAATTCTGGGAATGTGGAGGTAGGGTTAGAAGGAATGGCAGTAGAGGTGGTTGGAATTATGGTAGTAGAAATTTGAGAAGAAGGAATTGTTGTGGTAGGAACTGATGTTGTGGTGATTTCCTCGATTGGTGAATGAACTGGGGATTGATGTGGACATGGTGGAGATAGCAGATTGAAGTCAGGCTGAGAGGATGTGAATAGAATGTCAGCCAGATGAGTTGGAAGAGGAGACTGAGGTGGTGAAGATAGAGAGTTCTCTAGAATGTTGATCGGAGATTGAGGAAGTGGAGAATGAGGTTGTGAAGGTGAGCCAGTAGGGATAGGAGAGGAAATGGATGGTTGCTGGAGGGGAGTTGATGATGGTTGTTGTTGAGAAGGAGGTGAAGGAATTCTGATGGATGGAGTTACTTCTTCTATAGGTGGAGGAGTTGCTACAATTTCCCTTGTGTCCTCAGAAGTCCTGGGAGAGGAGTCCCTCGATGGTTTAGGGATAGTCCACTCCCATCTACCAAACAAGGCAGATGTAAGCATCTTAGAGGCATTAATGAATGTGGTCTGGGAGACCAGTAATTCAATTGCCTTGGCCTTGAGGAAAATGTCTAATATCCTCCCAAAACACACCTCTTTCTTAAAGTTCTTCTTTTTAATCAACTCAAATAGTAACTTTCCCTAATTTACTGCCTTCTTGTTTACCAGAGCACACATCACTAAGAACTGGTGCCTAGTTATATAGTCATGGGCTGTGTGTTTGCCCAACAGAACCTTACCAACAATATCAACAAGGAATTTATACTCAGCTGATAAATTTTTTTTATGCAATTTATTAGGGTTTCCGTCGGAGTGACCCATTTTTATCAGCATATTATCATATTAAGAACTATCTATTTCAATATCCTCTTTTCCATTAATCAAACCAAAAATCTATATTAAAATGGCTGGGGTTAGAGTAACTGATTTCCTGCAATGGTGCCAGTCATAGTATCTGCATCAGGAGAAGTCGAAGTATAAACCCACTCCCTTATTTCAATTATTGCTAACTTGATCCTTGTGGTCATAAGTTTCTTCAATTGTTGTTCCTCAAACAGCAGTAGAATATCCATGAAAATCTGATCAGAGTGACGGAACGAATCGAAGTGGATGTCGAATTCGGTGTCATACTTCATGCTATAAAGGGAAATCGCCTGAATCGCCATTGGTTTTCCAGCAAAAAATGAAAGAGAGATCAAGTACAAGAGAATAAAAAGCGTGGGATGGAGCTCGAAGAAAACCTAGTTATAAGGTTTTCAGAATATGAAGCGCTAGACTCCGTCCTGTGATAATAAATAGAAAATCTTCGTTCTCAGATCGACGAATAATTTCATGAAGAAATGATATCGTCGATCTCAGTTTGAAGAGGGGAAAACTTTTTGTCATTCTCAGGTCGACGAATAATTTTCTGAAGCAAGATCGTCGATCTACGATCGATGAAAATAACTTCACACAAAGAGTTCGTCGATCTCAGGTAGACGAAGTTTTGCAAGAACTATTCTGAAATCATCAATCTCAGATAGAAAATTAAATTAATGCTTCTCCATTGATCATACCTAGCTGATTCAGAAAGAACAGATATTTCATCTCATCCAAAGGTTTGGTGAAGAAGTCTGCTTTTTGTAAATCAGTAGAGAAAGACAAGATTAATTTTCTTTTTGACCACACAATCTATAATAAAATGATGCATTACTTATATATGTTTTGTCCTACTATGATGTACTGGATTTTGTGCAAATGGAAATTGCACTGGTACTATCACAAAATACAGTTGAATTATTAAGATTGTATCCATAATCCAGGAGTTGGTTTTGAATCCACAATATTTATGAACAACATCTGCCAGCTGCAATGTATTTAGCTTCTACAGTTGAGGTGGACACGGATGTTTGTTTCTTGCAAAACCAAGACACAAGCCTATCACCAAGGAACTGACGTGTTACTAATGTGCATTTCATGTCAATTCTACATCCAGCCAAGTCAGCATCTGAGAATCCTGTTAATTCAAATTCTGACTCAGTTGGATAAAAGAATCCTAGATTTGGGCAACACTTTATATATCTCAAAATTCTTTTTAGGAAAATAAGGTGAGATTATTTAGGGTTCACTTGGAACCTAGCACAAAGACATGTAGCAAACATTATATCTGGCCTACTAGCTGTAAGATATAATAAGGACCCAACAATAGCCCTATATGTTTTCTAATCAATTGGCTTGCCATGTTCATCAGAATAAATCACAACATTGGAAGGCATGGTTGTTTTCTTGGCTGAGGCATCAGTCTTCCCAAATATTTTAACAATCTCCTTAGCATATTTTGATTGGGAAATGAAAATGCCATCAGGGGATTGCTTCACTTGGAGACCAAGAAAGTAAGAAAGCTCACCCATGCTACTCATTTTAAACTTGAATGTATCAGGTCAGCCAAAAATGATGTCATCTACATATATTTGTACTAACAATATGTTATTATTATGAAGCCTAGTAAATAAGGTTCTATCTACAATGCCCCTAGTGAACTTATGCGATAAAAGAAAGCTAGCAAGGGTCTCATACCAAGCTCTTGGAGCTTGCTTTAAACCATAGAGACCTTTATGCAGTTTGAAAACAAATGAGGGATAAGTTGGATAAATAAAACTTGGTGGTTATACAATATATACTTCCTATATGAGTTCACCATTCAAGAAAGCACTCTTGACATCCATTTGGTAGACCTTGAACTTTTTGTAGGCTGCATATGAAAGGAAAATTCTTATAGCTTCTACTCTTGCAATAGGTGCAAAGGTTTGATCATAATCAATTCCTCCTTCATGTCTATATCCTTATGCTACCAACCTTGCCTTATTATTAATGATGGCTCCTTGTGCATCCAATTTATTTCTGAATACCCACTTAGTTCCAATGACTTGTGAGTCTTTGGGTCTATGAACTAAGTCCCAAACTCTACATCTCTCAAACTGATTTAGCTCCTCTTGCATTGCAAAAATCTAGTGGGGATCTTGCTCTACATCTTTTATGGATTGGGGCTCAAGTTGAGATATGAAGCAAGCATGCATCAGATTTTGGTAGAGTTTGTTCAGCAACATCATTGTTAATTAATTCCTCTTGTGGAATTATGTTTGTTGTTGAAGGTTCAACAATTATATCACTGACCACTTCTTCATTATATTCTTCAATGTATGGAGAAGGATGTGATTCAGCCTCATTGGTGAGGTTCAGATCATCCAATTTCTCACACAATTGGGGTACCTGCAATAAATCTTTGGTAGAAGAATCCTACAGATGCTGACGTCAGCAAAAGTCAACAACAGTCAATGGAATTCAAATTCATTGCGGAAAACCTGCAGTTGACCACTAATGGCGCTGGCGGCCTACTATATGATTTATTCTATGAAAGGAATGTTTTAAATCTACAATTAAAGCTGGGCCCACGGGTCAAAAGAGCCTTTTGATGACGGATAGTAAAATAATGAGATCCGTAGAGAAGAGAGCATATTTTAGAGTTTGTCTTTTCGAAAAGCGGCATAACTTCTTCTTTTTCCTCTCCATTATTGTAGAGCTCGAAGCACAAGTGTAAATCGGCTGATTGAAAAGTTCAGAAAGTTAGCTGCTGCAATCAACACTAGCAACAGTAAGATCAGAGACATTTCTCTGGGAGAAAAGCAGACAAGGCCTACCCCTACTGCAGTTACTTCACTGCCTAAGCAGAGCTTATCCTGAAGATTATTTTCTAGAGATGTGAAGAAAAAAATTTTGTTTGTGTTTTCTCAGGACAGAAGGAGGAAGACACAGAGATCATTTATCTAGTGTCTATTCAACTTCAACAAACCTAATTTTTTGTAAGATCTTTCTAGATCTGAGTTGTAAGCCAATTTATAAAGGTCGAGTGTAAGATCTTGTATAGATCTGAGATGTAGGATTCTGTTAAGAATATGAGTGTAGGGATTTAGCCTGAGTGGGGGGATTCAAGTGTGAATCTGTGTTGTATGATCTAGGTTAGATCTGATTGTATGGCTTTGGCCCGAGTTTTAGGGCACTTGTTTCTGATTTATAGGATCCTTTGGAACTGAGGTTGGGTTATCCTCCTAGCCTGAGTAGTAGGGCCTTTTATCCTGAGGTAGGTTATCTTTTGATCACTTAGTTGTAGGGCTTTGTGCTCGAGCTGTAGGACTTGGAGGAGACTTAGTGGTCCTACGAGATCGTGTTGTAAGCTCTTAGGTGCCAAGTTTTTGGTGAAGTGCGTTGTCTAACACACTGTTAGAAAGGCGGGAGGGACAGTGGACGTACCCATTCTTTTGGGAACCACTATAAACCATATGTGTGCTATGTATAATCTTCTTAAAAGCAAAACTGACTAATCATAATAGACATTAACCCAGATAAAGTCTAAAAGAATGTATAAAGACATAAAAACCTATTCACCCCATCTAGGTGTTTAGCTACCCTTGAAATCAAAGACATTCAGAAAGGATTTTGATGATGATCTGACCCAAGAGAAATGTTCTCTGTGCCTTCTTCCTTCTGTCCTGAGAAAAATCAATTCAGCTTTCTTCTTCACAGCTTCAAGAAAATGTTCTTCAGAAATGATCAGATAGAACTGTGAAGTAGCTGTAACTCGAGTTGGTTTTATAGCTTGTTCTTTATCAGAGATTTTTCTCTGAACTTGCTGTTGTAGGTGAGAATGACAACAACTATCTTCTATCAACTTCCATATCAGTAGTTGGAATAACTTCTTTTGGCTCTACAGTAGTGTCGATAGAAAGAAGATGAAGTCCAGTACTTTCCAAAAGTTTTTTCCTTTTGTGCTGCGTTGACAAAATCTAGATATCTTCTTCACAGCACTAGAAAATGTTCTTCAGGAATAAAACTGCTTGAGCTGTGAAGGTGTTGAAGTTAGGGTTAGCTTTGCCTGCTTCTTCTTCTACCTCTGAGAAGTTTCACTAAACTTGTTGTTGAAGGTGTTAATCACAACAGCTAATATGCTTGAACTCTTAGATCAGAAGTATGGACTTGTTCTTCAGGCCTTGCAAAAGAGTCGAGAGGATGAATAAGAAGTCCAACCCTTTTCGAAAATCAATCCTCTCTCTTTAAAGATCTGTAGCATTTTTTTTATCTTCTGCCGTCCAACCGTACTTTGAGCATCGGGACAAGTAGTTGTTGTTGGCTGCAACTTTGCTTTTGTTGGAGCTTAAGGAGACCAGGCAGACTTATGTCTAACCGTAGCATTCTATCTATCTCAGTGACATAGCGGTTGGTCCAGTGCTCTGATGGTGAACCTCAGCTTGCGGTCAAGTGGACAGCAGTTGCGGCGGTCTAAGGGATAGCCACAGAAGCATTCTGGAGGTTAGCCACAATGGTCTGAAGGAAGCCGCAGTGGTCTAGCAGAAAGCTACAGTAGCGATCTATTGGTTAGCTGCATCGGTCTTAATAAACCCGCAGTGGTTTGGCAGAGAGTTGCAGTAGCGGTCTATTAGTGAGCCAAAACGGTTTGGATGAAGCCGCAGCAGTCTATTTGTAGCCGCAACAGCGGACAGATTGTTAACCGCAACTGCGGTCTGTTCGAAACCCGCGGTTGCAGTATGATAGCTTACAGTAGCTGCTGTCTGATGGGTAGCCGCAACTGCGGTTTTGTGGCAACGCATAGTTGCATTCTGGCGGTTTGTACTAGCGGTCTTCCCCGGCAGTTAGGCGAATTTCCTAGTTGCCTACTTGGTGTTTTATTGTCTATTGTATAGTTGTTTGTTTGACCATGTCAAACTGCGTAGACCGCCCGCTTGTATAAAGTCCCACATCGGTTGTTGTATTCTCTTATCTCCCCCAATTTCTATAAATAAGGGGGCATACCTATGTAAGGATTACCTTTTTAGAGCAACACAATTTGCCTTTATTTAGCTTTTTTCACATGTTATCAGATCTAATCGGTCCTTTGCTCGAATTGATGCAGTTTCTATTCTGTCCACGCGGTTTCCCTCCATGTCCTCCCTTGCTTCTCTTTTTGTCTGCGCGATTTCTCTCTGAGTCCTGTTCTGTTTGGCCTTATGCCTTTCTTGGTCGTGCGATTTCCTTTTACGCGTGCTTCCTTTGCTTCTCTTCCTCTTATCTCTTCTCGTTGTAGTTTCTCTAACCATTGCGAGCTCTGCATCCTGGTCGCAACAACTTTTCTTTCCGATAGTGTGTTGTCACCTTGACCGTGCCGTCTTCCTCATCTTTGTTGCGGGCTCCGCATTTTGGTCGCAGAATCTTTCCTGCCATTGGTGTGTTGACACCAATACTGTGCGGTCTATCCTATTGTTTACGTTTGTTGGAACACCCTATTACTAATTTGGGTAAGGATCACTATGTTTTCTTAGGAAACCAGTTTGTCCTAGATGTATAGTTGGAAAGGTCAACATTAGAATGAGTCTAGGGCTTAGAACTTAGGTTTGAAGCTGCCACCAGGACCATTCCAAGATCAAGGAAATAGAGCCAAGTCTAAGACAATTTTCGTCGAGCTCAGTTCGACGAAACGTCGAACTCCGTTCGACGATCTCTAAGCTCAACTATGTTAAATCGTCGAACTCCGGTCAACGATCTTCTAGCTCAGGTCGACGATCTTCGAGCTCAGTTCGACGTTTTCTGTCTGATGATCATTTTCAGTCTCTGAGCTCAGCTCAACGATCTTCTAGCTCAGATCGACGTTTTTCTTGAGAGATCGATGTTTTTGAGGATTCAAATTCAGCCAGACTTTGGAATATTTTTCAAATTCTCTCTGCATTTATGTCAAGAGATCTGCCAGCCATTTTCATTTACTCTGGAGCAAGTTTCAAGGAATTCTTTTTGAGAATGTTTTATTGGACTTTCCTCTATAAGACAAAATTTTATGGAAGGCATTTAATGTCTGTTAACCGCTATCTTGGACATAGAATCTTCAGAGAATAAAAATTGCTTCTCTTCTTTTCTATAATACACAGATTTAGATACACATACATAGACAGCGAAAGAGATAGTGATATACACAGACAAGAAAGAAAAAGAACAAGTGATTCTCAGGACAGTCTGATCAACACAAGAAAACTCAAGTAATCAACCCTGGAGAATCAGTTGAACATTTTGGCATACTGAAAAAGTGATCTTTGCTTCATCTCAAGGACTCCAGACAACTCATCTTTCAGCATCTGCTGAAACCATCTTTTGCTGGAGATCTGAAGCTTCTGAAGACCTATCACCCTGAAGCAAAGCTTCCACTCCTGAACTAGTAAACATCTCAGGGGGAGCTTTGACAACACAAATCCACTTGTGCTTCTCTCTTTGATTGAGACAGAGAAGACAACTTCACTCTTTTTCTTTTCCCTTTCCCTTAGTAAAAGGGTTTTCAAAACTCCCTTCAAAATTTTTGATTCTAGTTCTGAGAACCTTGTCAAAACTCAGTGGTGGCAAGACACCTGATCAAAAAAATCTAGTTTGGTTTTTGAGCACCTTATCAAAAGCTCATTGGTGCCAGGACACTTGATCAACCCTTCCTGCTGTGGATTCCTACCAAGGGTGGTAGAAGAGTGGATGTACCCAGGTTTTTGGGGAACCACTATAGCTCCTTGTGTTTTCTGGTTTGCTTGTGTGTTTTCTTTGCTGTGTGCTGTGCTCTTCTTTTTACTGTCTTGTTAATTCTATAGCAGGCACCTTACACATATATATAAGTTAAATCTTAAAAGTTTTGCTAGTTTAAAATTGTGAATTTACTTTAAATAAACTCTATTCACCCCCCCCCTCTAGAGTTGAGATAGATCTTGTTCCCACTTTCAATTGGTATCAGAGGGAGGTTGGTTGTTCATACAGGCTAACACCTGAACCAAAAGATCCTTGATAAGATCAATCTTTTAAGAGGGTTATTTTCATTATATTTAATTGTATATAAAGACATGGCACAGAACAAATATTATGCAAGCACCAGGCCTCCAGTGTGCAATCTATCCAAGTTTGCACTTTGGAAAGCAAGGATTAGACTTTATATGAACTCTATTGATGAAGACATATTTAATTCTGTTTTGACAGTGTGCCCAAGTCCACCAGTAAGCTCAAGTACAAATGTTGTTCCACCTCCTTCAGGAACAGATGCTGAAATAAAGAAGTGGAAGACTGTAGATGCCAAGGCCATGAACATCTTAGCTCAAACAATGTCTGATGAGATATTTCAGAAGGTAGCTGAATACAACTCAGCCAAAGGAATTTGGGACAAGCTCTCTGAAATTGTCTCAGGATCTGCTGATGAAAGGAAAGACAAGAGATCCCATCTTATAAGCCAATATGAGAATTTCAAAAAGGGAGAAGCTGAATCAGTGGCTGACATGTATAATAGACTAAGTCTGATTGTCAATGAGTTAAAGACTCTGGATAAAGAAGTCTCATTGACTGAGCTGAATTACAAAATCCTAATGTGCTTCCCCAGCACTTGGGATTCAAGAATGTGGCCAATCAAAGATGCCAGAAGTCTAAATGAGATTACCACTGAAGCTCTCCTGGGCAAGCTCAAATCTTATGAGCTGCTCATTAAAAATAGAGAAGAAGAACAAAAGGATACTTCTCCAGTCACAAGGAAAGAGAAGACCATAGCCTTCAAAGCTACAAAAGAGGAGCCTGAAGATAAAGCTACAGGAAATGATGATCTCCTAAGTCTACTGGCCAAAAGATTCTACAAGATGGCCAGAAAAGACTTCAGAAAATGATCATACAAGGGACATGATAAGCCAAGGTATGATAAATCAAATAACAATAAAGAAATTATATGTTTTGGTTGTAGGAAACCAGGCCATATTGTGCCTGACTGTCAAGAAAACAAGAACAAGGACAAGAAAGATAGAAGAGAAAGAAGAAAGGAGAAAGACTTCAGAAAGAACAGCTCAGACAAACCCTCCTCCAGCAAGAACAAACATATAAGGAAGGGATTTGTTGCTGAGACATGGAGTGAAACTGAAGAGGAATCTGAAGCGCCATCCAGCTCCAGAGATTATGAGGATGATGCTGATGAAAAGGAATTTTGCATGATGGCTATCAATGCCTCTCAAACAGATTCAGAAGTAGAAGAGTCAGAATCAGATTCAGAAGCTCAACTAGAAGAAGATCAGGTAATCAATTCATTTTATTTCAGTTCTGAGGACTTTAAACATGAGTTTAAAGTACTATGCCTAGATCTGTTGGAGTCTGAGAAGGAAATCACTTCCCTCAGAAAACAACTATCTGAGTAGAGCACTTTAAAATCAGAGAACCTCAAACTCTTTGAAGAGTTAGAATGCTATAGAGAGGAGATAGCTTCACTGAAGAGTGAACTATCCAAGGCCAAGCAATTTGAAGAATCCCTCAATGGGAGAAGTATCAAATTAATGGACATCACAAGCACAGTGAACTCAAGATTAAACAGTACACTGGGCTTGGGTGCTTCATCTAGCCAACCCATAGTATTAACAACCCCAATTTAATTTATTTCTGATAAAGGGAAGGGTGTTGTAGAGGTAACTAGGATGAATTCAGATCTACCTAAGAAAAGCAAAGTTCAACAGAAAATGTCGAGCAGCGGTCGACGATCGTCGAACAGAGATCGACGATCTCAGGCTGAAACGTCGAACTCAGCTCAACGATTCCTGAACTCTGAACTCCATCACAGTCGATCTTCGAATGGAGCTCGACGATTTTACCCAAGATCGTCGAACCCAGATCGACGATCGTAGAACGGAGTTCAGAACTTTGAACCTTCTTTCAGAGGCAAATCTCAATTCAATCCTAGAAGTGCTTCATCCCAATGCTTTAATCCTTATACTGAATGGATAATACCTCCTAGGAGATACCATCCTGAAGGTTATAAGAATCAACCTGGGATGTCTTTTATTTCTGAATTTAAGGGATATCAACCTAGGCCCAAGGTAAACTGGGTAAAAAACATATAAGCTGTTTATGTGCAGGTGAAGACCTATCCAACATCAAACCAGCTATGGTATCTGGATAGTGGGTGCTCAAAGCACATGACAGGGAATAAGGACAACTTCACATCCTTTAAAGCCAAGATTGGACCCAAAGTAATTTTTGGTGATTCATACTTTAGAACTACAAAAGGATATGGTGCAGTCCAAATTGGGACAGTCACCTTCAAGAAAGTAGCCTATGTTGAAGGACTCAAGCACAACCTGATAAGCATTAGTCAGCTGTGTGATGAAGGATATCAAGTGACTTTCAACAAAGAAATATGCAAGATCAAATCAGAAGACAACACAACTGTGTTGACAGGTAACATGAAAGGTAATATTTACTTAGTAGACTTTCATTCATCTAAGGTAGATATTTGCCTGTTTAATTCCATATCTAGACCTAATATTCTATGGCATAAGAGACTAGGACATGTTAACCTTAGAACCATTGCTAGGCTATCCAAGGGCAACCTTGTCAGAGGACTGCCTTCTGGCCCCTACAAGAAGGATGGACTCTACAAGGCTTGTCAATTAGGCAAGCAAACTAAAAATAGCTTTAAATCAATTAACAAGAGTGATTCACCTAGGATTTTGTATCTGTTACACATGGATATCTTTGGACCCATTACAGTACAAAGCTTAGGATGGAAATCCTATACTTTAGTGATTGTAGATGACTTCTCAAGATTCACATGGGTATTCTTTCTGAGGAAGAAGTCTGATAACTTTAAGTGTTTGACAGAGTTTCTCAAATGCATTCAGATTGAGTTCAACACTCACATTGCCTTGATCAGAAGTGATCATGGGACAGAGTTTGATTCTCTTCTCATGCAAGAGTTCTGTCAAAGTGAAGGGATCAGGCATACTTTATCAGCTCCTAGAATTCTTCAACAAAATGGGGTAGCTGAAAGGAAAAATAGAACCCTTATTGAATCTGCAACTACATTATTGATAGATGCTCACCTACCTCTATCCTTTTGGGCTGAGGCAGTGAACACCTCCAATTATGTGTTGAATAGAAGTCTAATACATAAACTGAAGGGCAATACTCCCTATGAATTGCTCAAAGGGAAGAAACCTAAAGTAGACTATTTTAAAGTTTTTGGTTGCACTTGTTATATTCACAATAATGACAAAAAATATTTAGCAAAATTTCAAGCAAAAGCTGATAAAGGAGTGTTTCTGGGATACTCCATGATCAGTAAAGCTTATAGGGTTTATAATAAAACTACTCTAAAAATAGAAGAATCTGTCCACATTTCCTTTGATGAAACTAATATGTCTTTCAAGGAGAAGAATACTTCTACCATAGAACATTTGCAGGTGTATTCTCTAGCTGAAGAATTAGACAGATTACAAGTCACTCAAAAGGATGAAAGTAGTGAAGATGAAGAAGCTGCTCCACATCTGGAAGAAACTCTTCTTGAAGAGCCAGTTGTTGTCCCACAAGAGGAAACAACAACACAGGTTGGTGAACAATCAACACCCCCTGTTGATCTAGTAACACCAAGAGATCATCCAATCTCCCAAGTGATTGGAGACATCTCAGCTGGTGTGCAAACCAGAAATCAGGTCAATCAAAACCTGATGCACACTTGCTTTCTCTCTCAAATTGAACCTCAAACCATTCAAGATGCAGAGCAAGATCTACACTGGATCATTGCAATGCAAGAGGAGTTGCATCAATTTGAAAGAAACAAAGTTTGGGAACTAGTGCCTAAGCCAAAGGATCATTCAATTGTTGGAACAAAATGGGTGTTCAGAAATAAGCTGGATGATCAAGGAATTATTGTAAGGAACAAGGCAAGGCTAGTTGCTCAAGGATATTCTCAAGAAGAGGGGATAGACTATGACCAGACCTTTGCACCTGTTGCAAGGTTAGAGGCCATAAGAATCTTCCTGGCTTATGCTGCTCACAAGGGATTCAAAGTCTATCAAATGGATGTGAAGAGTGCTTTTCTCAATGGGGAGATCAAAGAAGAAGTCTATGTCAGACAACCTCCAGGTTTTATCTCTCTAACTCATCCCGATTATGTTTTTAAACTACACAAAGCATTATATGGTCTCAAGCAAGCTCCTAGAGCACGGTATGAGACTCTAGCATGCTTTCTGCTGAAGAATGATTTTGTTAGGGGGAGAGTAGACCAAACTCTTATTATTAGAACCCATAAGTCACATACCCTACTAGTATAAATTTATATAGATGATATTATATTTGGGTCTACTGATTCAAATTTGTGCAAAAAGTTTTCCAAGCTTATGCACTCTAAATTTGAAATGAGTAGCATGGGTGAGCTATCCTTCTTCTTAGGATTGTAAGTCAAACAACATGCTGAAGGCATGTTTATTTCTCAAACCAAGTATGCAAAAGAATTGGTAAAGAAATTTGGGATGTCTGATGCATCATGTATGAAAACACCCATGCCTACCAATGCTGTATTGGATGCTGATGAACATGGGAAACCAGTTGATCAGACAATATATAGAGCAATGATTGGCTCTCTATTGTACCTTACAGCCAGTAGGCCTGACATAATGTTTGCAATATGTATATGTGCTAGATTCCAAGTCAGCACTAGAGAATCACACTTAACTTTAGTAAAGAGGATTCTTAGGTATGTTAAAAGCTGTCCAAATCTAGGACTCTGGTATCCAAAAGATTCAGCATTTGACTTAACTGGATTTTCAGATGCTGATTATGCTGGATGCAGAATAGACAGTAAAAGCACCAGTGGAACTTGTCAGTTTCTTGGTGATACACTTGTCTCATGGTATTGTAAGAAACAAACATCTGTGTCAACCTCAACTGCTGAAGCTGAATACATGGCTGCAGGCAGTTTTTGTTCACAAATATTGTGGATACAAAACCAACTCCTAGACTGTGGTTACAACTTAGAGAAGTATAAAATATTTTGTGATAACACCAATGCTATTTCCATTGCACAAAATCCAGTCCTCCATAGTAGGACAAAACACATAGAAATTAGGCATCATTTTCTAAGGGATAATGTTGAGAAAAACAAAATTGAACTTGAATACATCCCAACTGATTTGCAAAGGGGAGATATTTTTACCAAGCCTTTGGATGAAAAGAAGCATAACTTCTTCCTCAATCAGTTAGGAATGCTAGATGGAGGCTGTTTAAAATAAACTCCAAGAATTTGTAAATCTAAAAACAGACCAAGACTAGGCTAAAAACCACTCTTTTTTTGTGTCTGTAGGATAGTTTTCTGACTCTGAACTACGCTCGATGTTTTCCCCAGAAAGCGTCGAACGGAGCTCGACATTTTCCCAAAAACGTCGACCTGAGTTCAGAGCGTGTCAGATAGTTGTACACTATCTCTTTCAGGCCTTCGATCGTCGACCTGAGCTCGACGTTCTCCCTAGATTGTCGAACTGAGATCTACGATATTGAATCCCTTTCAGCTTCCATCAGGAGTCCTAATCGTCGAACGGAGATCGACGATCCTTCCTTTTTTGCATCGAACCCTAATATAAAATCATTTTTCAGCCGCCGCTCGTCGTTTACGCTTTCATACTCTCTGCAACTCTTTCCCTCCAAACCTTCTACACTTGGTCGTGTTTGTTTCATCTTTGCAGGTATCGATGGCTATGTTAAGTGCTACTATTTTAAAGATGAAATTTGATACAGGTTTCAACATTGATATGAATTATTTCGATGGAAGTGATCAGAGATTTAAGGATATTCTAAACCTTTTTCGAGAACAGCAACTGTTTCAGATCATGTCCACCAGAATGAAGATTGCAGTAGAAGAGATAAAGGAATGGTGTTTTACCGCCACGAATGAGAATGAGAATTCTGTAATCGGCTCAATCAAAGGGACTCAGGTACCATTGTCCGCAGCCCTTCTAACAGAGGTTTTCCTCCTTAGTACTGGAGATGACTCCATAGATTTGTCTGGAGAAGAGTATGATTCTATGCTGGATAGAATGGGTCACACTGCTGTGAACCCTAACAAACTGCTGAAAAAGAACCTTTCCATTGAATTCCAATTTCTGGCTGATGTGGTTGGAAAAGTGCTTCTGGCAAAGCACTCAGCCCATGATACAATATCAAGATATCAATTCTTTTTAATGGGAGCATTGGTTGACAAGAAACATTTAGATTGGGGATCCATCTTTTTCAATCTGATCAAGAAGAAGCTGAACAAAAGCTGTGTAATCTATGGGAGGATATTAGGGGTTTACCTGCACTCCAGGTGCCCTGAACTGCTGATCTTTAGTGGGATGTACATCAATGCATCCAAGAGGCTTACCTGTGCCCTCTTCAGCAGATGGGACAGGCAGATCATCAACCCCAGCAGGGCTGCTGCAGCACCACTTGCTTCAGGGACCAGGACTATATCAGTCACTCCTCCTCAGGTATCTGCCCCAGCAGAAGAATTACCTGTTTCTTCTTCTCCTCCTCCAGCTGTTTCTATCCAAGTCTCCACCTCAACTGCTTCACCAATCTCAACCTCTATCATCTCATCCCCCATTACAATCTCTTCACCAATTTCACCTCCTCCAACCTCTACCTCAGAACAATTCCACCCTTTGTTCTCTTATCCATCTTTCACCACTCCATCATTTTCTCTTATAGATGACTCCTTCATGGATGATTCTCCTCCCACTCCTCCTGAGCTTCCCTCTACATCCTCTTACCAACAACTTCTTCAAGACATACTTTCTCAACCATCCTTCACCCCATCCTTTACCTCTTCCATCTCATCCATCTCCACCTCAGTAACATCTATCTCCACTATTCCTCCTTCAGAGCCATCCATCCCTACACCTCCTATCTCCACACTCTCCATTACATCAGCTCCAGCCACCCTCATTCCAGTCTCTTCAACTCCTATCTCTTCTCAAGCCAATCTTGAGCATGTAGATCTTTCAGCCCTAGCAGACAAGCTCTATGTGTTGCTAGCCCCCAGGCTAACCTCACTGCTGGAGACCTCCTTGGCTCCACTCCTAAAACATGTTCAGGAGCTGTCTACCAAGTTTTCTTCCTTCCTCTCCTCCCAGGCAATCCCTTCATCTATGTGCCTTGATTCAGTTTCCACTGAACCCAGGCAGGGGGAGATGCCTTATGAAGCATTGGATGTGCCTGAGGTTGCTGAAGGTTCAAGTCCTGCTCCTGTTTTTGCAGTGGACCTTCAGAGTCTGCTTTCTATATTTGATTCTGTTTATTTCAGTTCTCTGCCAGTGCATCAAGCTGAAGACGTCACTAAGGCCATTGTGCCTATCTCTGTATGTGATCCCAGCCTAATTGCCTCATATGTCAATTCTTTCAAGGCTGTGGATGTTGATGCTTTCAGTTCTGCTGCTGCTGCTGTTTCTACAATTGTATCAGAAGATATTGACATGATTTCTATTGTTGAGGATACTGCTGTTAAAGAACTCGCTACATATCTGGAAGGATCTGAACCTACTGCCTCTGTTACTTCTGCCCCTACTACTTCTCCAATTCCTGCTGCTGCTTCTACTACTCCTGCTCTGACCCCTGATCAAGTAAAACAACAAGAAAAGTATATAATGAGTATTGATGACTTATATGATAGACCTCAAAGTTCAGACAGTGATCAGTTTCACACTGAATCTGATTACTCTTCTAATACTATTGCCAAGAAAAGGAAGGCAAGAAGCAAGGCCATGATGAAGGTTCCTCCTGCTCAAGCTAAAGATTTAAATGACATTCCATACTATATTCTGCATGAATGTCCCATCTCTGAGCCCTGGATGCAGTATTCCAAAAATCAATTAAAAGCTATGAAGAAAAAAAGGAAGTTGGATAAATATGAAAAGAGATCTTCTCAGTTTCAGCCTCCTCCTCCTCCTCCTCCAGATTCAGGGTCAGGTGGAGGCTCAGCTTCTCAAACCCCAACTTCTAAGCAAAGTTCCTCCCAGTCCTCTCAAAGATACCATCCTAGGGGGCAATACCAAAGGGGTTATCAGTCCAGAAGGGGACAGTATAGAGGAAGTCAAAGAGAACATAGATTTCATGCAAGGGAAGGACAAAGACACATGGACTCTGCTCAAGGTCCTTTCCCTTATAAACTCAGAGAAAAAGTTGAGACTAGAACTCCTACTGCTTTAGAAACTGTCAATAGATATGAGCCTGCAATGCCTTTTGAAGATCCAGAGAATAATCCATTGTCATGAACTGCAAGGATGAAAGAACTGGCTGCCTTAGATCAGTTGAAGAAAGCTAGAGAACAAGGGAAAGACACCTCTAATATTACTACTCTGTCAGATCAAATAAAAGCTGAACTGGAAAGGTATTCTTTAAGAAAATTCTTTGACCCAGTAAAGTACATGAAGTTGCTTCCTGAGGCTGTGGTTCCCAGGCCAAGAGCTCAAACCTCCTTAGGTGCAGATGATGATAGAAGGTCAAAGAAGGAAGCCCTTAATCCTAACAGAGAAATTATATTTAAGAAAGGAAGTGAAAAGAAGTAATTTTTGTAAGAAGACAACACAATCTCTCTGAACATTTGCTGAAATTCCATTTGATTGCTGCTATGATTGCTTGCTCTGCTATTTTGTTTTAGTTTGTTGATCTTCTATATGTTGATTGTAGTTTTTATTTCTGAAATATGTAAATAGTAATCCAAACCCAAATAGGGGGAGATTGTTGGAACACCCTATTACTAATTTGGGTAAGGATCACTATGTTTTTCTTAGGAAACCAGTTTGACCTAGATGTATAGTTGGAAAGGTCAACATTAGAATGAGTCTAGGGCTTAGAACTTAGGTTTGAAGCTGCCACCAGGACCATTCCAAGATCAAGGAAATAGAGCCAAGTCTAAGACAATTTTCGTCAAGCTCAGTTCGACGAAACGTCGAACTCCATTCGACGATCTCTGAGCTCAACTATGTTAAATCGTCGAACTCCGGTCAACGATCTTCTAGCTCAGGTCGATGATTTTCGAGCTCAGTTCGATGTTTTCTGTCTGATGATCATTTTCAGTCTCTGAGCTCAGCTCAATGATCTTCTAGCTCAGATCGACGTTTTTCTTGAGAGATCGACGTTTTTGAGGATTCAAATTCAGTCAGACTTTGGAATGTTTTTCAAATTCTCTCAGCATTTATGTCAAGAGATCTGCCAGCCATTTTCATTTATTCTGGAGCAAGTTTCAAGGAATTCTTTTTGAGAATGTTTTATTGGACTTTCCTCTAGAAGACAAAATTTTATAGAAGGCATTTAATGTCTGTTAACGGCTATCTTGGACATAGAATCTTCAGAGAATAAAAACTGCTTCTCTTCTTTTCTCAAATACACAGATTTAGATACATATACATAGACAGAGACAGAGATAGTGATATATACAGACAAGAAAGAAAAAGAACAAGTGATTCTAAGGACAGTCTGATCAACACAAGAAAACTCAAGTAATCAACCCTGGAGAATCAGTTGAACATTTTGGCATACTGAAAAAGTGATCTTAGCTTCATCTCAAGAACTCCAGAAAACTCATCTTTCAGCATCTGCTGAAACCATCTTCTGCTGGAGATCTGAAGCTTCTGAAGACCTATCACCTTGAAGCAAAGCTTCCACTCCTGAACTAGTCAACATCTAAGGGGGAGCTTTGATAACACAAATCCCCTTGTGCTTCTCTCTTTGATTGAGACAGAGAAGACAACTTCCCTCTTTTTCTTTTCCCTTTCCCTCTGTAAAAGGGTTTTCAAAACTCCCTTCAAAAGTTTTGATTCTGGTTCTGAGGACCTTGTCAAAACTCAGTGGTGGCAAGACACCTGATCAAAAAATCTAGTTTGGTTTTTGAGCACCTTATCAAAAGCTCATTGGTGCCAGGACACCTGATCAACCCTTCCTGCAGTGGATTCCTACCAAGGGTGGTAGAAGAGTGGATGTACCAAGGTTTTTGGGGAACCACTATAGCTCCTTGTGTTTTCTGGTTTGCTTGTGTGTTTTCTTTGCTGTGTGTTGTGCTCTTCTATTTACTGTCTTGTTAATTCTATAGTAGGCTCCTTACACCTATATATAAGTTAAATCTTAAAAGTTTTGCTAGTTTAAAATTGTGAATTTACTTTAAATAAACTCTATTCACCACCCCCCCTCTAGAGTTGAGATAGATCTTGTTCCCACTTTCAGCGTGGTTCATTTGCACTATTTTTTTCACGCGGTTTGTTTTGTGAAACCGTGTGGTTTCTATCTATTTTCTATAGACACTCATTCTACTCTCTCTGTTCCTCCTTCCCTTTCTACTTCTTCCTTCTCTGCTTCTGGAAATTTGGGGACTCCTTCGAAGCTTATAGGTCCAAATTACCCTGACTAGATTGTATCTTTCATTTTTCTCTTGTGTTTTCAACGTAAACATCATCATTTGACCAATGACCCTCCTCCTTCTATATATGTTTCTTTTGATGTTTGGGATGCTTCTGATGCATTGGTGCGAACTTGGTTGGCCAACAGTTTTTCTGATGAGTGCCTTCCTATCATCCGACATGATCCGACATTCACGGTTTCCTGGAATCAACTTACCGCCTTATATTCCAAGGGAGCCCAAACTTCACGCATTTATACTCTGTATGCCGATCTTTTCTCTCGACTAGTCATGACTCCTGCTTCTGCCTTTCAGGAGGTTCAGACTCTTGGTGCTGAACTTCTTCAGCATCGTCCATTTTCTACAGATCTTGCTGAGCAACACCGGAATTTTCAGGAACTTCTGTTTGTTTTCTATCTACTTCACCTGCTGGATTACTATGATATGATCCGCCAGTAAATTCTTGGAGAGGAGGATACTTTCACTTTGGATGTTACTGCTTCTAGAATATCTATTATTTCTAATTTTCTTCAGCATCATTTGCTTTCTTCTTCGTCTCCATCTCCTGATCTTGTGGCTCATCCAGCTCATCATGACATCTCTAGTGGTCGTGGTGGTCGTACTGGTGGCTGTGGTGGTGGACGTGGTTCCTCAAAGCATCTTTGTTCTCATTATGGCTGACTTGGTAAGTTGGTTGATTGGTGTTGGACCAAGTATCCTCATCTTTGTCCAACATATAATGCCCCCAAACCCAATTAAGGTCGCACATCCTGGGACACGGGCATGTCCAGGGCCATGTCCTGCTCTGTGTTTGCCTGGCTGTGTCGAGTGTTGTGCACAGCTGGAAACACGGGTATAAACAATGCCGACACGAGCGTGTCGATTGGTGACATGAGCATGTCAAATACCCGTGTCTTGATCTGGTGGTGCCGAGCAGTGCCGACTGAAGTACACGGCCTTGAGCACTAACGTGTACCTGTCGACACGGGCGTGTCAAAGTTTACACGGGCGTGTTGAGGACCCGTGTCCCTTTCGGGATTTGTTGGTCATGTGTCGATTGAGGGACATGCCCCTCAACACAGGCATGTACTAAGTGACACGGGCGTGTCATGAGTTTGAAACGGGCGTGTCTAAGACCATGATCTGGTCTGGTTTGAGTCAGCTGTGTGCCGCTTAAGGTACACAGCCTGTGACACTGGCATGTCACAGGCTGTGTTCGGCCTAGGAAAGTCATTTTCAGATCAAATCTGAGCCGTTCATTTCCTTTGATGAAAATCTAACGGCCCTGGGTATTTCCTGAAGGTATAAGTTCGGTGTATAACCCTGTATTCGCCGAAGGGACTTGGTAAACCAGGCCGGTCAGCCTCGGCCCGCCTCTCCTAGGCGGGTCGGCCTCCAATGGTCGCCCAGGCGGGTCAGCCCGCCCCGTACCCATTAGGCGAGTCAGTCCTTCCCGCCTCTCCTAGGTAGGCCGCCCTTGGACCGCGCCTTCCCAGGTGGATCATCTCCAACTCGCGTCCCCTAGGCGAGCTAGCCCCGGCCCGCGCCTCCTGCCGGGTAGAGGCATTGGAGGGCTACTTGCCCAGTCCACAATGGGGAAAATTCCTTGCCATTTTGCCCCTGTAGGTCTGCCCTTTGCCAGCTAGAACAGCGGAGTTCGGCTGTTGGCAGCCAGCCCAAGGGGTTTTCAGTAATTTCAGGCCAGCAGAGGTTAGTTATTTGCAGACCGTTTTTAGAATCTATAAATAGGACACAAGGGGAGCTCAGAAGGCAGGCTTACCGATTCCCTAGTCTTCTAGCGCTTTTTGAGGTACCTTAGCCTGACATTTGGCTTTGGAGGGGAAGCGCTCAGTGATCTTCTGGGTTTGTGGTGGGACCTTTGCGTCGGGCCCTTGGTCTAGATCTTTGCCCTCTTTTTCTAATTGTTTTCCTTACAGGAGCGAAGTAGGTGCGCGACTACCCCTTCCCCAAGGGTGAACTCCACAAGAGATCGAGTTCCGGTTTCAACATTTTAGTTCGGTGAGCGTGGAGAGTGGTCAGCAAATAAAGCCTTCAGCAAGCTCAATGACTGGAGGAGAAGGGCAAGGATCGGACAGGACCGACTTGCTACCCCCTCCCCCTCTCGCGACGATGGGGATGTTAGAGGACTTCAGGGAGCAGGTACTCGGACTGGTTCGATTAGCACTCGGCACGCGTGCCGAGTGCTCGAATCCAGTTATCCCAGTCCTCACGGATCCTGTACTCGGCCAGGCCGTTCTCGCCCGGCGAGCAGAGAAGGAAGTCGCCGAGGAAGGCTGGGGTGCTGAGCTCCCCGGGCGAGTGCTTTTCCCTGGCTCGGGAGGCGGCGACAGATTTGGCGAGTCGGGAGAGCGAGACCCTCCGACTCTCCCGGGTGTGTGAGAGAGTCCCTTCAGTGAGCTGGTCTCCTCTGCCCCAGTCCCAGACGGGTTCAGGGATCCGACATGTCTTACTACACCGGGAAGGGAAACCCGGTCCAGCATGTCCAATGGTTTGAAGATGTGGTCTCGATCCGACAGATGTCGGATGGATTCAAATGCAGTCTCTTCACCATCACTCTGAAGGAGAAGGCCAGGGAGTGGTTTCACCACATGCCGGACAGTTCCATCTACTGCTTCGAGGACCTCCGCTAGGGTTTTATGCTAAGGTTCACGACCTCGAAGAAGAGGAAGAGGGAGTAAGATTCCCTGTTCCGCATCAAACACGGGGTGAATGAGACCCTAGGGATCTACATCGATCGCTTCCAGGAGGAGGTCACCCAGCTTCAGGAGATGTCAGGCCACACTCTGATGATGGCCTTCACCCTGGGGCTGCAGCAGGGTCTCTTTCAAATGGAGTTGAAGAGGATTCCCCCCTCTCCTACAAGGAGTTGATGGAGAGGGCGGAGAGAGAAGTCGACGGGGAGGCATCAAACCCAGAGTTTGCCCGGAGGTTAGCCAGGTGGGCTACAGAGGAGGAGAGGCCCAGAGGAGGTAGAGGTCAGGAGGAGAGAAGAGCTGATCCCCAGCAGAGGGAGCATCCACAGTAGTAGCCTAGGTGGGGGTGCTAGGAGCCGAATCAGCGGCTAGGGTAAAGACCTGAATGACTGGAGAAGGGGGCGAGGAGAGGGTTCTGCGGAGTGGACAACCGCCAAGGAGGCCAGGGCCAGTTCTATCCTCCAGGTGGGAGGCATGGCCAGAGGCCCACCTCCTCGATCAAAAGGAGGCTATGGCCATAGCCATGGGGAAAATGAGAAGAGCCGCGTGGAGGAGAAGAAGGGAGTTTAGGGTGGAGTTACCCTATTGTGGCTTCTATCGGGAGGAAGGGCACACCACGGCCACATGCCCGAAGTTCATCAAGATGAGAAGAAACATGGAGCAGCAGTAGAAGCAAGACCGCCAAGGGTTGCGGATTGAGGAGGTCCCTCCTCGGGCTGAGGAGGACAGGTACGAAGACCGGGAAGATGTGGGAACCCGGGGAGGGATCAAAGAAATCCATGGGGGGGTGGGGCGGGGATCGAGGCTTCCCGTAAAGCGAGCTTCCACACCATGTACCGACGGAGCGTCTGCTCCACATCCTAGGCCCCTCTCCCGGAAGAAAGAATCACATTCACGGTCAAGGACATGCTCGGTCACGAAGACCCCTTTTGTTATGCGCTGGTCATCCAGACGGCCATCGAGGATTTTACCGTCTCTCGTATCCTCATCGACAACGGGAGCTCAGTCAACGTCATCTTCTAAAAAGTGTTTGACGTAATGAAGGTGGAGGCCAGGAGGGTGTTGGCCTCAGATGGGCCCCTGTTTTGCTTCTCGGGGGAGAGGAAGGAAGTCGAAGGAGGGGTAGGACTCCAAGTCTCTCTAGGAGGGCAGTCCCGCAACTGCAAGTTCGTCATTATGGACGCCCCTAGCAGCAACAGCGCAATCTTTGGGAGGCCCATCATCAGCACCTTCTTGCTGCGACCACTCGTCCTTCCACCAATGCCTAAAGTTCAATGTCGAGGGGGTCCAGGTCCGGGTCTGTGGAGACCCTAAGATGGCAAGGGAATGGCATATCACCACTGTAAACTCCATCTCATGATAAAGAGGGTACTGAAGAGTTGGGGCGGAGGATTGAGGAGGCCGAGCAGGGTGTTGGCCTGGAGGAGATGGAGGTGGAGGAGAGTTGCGTCCAGAAAGAGGAGGTGAAGAAAGTTCGGGAGCCGGACAAGGCAATGGTCGTGGAAGAAGCCGAGGAAGAGTCCCTCGCCTCAGGAGGAGGGTATGTTGAGGAATGGGGGGATAAAACTCGCCTGGAGGCAGCCGAAGAGGTTGTGGAGATGAAGGTTCTCACCCTCGGAGGCAAGGTGGAGAAGGTTCGCGTCAGCAAGGGGCTGACCCCGGAGGCCCAAGGCAAGATGCTGGAGTGCATTCAAAAGAACGTGGACATATTCGCTTGGATAGCTGCAGAGATGCCCGAGATCGACGCCGACGTTGCCAGCCACTGCCTCAACCTGGATCCAGAGGCTCGCCCCGTCCAGCAGAAGAAGAGGCCGATAGCGAACAGGTTGGCCGAGCCGATTCGAGAGGAGTTGGCCAAGCTCCTTAAGGCAAGTTTTGTATCCGAGATCCAATACCCTGGTTGGGTCTCCAATGTTGTAATGATTAAAAAAGGAGACGGTCGGTGGCGTATGTGTGTTAATTTTTTTCTTATTAATAAATCATGCCCTAAGGATTGTTACCCCTTGTCTCGGATCGACGCGCTGGTTGACTCAACTGTTGATTTCCCTGTAATGAGTTTTTTAGATGCATTTTAAGGTTATCACCAGATCAGGATGCACCCTCCCGACATCAAAGATGTCTCCTTCATCACTGGGTATGGGTGCTACTGCTATAAGATGATGCCTTTCGGGCTAAAGAACGCAGGCGCAACCTATCAAAAAATGATGGATAGGGTTTTCCGAGAGCAGAAGGGAAGAAACCTTGAAGTGTACATCGATGACCTCATGATCAAGAGTCGAGACGCAGACTTTCACCTCCATGATCTGGAGGAAACCATTGCCACCCTGCGCGACTACAAGATGAGGCTGAATCACTTGAAGTGCGTCTTTGGGGCAAGCAAGGGCAAATTTCTGGGCCACCTTCTCACCCTCGCAGGGGTAGAACCCAATCCCGACTAGGTCCAGGCAATTATAGAGCTGGGGTCGCCTTGGAATGCCAAGGAGGTGCAATGGTTTACAGGGAAGCTGGCAGGGTTGAGAAGATTCCTCTCCTGAGCCGGGGAGAAGTGCTCTCCCTTCATCAAAACCTTGAGAGGAGGCAAGAAGTTCGAATGGACCCCGTAATGCGAGGAGGCATTCCAAGCCTTGAAGAGGCAGCTGACTCAAGCCCCCCTGCTCTAGGGGCCAAAGGAGGGGGAGGACTTGTTCTTATACTTACGGGTCAGGGCGGAGGCCCTGAGCACTATTTTAGTTCGCGAAGAGGGGAGGAAACAGCTAATGATTTATTACGTGAGTAGGGTATTGAGGAAGGCTTAGCTCCGCTATACCATTTTGGAGAAGCTGGCCTTCGCTCTAATCATCTCTACCCGGAGGCTCCGACCTTACTTCCAGGCACATTCGATCCGAGTTGTGACTGACCACCCCCTCCGCAACATCTTCGAGGGGGTGGAGAATTCTGGCAGATTGGCTAAGTGGTCGGTGGTATTGAGCGAGTTCGACATCTCCTTCGTTCCCCTCCTCTCGATCAAGGCCCAAGCTATGGCCGAATTCTTGGCAGATTATGTGATTGAGGTGGCGGAGGGGGAACTCACTTGCCCAGTGTCTTGGAAAGTCATGGTGGACGGTGCCTCGGGGAGGCATTCCCTTGGGGCGCGAGTCATCTTGGAAAGCCCCCAGGGAACGAGGATTGAGCAGACAATGGTGATACATTTCCCCATCACCAACAATCAAGCCGAGTACGAAGCTGTGATTGCGGGTCTGCCCTTGGCCAGGGAACTAGGGGTGAATGATGTGGAGGTCCTAACTGACTCCATGGTGGTGGCTTCCCAGATTAATGGGGAGTTCGAGGCGAGGGAGCCGACTCTGCAGCTCTACTTGGCAAAGGTAAAGGAAGTCATCGACACCTTCCAGACTTTTTCCATTCGACCCGTGCCCACAGAAGAGAGCGAGTAGGTAGATCAGCTGGCAAAGCATGGCCCTCGGGTGGGGGGTACCCTAACAGATCTGTTTCGCCCATCCATTGAAAAGGGGGAGCTGATGGAAGCGGAACAACACCCCTCGTGGATGGATCCCTTCTCAACATACTTGTCAACTGGGGAGTATCTTGAGGGGATAGACAAGAAGAGGCTCAAGTACAAGTCGGCATATTATATCATGCGAGACGGCCAGCTATACCGAAAGAGCCTCTCTAGGATATTGGCATGCTGTGTGGCCGAGAGGTAGGTCCCGAGGATCTTGATGGAAATTCACTCCGGGGAGTGCGGGAGCAATTTCGAGAGTCGAACCTTGGAAGGCCGGATCATCAGGCTGGGATATTTTTGGCCGACCCTGAGCCGAGACGCAGCGAAGTTTACGAAGGAGTGTCATAAGTGCTAACTGTTCGATCCCCTCCAGCTACAACCGGCCCAACGCCTCAGGAGTATCATAGCCCCCTGGCCATTTGCAATCTTGGGAATGGACTTGGTTGGGCCCTTCCATCAGGTCAGCGGCCAAAGAAGGTTCCTACTCGTGATGATTGATTATTTCTCTAAGTGGCTTGAAGTTAAGGCGTTTGCCAAGGTAACCTCCTAGGTCATCAGGAACTTCGTATGGGGGGAGATTATCTCCCGTAATGGGTTGCTTCAGGCCATTGTCACGGACAACGGCCCTAAGTTCTCAAACGCCAAGTTCATTAGCTTCTGCGGACAGCTTGGGATCGATCTTAGGTTTGCCTCGATTCATCACCCCAGGAGCAACGAGCAGGTGAAGGCGGTGAATAAGATCATTGTTAACCTCCTCAAAAAGAAGGAAGAGAATCTTAGAGGAAGCTGGGTGGAGCAGCTCCATTCGGTCCTCTTGGCTCTTAGAACCACACCCAATACGGTGAAAGGATAGACTTATTTTAAACTCTCCCATAGGTGCGAAGCGATACTTCCAATAGAGTTTGAGGTTCGAACCCATCGGGTGGTCGAGGCCGGAGAGGGCAGAGAGGATGGAGGGCCGAGAATGAGGAGGAGCTGCGGCTCTCACTCGACATGGTTGAGGAGCTGAGAGACCTCTTTGCCATCAGGCAAGAAGAATCGAAGAGAAGAATGGAAAAATACTTTGACAAACACGTCAGGGTCAAATAATTCGCGGAGGGGGACTCTGTCTTAAGAAAAGTGGATGCTGCGGGTAGGTCAGCCACTGTGGGGAAGCTCAATCCCAACTAGGATGGACCATACATTGTACAAGAGGCATTGAAGTCGGGAGGGTACCACCTCCGGAATGTGGAGGGCAAGACCCTAAATCTCACCTGGAGTGATGATGAATTAAAACGTTTTTTCCCCTGAGTCATGTAAATGTCGTTTTAGTTTCTAATAAAGCTTCTGTTGATGAACTTGTGCTCTGACGATAAAAAGTGCAAATGCGAGTCCACCCCAGACCCCCGAGCAGATCCCGCTGCTAGGCTCCCATCAAGCTGGCAGGGCTGTATGTCACTTAGAGGAGTCTGCCTTAGACCTCGTGTAGATCCCGCTTCCAGGCTCCCATCAAACTGGCAGGGCTGGATGTCACTCGGAGGAGTCACCCTTAGACCCCGAGCAGATCCCGTTGTCAGGATCCCATCAAGCTGGCAGGGCTGGATGTCACTCGGAGGAGTCTGCCTTAGACCCCGAGAAGATCCTGCTGTGAGGCTCCCATCAAGCTGGAAGGGCTGGATGTCACTCGGACGAGTCCGCCCCAGATCCCTGTGCAGATCGCGCTGCGAAGCTCCCATCAAGCTGGACGGGATGGATATCGCTCAGAGGAGTCTTCCTTAGACCCCGAGCAGATCTCGGAGCCTGGTAGGGCTGGATGTCACTCGATGGAGTCTACCTTAGACCCCGAGCATATCACGTTGCAAGGCTCCCACAAAGCTGACAGGGCTGGATGTCACTCAGAGGAGTCTGCCTTAGACCCCGAGCAGATCCCGATGCTAGGCTCCCATCAAGCTGGCAGGGCTGGACCTCACTCAGAGGTGTCTGCCTTAGACCCCGAGCAGATCCCGCTACCAGGCTCCCATCAAGCTGGCAAAGCTGGATGTCACTCAGAGGAGTCTGCCTTAAGACCCCGAGAAAATCCCGCTGCAAGGCTCCCATCAAGCTCGAAGGGCTGGATGTCACTCGGACGAGTCCGACCCAGACCCTCGAGTAGATCCCGCTTCCAGGCTCCTATCAAGCTGGCAGGGCTAGATATCACTCGGAGGAGTCTGCCTTAGACCCCAAGCAAGTCCCGCTGCCAGGCTCCCACCAAGCTGGTACGGCTGGATGTCACTCGGAGTAGTCTGTCTCAGACCCCGAGAAGATCCCGCTGCTAGGCTCACATCAAGTTAATAGGGATGGATGTAACTCGGAGGAGTCCATCCCAAACCCTGAGCATACCTCGGGAGCCCCGCTTAGACCCCCACTGACCGACGTGGGCGGGGGACCTCGGCAGGAGCAGCGTATAAGGGAAGGAGCTCGCCACCCTCACCACAAATGGATCGGCTGGTTGACAAAGGGATCTTGGCACGATAGCGAGCCAAGAAAGCCGTCCCTGGCCTAGAGATCAGCGGGCCACAGGGAAGGGGTCCAGGCATCCACAACTCGGCCACACTAAGGCCTCCAGAAAGTCGGCCCGCACAAATTCCAAATGCACGTCAGGGTTTTCTCGCCCACCCAATGATGCGAATGGGCTAGCGAGCCCGGATGGAGTGGGCGAGTCGCTCCATCGCATTGTGGCTATCCAACTTACTCATCACTCCTAAGCCTAAGTTCAGAGTCTAAAACGAGCGGACGACCTTACTCGCTCGCTCACTACCGCAACGTCCAAGAGAACATTCAAGGATAAAAGAAATCATAACAAGTGTGAGAATCAAGAGGCGAATGCGAGAAACCAATATATTCACGTTTCAGGTTAAAAAAGAGTTTTGTACATTGGGGAAATCGAAAGAGATAAAATTATTATAAAAACTGGGCTCTGGCCGACGTCACTGCCGCGGAAAAAGTGGGATGAATGCAAGCTCCCGGCGATGCGAGCGCTGAGCGGCGGGCCCTTATATAGGGTGGTAGGGCCAGTCGCCCGGCTCTGGTACCGGAATGAATAGCTCTGATACCACCTCGCTCGCCAGAAGCTTGACACCGTAGTCCTTGATAAGGTTGGCCCTCTGTAGCGTCTGGAAAGTGTATTTCGCCGCGCTGGCCGAATTCTTCTGAATCATCACTTTGATCTCGTGATCGCTATAACGAGCGAGCTAGCAGCCGCTTGTAGATGGTTGCAAGGCGGCCGCTGAAGCCTCCAATGCATCCACTCGCTTCTGAAGCGCCTTCTTCTCCAGTTGGAGGGTGGCGACTTCAGTGCCAAGACGACATGCAGTCTCCGCGTCCTATGAAAGGGAGAACAACCGAGTTAAGTTATGCGGGAGGGAGGAAAGGTTTAGACGAGTCGAGAAACCTACCGCTCCACCTAGGTACTGAGCGAGAGCGGCCTCAGCCGCTTCGGCCCGCTTCCGCAATTCACCCGCCGACTGGTGAGCGAGTCGGCGAGCTGCCTCCTTCTCATTGACAAACTTGTGGAGGGATGGGGCGCTCTTGTCCAGCCGAAGGCACCGCCGACCAATGTAACCACCCTGGCCCATTTAGACAAGGCGCCGTCGGCCTACCAGCAGTCGGGTTAAGAGCTCAGATGCCCACCAATAGTGTGGCTTGTCTCTCCCCACAACCCACTTGTAGTAGGCCTAAACATCAAGGCCTGCAGGCCCAGTACACCCCAACGCCATCTCCGCGCCTATTTTTCAGCGCGGTAGGTTGTTGCCGGGGATCAAACCTACGACCTTGAAAAGAGAATTTTAATACACTCCCTCATCACCAACTGAGCCAGCTCAGTTGGTGATGAGGGAGTGTATTAAAACTCGGCTCAGTTGGTTATGAGGGAGTGTATTAAAACTCTCTTATCAAGGTCGTGGGTTCGATCCCCAGGAACAACCTACCGTGCTGAAAAATAGGCGCGGAGATGGTGTTGGGGTTTACTGGGCCTGCAGGCCTTGATGTTTAGGCTTACTACCAGTGGGTCGTGGGGCGAGACAAGCCGCACAATTGGTGGGCCTCTGAGCTCTAAACCCGGCCGCTGGTAGGCCGGCGGCGCATTGTCAAAATGGGCCAGGGTCGTTACCAAAAAGAGCACGCTGTAACACCCCCGGTTTTTCTTTATTTTGTTTGATCATTGTTTGGCGTTATGATGATGCGTTTTCGGCCTTTTTCCGTTGTTAAAGCGTGGTCTTAGCTCTTTAGGTTCCTTTAGTGACCTGTTAGTTGCCTGTTTGCAAGATTCCCAAGCAAGCTGAAGTCTGTTGTGGTGACTCGGCTGAGCCTCTTAGGGAATGCTTGTGTTTTGTCTTCGGGTAGTGATAGCCCGAGTTTTGATCGTCGGATGTTGTTTTCGACTTTGCCATTGTTTTCGTAGCTTGGTGGTTTAGCTACGGTGCGAGTTTTTTCGGAATCTGAGATGTTTGAATTTTTCGCATCATTCTGACGTGATGTTATGCTGCTTTATGATTTTTGCCGGTTTTGTGTGGCTTATTATTAGCAGGATTTATTAGCTTAAGTGTTAAATTATAAACTTTGTTTTTAGTGGTTGGAGCTTGTACCAGGATTTATGCTAAGTCTTATTTCTGCTTTTAGCCTGAGTTAGCTAGTGGAGCTCGGGTTAGGCTAAGTGTAAGCTAATCTTGTACCTTTATATGTTTAAGCTTAGGTTATAGCTAGCCGTACAGGTTGCTTGGGAGCTGATAGGCTAAGATTATATAATTATGTATATATTTATATAGTTTTTCCATATAGCTTTGGGTTGGGTCAGCTAGGTGGCTAGATTCCTGTTAGCTGAGTACAAATGTATATATATACATAAATATGTAAGTGATGTATAGCTGGCGGGTTTAGTGGCAGATTTTCTGTAGCTAGGGGCCGATTATTACAAGCTTAGGATTATTTTAATAGCTTGAGTAGAGTGAGTTTAGTTTTTTATTATATCTTAGTCTTGGGTGGGCATGATATTAAAAGGCACCCAACTGTCTTTTTATTTCATTTCCCTTTTTCCAAGCCAGCTACTAGCTTCCTGCTTAAGAAGGTCGGGCAGAGGTGATGTAGCGTTGGCCGGCGGTGGCCGCTACCTTAGGGCTCGTTTCTCTCCGATGACGGTGGATCCGAGCTGCTCTCGCCGAGGGCTTGTTTTATAGGTATGTGTTTTGAGATTTCGGGCTGTCAACAGGAGCTAGGGATTCCAGTTTCTTCTTCTTCTTTAAAAGCTTCAGATCTTGCTCCTAGGTTGCTGGTTTTGCTGCAGGCCGAGCCACCTGTGCCAAGCTTGGCGTTCCAGCAGTTTTTCTCCTTACCCGAATTAAGGCAAGTGGCTCCTTGCCCTTGAAGTTTTAATCTTTTTCTTTTTTACCTTTGTTAGATTGCAGTAGATAGCTGTTTACCCTTGCTTTTAGGAGCTGGAGCATCAGTGTTGTAACATCCCAATTCGCGCTAGGCCCCTCGCACGTGTTCTGAGTCAAGAGACTCAACTCGGGCTCGGGGTGCACTAACGCGAGGTGTCAGGTGCATTGAATAAGTGTAGGGTTGGGTTCAAGGATACCCCAACCAGTAACCGAGATGAGGGAACTCGGCTAAGTAAAAATCGTCGAGAATGGAGGATGATGCTCGTCGATCGTCGAGAATGGAGGTTGATTCTCGCCGATTCGACGGGTATCGGTGGTCGATACCCGCCGGACTCAGAACTGCAGTAGGCCAAGGGAAAATCGTCGAGAATGCCAGACGATTCTCACCGATCGCCGAGAATACCCGGTGATACCCACCGATCGTTGAGTATCACTGACTGATACTCAACGCACACAGTGAAAGCATGTCCGATAAAACGGCTAAGGGAAAATCGTCGAGTATCATTGTTGATACTCGACGAATTCGTCGAGAATGACCCGCCAATACTCGCCGATCGACGGGAATCACTGGCTGATTCCCACCGAATTTGACTTGTGCATTTTTTGCGCCCAGGCCGATTCACCAGCTTGTACAGGCGGACTGAACCGGACCTCGGGATTCATGCTGAATGTTGTTTGGACCGGTCAATCCAAATGAAACCTAATTTGGGCAGTCCAATTAGAGAGTGACACGTGGCGGAAGGGACTTAACCTAACATGTAATATAAAAAGGAGTAAACCAAACCCTAACCATCACACCCGATCGTTATTGTGGAGCCGTCACCGTGCAAAACCGACGGGAGCGGGAGAGAAAGGAATATCGCAGATCGCTAGAGGAGAGCTTGCTGGTGCGAGCTTTGGAGGCGGACTTCTCTCTCTCCTTCCCTTGCCGTGAATAACAACTGCACCAAGGATGCCGCAACGAAGAGTAACGCGATCCATGGCCGGCAACGGAGGAAATGCCGGAAATGAAGTGAGTTTCCTCCCCTCTCTCTTGGTGCTAGATCTGTAGTTATTCTTAGGCGAGACATAGACTCAACCGAGTCTTGATGTGTGAGATGAAGCTTTCTAGGAAGGCCATGCTAGAGCTTGTGCTCTAAAGCTTAGTCGTCTTCAACCTCCCCTCGCTTCAAAGTGATGATAGGGGTGGTCTCGTGAAGAGGAAATGGCCTCAAGAAGGAGATTAAGGGTGGAGGAACTTCTGGCTGCGATTTGGGGAAAATCGCTTGAGGAGGAAGATTATCGGATGCCGCTCACTTCGCTTCAAGATGCGTGCAGAATCTGTATTCTGCACGCAGCGACCTTCTTGGCTATTTTTAAGCAAGAAGGGGGCGGATCTGGGCTTTCAACTAAACACGAAAGTTGTATCCCTTGAAATTATATTTCCAACGAGTGTTTGCACGTTTCCATGCGATACCTGTAGCCACAGGAAAGTCCGTTTGAATCCGCTGCGGTTGGAAGTTAATGCCCAGGAAATCTGTATCTTGTACGCAGCAGACTTCGAGTTGGATTTTTGGTATGATGTGACTAGATCTGGGCTTTTGACTAAACACAAAAGTCGTAGCCCTTGAAATTACCTTTCCAACGAGTGGTTGTACGTTTTCAAGCGATACCTGTAGCCACGGGAATCCCCAGTCAAAGTTGCTGACCAGTTTACATATAATTCTAGGTGATTACAATATGAACTTGGATTCGATGGAATAAATGTCGCAATCCATCTCGAGGTTGGGTGAATTCTTTTGTGTTAATCACCGAGGTAATGTGAGGGTTGATGTTTGAGGACTTGAATTCCTGTGCCGAGATGTGAATCAAGCCTAAGTGAAAGAAAGGCTTTGTTATATTTGGTAGATCACCATTATGCGCATTATCTATAATATGTTGAATTCATGTGGAAGGATTTGTAAATGATTAAACTATGGCCCTGATGTATAATGAATTGACGGAAGGGAATGGATAGTCCAATGCTTAGAGTGTCGTCTCCCTACGGGTAGTATTGTGGAAGTTAACAAGTGCGGTGTAGACCGTCACTAATGGGAATGAGGTTGAGTTGGATAAAATTGGACGGTTGGGCTTGGTCCTCGGTGTTCACGTCCCGAGGCTCCATCTGTATTTGTTGGATGGTTGGGCTTGGTCCTCGTGCTTTCTCCGAGGCTCCTTCCATGCCATGAATTGTGGAATTGCATGCGGTGTGAGTCGACACGCGGTGTCGTAATCCCGGGTTAAGGATAGTGTGGCAGGTCTACGGGCTCGCCAATCGTCACACCGATGGGAGTTGACAGTTAGACCTTGGGCGGTTGGGCTAGGTCCTCGGTGTTCACGTCTCGAGGCTCCTTCCGTGCCAAGTGAACGGTTGGGCTTGGTCCTCGTTCTCATTTCCGAGGCTCCTTCCTTGTCATACCATAGGCCAGTCAGGGGCTAGGATCTTGGTGCATATTTACCCGAGAGAACCCGCTGAGCCGTAGTACGCATGTGAGCTCCGTTGTTGTGTTCCTAGCATTGAGGCGTACGGAGGCCTAGGCCAAGTAGTGTGCAGACCAACGTAGTAGTGGAGATGCCCGCTCTACTGTCACCGTTTGGCCACGACGGTTGATGCCTGAGAGGTTAGCTACCTGCTCGAATAGTGGGAACTATAAGTCTGTGTCGACATAGCGATTGCATGTGCTTGAGCATGGGCGTGTCATTGCATTACATACATAGCATTGCACTTCATTACATACACACGACCCTCATCGTATAAGTTTGTATGGGCACTCTTATACGATGAGTTACTTTCTGCTGAATGATCTTCAACTTATATGCTTGTATGGGCATCCATATAAGTTGAGTTACTTACTGTTCTAGTTATATACTCTCTTGCTACCGTAGTTTGTAGATTTGAAAATAAGAGCTTGTTTATTATACACTACTGATATTGCTGCTTATAATATGTATACTCACTTCACCTGTTGTACTACTGTTATTTATATATTGTACCTGTTCCTTTCTCCGCCCGGTGCCGAGGAGTCGCCGGGGGAGCGGATGTGAAACCACTTAGTCTTTTTGACTAACGGTTGCTACGTCTTCCTTTTTAGGAGGAAATCCTGCAGGTGGAGCAGCAGGCTATGCAGACGGACAACCAGGCCAGGGTGACAGGGCCTGAAGGGATGGTACCGTCGCTACCGTCGATTACAGATGTGAGTGAGAGAGAGATTTTGTTGTACCCCTTCAGGGCAATTTTGTTCTCGTACTCTGATATTAGAAGCTTGCTGTAGCTTCTTTATTTATGATATTATGGACATATGCTTGGTGTGGATTTGACTTTCATATTAATATGGTTGGGTTGGCATTTATATGTTGATATTGGTTGTAGCTGGCAGAATAGGCGTCTTGTGGTACAGGCTAGCCCGAGTGCTGGCGCTACCGCAAGGCGTCTGTTTTGGGCATAAGACCCCTCTCGTGCCGTGTGTTGTATTCCGGGAGGGGGGTCTTACAAATGGTATCAGAGGGAGGTTTCGATCCTCCGACCTGTGGGTTATGGGCCCACCACGCTTCCGCAAACAGCCGACAGAATAGGCGTCTTGTGGTACAGGCTAGCCCGAGTGCTGGCGCTACCGTAAGGCAGATGTTTTGGGCATAAGACCCCTCTCGTGCCGTGTGTTGTGTTCCGGGAGGGGGGTCTTACAAATGGTATCAGCTTGCTACGATCCTCCAAGGCGAAAGTCACTTAACAATGGTGCCACCCCCGTTTGATTGGTCAGTTTGGGGACAAGCTGACTTAGCGGAAGCAGAGGTGTGCCCATATGTAATTCACACTATGTTGTCCATCTTTAACCTTAGATTAGCCAACCTAACCCTAGGTTTGTACCTTATGTGTAGATCCCAGCACATGTTGAGCCAGTAAGGGGCACCCCCGCCCCGCCCGTACCTACACAATTCCAACAATCAGAGCTGGGGCAGACGCTCACAGCTATTCTGGACGCCTTTAGGTCCCAATCTCAGCAGACATCTGCACAACAACAGGGTCCGGGATCTAGTTGGATAAGCGTTTTCCGAGCTCTCTCCCCTCCCGCTTATATTGGGTCAGAGTCGGCAGTGCGTACGGAAGAGTGGCTCGACACTATATAAGAGTTGTTAGCTGGAATAAGATGTCCAAACAACATGGCGGTGACCCTTGTGGTGACACTCTTAGAGATGCAAGCCAAAAGGTGGTGGAAGTCCCTCATGGGCTCCACTTTTCGTGGAAGAGTGTACACGGACATTAGTTGGAGCGAATTCTCCGAAGCCTTCTTAGAGAATTTCATCCCCTCGGCCGCTCGGGATGGTCTGGAAGAGAGATTTTTGCAACTAAAGCAAGGGGTCCATGTCGGTGACAGAGTACCAACGTGAGTTTCAGCACCTGGCTAGATTCGCCGACTCCTATGAGCTGGATGATAGAGGGTACACCAAATGATTCTACAAAGGCTTGCGAGATCACCTAAGGCAGGCCCTTTTGTTTATAGCGGACTCTAGTCTGGCAGAGATTATTGATATGGCAAAGAGATTGGAAGCGGACCACTTGTGAAGTGGTAAGAGGCCAGCGGAAGGCGTGATGGAAGCAGGCCCCAGCAACAGAAGGAGATTTGACAATAAAAGAGGAAGAGGATATCAGAGGGGTGGCAGGCGTTTCCCCCATAACTTTAGAGAGGAGCGCCCGGTTCCACAACCGCCAGCATTACCTCCACCTCTACAGTTTCAGCAACACGGCGGAAGGCAAGAACGAGTGTGCTTTGAATGCAACCAACCGGGCCACATTCGACGCTACTGCCCGCAACTGTTTGGAGATGCGCCTTTTGTTCTGTAACATCCCATTTCCGGCTAGACCCCTAGGAGTCAGATTGGTCGTGACGGAACCCTAGGAAGCCCAAGATTGGAAATAAAGCGACTAATATTGCGGGTCACAGGTTGGTCACGCCCGTGACCGGCCCGTCACGCCCGTGACCTGGGCGTGTCTACTTCGACGATCGTCGATCTCCACGAGACGATCGTCGAACGCGCTGTCTGGGCATGTCACGCCCGTGACCATGAGTGTCACGCCCGTGACCTAGGGCGTGACCAGCCTTCGACGATCGTCGACCTCAATTCGACGATCGTCGGGCTCGAAACTTACCGTTCGGGCATGTCACGCCCGTGACCTGGAGGTCACGCCCGTGACCTAGGGCGTGACCAGCCTTCGACGATCGTCGACCTCAGTTCGACGATCGTCGAGCCAGAAATTTACCGTCCGGGCATGTCACGCCCGTGACCTAGAGGTCACGCCCGTGACCTAGGGCGTGACCAGCGTTCGACGACCGTCGATCTCAAATCGACGATCGTCGACCATATTTAACCGCCCGACGCTGTCACGCCCGTGACACAGGTGTCACGCCCGTGACTACCGATCGACGATCGTCGATCTCAGTTCGGCGATCGTCGAACCCAGAATGGGCTACCCGGGCCTGTCACGCCCGTGACCTATGTGTCACGCCCGTGACTTTGGCCGAAACGACGGTTCAGACCCGAAATTATTCCAACACGCGCGGTAATAAATGCTGGTGTGGGAAGTTACACCAGGAGTAACTACCGGCCGTTTTCCTTCTGAAATTATATAATAAATGAGGAAAAGGTGGTCCAATAGAAAACCGCCAGCTGGACACACCTGTTCAGTTCCGCCGTTTCTTATCTCTTCACCGTAACCGAAACGTTAAGGAGGGAACTTCATGGCCATAATGGCTTAAACCATTCGCCTTCCCACCTTCCTGTTTATAAAAGCCCACTTGGACAAGAGGAGAGGGTTTACACGCTCAAGCAAACCAAGCAGATCCTTGTTCTTGCTGTAAAGAGGAGTTCAGCAACGCCACCACCGCGCCATGGCACCTCGTCGCTCTTCTCGCCTCCAAACCGCGAACAAGGTCCTCCTCTACTCCTTCTTTTTCATGGGTAGATCTTAGGATTCTTAGAAAGGAGGTTCGCGCTCAACGGAGCCGGATCCATCTCTCGTTTTCATGGAAAAACCATGAAAAAGATATTTTGAGTTCGCCGGAAACCGCCACCTCCGGCGGCCAAACCACCGCCGACCGCTAGCCATCGCCTCAACGGAGGTGGTGGTGGTGGTGGCTGGCCAGGGAAGTGACCGGACGGCCGGCAACGGATCACGGAATGCTTACAGGAAAAATGATTTTTTTTTCCTGTGTCTGTTCGGGTTCATGAAGAAGATGAACAGTAAATCGTTTTATATTTATAAATTATGTAAATAATTTTATAAGGAAAAATATGCTCGGTTTAGTATATTTTAAGGCTGTAAAATGAGGCACTTAGAGGCCGAATTAGGAAAAATGACCAGACACAAAAGTTGTAGCCCTCTGGGTCTACTTTAATATAAAATTAATTTTATTCAATTTGGGTGAGTGGTTTGACCACAGCACTCATTTTGGTGGGATCAAGACCTAGGCTAACCAGAAATTGAATCGGTTGCCTACGGTTCATAACAGGTCCAATTGACTTGAAATTTGGACCGGAGGTCTATAATATGTACATCGAGAGGCTGTCCAAAAATGAGAATTTTTGGAGAACTTTTGCCTAAAGTTTTTGTAAAAATTTAATAAACAATATAAAATTAATTAGGGGATGAAATTAAGTCCAAACTCCCCCAAATTTTGGGTGGTGGTCCCTGGCATCAATATTAAGATCTGTACAATATTTCAACTCGAATGGTCGAGTTTTGAATAGGGAAGTATCAAGTCCTAGATAGGTCTTGGCGAGGGGTACTTTGGGGAAAAGTACGATTGGGGGTGGAGTGGACAAATCTCCTCAAAAGAGGCTGATGAGTTGGCCACTGATTTGTTGGGACTATGTCTACCCTCTTGGGTATCATGGTGTGGCTTAGGGTGGATTTTACCCTGAGAGATTGGCTCAACTCCAACGGGTGGGAGTTTGAGGTTTGTGAAGGACATAGGAGCAAAAGCTCTTGTATGCCCTTGAAATTTGGAGGAGAGGGGGATGATATGATGAAAACCCTCTGGTTGAGATAGTGATGGATTTGGAGGTAGTTAGGTACCTCAAAAGTTGAGATGTAGGATTAGGATGGAAATGTAATTTAGTTATTTTAAGCACTAAAGCTAATCCAAAAATTGTGAAACTCGGGAGGAGGGAGTTTTAGGATGTATTAGACTTATGGTAATTTTTCTGGAATTTTGTGATCAATATATATTATACTTCATGTGTTAAAGAATTATTGGCCCTATTTGTTGTTTCAATTATTTGAGGCTTTACATTAATTATAATCAGCTAAAATTCTGGATTTAGATCTTGACTTGTAGTATATTGATCCCTGAATTTTTAAAGAATTTTATGTTGAGTAAATCTAGTACTTTATTCACAAATGATAGAAAGGGCTTTTTTAAAAAATTATTATGGATAAAATGCTTGCTGGAAAATTATGAAACTTGGCCAGTGCTAATTTTAGGCCTTTATCTGCATGTCATAAATTATTTAGAATTTTTGGAAGAATATTTTCAGTACTTGATTCATAAACTATAGAAATTAGAGATTATTTCCAAAATGGTTTTCATGACATTTTGATGATAGAAAAATTGTGATACTTAGGATTTAGCCTTCTGAGATAACCTATTAATTATCATAAATTTGCTGGACATCTTGCATGAATAGTTAGGGTAGTTCATGTTCAAACCGGTAATCCTTGGATTTTTGAGGAATTTAATTAAATGCCAAATAAATTAGGAAAATTTCCATTTTCTGGATTTAGGTTATTTATATCATGGAAAGTCTCCAGTAATTAATTTAGGGCATTTGGATGAGTAATGGATCATTGCATAACCGGTTCGACATGTAGCCTAGGTCGGTCTGCATTTAGTAAATTGTGAAATGCAATAGGACATGATCTGACGAAGATATAAAGAGTAGTGAGTAGTGGTGTTAGTTAGAGTTAAGAGGTGCTCAGGTTTGGCGAAAGATCGCTTTTCCCGAAGAGTGGAAGGTTTAAAAATCACCCTAGTATAGTCTATCGTAATATGAGAAGGGAAGCGGGCTAAGGGAAAACAACCAATAATAATAAGTGCCTTGCGAAAGGGAACTTCGGGCCGTAATGCACCGTCTTGGTTCCTAGTGCCCCTTGAGAGCCCTTCACGGGGTATACCGGGGGCAGTCCTGGGCTAACGTAAACTGTAATAACAAACCGACAAGAGTAACTTAGTAACTAGGGCTGCACTCTTCACAACACTGTTGGCACAGGAAGATGGATGGGAGCTTCGGCTCGGTTGGTTTGGAGACGGACGTTTTGGTCCGGGGAGCTTCGGCTCGGTTTTGTGTGCTTACATTTTAACTTGCATGTGCATAAAATAGGAAAAGTTAAGGTGGTGGGTCTTTCGATATCGGGGAGTTCGATTGCACCGACACCGATATCGTTGACTCGGCGAGGTGATTAGCACTCCGCCAACAGAAGTCCGGCGGACCAGTCGGCAAGAGTACGCAGGAGTCCGCCTCGTGCACCAGGCGTTGAGGGCGTACGATAGGTCAGACCAGTGTGCTTTACTGGTTTTGGAGGTGGGCGAGGCCCAACCCACCGCTTCCGTTTGCCACTACGGAGGTATCCTGGGAGGTAACGGCTCCGAAAGGGGGAACTAAAGGTCTGTGTGCACAGAGTCGTGTGTGTGAGTTGCACTGCATGACATAACATACCCACCATATAGTTGCATATCATAATCATTCATAACAACCTTGACACCTAAAGTATAAGTGGAATGGGACGCTTATACATTGGGACCTGCAAAACGACCCCTTGGTCTATAAGCTTGTGTGGGCAAGTTTATAAATCAAAGGTTATTTTCATATATAATAACCCCTGCTGTTTGATAACCGACACCCCAAGGTATAAGTGGTATGGGACACTTATACGATGGGAGCCTTGCAAAAGATCCCTTGCTTATGTGTTCTCGCATAAGTGAAGGTTTAAATTCATTTAATTGCTTTTCTTACTGCTAGACCTATTACAACAACTATTTTAACTGCTCACCTAATACAACTTGCTAGATTAGTTTCCGCTGCCATCTGTTTTCATGTTTAATCTCTACCTTCATGTCCTTCCCTTTCTTCCTCTCCGCTCGGTACCTAGGAGCCATGGGGGGGAAGGGGTAGGGGATGATAGGGCTTAGTCTTTATGACTAACGGTTTTCGAACCGCATCATTTAGGGGATCGTGGAGCCCAGCATGGAGGAGCAGCCCCAGAGATCGGTGCGCCTAGAGATGGGGCAGTCTAGCTCCGGAGTTCACACCGCCGGGACCGTGAGTCTCGATCCTTGAGTAGTTTCTAGTGTTTGCTTCCGCATGAGTGATATTGTAGTGAGGATATTTTGTACCGGGCATAAGCCCGTAATTATATTACTCTGATGTTTCTGTGGACACTCCCTTCGTGGAGCTCTCTTATTTATATATGTGATTTTATTATTGTGGACTGTTTACTATTACTTCAATAATTGTGCTACTTCTGTGATCGATTTGGCCGGCAGAATCGGCGCCTTGTGGTGATGACCCTTCAGGACGTGGAGGTGTCACCGCAAAGCGGCGGTTCTGGGCCTAAGACCCCGGTGGTTGAAAAAGAAAAAAAAAGGGGGTCTTACAAGTGGTATTAGAGCCAAACATCGATCAGAAGGAAGTCGCAGTCCACAAACCCTCGGTCACCCCCGCTCGACTTTAGTTTGGGGACAAACTAAGCAGCGGAAGCAGTGGTGTGCCCACATGGGGATCACATATAATTTGTCCACCTTTAGGTAATATTTGAACGTTTTTCTCAGCATGTGTTTTCGTTGCGCAGCCTCCAGCACAGCCTACGCCACAGGGCGGAGTTCAGCAGACTCAGGGAGTTGCACCACCTCCACCAGTCCCCACCCCTTTCCTGCAGTCAGACATGGGACAGACCCTGACTGCCATTCTGGAGGCCTTCAGGGCCCAGCAGGTTCCGGTCCCGCAGCCCAATCTGGGGGCCAACTGGCTCAGCATCTTCCGGGGTCTTTCTCCCCCGTCCTATCTGGGGACAGAGTCGGCTGTTCGGACGGAGGAATGGCTGGATATCATGTACGAGATGCTGACCGGGATTCGGTGTCCATGGGAGGAGAAGGTGGCTCTGGTTGTCTCCTGCCTGGAGTCCCATGCAAAGAGGTGGTGGAAGACGCTGTTGGACACGACATTTGCTGATAGAGAGGTTGCGGAGATCACTTGGGAGGAGTTCAGGGCCGCACTGCTGGAGCATTTCGTTCCGCAGTCGGCTAGGGATGATTTGGAGGAGCGGTTCTTACAGCTGAAGCAGGGTACTCGGACCGTGGTGGAGTACCATCGAGAGTTTGACCACCTGGCTCGATACGCAGGTTCCTACCAGCTGGACGAGGCAGGGTATATCAGGAGGTTCTACAAGGGCCTACGTGAGGACTTGAGGGAGGCCCTCTTGTTTGTATCTGACGGGCCCATCTCCCGGATTTTGGAGATGGCCAAAAGGATTGAGGCAGATTGGCACACCACCCGGGGCCGGAAACGGCCAGCAGAGGATCAGGGACGAAGAGGAAGGAACGACCAGCGACGAGGTGTTGTACCTGAGGGGAGGAGGACAGAGGACCAGCCTCGTCAGGACGTGAGGCCGGAGCCGAGGGAACAGGTGGTATTGGCCCCTCCACCCCTTCGGATGCAGGAGATGCCGAGACCCGGGGGAATGGCGTATCCCCCAGAGTGCTACTTTTGTCATCAGAATGGGCACATTCGGAGGAACTTCCCCATGAGGGGGGCACCACCTCCAGCACATCAGGGCGGCCCACCAGCTCAGCATTACGGAGGCCGAGGACGCGGCCGCGGTCGAGGATACCAGGGGGAAGATCGTAGACAGGGAAGAGAGCAGGTATATGCCTTGGACCTTGCACAGCCCGGAATCCGGAGCAGGTCATCGCAGGTATGCCGAAATGTTTCTTCGTTTACATAGAATTTCCCCTTTAAGTTGTTAAAACTTTGAATCGCACTAGATTGATAGCAAGGAAAGTAAAAACTCATTATAGAACCCAAAGATGTCTAATCACCCCAGGTATAGTCTTCATCAGCGGCAAGCCTGCCCGCACGCTGTTCGATACTGGAGCTACTCACTCCTTTGTGTCGGAGTCGTTCGTGGAAGGACTGGAAGGTGTGGAGCGGTTCACCGGCTCGAGGATGAGGGTGCGACTACCGGATGGATCTGAGCTCCTTACCACGGATCACTGCAATATGGAGGCAGAGATTGGTGGAAAAGCGTTCGAGGCTCCAGCGATGATTTTGAAGCTGACGGACTACGACCTGATCCTGGGCATGGTATGGCTGCACTGGAACTATGCCCAGATTGACTGCCAGGCAAAGAGGATCACCGTGAGACACGGGGACTCTTTCATTACCATTGAAGGTATAAGACCTGTCTCTCGTATACTCTTATCTTCGGTACAGGCCGTTAAGGCCCATCTGCAGGGAGAGGAGGTCTATCAGATTCTTTTTGAGATGGCGGAAGTTAAGGAGTCGGTGACAGACATTCCGGTGGTGCGAGATTTCGCTGACATCTTTCCAGAGAAACTACCAGGATTACCTCCACACCGAGAGCAGGATTTTCAGATACAGCTTGTGCCGGGGGCCAAGCCGGCGTCTAGGGCCCCTTATCGGATGGCCCCAAAGGAGTTGGCAGAGTTTCAGACCCAGTTGCAGGAATTGGTGGAGGCAGGTTTTGTCAGACCGAGTTCCTCGCCATGGGGAGCACCGGTCCTGTTCGTGAAGAAGAAGGATGGGACACTCCGTCTGTGCATCGATTATCGAGCACTAAACAGGCTGACCGTCCGGAATACCTATCCGCTCCCACGGATAGACGAATTATTCGACCAGCTGGAGGGGGCCCATTATTTCTCGAAGCTGGACTTGAGATCAGGATACTACCAGCTGCGGATCCAGGAGGAGGATATCCCGAAGACGGCCTTTAGTAGCAGATATGGCCTGTATGAGTTCACCGTGATGCCCTTTGGGCTCACGAATGCTCCGTCGGCGTTCATGAGTCTCATGAACAGGGTTTTCGAGGCCTACTTGGATGTGTTCGTCATAGTATTCATAGACGACATCCTGATCTACTCTAGGACGGAGGAGGAACACACTCGGCATCTGGCACTGACCTTGGAGAGGTTGCGGGAGCATCGTCTTTATGCAAAATTCAGCAAGTGTCAGTTCTGGTTGAAGGAGGTGGCCTTCCTAGGCCACATCATCAGCGGAGCCGGGTTATCAGTAGATCCAGCAAAGATTCGTGCAGTTCGCGATTGGCCGCAGCAGAGGACAGCCACCGATGTACGCAGTTTCTTGGGACTTGCCGGTTACTACCGGAAGTTCGTGGAGGGGTTCTCTCGGATTGCCCTCCCCCTCACATCTTTGACAAAGAAGGAGGCACCTTTTGTTTGGACCCCGCAGTGCCAGGCGGCTTTCCAGGAGCTGAAGGACCGACTCATCTCGGCTCCTATCCTGGCCCTTCCATCCGGAAGGGAGGGATTCCAGGTGTATACCGACGCATCATACCAAGGGATGGGAGCGGTGCTGATGCAGAACGGACATGTCATAGCATATGCCTCCCGCCAGCTGAAGACCCATGAGAGGAACTACCCGGTGCACGACCTCGAGATGGGAGCGGTCGTTTTTGCTCTGAAGGTCTGGCGTCATTACCTTTATGGAGTCCACTGCGATATCTTCTCCGATCACAAGAACTTGAAATACGTGGACACTCAGAAGGAGCTGAATATCAGGCAGAGGCGCTGGGTGGAGTTCTTAGCAGATTATCAGTATGAGATGCACTACCACCCAGGGAAGGCAAACGTGGTGGCCGACGCGTTGAGCCGGAGAGCGGCCACTTCCGAAGCTGGGCCCCAGGTTATGTCTATGGAGCTGGTCCAGTCATTCAGAGACATGCAGATATCCCTAGTGTCCGAGGATGACCCAGATCTGTATAGGGAGTATCTGGCATCGATAGTGGCCATAGACGATATTCGGGATCGCATTCGGGATGGACAGAGGACAGATGCGTGGGCGGAGCCGATGTTCCGAGCTTTGGAGGAAGGTTCGACAGGAGATTATTCCCTGAGAGATGGTTTGCTCCACTTCAGAGGCAGAGTATATATACCCGCAGGAGGCCAGATCCGAGAGGATATCTTGACGGAGGCGCATTGTAGCCGGTACTCCGTGCACCCGGGGATCACAAAGATGACCGCTGATCTGAAGAGGACGATGTTTTGGCCAGGCATGAAGAAGGACATTACGTACTTCGTGACCCATTGCGAGGCGTGTCAGTTGGTGAAGGCGGAGTGCAGGAACCCCGCAGGACTGTTGCAGCCACTCCCGGTGCCGGAGTGGAAGTTTGACGACATAGCGATGGATTTTATACATGGTCTTCCCCGGTCTCGGACGGGGAACGACTCGATTTGGGTGATTGTCGATCGTTTGACGAAGGTGGCCCGCTTTATACCGATCAGGAAGGATGACTCGGTGGGAGTGCTGGTACGGAAGTTTGTGGAGCAGTATGTCCGATATCATGGCGTGCCCCGGACGATAGTGTCGGACCGCGATGGACGGTTTACATCCAGGGAGTGGCAGTCAGTGCAGGCATATTTGGGCACCCGGTTGACTTTTAGCACGGCCTTCCACCCTTAGACGGACGGGCAAACCGAGCGCACCAACCGGACCTTGGAGGACTTACTACGGCTGTGTATACTGGACCGAGGGGAGCCGTGGGAGAAGATGTTACCGTTGGTCGAGTTCTCCTACAATAATAGCTACCAGTCCAGCATCAGGATGGCGCCTTATGAGGCCTTGTATGGAAGGAAATGTAGGACCCCGCTTTCCTGGGTTCAGGACGAGGATCCGAAGTTGCTGGGATCGGATTTCGTTGAAGATACCGAGGCTCAGGTGAGACTGATCAGAGATAGAATGTTGGAGGCGCAGAGCAGGCAGGCTAAATACTATGACGCCCGGCATCGTCAGGTGGAGTTTCGGGTAGGGGATCGAGTGTTCTTGAAGATCCGACCCATGCACGGAGTCTCACGGGTGCGCGGTCGGAGGAAGAAACTCAGCCCTAGGTATATGGGCCCTTACCGGATCCTGGAGCGGATCGGACCCCTAGCCTACAGGCTAGAGTTGCCACCGGAGCTGGCAGCTCTACACGACGTCTTCCAAATCTCTTCTGTAACGTCCCAATTCGCGCTAGGCCCCTTGATTGCGTATTCGAGTCAAGGGGGCTGTGGTGAGCCCAATGGGGGATGTGGGGGAACAGGTGCGGACGTACGGGAAATGAGGAAAACAAGGCAAAACAGCATTTTTGGCTGACACGGGTATGGACACGGCCGTGTCCATACCCGTGTGCCTCATAAAAATAGGCTTACCAGTCAGAGAGGTACACGGCATTGGGACACGGGCGTGTCCCTAGCCGTGTGCCAAGGACACGGGTTGGGACACGGGCGTGTCCCTAGCCGTGTGCCAAGGACACGGGTCGGGACACGGCCGTGTCCCTACCCGTGTGCCGCAACCCTGACCCGGCAGAAAGTGGATCTGGGAGGAACACGGCCCTAGACACGGCATGCCACACGGCCGTGTCACCTGAACACGGGTAGGAACACGGCCGTGTGCCTACCCGTGTCTGCGATGTATAAAAAGGAAAAAGTTGGAAACCCTAGCATTCATTCTCCTTTCTTCTGCCCCGAAATTCCTGAGAGAGTTCTTGGCTGGAGGAGGAGGAAGAGCTTGCCGGAGCCATCTTTGGAGGAATCAAAACGCCGCCATCGTCAAGGGAAAAATAATGCCGCCGCGAAAGAGTGCGAGGCTCATGGCCGGCCATGGTGGTACCGCTGGACTTGAGGTGAGCTTCCTCCCCTCTCCCTTGGTGCTAGATCTATAGTTATGATAGGAGAGACATCGACTCCATAGAGTCTTGATGTGAGGAGGAGAGTTCTTAGGTTAAAGCCATACCTAGGTTTTCTAGGTTTAGTCTCCCTCAACCTTCTCATCATTCAAAGAGGAGATGAGAGGGGTTTTCGTTGAGGGTTTGGCTTTGAAAGGAGAAATAAGGCTGGGTGATTTCTGGAGAAGTTTATGCGAGGCCGTTGCAAGGAAGAAGATGAACGGATGCCGTTCATCTCGCCTTAAGATGCGTGCAGAAATCTGATTTCTGCACGCTGCGACCTTCGTGGCCAATTTCGGAGGTGTTCTGGCCAAATCTGGGTGAACGACTCAACACGAAAGTCGTAGCCCTCGAAATTACCTTTCCAACGAGTGGTTGCTCGTTTCCATGCGATACCTGTAGCCACGGGAAAGCTGGTTCGAGTCCGCTGCGTTCGGGAAAATTCCTGTACAGGAAACTATTTCCTGTACGCATTCGAGTTGAATTTCTGGTATGTTGCAACCAGATCTGGGTGATCGACTCAACACGAAAGTCGTAGCCCTCGCGAATACCTTTCCAACGAGGGGTTGTGCATTGTGATCGGATTCCTGTAGCTCCGGGAATCCCAGTTTTAGTATTGAACTATCCTATGTTAATGCACTTGTTAAATTATAATGTTAGCACTCTTGCAATGATTGTGATTTGCTCATGTGATATCTTGCTCCCATATAACTATAATGTCGTTGTTACTATAATTTAGTATGGTTACTCATTTGGTTGTGTAATAAGGGATAACCATGCAATGGTAGAGAAATGGATTGGATGGGAAGGCTAGTAATTAAGAGTTGAGATTGGTATTGAATTTATTTATATAGTTTGATGTTGAACATATTAATTATGCGAAGTATTGAGGTGAAATCAGTGAATAGAGGGGCGTGAATATGATGAACACTATGCGAGGAGTATTTTGTAACCGTAATCCGAGCCCAAGGGGTTTATTAACAACCGATGCTTAGAGTGGTAGTCTCCCTACGGGTAGCATCGGGTGAGTTGTTTTGGGGCATGTGATGTGCGACGATTCATCGTGTCGCGGTGTTGAGATAATGAATGTGGCAGGTCTACGGGTTCGCCAGTCGTCACACCGATGGGAGCCAATGGGTAGACCTTGGGCGGTAGGGTTAGATACTTGGTGTCCATAACCCGAGATCTCCTCCGTGCCATGAGAACGGTTGGGCTTGCACCTCGTGCGTTTCCGAGGTTCCATCCGGTTCGAAATCAAAGGCCAGGTTGGGCTGTGTTCTTGGTGCACATTTACCCAAGACCCCTTCTGAGCCGTAGTACGCATGTGAGCTCCGCTGTTGTGTTCTTAGCGTTGAGGCGTACGGGGGCCTAGGATAGGTAGTGTGATACCACCTAGTAGTGGAGACGCCCGCTCCACTGTCGCCGTCTGGCCACGACGGACGACGCCTGAGAGGTTAGCTACCTGCTCGAAAAGTGGGAACTTCTAGTCTGTGTCGACATAGCAACTTGCATGTGCGTGCGCATGAGTCGGTCATAACATAACATTCATAACATGTCATTCATTGCATACACAAGATCCTCATCGTATAAGTTTGTATGGGCACTCTTATATGATGAGTTACTTTACTGTTAAGCCGATCCTTAACTTATAAGTTTGTATGGGCACTCTTATAAGTTAAGTTACTATTCTGATTATTTATACCTGCTGTCATTTATTTATTGCTGATATTCGTAGAACTGCTAGTTGTGTAGCGTAGTTTATACTTCACCATACTTACTGTCACCTGCTTGTTTACTTGCTTATGTATATATATTGTACCTGTGTTCCTTTCTCCGCCCGGTGCCGAGGAGTCGCCGGGGGAGCGGATGTGAAGCCACTTAGTCTTATGACTAACGGTTGCTACGTCTTCCTTTTTAGGAGGAAACCCCGCAGGTAGAGCGGCAACGGACTATGCAGCAGGACAGCCAGGCCCGGATGATAGGACCTGAGGTGGTGGTGCCATCGGCACCGTCAGTGACAGTAGTGAGTGTTTTCATGTAGCCGTTTGGCAAAACATTTCTAGACTCTTGTTTATTTGTACAAGCATGTTGTGCTTGTTATCTTCCGCTATTTTGGACTTTAACTTAGCTGTGAACTGAACTGCTTTTAGTTTTACTTTTCTGTTATGGTTGGGTTGGCATAATTGTTGTGATATGGATTGTAGCCGGCGGAATAGGCGTCTTGTGGTAAAGGCTAACCCGTGCGTTAGTGCTACCGCAAGGCGGCTATTTCGGGCATAAGACTCCCCTCGTGCCGTGTGTTGTGTTCCGGGAGGGGGGTCTTACAAATGGTATCAGACTAAGCCGATCTTCACCTACAGCAGTCAGGTAACAATGGGCCACTCCCGTTCGATTAGTCGGTTTGGGGACAAACCGACTTAGCGGAAGCAGTGGTGTGCCCATCTGTAATTCACACTAAGTTGTCCAACTTTGACATTAGTTTTAGCCAACCTGACCCTAGTTTGTACCTTGCGTATAGGTCCCAGCGCAGGTGGAGCCGGTTGGGGGCACTCCTACCCCTTCCGTCCCTTCACAATTCCAGCAGTCGGAACTGGGACAAACGCTGTCAGCCATATTGGATGCATTTAAAGCCCAGCAAGCTCCGGTGCAGCAACAAGCGCCAAGCTCCAACTGGTTGAGCACCTTCCGTGCCCTGTCCCCTCCTGCCTATCTTGGGACAGAATCGCCGGTGCGCACCGAGGAATGGCTTGATACCGTGCAGGAATTGATGGCTGGCATAAGATGTCCGAACAGCATGGCGGTGACATTGGTAGTGACGCTGCTAGAGCTGCACGCCAAAAGGTGGTGGAAGTCCCTCATGGGCTCCATCTTCCAAGGGCGGTTGTACACGGACATCGGTTGGAACGAGTTCACCGAGGCTTTTCTGGAGCACTTCATCCCTTCTTCTGCTCGGGATGGACTTGAAGAAAAATTTCTGCAGCTGAAGCAGGGATCGAATTCGGTAACGGAGTACCAGAGGGAGTTCCAACACCTCGCTAGGTTTGCCGATTCCTATGAGTTGGACGATAGAGGCTATGCGAAGCGCTTCTACAAAGGGTTAAGGGACCCCCTGAGGCAGGCCCTTTTGTTTATAGCCGATGGAAGCCTGGCAGAAATCATTGACATGGCAAAGAGACTGGAGGCGGACCACATGGGATGTGGCAAGAGACCTGCGGAAGGTGTAATTGAAGTCGGCCCTAGTAATAGAAGGCGGAATGATCATGGCAGAGGAAGGGGAAACCACAGAGGCGGTCGGTGGGTCAACCGGAACTATCGGGTGGAGTACCCAACTCCGCAACCACTACCTTTACCACCACCACCGCAGCAGCAATATTATCAACAACCTGGGGGCCGACGTGAGATGATATGTTTTGAGTGCAACCAACCGGGGCATGTCCGACGAGTTTGCCCGCGACTGATCGGTGGTGCCCCTATTGCTCCCCCTCCAGTAGCTCCACGGGGACGAGGGCACATGCGTGGCCGAGGAAGAGGACCACCAGGGAGAAATCAAGGACATGCACGGGAGCATGTATTCGCATTGGATATGACTCAGGAGAGAAATCCGCAGGAAGTCATCACCGGTACGTGCAAATTTATTAATATTATATGACTTGTTAGATTTACGATACAAATGTTACGCGCAATTTTGAACGGTGATTACCTTTTTGGAACCTAGGCACTGTCATGGTTAGCGGGAAGCCCACCTATACGTTATTTGACACGGGTGCGTCTCACTCGTTCATTTCGGAGGACTTCGTGAAGGACTTGGAGGGAGTGCAACACTTCACGGGCATTACTCAAAGGGTGCGCCTTCCGGACGGCTCTGAGATGACGTCGTCAGCAAGTTGCGACTTCGACACCCTTATTGGAGGAAAGTTCTTTGAAACTCCGGCAACAGTATTAAGAATCCCGGAGTTCGATCTCATCCTGGGCATGAGGTGGTTGGACTGGCACCACGCCAGGATCAATTGTGCGGAGAAGCAAGTTATGTTGAGGCATGGAGACTCGGAAGTCATCTTCCAAGGTATTAAATTCGCACCCCGTAAATTATTATCTTCAATCCAAGTTATGAAATCTCATATGGAAGGGGACGAAGTCTATGTAATTTGCTTCGAGTTGAAGAAATTGACATTAGAGGTCAAGGATGTGCGGGTGGTGCGAGAATTTCCCGAGGTATTTCCCGAGAAATTGCCAGGACTACCCCCGCATAGGGAAGTGGACTTCCAAATCAAGCTAATTCCGGGTGCCAAGCCCGTCTCGCGAGCTCCATACCGAATGGCTCCGAAGGAACTTGCAGAGTTTAGAGTCCAGCTTCAGGAATTGGTAGAAGCAGGGTTCGTTCGCCCAAGCTCGTCGCCTTGGGGAGCGCCCGATTTGTTCGTCAAAAAGAAGGATGGCACCTTGCGGTTATGTATTGATTATCGAGAGTTGAACCGGTTAACGGTGCGGAACACCTATCCCCTACCGCGCATTGATGAATTATTCGATCAATTGGTGGGATCGTATTGGTTCTCCAAGTTAGATCTGCGTTCGGGATATTATCAGCTGAGGATACAAGAAGATGACATTCAGAAGACGGCGTTCAGTTCGAGATATGGTTTGTATGAATTCACCGTGATGCCGTTTGGGCTCACAAACGCCCCTTCCGCCTTTATGAGCTTGATGAACAAGGTGTTCGGCCCTTATTTGGACATCTTTGTCATCGTGTTCATCGATGATATCCTAGTCTACTCCAAGACTGAAGCAGAACACGCCGAACATCTAACTTTAGTGCTGAGGAAACTAAAGGAGCACACTTTGTTTGCCAAGTTCAGCAAATGTGAGTTTTGGCTTCGAGAGGTCGCGTTCTTGGGCCATGTGATTAGTGGGGCGGGGCTAGCTGTAGATCCGGCCAAGGTGCGGGCCGTGAAGGAGTGGTCGCCATTGAAGTCAGCAGCCGACATACGAAGTTTTCTTGGACTTGCCGGGTACTATCGCAAGTTCGTGAAAGGCTTCTCGAAGATCGCCCTTCCCCTTACCACGCTGACCAAGAAGGGTGTGCCGTTTGAATGGACACCCCAGTGCGAAGCTGCATTCCAGGAGTTGAAAGACAGATTGACGACTGCACCCATCCTAGCTCTTCCATCTGGGAAGGAGGGCTTTCAAGTCTACACGGATGCGTCGTATCAAGGGATGGGAGCTGTGTTGATGCAGAATGGGCATGTGATCGCTTATGCTTCAAGACAGTTGAAGAAGCATGAAGCCAGCTACCCGGTGCATGATCTAGAGTTGGGAGCGGTGGTATTCGCCTTGAAGATGTGGAGGCATTATTTATATGGCGTCCACTGCGAGATCTACTCGGATCACAAAAACCTGAAGTACATTCACACCCAAAAGGAGTTAAACTTGAGACAGCGGCGGTGGCTGGAGTTCTTGTGCGACTACGAGTTCACCTTGAACTACCACCCCGGGAAGGTTAACTCCGTAGCTGATGCCTTGAGCCGGAAAGCGCCGGAAGCGAGCACGGAATCCCGCTTGATGAGGATGGAGTTAATCCGGACGTTGCAAGAGATGGAAATCACCTTGGTCTTTAAGAATCAACCGGAAGAGTATACCGAATATTTGGCCGCGATGAGTATAGTTTGCAACATACGAGACCGGATCCGTACGGAACAAAAGAAGGATGCGGCTTTAACCCCGGCTTTCAAGTCAATGGAGGATGGGACTACGGAAGAATACTCCCTAAAAGACGGCCTCGTCCATCTTCGTGGCCGGCTTTACATCCCCGAAGGTGACAACATTCGGGAGGATATTCTAAAGGAGGCCCATTGCTCCAAGTACTCGGTGCACCCGGGGATCGCGAAGATGTACACCGATTTGAGAAAAACAATGTGTTGGCCGGGCATGAAGAGGGATGTCAAGTACTTCGTTACTCATTGTGTGGCTTGCCAAATGGTGAAGGCGGAGTGTAGAAGCCCCGGTGGAATGCTACAGTCGTTGCCCATTCCCGAATGGAAATTTGAGGACATCTCCATGGACTTCGTCCACGGGTTACCTCGCTCGCGCTCGGGGAATGATTCTGTGTGGGTGATAGTTGACCGGTTGACCAAGGTAGCCCGATTTATCCCAATGAAGAAGGAGGCGCAAGTGGGCGTCTTAGTGCGTCTCTTTGTGGAACAATTTGTGCGGTACCATGGTGTGCCCAAGACGATCGTCTCCGACCGGGATGGTCGGTTTACTTCAAGAGAATGGAGGGCTGTACAGGCTTATTTGGGCTCGCGCCTCGCCTTTAGCACAGCCTTTCACCCACAAACGGACGGGCAATCTGAACGAACCATCCGAACATTGGAGGACCTATTGAGGTTGTGTGTGCTAGATAAAGGAGAACCATGGGAGAGACTCTTACCTCTCGTGGAGTTCTCTTATAATAACAGTCATCAAGCTAGTATTGGAATGGCACCTCATGAAGCTTTGTATGGAAGGAGGTGTAGAACACCCTTGTCCTGGGTGCAAGACGAAGATCCGAAGACATTGGGAAATGAGTATATTGATGACACGGACGCGGTGGTTAGGTTGATCCGGAATCGAATGCTAGAGGCTCAAAGCCGACAGGCGAAATATTACAACGCAAGGCACCGTATGGTAGAGTTTCAAGTGGGTGATAAGGTGTTCCTGAAGATTCGACCGATGCACGGAGTGTCACGAGTACGTGGAGTCAAGAAGCTCAGCCCAAGGTATGTTGGGCCCTATGTTGTAGTGGAAAGGATTGGCCCTCTGGCCTATCGGTTGGAGTTACCACCGGAGCTGGAGAACCTTCACGACGTGTTCCATGTATCGTCGCTTCGGAAGGCTTTGTTGCGACCTGAACAGTATATCCCCACGGCGGATGGTGCCGTGGCGTCTGATAGGTCTGTGCGACTGGAGCCGGTGCGGATCGTTGATAACGAGACAAGAACCTTGCGCCGCAAGAGTGTTCCCTTGGTGAAGGTGCTATGGTCTAATCATGGGAAGGAAGAGTGCACATGGGAGCCAAGGGATTTGATGCAAGGGCGCTACCCGGAATTATTTACTCCAGGTAAAAATTTTATTTGAAAGCATAGTTCCCTTTTTATGTGTTTCACTCCCATAGGCTTACCCTGATTTCGGGGACGAAATCTTTTATTTTGTTTATAGGATTTGTAACGTCCCAATTCGCGCTAGGCCCCTTGATTGCGTATTCGAGTCAAGGGGGCTGTGGTGAGCCCAATGGGGGATGTGGGGGAACAGGTGCGGACGTACGGGAAATGAGGAAAACAAGGCAAAACAGCATTTTTGGCTGACACGGGTATGGACACGGCCGTGTCCATACCCGTGTGCCTCATAAAAATAGGCTTACCAGTCAGAGAGGTACACGGCATTGGGACACGGGCGTGTCCCTAGCCGTGTGCCAAGGACACGGGTTGGGACACGGGCGTGTCCCTAGCCGTGTGCCAAGGACACGGGTCGGGACACGGCCGTGTCCCTACCCGTGTGCCGCAACCCTGACCCGGCAGAAAGTGGATCTGGGAGGAACACGGCCCTAGACACGGCATGCCACACGGCCGTGTCACCTGAACACGGGTAGGAACACGGCTGTGTGCCTACCCGTGTCTGCGATGTATAAAAAGGAAAAAGTTGGAAACCCTAGCATTCATTCTCCTTTCTTCTGCCCCGAAATTCCTGAGAGAGTTCTTGGCTGGAGGAGGAGGAAGAGCTTGCCGGAGCCATCTTTGGAGGAATCAAAACGCCGCCATCGTCAAGGGAAAAATAATGCCGCCGCGAAGGAGTGCGAGGCTCATGGCCGGCCATGGTGGTACCGCTGGACTTGAGGTGAGCTTCCTCCCCTCTCCCTTGGTGCTAGATCTATAGTTATGATAGGAGAGACATCGACTCCATAGAGTCTTGATGTGAGGAGGAGAGTTCTTAGGTTAAAGCCATACCTAGGTTTTCTAGGTTTAGTCTCCCTCAACCTTCTCATCATTCAAAGAGGAGATGAGAGGGGTTTTCGTTGAGGGTTTGGCTTTGAAAGGAGAAATAAGGCTGGGTGATTTCTGGAGAAGTTTATGCGAGGCCGTTGCAAGGAAGAAGATGAACGGATGCCGTTCATCTCGCCTTAAGATGCGTGCAGAAATCTGATTTCTGCACGCTGCGACCTTCGTGGCCAATTTCGGAGGTGTTCTGGCCAAATCTGGGTGAACAACTCAACACGAAAGTCGTAGCCCTCGAAATTACCTTTCCAACGAGTGGTTGCTCGTTTCCATGCGATACCTGTAGCCACGGGAAAGCTGGTTCGAGTCCGCTGCGTTCGGGAAAATTCCTGTACAGGAAACTATTTCCTGTACGCATTCGAGTTGAATTTCTGGTATGTTGCAACCAGATCTGGGTGATCGACTCAACACGAAAGTCGTAGCCCTCGCGAATACCTTTCCAACGAGGGGTTGTACATTGTGATCGGATTCCTGTAGCTCCGGGAATCCCAGTTTTAGTATTGAACTATCCTATGTTAATGCACTTGTTAAATTATAATGTTAGCACTCTTGCAATGATTGTGATTTGCTCATGTGATATCTTGCTCCCATATAACTATAATGTCGTTGTTACTATAATTTAGTATGGTTACTCATTTGGTTGTGTAATAAGGGATAACCATGCAATGGTAGAGAAATGGATTGGATGGGAAGGCTAGTAATTAAGAGTTGAGATTGGTATTGAATTTATTTATATAGTTTGATGTTGAACATATTAATTATGCGAAGTATTGAGGTGAAATCAGTGAATAGAGGGGCGTGAATATGATGAACACTATGCGAGGAGTATTTTGTAACCGTAATCCGAGCCCAAGGGGTTTATTAACAACCGATGCTTAGAGTGGTAGTCTCCCTACGGGTAGCATCGGGTGAGTTGTTTTGGGGCATGTGATGTGCGACGATTCATCGTGTCGCGGTGTTGAGATAATGAATGTGGCAGGTCTACGGGTTCGCCAGTCGTCACACCGATGGGAGCCAATGGGTAGACCTTGGGCGGTAGGGTTAGATACTTGGTGTCCATAACCCGAGATCTCCTCCGTGCCATGAGAACGGTTGGGCTTGCACCTCGTGCGTTTCCGAGGTTCCATCCGGTTCGAAATCAAAGGCCAGGTTGGGCTGTGTTCTTGGTGCACATTTACCCAAGACCCCTTCTGAGCCGTAGTACGCATGTGAGCTCCGCTGTTGTGTTCTTAGCGTTGAGGCGTACGGGGGCCTAGGATAGGTAGTGTGATACCACCTAGTAGTGGAGACGCCCGCTCCACTGTCGCCGTCTGGCCACGACGGACGACGCCTGAGAGGTTAGCTACCTGCTCGAAAAGTGGGAACTTCTAGTCTGTGTCGACATAGCAACTTGCATGTGCGTGCGCATGAGTCGGTCATAACATAACATTCATAACATGTCATTCATTGCATACACAAGATCCTCATCGTATAAGTTTGTATGGGCACTCTTATACGATGAGTTACTTTACTGTTAAGCCGATCCTTAACTTATAAGTTTGTATGGGCACTCTTATAAGTTAAGTTACTATTCTGATTATTTATACCTGCTGTCATTTATTTATTGCTGATATTCGTAGAACTGCTAGTTGTGTAGCGTAGTTTATACTTCACCATACTTACTGTCACCTGCTTGTTTGCTTGCTTATGTATATATATTGTACCTGTGTTCCTTTCTCCGCCCGGTGCCGAGGAGTCGCCGGGGGAGCGGATGTGAAGCCACTTAGTCTTATGACTAACGGTTGCTACGTCTTCCTTTTTAGGAGGAAACCCCGCAGGTAGAGCGGCAACGGACTATGCAGCAGGACAGCCAGGCCCGGATGATAGGACCTGAGGTGGTGGTGCCATCGGCACCGTCAGTGACAGTAGTGAGTGTTTTCATGTAGCCGTTTGGCAAAACATTTCTAGACTCTTGTTTATTTGTACAAGCATGTTGTGCTTGTTATCTTCCGCTATTTTGGACTTTAACTTAGCTGTGAACTGAACTGCTTTTAGTTTTACTTTTCTGTTATGGTTGGGTTGGCATAATTGTTGTGATATGGATTGTAGCCGGCGGAATAGGCGTCTTGTGGTAAAGGCTAACCCGTGCGTTAGTGCTACCGCAAGGCGGCTATTTCGGGCATAAGACTCCCCTCGTGCCGTGTGTTGTGTTCCGGGAGGGGGGTCTTACATCTTCGCTGAGAAGGGCTCTACTACGCCCGGAGCAGCGAATTTTGACCACAGAAGGGCCGGTAGCTTCAGACCGATCTGTTCACTTGGAGCCAGTTCGGATCGATGACAAAGGAGTGCGGATCTTGCGCCGCAAGAAGATCCCCTTAGTCAAGGTTCTGTGGAGAAATCACGGTCAGGAGGAGCACACCTGGGAACCGCAGGATCTGATGAGGCAAAGATACCCGGAGTTGTTCAGTCAGGTACATCTCACCACCTCTCGGTATATTATAAACTGCCTTCTTGTTTTGGAATGATAAGACTAGACAAGGGAAATCTAGGACCTAGGCATGCACACTTAATCAGAATGGTAGGGGCTAATCTTTTGTTTATTGGGGAGATTGTCTTCGTTATCAAACGAACGGTCGCCTGAACCCAATAGAAAGATCGAATGGGATGTTACAAGATTAATTTATTCCGATAGAAATTCCCGTAGGCTCAACCTCAATTTCGGGGACGAAATTTTTGTTTTGTTTATTGGGATTTGTAACATCCCATTTCCGGCTAGACCCCTAGGAGTCAGATTGGTCGTGACGGAACCCTAGGAAGCCCAAGATTGGAAATAAAGCGACTAATATTGCGGGTCACAGGTTGGTCACGCCCGTGACCGGCCCGTCACGCCCGTGACCTGGGCGTGTCTACTTCGACGATCGTCGATCTCCACGAGACGATCGTCGAACGCGCTGTCTGGGCATGTCACGCCCGTGACCATGAGTGTCACGCCCGTGACCTAGGGCGTGACCAGCCTTCGACGATCGTCGACCTCAATTCGACGATCGTCGGGCTCGAAACTTACCGTTCGGGCATGTCACGCCCGTGACCTGGAGGTCACGCCCGTGACCTAGGGCGTGACCAGCCTTCGACGATCGTCGACCTCAGTTCGACGATCGTCGAGCCAGAAATTTACCGTCCGGGCATGTCACGCCCGTGACCTAGAGGTCACGCCCGTGACCTAGGGCGTGACCAGCGTTCGACGACCGTCGATCTCAAATCGACGATCGTCGACCATATTTAACCGCCCGACGCTGTCACGCCCGTGACACAGGTGTCACGCCCGTGACTACCGATCGACGATCGTCGATCTCAGTTCGGCGATCGTCGAACCCAGAATGGGCTACCCGGGCCTGTCACGCCCGTGACCTATGTGTCACGCCCGTGACTTTGGCCGAAACGACGGTTCAGACCCGAAATTATTCCAACACGCGCGGTAATAAATGCTGGTGTGGGAAGTTACACCAGGAGTAACTACCGGCCGTTTTCCTTCTGAAATTATATAATAAATGAGGAAAAGGTGGTCCAATAGAAAACCGCCAGCTGGACACACCTGTTCAGTTCCGCCGTTTCTTATCTCTTCACCGTAACCGAAACGTTAAGGAGGGAACTTCATGGCCATAATGGCTTAAACCATTCGCCTTCCCACCTTCCTGTTTATAAAAGCCCACTTGGACAAGAGGAGAGGGTTTACACGCTCAAGCAAACCAAGCAGATCCTTGTTCTTGCTGTAAAGAGGAGTTCAGCAACGCCACCACCGCGCCATGGCACCTCGTCGCTCTTCTCGCCTCCAAACCGCGAACAAGGTCCTCCTCTACTCCTTCTTTTTCATGGGTAGATCTTAGGATTCTTAGAAAGGAGGTTCGCGCTCAACGGAGCCGGATCCATCTCTCGTTTTCATGGAAAAACCATGAAAAAGATATTTTGAGTTCGCCGGAAACCGCCACCTCCGGCGGCCAAACCACCGCCGACCGCTAGCCATCGCCTCAACGGAGGTGGTGGTGGTGGTGGCTGGCCAGGGAAGTGACCGGACGGCCGGCAACGGATCACGGAATGCTTACAGGAAAAATGATTTTTTTTTCCTGTGTCTGTTCGGGTTCATGAAGAAGATGAACAGTAAATCGTTTTATATTTATAAATTATGTAAATAATTTTATAAGGAAAAATATGCTCGGTTTAGTATATTTTAATGCTGCAAAATGAGGCACTTAGAGGCCGAATTAGGAAAAATGACCAGACACAAAAGTTGTAGCCCTCTGGGTCTACTTTAATATAAAATTGATTTTATTCAATTTGGGTGAGTGGTTTGACAACAGCACTCATTTTGGTGGGATCAAGACCTAGGCTAACCAGAAATTGAATCGGTTGCCTACGGTTCATAACAGGTCCAAATGACTTGAAATTTGGACCAGAGGTCTATAATATGTACATCGAGAGGCTGTCCAAAAATGAGAATTTTTGGAGAACTTTTGCCTAAAGTTTTTGTAAAAATTTAATAAACAATATAAAATTAATTAGGGGATGAAATTAAGTCCAAACTCCCCCAAATTTTGGGTGGTGGTCCCTGGCATCAATATTAAGATCTGTACAAAATTTCAACTCGAATGGTCGAGTTTTGAATAGGGAAGTATCAAGTCCTAGATAGGTCTTGGCGAGGGGTACTTTGGGGAAAAGTACGATTGGGGGTGGAGTGGACAAATCTCCTCAAAAGAGGCTGATGAGTTGGCCACTGATTTGTTGGGACTATGTCTACCCTCTTGGGTATCATGGTGTGGCTTAGGGTGGATTTTACCCTGAGAGATTGGCTCAACTCCAACGGGTGGGAGTTTGAGGTTTGTGAAGGACATAGGAGCAAAAGCTCTTGTATGCCCTTGAAATTTGGAGGAGAGGGGGATGATATGATGAAAACCCTCTGGTTGAGATAGTGATGGATTTGGAGGTAGTTAGGTACCTCAAAAGTTGAGATGTAGGATTAGGATGGAAATGTAATTTAGTTATTTTAAGCACTAAAGCTAATCCAAAAATTGTGAAACTCGGGAGGAGGGAGTTTTAGGATGTATTAGACTTATGGTAATTTTTCTGGAATTTTGTGATCAATATATATTATACTTCATGTGTTAAAGAATTATTGGCCCTATTTGTTGTTTCAATTATTTGAGGCTTTACATTAATTATAATCAGCTAAAATTCTGGATTTAGATCTTGACTTGTAGTATATTGATCCCTGAATTTTTAAAGAATTTTATGTTGAGTAAATCTAGTACTTTATTCACAAATGATAGAAAGGGCTTTTTTAAAAAATTATTATGGATAAAATGCTTGCTGGAAAATTATGAAACTTGGCCAGTGCTAATTTTAGGCCTTTATCTGCATGTCATAAATTATTTAGAATTTTTGGAAGAATATTTTCAGTACTTGATTCATAAACTATAGAAATTAGAGATTATTTCCAAAATGGTTTTCATGACATTTTGATGATAGAAAAATTGTGATACTTAGGATTTAGCCTTCTGAGATAACCTATTAATTATCATAAATTTGCTGGACATCTTGCATGAATAGTTAGGGTAGTTCATGTTCAAACCGGTAATCCTTGGATTTTTGAGGAATTTAATTAAATGCCAAATAAATTAGGAAAATTTCCATTTTCTGGATTTAGGTTATTTATATCATGGAAAGTCTCCAGTAATTAATTTAGGGCATTTGGATGAGTAATGGATCATTGCATAACCGGTTCGACATGTAGCCTAGGTCGGTCTGCATTTAGTAAATTGTGAAATGCAATAGGACATGATCTGACGAAGATATAAAGAGTAGTGAGTAGTGGTGTTAGTTAGAGTTAAGAGGTGCTCGAGTTTGGCGAAAGATCGCTTTTCCCGAAGAGTGGAAGGTTTAAAAATCACCCTAGTATAGTCTATCGTAATATGAGAAGGGAAGCGGGCTAAGGGAAAACAACCAATAATAATAAGTGCCTTGCGAAAGGGAACTTCGGGCCGTAATGCACCGTCTTGGTTCCTAGTGCCCCTTGAGAGCCCTTCACGGGGTATACCGGGGGCAGTCCTGGGCTAATGTAAACTGTAATAACAAACCGACAAGAGTAACTTAGTAACTAGGGCTGCACTCTTCACAACACTGTTGGCACAGGAAGATGGATGGGAGCTTCGGCTCGGTTGGTTTGGAGACGGACGTTTTGGTCCGGGGAGCTTCGGCTCGGTTTTGTGTGCTTACATTTTAACTTGCATGTGCATAAAATAGGAAAAGTTAAGGTGGTGGGTCTTTCGATATCGGGGAGTTCGATTGCACCGACACCGATATCGTTGACTCGGCGGGGTGATTAGCACTCCGCCAACAGAAGTCCGGCGGACCAATCGGCAAGAGTACGCAGGAGTCCGCCTCGTGCACCAGGCGTTGAGGGCGTACGATAGGTCAGACCAGTGTGCTTTACTGGTTTTGGAGGTGGGCGAGGCCCAACCCACCGCTTCCGTTTGCCACTACGGAGGTATCCTGGGAGGTAACGGCTCCGAAAGGGGGAACTAAAGGTCTGTGTGCACAGAGTCGGGTGTGTGAGTTGCACTGCATGACATAACATACCCACCATATAGTTGCATATCATAATCATTCATAACAACCTTGACACCTAAAGTATAAGTGGAATGGGACGCTTATACATTGGGACCTGCAAAACGACCCCTTGGTCTATAAGCTTGTGTGGGCAAGTTTATAAATCAAAGGTTATTTTCATATATAATAACCCCTGCTATTTGATAACCGACACCCCAAGGTATAAGTGGTATGGGACACTTATACGATGGGAGCCTTGCAAAAGATCCCTTGCTTATGTGTTCTCGCATAAGTGAAGGTTTAAATTCATTTAATTGCTTTTCTTACTGCTAGACCTATTACAACAACTATTTTAACTGCTCACCTAATACAACTTGAGATTAGTTTCCGCTGCCATCTGTTTTCATGTTTAATCTCTACCTTCATGTCCTTCCCTTTCTTCCTCTCCGCTCGGTACCTAGGAGCCATGGGGGGGAAGGGGTAGGGGATGATAGGGCTTAGTCTTTATGACTAACGGTTTTCGAACCGCATCATTTAGGGGATCGTGGAGCCCAGCATGGAGGAGCAGCCCCAGAGATCGGTGCGCCTAGAGATGGGGCAGTCTAGCTCCGGAGTTCACACCGCCGGGACCGTGAGTCTCGATCCTTGAGTAGTTTCTAGTGTTTGCTTCCGCATGAGTGATATTGTAGTGAGGATATTTTGTACCGGGCATAAGCCCGTAATTATATTACTCTGATATTTCTGTGGACACTCCCTTCGTGGAGCTCTCTTATTTATATATGTGATTTTATTATTGTGGACTGTTTACTATTACTTCAATAATTGTGCTACTTCTGTGATCGATTTGGCCGGCAGAATCGGCGCCTTATGGTGATGACCCTTCAGGACGTGGAGGTGTCACCGCAAAGCAGCGGTTCTGGGCCTAAGACCCCGGTGGTTGAAAAAGAAAAAAAAAGGGGGTCTTACATGTTCTCCCTCCAGCAGCCCCGTGGGGGAGAGGGTATGTGCGTGGTCGAGGACGACGACCACGAGGAAGAAACCCCGGACCCGCTCGAGATCAGATGTATGCCCTGGACATGACTCAAGAGCGGAACCCTCAAGAGATGATTGCAGGTACGATTTGAATTAGTCATTTTGCTTCCATTAATATCCTCTAGTTGCTTGAGATATACTAGATGTCTAGCTTGAGTATTATTAATGACACTTAGGCACCGTGATGGTCGGCGGGAAACCGGCTTATACGTTATTTGACACTGGTGCCTCACATTCATTCGTGTCTGAAGACTTCATCAAAGATACACACGGAGTGCAATACTTCACTGGTATTGCTCGAAGAGTTCGCCTCCCAGACGGATCTGAGATGACGACAACCGCGAAGTGTGAGTTAGAGATAACCATTGGGGGAAAAACCTTTGATATCCCTGCCACAATTTTGAGAATACCAGAGTTCGACCTCATTCTGGGTATGGCGTGGCTGGATTGGCACCATGCAAGAATTGACTGTGCAGAGAAGCGTATCTATTTGAGACATGGGGATACTGATGTAGTCTTCCAAGGTATAAATTTCGCACCACGAATATTGTTATCCTCAATCCAGACCTTGAAAGCTCATATGAGAGGGGATGAAGTCTACATGATACGATTCGAACTAAAAGAGATGAAGGTTGATGTGAAGGATGTGCGGGTAGCACGGGATTTCCCTGAGGTATTTCCCGAGAAATTGCCAGGGTTACCCCCGTATAGAGAAGTGGATTTTCAGATTAAGCTTGTACCAGGAGCTAAGCCTGTCTCCAGGACCCCCTATCGGATGGCCCCAAAAGAAATTGCGGAGTTTAGAGTGCAATTGCAGGAGTTGGTAGAATCAGGGTTTGTTCGCCCCAGCTCGTCGCCTTGGGGAGCCCCTGTTCTATTCGTCAAGAAGAAAGATGGAACCCTGCAGTTATGTATAGACAATCGGGAACTCAACCGACTGACAGTACGGAACACATACCCGTTACCTCGGATCGATGAGTTGTTCGACCAACTGGTGGGAGCGTATTGGTTCTCCAAGCTAGATTTGATCTCGGGGTACTACCAATTGAGAATACAGGAGGATGATATACAGAAAACGGCTTTCAGCTCAAGGTACGGCTTATATGAGTTCACAGTGATGCCGTTTGGACTCACAAACGCCCCATCGGCTTTCATGAGCTTGATGAATAAAGTGTTTGAGGCCTATCTAGATGTCTACGTCATTGTGTTCATTGACGACATCCTTGTCTACTCGAAGACGGAGGAAGAACATGCCGGACATTTGGCCTTAGTTCTGGAGAAGCTAAAAGAGCACGCCCTGTTCGCCAAGTTTAGCAACTGTGAATTCTGGCTTAAGGAAGTTGCTTTCTTGGGCCATGTAATCAGTGGGGCAGGACTAGCTGTGGATCCGGCCAAGGTGCGCGCCGTAAAGGAGTGGTCGCCCTTGAAGTCGGCGGTCGATGTGAGGAGTTTTCTTGGACTTGCCGGATACTACCGCAAGTTCGTAAAAGGATTCTCCAAGATTTCCCTCCCGCTTACTTCCTTGACAAAGAAAGGAGTGCCATTTGAGTGGACACCCCAGTGTGAAGCGGAATTCCAGGAATTGAAGGATAGACTTACCTCCGCCCCCATCCTTGTCCTTCCGTCTGGGAAGGAAGGATTCCAAGTTTACACGGATGCATCTTATCAGGGGTTGGGAGCGGTGTTGACGCAGCACGGGCACGTAATTGCTTATGCTTCAAGACAATTGAAGAAGCATGAAATCAGTTACCCGGTGCATGATTTGGAGCTAGGAGCGGTGGTGTTCGCCTTGAAGGTATGGAGGCATTATCTATACGGCGTCCACTGCGAAATCTTCTCGGATCATAAAAATTTGAAGTACGTCCATACCCAGAAGGAATTGAACTTAAGACAACGACGGTGGTTAGAGTTTCTATGCGACTATGAGTTCACCTTGAACTACCACCCCGGAAAAGCAAACTCGGTAGCCGATGCGTTGAGTAGGAAAGTACACGGCTCGAACCTAGAACCTCGATTGATGAGCATGGAGTTGGCACGGATGATCGAGGAGATGGACATCACCTTAATATTTAAGGCTTCTTCGGAATATACGGAGTACCTGTCCAGCATGAGCATAGTTTGTGATATCCGGGACCAGATCCGAGCGGAGCAAGGATTGGATGCGGTTTTGGCCCCGGCAATAAAGTTAATCGAAGACGGGACTACCGACGAGTACACACTAAAGGACGACCTCGTTTACTTTCGCGGCCTACTCTACATTCCCAAAGGTGGCAGAATCCGGGAGGATATTATGAGAGAAGCACATTGCTCTCAATATTCCGTGCACCCAGGAATTTCAAAGATGTACGCCGACTTACGGAAGACGATGTGTTGGCCAGGGATGAAGAAAGATGTCTGGTACTTTGTCACGCATTGTGAAGCCTGCCAAAGAGTGAAGGCGGAATGTAGGAGCCCCGGTGGCCTGTTGCAGTCGTTGCCAATCCCCGAATGGAAGTTCAAGGATATATCCATGGACTTCATACATGGGCTACCTCGTTCCCGCTCAGGGAATGATTCAGTGTGGGTGATCGTTGATCGCCTGACGAAGGTTGCCCAGTTCATTCCTATGAAGAAGGAGGCTCATGTGGATGTCTTCGTACGCCTGTTTGTGGAACAATTTGTACGGTATCATGGCGTACCTAAGACGATAGTTTCGGATCGTGATGGTCGTTTCACCTCCAAGGAGTGGAAGGCGGTACAGACGTATTTGGGCTCACGTCTTACCTTCAGTACCGCATTTCATCCTCAGACGGACGGGCAGTCTTAGCGGACCATCCGAACATTGGAAGATCTATTGAGGTTGTGTGTGATTGATAGGGGAGAGCCGTGGGAAAGACTCTTGCCCTTGGTGGAATTCTCCTATAACAATAGCCATCAAGCTAGTATTGGCATGGCGCCCCATGAAGCTCTATATGGAAGGTGGTGTAGGACCCCCTTGTCTTGGGTGCAAGATGAAGACCCGAAGACTTTGGGAATTGAGTACATAGATGACACTGATGCGGTGGTAAGGCTAATAAGGGATCGCATGTTGGAGGCTCAAAGTCGGCAGGCGAAGTATTACAACGCAAGGCACCGTATGGTGGAATTTCAAGTGGGTGATAAGGTGTTTCTAAAAATCCGGCCGATGCATGGAGTGTCACGAGTGCGAGGAGTGAAGAAGCTCAGTCCACGGTATGTTGGGCCCTATGTCATATTGGAAAGGGTTGGCCCTTTGGCCTACTGGCTGGAGCTACCGCCCGAGCTAGAGAATCTCCACGATGTGTTCCATGTATCGTCGCTTCGGAAGGCGCTGTTGCGGCCCGAACAATACATCCCCACAACTGATGGTACTGTGGCGTCTGACAAATCTGTGCGACTGGAGCCGGTGCGGATCGTCGATAATGAGATAAGAACCTTGCGCCGCAAAAGTGTCCCCTTGGTAAAAATGCTATGGTCTAATCATGGGAAGGAGGAATTCACATGGGAGCCAATGGATTTTATGCAAAGACGTTATCCGGAGTTGTTTGCTTCAGGTAATTTTATTTAAAAGCATATTTTTTTTGTATGCTTTCCTCCCCACGACCTCAGCCTGATTTCGGGGACGAAATCTTTTTATTTTGTTTATAGGATTTGTAACGTCCCAATTCGCGCTAGGCCCCTCGCACGTGTTCTGAGTCAAGAGACTCAACTCGGGCTCGGGGTGCACTGACGCGAGGTGTCAGGTGCATTGAATAAGTGTAGGGTTGGGTTCAAGGATACCCCAACCAGTAACCGAGATGAGGGAACTCGGCTAAGTAAAATCGTCGAGAATGGAGGATGATGCTCGTCGATCGTCGAGAATGGAGGTTGATTCTTGCCGATTCGACGGGTATCGGTGGTCGATACCCGCCGGACTCAGAACTGCAGTAGGCCAAGGGAAAATCGTCGAGAATGCCTGACGATTCTCACCGATCGCCGAGAATACCCGGTGATACCCACCGATCGTCGAGTATCACTGACTGATACTCAACGCACACATCGACAGGATGTACGATAAAACGGCTAAGGGAAAATCGTCGAGTATCATTGTTGATACTCGATGAATTCGTCGAGAATGACCCGCCAATACTTGCTGATCGACGAGAATCACTGGCTGATTCCCGCCGAATTTGACTTGTGCGTTTTCTGCGCCCAAGCCGATTCACCGGCTTGTACAGGCGGACTGAACCGGACCTCGGGATTCGTGCTGAATGATCTTTGGGCGGTCCAATTAGAGAGTGACACGTGGCGGAAGGGACTTAACCTAACATGTAATATAAAAAGGAGTAAACCAAACCCTAACCATCACACCCGATTGTTCTTGCCGAGCCGTCACCGTGCAAAACCGACGGGAGCGGGAGAGAAAGGAATATCGCAGATCACTGGAGGAGAGCTTACTGGTGCGAGCTTTGGAGGCAGACTTCTCTCTCTCCTTCCCTTGCCGTGAAGAACAACTGCACCAAGGATGCCGCAACGAAGAGTAACGCGATCCATGGCCGGCAACGGAGGAAACACCAGAAATGAAGTGAGTTTCCTCCCCTCTCCCTTGGTGCTAGATCTGTAGTTATTCTTAGGCGAGACATCGACTCAAACGAGTCTTGATGTGTGAGAGGAAGCTTTCTAGGAAGGCCATGCTAGAGCTTGTGCTCTAAAGCTTAGTCGTCTTCAACCTCCCCTCGCTTCAAAGTGATGATAGGGGTGGTCTCGTGAAGAGGAAATGGCCTCAAGAGGGAGATTAAGGGTGGAGGAACTTCGGGATGCGATTTGGGGAAAATCGCTTGAGGAGGAAGATGAACGGATGCCGCTCACTTCGCTTCAAGATGCGTGCAGAATCTGTATTCTGCACACAGCGACCTTCTTGGCTATTTTTAAGCAAGAAGGGGGCGGATCTGGGCTTTCAACTAAACACGAAAGTTATAGCCCTTGAAATTTCCTTTCCAACGTGTGGTTGCACGTTTCCATGCAATACCTGTAGCCACGGGAAAGTCCATTTGAATCCGCTGCGGTTTGAAGTTAATGCCCAGGAAATCTATATCTTGTACGCAGCAGACTTCGAGTTGGATTTCTGGTATGATGTGAACAGATCTGGGTTTTCAACTAAACACAAAAGTCGTAGCCCTTGAAATTATCTTTCCAACGAGTGGTTGTACGTTTTCAGGCGATACCTGTAGCCATGGGAATCCCCAGTCAAAGTTGCTGACCAGTTTACATATAATTCTAGGTGATTACAATATAAACTTGGATTCGATGGAATAGATGTTGCAATCCATCTCGAGGATGGGTGAATTCTTTTGTGTTAATCACCGAGGTAATGTGAGGGTTGATGTTTGAGGACTTGAATTCCTGTGCCGAGATGTGAATCAAGCCTAAGTAAAAGAAAGGCTTTGTTATATTTGGTAGATCACCATTATGCGCATTATCTATAATATGTTGAATTCATGTGGAAGGATTTGTAAATGATTAAACTATGGCCCTGATGTATAATGAATTGACGGAAGGGAATGGATAGTCCAATGCTTAGAGTGTCGTCTCCCTATGGGTAGCATTGTGGAAGTTAACAAGTGCGGTGTAGACCGTCACTAATGGGAATGAGGTTGAGTTAGATAAAATTGGACGGTTGGGCTTGGTCCTCGGTGTTCACATCCCGAGGCTCCATCCGTATTTGTTGGATGGTTGGGCTTGGTCCTTGTGCTTTCTCCGAGGCTCTTTCCATGCCATGAATTGTGGAATTGCATGCGGTGTGAGTCGACACGCGGTGTCGTAATCCCGGGTTAAGGATATTGTGGCAGGTCTACGGGCTCGCCAATCGTCACACCGATGGGAGTTGATTGTTAGACCTTGGGCAGTTGGGCTTGGTCCTCGATGTTCACGTCCCGAGGCTCCTTCCATGCCAAGTGAACGGTTGGGCTTGGTCCTCGTGCTCATTTCCGAGGCTCCTTCCGTGTCATACCATAGGCCAGTCAGGGGCTAAGATCTTGGTGCATATTTACCCGAGAGAACCCGCTGAGCCGTAGTACGCATGTGAGCTCCGTTGTTGTGTTCCTAGCGTTGAGGAGTACGGAGGCCTAGGCCAGGTAGTGTGGAGACCATCCTAGTAGTGGAGATGCCCGCTCTACTATCACCGTTTGGCAACGACGGTTGATGCCTGAGAGGTTAGCTACCTGCTAGAATAGTGGGAACTATAAGTCTGTGTCGACATAGCGATTGCATGTGCTTGAGCATGGGTGTGTCATTGCATTGCATACATAGCATTGCACTTCATTACATACACAAGACCCTCATCGTATAAGTTTGTATGGGCACTCCTATACGATGAGTTACTTTCTGCTGAACGACCCTCAACTTATATGCTTGTATGGGCATCCATATAAGTTGAGTTACTGTTCTAGTTATATACTCTCTTGCTGCCGTAGTTTGTAGATTTGAAAATAAGAGCTTGTTTATTATACACTACTGATATTGCTGCTTATAATATGTATACTCACTTCACCTGTTGTACTACTGTTATTTATATATTGTACCTGTTCCTTTCTCCGCCTGGTGCCGAGGAGTCGCCGGGGGAGCGGATGTGAAACCACTTAGTCTTTTTGACTAACGGTTGCTACGTCTTCCTTTTTAGGAGGAAACCCCGCAGGTGGAGCAGCAGGCTATGCAGACGAACAGCCAGGCCAGGGTGACAGGGCCTGAAGGGACGCTACCGTCGCTACCGTCGGTTACAGATGTGAGTGAGAGAGAGATTTTGTTGTAGCCCTTCGGTGCAATTTTGTTCTCGTACTCTGATATTAGAAGCTTGTTGTAGCTTCTTTATTTATGATATTATGGACATATGCTTGGTGTGGATTTGACTTTCATATTAATATGGTTGGGTTGACATTTATATGTTGATATTGGTTGTAGCCGGCAGAATAGGCGTCTTGTGGTACAGGCTAGCCCGAGTGCTGGCGCATCCGCAAGGCGGCTGTTTTAGGCATAAGACCCCTCTCGTGCCGTGTATTGTGTTCCGGGAGGGGGGTCTTACAAGTGTTGCCCTTACTCCAGCCTCTTTCTCTTCCTCGGCTCCAGGAAATTGTCCATATTGAGCCTTAGTTTTCCTTTTTGTTTTTTTCTTCTTTATTATTTTTTTCTCATTCTCAGTTTGGGGTCCAATTTATAGCTGGAGTTAGGTTTTATTATTATTTAAGTGGTGGGCTAAGTTTTTTTTGTTGTTGAGGTCGAGTAGGGAATGAAAGACCCCCATTTTTTTTTCTTTTTCGACACCGGGGTCTTAGGCCCAGAACCGCCGCCTTGCGGTGATACCTTCGCACTCGGGAAGGTTGTCACTACAAGAAGCCGACTCTGCCGGACAATTTCGATCGTAACTGTAGCATAAGAAAAGATGCAAGTCCACAGAAATCACATATATAGAAATAAACTCCACGAAGGGAGTGTCCACAGATAGTACATATGATGAAAATCTCGGGCTTATGCCCGGTACATCAAGTCCTCACAACAATTCACTCATCGCGGAAGAAAACTAATACAACTACTATAGTTCGGGACTCACTGTCCCTGCTGTCTGGACTCCAGTGCTAGACTGTCCGATCTCCAAGCGTGCCGACCTCCGGGGCTGCTCCTCCATGCTGGGCTCCGTGGTCCCCTAAATGATGTGGTTCGAAAATCGTTAGTCTAAAAGACTAAGTCCTATCGTCCCCCACCCCTTCCCCCATGGCTCCTAAGCACCGAGCGGGGAGAAGGAAAGGGAAGGACATGAAGGTGGAGAATAGTCAAATTCCAGATGGCAGCGGAACTAAACTAACAGTGTACGTATTATAATAATTATATAAAATTAAATAAGTAACCTTAACTTATGTGGGTACACATAAGCTAAGGGTCCTTTTGCAGGGCTCCTATCGTATAAAAAGTCCCATACCGATTTATACGATAGGGTGTCGGTTCTATTAGCAGGCTTATAATATTGAAAGAGAACCTTGACTTATAAGCACGCTTACACGAACTTATAGGCCAAGGGGTCGTTTTGCAAGGCCTAATGTATAGAGCGTCCCATACCGCTTATACATTAGGTGTCAGGTTTTATGCAATGGTTATGCTATGAAATACAATTATGCTATGATGTGAACATGCAAGTGCAACTCACCCACTCGACTTTGTGTACACAGACCTTTAATTCCCCCTTTCGGAGCCGTTACCTCCCAGGATACCTCCGTAGTGGCAGACGGAAGCGGTGGGTTGGGCCTCGCCCACCTCTAAACCAGTAAAGCACTACCGGTCAGACCTATCGTACGCCTCAACGCTTGGTGCACTAAGCGGACGCCTGCGTACTCTTGCCGGCTGGCGCACCGGACTTCTGTTGGCGAAGTGCTCACCACACTTGCCGAGCCAACGATATTGGTGTCGGTGCATCGAACACCCCAATATCAAAGACCCACCACCTTAAACCTTTTATGCACATGCAATAGTTATGAGTCAAACAACCAACCGAGCCGAAGCTCACCGGACAATCCCGTCCATCATAATCTACAACCGAGCCAAAGCTCCCCGGACTATCCCGTCCGTCACAATCTACCACCGAGCCAAAGCTCCCCGGACTATTCCGTCCGTCATAACCGTCAACCGAGCCAAAGCTCACCGGACAATCCCGTCCGTCATAATCTACTACCGAGCCAAAGCTCCCCGGACTATCCCGTCCGTCATAATCAATAACCGAGCTGAAGCTCGCCAGACTACCATACCCAATAACTACCGGGCTTATTGCCCCAGTAACCCATATTATCTCCCGGGACACTGGGGTGTGAATGTGTGAAACCCTAAGTTTACTATTTACTTTATGCCTACGACTTAGGTTTTACCCCTTTCATTTCCATATTACAGTAACTAGACCTAAGGAGATTTGACCTTCCACTTTATGGGGAAGACGATCTTTCGTCGATCCCAAAACATCATCCAACATTTAGTCAAACTCATTCCTATCTTATCCAACCCTGAGTGATGAACTCTTATGTACCTAACTTGTACTCCAGATTATTTCTGAAGAATTACTATATGCAGACCACCAAGGTTTAATGTTATGTAAGATGGGAAGTATGTCAAGTAATCATCCAATACTCCTATAATAATTTATGGAGGTCCATTATGACCTTTATTGCTCAAATCCAGAGTTTTACAATTTTCCTATTTATCTAGGAATTTATTAAATATTTATAGTGACCAAAGTCTCCAAGATTGAACTGAAGGTACCAAATTTTGACAAGATAGAATCTCCCCAGATTTATGCTATACTCAATATAAACAATTAACCTAATATCCAAGATCTCTTGATTTTTCAGCAAGGTTTTGGCCACTAATTCTATTTTTAAATTATCCCACAATATTTCATTAAAATAAATAAATAGGGTAATATTACTCCTAAAATTTTCAAGTAAATCTCTAACATGATAAAAACGGCACATAAATGCTCTGGGACAAATATCATAAGTGATTAAGAAGTGATAAGCTTTAAACCAATCAATATTCAATTTTTCCAAAAATTGCTAATTGCAGACCACCATGTCAATCTTCATGTAAAATAGGAAGTACATCAAATAATCATCCAATGCTCCTATAATAATTAATTAAGGTTCACTATGACCTTTAAATCCTAAGTCCAGAGTTCCAAAATTTTCCTTACCTATTTAATAATTTATTTAATTATTTTAATGTTTAAAATTTCCAATAATGAACATGAAGTACTATTTTCAGTCAAGACATCCTTCTACAAATTTTATATTTTACTCAAAATAATGTTATAACTTATCTTCCAAAATATCTAGTTCTTTTCAGTAAGGTTTTATCCTTAAATCAATATTACATTTAAATCCTTGAAAATTCATTTAAGAATTATAAAATATTATATTGCTTCCAAAAATTCAGAGAAATTTCAAGTATGAATCTAATGGCATGTAAATGGTTTGGGCCAAATTTCATAATGTATTTATCAGTAAATGGACTTAAATAATTTATTGAATAATTCCATCATATAGCAAGCTTGTGAAGTAACTACTTTAAATAAGTGTCCAAGTATTTTTATAAAATTTATATGAGCTCATAATGATTCAAAACCTTTTTTGCCAAAATTTCATGACCTCCCAAGGGTCCGAGGTAGCATAATAATTTATTTACTAAAGTGAGGCATTTCTTGTGTTACAAATGAAGTACTATAAATAATACTCCAAAATTTCTAAATAAATAACCAAAGCTTCTTAATATCATTATGACCATCCTACCAAAATTTAATATCATTTTAAGGGGTTTAGCTTACCCATTCCTATCCTACCACATTTGTGCCCTAAACTAGGGTTAGGGTTTTGAGGGTCCTAAAACTTCCAAAAAACCCAAATATTTTTACCAGAGGGTTATAGTTACCAAACTACCACTCCTACAAAATTTCATAGCCATACAAGGTGTTTTGGCCATATGTCCTTCACAAGGTACAAAAGCCCTTCCTTAGGGTTTGACCTAGGATCTTGGGCCAAATCAACTCCAATGCCCCCAAGTTTTCATTTGGAGGTGTATATTGTCATGTCAAACCAGTGTACCAAATTTGAACCTCTGTTGAGGTGAATTGGACACTAAAAGCCAAAATTACATTTTGGACCAAAATACCCTTCTTAGGGCAAGGCTAGGGCTTGCTTGAATCCCATTCCAATCAACTCCAAACTTAATGAAATTTTAACCAGAGGTCTATATTGACCTCATATCTATCCCACCAAAATATGGATAAATTTGGACTTCATTTTGCCCATAATTTAATTTACCCTAGCATAATTAAAGTTTTTACAAAACTATAGGAAAATTATTCCCAAAAATTCCCATTTTTGGACAGGGTCTAGGTATAGGGTAGGGTGACTCCCTTCCAAAATTTCAGCTCATTTGGGCCAAGGATGAAGTGTGGGCAACTAGTTTAATGACTGCCTATTCATTTGTATAGACCCCACCAAAATGAGTGCCCTGGTCAAACCAGTCACCCAAATTGGTTCAAACTAATTTTGTCAGACAGTAGATCCATAGGGCTACATTTTTGGTGTTGACGATTTTCTCTGAAAATGGCTCTAGCTATTTTTAATAATTAAAACCAATAAATGTAAAAACTGTGACAAAAATGAAATGATTCAAACTATATATTCCATAGTTTAATTATTATACAGCACGAATCTTGGCGCATAACCGACGGCATCCCATCATCATCCCCCACGCGCCAACGGCCAGGATTAATCCTGCCTGGGCCGATTTCCAGCAGCTGCCGCCGTCGCTCCGGCCACCTCCCCGGCCTGCCACCGCCGCCGACACCTTCGTGGTGGTCGGGGCTATCTTCAGACGGCGGCTAGGCCGCCGGGAAGCACTATTCCGGCGATCCCAGCAAGCGGAAAAACCGTGAAAATCCATGATTTTTGAAATCTGGATTGGGCTCAATTGAGCTCCAACCTTGGTTCTATTGATTCCTACGATCTACCCATGAAAGAAGGAGTGGAGGAGGACCTGTGGTGGCAGCTGTAGCCTGGCTGATCGCCGGATTGGCATGGTGGTGGCTGGTGGTGGTCGCCTTGTTCACAAATGCAAATTAGGGCTTGGCCTCTTCAGGAAATTGGTGGGAATTCATCCCTGGACCTTACTGAAGCTTTTAAGGTGGAGAGGGGAGGTGTTTGGTGGCTGAAAAGCCATGTGCCATTTTTGGCCATGGTCAAGGTTCGTGGCTAGGTTGGTAGGGGGGTGGAGCTTGCTCTAATCAGTCCACAATGGCTGCTGCACTCTCCCTTGTCCTTCTGAAATGAATGGGGAGGTTGGGGAGGGGGGAGGAGGAGCACAAAGTCCTCCTTCCTTCTTCTTCCTTCTCTTTCTCTCTCCTCCATGGGTGAATTTCTCTCTCCTAATCACCATGCCTGAATTTTTGGCTCCTACATGTCCCATGTCAGTCCACAAATCCATTTGGCCACTTAAGTCAAGGTTAGCCCCAATGTAATGGGCTTGAGCTTGAGTTAGCCCATTTGGGCTAACTTGACCCAAAGTTGGACCAGGGCCCATCTAGGTTAATTTGATCCTTGAGATTTCCTTAATAGGTCCTTGGTGACCCATTAGCCTCCCCTAGGGTCAAGGTGGGATTGGATTGGCCCTTGGAGGTCACTTGGCCCTTAACTAGGGCATTTTGACCATTTTAGGTCAAGGGTTGACTTTTGTCAAAACTAGCCCTTTTGATTGGTCCCAATGGGTCCTTGGTGACCTATTGGCCTTTTACTAGGCTTATGAGGGTAGGGGTGGGGTCTATTTGGCTAAGGGACTACAATTGACCCTTGTGTAGGCCAATTTGACCTAAATAGGGTCATAGTTGACTTTGGTCAACTTAGCCCTATTGACTACTCTCTATGGGTCCTTAGTGACCCATTGACCTCTCACTAGGTCTAAGAAGGTATGGGTGGGGTCTACTGGGCTAAGGAACTGCAATTGACCCTGGTGTAGGTCAATTTGACCCAATTAGGGCTATAGTTGACTTTGGTCAACTTAGGTCCTTTGATTGCTCTTCATGGGTCCTTAGTGACCCATTGATCTCTTTCTAGGGTTATAAGGGTATGGGTGGGATCTTGGAGTCTTGGTGAAGCCCCATGATCACTTTTAACCAAGGTTTAGAGATCTGCTAAGTGTAGACCATAGTGGCCCTATCTACACCACCAGGTCCACTTGACTCTTTCTTGGGCTTCCTAGGGTTTTGTTATGACAAAACCACTCTTAGGGGTCTAGTTGGAAATGGGATGTTACAAATCTCAATAAACAAAACAAAGATTTCGTCCCCGAAATCCAGGTTAAGCCTACGGGGACTCCTATCAGGGAGCGGCAACTTGTAACATCCCATGATGTTCAAAGATGTTTGTCAATATTAAGATCAAATTGCCCAATTGGCAAAGTCTAGACCCCAATAAAAAAAGTTTAGCCCATAACCTTGAAATTTCAGTTCTACTAGTTTAAATTAGGAAGGAAATTGAACATCTTGAGTGGTTGGGAGGAATACCTGACTGAAGAGTTCCGGATATCTTTGTCGCATCAAGTCCTGGGGCTCCCATGTGTGCTCCTCTCTTTCGTGATTTCTCCACAGGACCTTGACTAACGAAACCCTCTTGTGGCGTAAAACTCGTACCCCCTTGTCGTCAATCCGGACCGGTTCTAGGTGAACTGACCAATCAGATGCTATCGGTCCATCTGTGGTTGTAACTTGCTGCTCTGGACGTAGTAGAGCTCTCCTAAGAGAGGATATATGGAACACGTCGTGCAGACTCGCCAGTTCCGGTGGCAGTTCCAGCCTGTATGCCAAGGAACCGATCCGCTCCTGGATCCTATAAGGCCCCATGTACCTTGGGCTGAGCTTCTTCCTCTGTCCGCGTACCCGAGTAACTCCATGCATGGGTCGGATCTTCAAGAACACCTGATCTCCTATCTGGAATTCCACCTGACGGTGCCGAGCGTCGTAATACTTAGCCTGCCGTCTCTGTGCTTCCAGCATTCTGTCCTGTATCAATCTTACCTGAGCCTCGGTGTCCTCGACAAACTTAGAACCCAATGCCTTAGGATCCTCGTCCTGTATCCATGACAGAGGAGTCCTGCACTTTCGTCCATACAACGCCTCATAAGGAGCCATTTTAATACTGGACTGGTAGCTGTTATTATACGAGAACTCGATCAGTGGTAATAACTTCTTCCATGGTTCACCGCGATCTAATACGCAGAGTCGTAGTAAATCCTCCAAAGTCCGGTTGGTCCGTTCTGTCTGTCCATCTGTCTGGGGATGAAAAGCCGTACTGAAGGTTAGTCGAGTTCCTAAGTAAGTTTGTTCTGACCTCCACTCCCTGGATGTAAATCGTCCGTCCCGGTCTGACATAATTGACTTGGGTACACCATGGTAGCGGACGAACTGCTCCACAAATTTCTGAACTAACACCCCCACCGAGTCATCCTTCCTGATTGGAATAAACCTCGCCACCTTCGTTAGTCGGTCGATGATCACCCATATCGAATCGTTCCCTGTCCTGGATCGAGGAAGTCCATGTATAAAGTCCATGGCGATGTCATCAAACTTCCACTCTGGTACTGGGAGTGGCTGCAATAATCCTGCGGGGTTTCTGCACTCCGCTTTTACTAATTGGCACGCCTTGCAACGGGTCACGAAGTAGGTGATATCCTTCTTCATGCCAGGCCAGAACATAGTCTTCTTCAGATCTGCAGTCATCTTCGTAATTCCCAGGTATACCGAATATCGACTGCAATGAGCCTCCATCATGATGTCCTCCCGGATCTGGACTCCCTCTGGTATGTAGACCCGTCCTCTGAAGCATACTAAATCATCCCTCAGTGTGTAATCTCCCGCAGTGCCTGCTTCTAAGGACCGGAAAATCGGCTCTAGCTGAGTATCCTGCCTCTGTCCATCCTTGACCCGTTTTCGTATGTCATCCGTGGCGATTAATGAGGACAGATATTCTCGGTATAACTCAGGGTGATCCTCAGATACCAGGGATACTTGCATCTTATCAAACATCTGTATTAACTCCAAGGCCATCAATGAAGTTCCTACTCCAGCGTTTGCGGTCTTTCGGCTTAATGCATCTGCTACCACATTCGCCTTTCCAGGGTGGTAGTGCATCTCATACTGGTAGTCTGCTAAAAATTCCACCCATCATCTCTGTCTAATGTTTAGCTCCTTCTGTGTGTCCACATACCTCAGATTTTTATGGTCGGAGTATATGTCGCAGTGGACACCGTACAGGTAGTGATGCCAGACTTTTAGTGCAAAAATGACTGCTCCCATCTCTAAGTCATGAACTGGGTAGTTTTGCTCGTGCTTCTTCAGCTGCCGAGAAGCGTAAGCTATCACATGGCCATTCTGCATAAGTACTGCACCCATGCCCTGATAGGAGGCATCGGTGTAGACCTGGAATCCTTCTTTTCCTGAAGGGAGGGCGAGTATAGGAGCCGAAGTGAGTCGCCCCTTTAGCACTTGAAAAACCTCTTCACATCGTGGGGTCCAGATAAAGGGTACCTCCTTCCTTGTCAGAGATGTGAGTGGGAGGGCGATACGAGAGAATCCCTCCACAAATTTCCGGTAGTAACCGGCAAGTCCTAGAAAACTTCGTACATCTGTGGCCGTCTTTAATTGTGGCCAGTCCCGAACCGCTTGGATCTTGGCCGGGTCCACTGCCAACCCAGCACCACTGATGATATGGCCTAGGAAGGCCACCTCCTTCAACCAAAACTGGCATTTGCTGATCTTTGCATAAAGCTTGTGCTCCCGTAGTCTTTCCAGGGTCAGCGTCAGATGCCGTGTGTGCTCCTCCTCTGTCCTTGAGTAAATGAGGATGTCATCGATAAACACGATGACAAACACATCTAAATATTCTTCGAACACCTAATTCATAAGGCTCATAAATGCCGACGGCGCATTTGTGAGCCCGAAGGGCATCACTGTAAATTCATATAGCCCATATCTGCTACTGAAAGCAGTCTTCGGAATGTCCTCCTCCTAGATCCTTAGCTGGTAGTAACCAGACCTCAAATCCAATTTGGAAAAGAAATGCGCACCTTCTAGCTGGTCAAACAGCTCATCTATCCTTGGCAACGGATATGTGTTTCGGATTGTCAATCTGTTTAGTGCTCGGTAGTCGATGCACAGTCTCAGAGTTCCGTCCTTCTTTTTAACGAACAAGACCGGGGCTCCCCAAGACGAAGAGCTCGGTCGGACAAATCCAGCCTCCACCAGTTCTTGGAGTTGGCTTCGAAACTCTGTCAATTCCTTCGGGGCCATCCGGTAAGGGGCCCTAGCTGCCGGCTTAGCCCCCGACACCAGCTGTATCCGGAAATCCTGCTCCCGGTGCGGAGGTAGCCCAGACAGTTTCTCTGGGAATACGTCAGCAAAATCTCGCACCACTGGAATATCCGAGGTGGAGACCTTGGTCTCAGTCATCCCAAATATTACTTCATACACCTCTTCCCCCTGTAAGTGAGCCTTGACGGCTTGTACAGACGACAGTATGAGAGGGGGAATAGATTTAATACCTTCAATGATGAGGTAGGAATCCACATGTCTTACAGTAACTCTTTTGGACGTGCAGTCAATTTTAGCATGATTCCAGTTCAACCACGTCATCCCTAGGATCAAATCAAAGATTGGCATCTTTATGATCGTCGCAGGAGCTTCAAATATCCTTCCGCCGATCTCCGCCTCCATATTGCAGTGGGCAGAGGTGAACAACTCTGATCCGTCGGGTAGTCGTATCCTCATCATCAGACCCGTGAATCATTCCACGCCTTCCAATCCTTCTATGAAGGCCTCCTATACAAATGAGTGCGAAGCACCCGTATCAAATAGCGTATAAGCGGGTTTGCCGCTGATGAAAACTATTCCTGGGGTTTTGGGAAAAATTAAATGTCTCAGAATTCTAGCTATGGTTTTCTTTCCTAGATTGTCACTTCTATATAAAATTTAAGTTCATGAGGAATAACTTAAACCAAAATTTTCAGACGTACCAGTGATTACTTGCTCCGGGTTTCGGGGCTGAGCCAGAACCAATGCATAAATTTGCTCCCTCTGCTGCCTATGATCTGCACACTGAAAACCACGTCCTCGACCACGTCCTCGTCCTCCAAACTACTGGGCATGCGGGGCATCCTGGGGTGCTGGTAAAGGTGCTCCCCTCATGGGGGAGTTTCTCCGAATGTGTCCTGTCTGATGGTAATTGTAGCACTCTGGTGGGGGAAATGCCATACCCCCGGGTCTCAGTGCCTCCCTCATCTGAAGAGGCTGAGGGGCCAATATCACCTGCTCCCTCGGCTCCTGCCTCACTTCCTGTCAAGGCTGGTCCTCTATCCTTCTCCCACCTGGTATAACACCTTTTCACTGATCATTTCTGGCTCTCCGGCCCTGATCCTCCACTTGCCGCTTTCGGCCCCGAGTGGTGTGCCAATCGGCCTCAATCCTCTCTGCCATTTCCAAAATCCGGGAGATAGGCCCGTCGGATACAAACAACAAAGCCTCCCTCAAGTCCTCCCGCAGGCCCTTATAGAATCTCTTGATGTATCCCGCTTGATCCAGCTGGTAAGAATCTGCATATCGAGCCAAATGGTCGAACTCTCGATGGTACTCTACCACTGTCCGGGTGCCCTGCTTCAGCTGTAGGAACCGCTCCTCCAACTCATCCCTGGCCGACTATGGAACAAAATGTTCCAGGAGAGCGGTCCTAAACTCTTCCCAGGAGATTTCTGTAACCTCCCTATCAGCAAATGTTGTATCCAGCAGCGTCTTCCACCACCTCTTTGCATGGGACTCTAGGCAGGAGACAACCAAGGCCACCTTCTCCTCCCAGGGACATCGTATCCCAGTCAGCATTTCGTACATAATATCTAGCCACTCCTCTGTTCGTACAGCGGATTCTGTCCCAAGTAAGATGGAGAAGAGAGTCCTCGAAAAATGCTCAGCCAATTGGCCCCCGGGTTCGGCTGCGGAGCCGGAACCTGCTGAGCCCTGAAAGCATCTAGAATGGTCGTCAGCGTTTGACCCATCTCCGAGTGTAAGAATGGAGTGGGGATCGGGGGAGGTGGTGCAATAGTCGGAGTCTGCTGAACTCCTCCTTGTGGTGTTGGCTGCGCTGGGGGCTGCGTAATAGAAGACAATTATAAGAAGTCTCACAGATTTAACTAAAAGTGGACAATTTTCATGTGATTTCCCATATGGGCCCACCACTGCTTCCGCTGCTTAGTTTGTCCTCAAACTAAACTCGAGCGGGGGTGTCCCAGGGTTAGTGGACTGCTACCTTTCGATCGATATATTTTCCCTCTGATACCACTTGTAAGACCCCCATTTTTTTCTTTTTCGACACCTGGGTCTTAGGCCCAGAACCGCCGCCTTGCGGTGATACCTTCGCACTCGGGAAGGTTGTCACTACAAGACGCCGACTCTGCCAGCCAATTTCGATCGTAACTGTAGCATAAGAAAAGATGCAAGTCCACAGAAATCACATATATAGAAATAAACTCCACGAAGGGAGTGTCCACAGATAGTACATATAATGAAAATCTCGGGCTTATGCCCGGTACATCAAGTCCTCACAACAATTCACTCATCGCGGAAGCAAACTAATACAACTACTATAGTTCGGGACTCACTGTCCCTGCTGTCTGGATTCCAGTGCTAGACTGTCCGATCTCCAAGCGTGCCGACCTCCGGGGCTGCTCCTCCATGCTGGGCTCCGTGGTCCCCTAAATGATGTGGTTCGAAAACCGTTAGTCTAAAAGACTAAGTCCTATCGTCCCCCACCCCTTCCCCTACGGCTCCTAAGCACCGAGCGGGGAGAAGGAAAGGGAAGGACATGAAGGTGGAGAATAGTCAAATTCCAGATGGCAGCGGAACTAAACTAACAGTGTACGCATGATAATAATTATACAAAATTAAATAAGTAACCTTAACTTATGTGGGTACACATAAGCTAAGGGATCTTTTGCAGGTCTCCTATCGTATAAAAAGTCCCATACCGATTTATACGATAGGGTGTCGGTTCTATTAGCAGGCTTATAATATTGAAAGAGAACATTGACTTATAAGCACGCTCACACAAACTTATAGGCCAAGGGGTCGTTTTGCAAGGCCTAATATATAGAGCGTCCCATACCGCTTATACATTAGGTGTCAGGTTTTATGCAATGGTTATGCTATGAAATATAATTATGCTATGATGTGAACATGCAAGTGCAACTCACCCACTCGACTCTGTGTACACAGACCTTTAGTTCCCCCTTTCGGAGCCATTACCTCCCAGGATACCTCCGTAGTGACAGACGGAAGCGGTGGGCTGGGCCTCGCCCACCTCTAAACCAGTAAAGCACTACCGGTCAGACCTATCGTACGCCTCAACGCTTGGTGCACTAAGCGGACGCCTGCGTACTCTTGCCGGCTGGCGCACAGGACTTCTGTTGGCGAAGTGCTCACCACACTTGCCGAACCAACGATATTGGTGTCGGTGCATCGAACTCCCCAATATCGAAGACCCACCACCTTAAACCTTTTATGCACATGCAATAGTTATGAGTCAAACAACCAACCGAGCCGAAGCTCACCGGACAATCCCGTCCATCATAATCTACAACCGAGCCAAAGCTCCCCGGACTATCCCGTCCGTCACAATCTGCCACCGAGCCAAAGCTCCCCGGACTATCCCGTCCGTCACAATCTACCACCGAGCCAAAGCTCCCCGGACTATCCCGTCCGTCATAACCGTCAACCGAGCCAAAGCTCACAGGACAATCCCGTCCGTCATAATCAATAACCGAGCTGAAGCTCGCCAGACTACCATACCCAATAACTACCGGGCTTATTGCCCCAGTAACCCATATTATCTCCCGGGACACTGGGGTGTGAATGTGTGAAACCCTAAGTTTACTATTTACTTTATGCCTACGACTTAGGTTTTACCCCTTTCATTTCCATATTACAGTAACTAGACCTAAGGAGATTTGACCTTCCACTTTATGGGGAAGACGATCTTTCGTCGATCCCAAAACATCATCCAACATTTAGTCAAACTCATTCCTATCTTATCCAACCCTGAGTGATGAACTCTTATGTACCTAACTTGTACTCCAGATTATTTCTGAAGAATTACTATATGCAGACCACCAAGGTTTAATGTTATGTAAAATGGGAAGTATGTCAAGTAATCATCCAATACTCCTATAATAATTTATGGAGGTCCATTATGACCTTTATTGCCCAAATCCAGAGTTTTATAATTTTCCTATTTATCTAGGAATTTATTAAATATTTATAGTGGCCAAAGTCTCCAAGATTGAACTGAAGGTACCAAATTTTGACAATATAGAATCTCCTCAGATTTATTCTATACTCAATATAAACAATTAACCTAATATCCAAGATCTCTTGATTTTTCAGCAAGGTTTTGACCACTAATTCTATTTTTAATTATCCCACAATATTTCATTAAAATAAATAAATAGGGTAATATTACTTCTAAAATTTTCAAGTAAATCTCTAACATGATAAAAAAGGCACATAAATGCTCTGGGACAAATATCATAAGTGATTAAGGAGTGATAAGCTTTAAACCAATCAATATTCAATTTTTCCAAAAATTGCTAATTGCAGACCACCATGTCAATCTTCATGTAAAATAGGAAGTACATCAAATAATCATCCAATGCTCCTATAATAATTAATTAATGTTCACTATGACCTTTAAATCCTAAGTCCAGAGTTCCAAAATTTTCCTTACATATTTAATAATTTATTTAATTATTTTAATGTCTTAAATTTCCAATAATGAACATGAAGTACTATTTTCAGTCAAGACATCCTTCTACAAATTTTATATTTTACTCAAAATAATGTTATAACTTATCTTCCAAAATATCTAGTTCTTTTCAGTAAGGTTTTATCCTTAAATCAATATTACATTTAAATCCTTGAAAATTCATTTAAGAATTATAAAATACTATATTGCTTCCAAAAATTTAGAGAAATTTCAAGTATGAATCTAATGGCATGTAAATGGTTTGGGCCAAATTTCATAATGTATTTATCAGTAAATCGACTTAAATAATTTATTGAATAATTCCATCATATAGCAAGCTTGTGAAGTACCTACTTCAAATAAGTGTCCAACTATTTTTATAAAATTTATATAAGCTCATAATGATTCAAAACCTCCTCTGCCAAAATTTCATGACCTCCAAAGGGCCAGAGGTACCATAATAATTTATTTACTAAAGTGAGGCATTTCTTGTGTTACAAATGAAGTGATATAAATAATACTCCAAAATTTCTAAATAAATAACCAAAGCTTCTTAATATCATTATGATCATCCTACCAAAAGTTCATATCATTTTAAGGGGTTTAGCTAACCCATCCCTATCCCACCACATTTGTGCCCTAAACTAGGGTTAGGGTTTTGAGGGTCCTAAACCTTCCAAAATACCCTAATATTTTTACCAGAGGGTTATAGTTACGAAAATACCACCCCTACAAAATTTCATAGCCATACAAGGTGTTTTGGCCATATGTCCTTCACAAGGTACAAAAGCCCTTCCTTAGGGTTTTACCTAGGATCTTGGGCCAAATCAACTCCAATGCCCCCAAGTTTCCATTGGGAGGTGTATATTGTCATGAAAAACCAGTGTACCAAATTTGAACCTCTGTTGAGGTGAATTGGACACTAAAAGCCAAAATTACATTTTGGACCAAAATACCCTTCTTAGGGCAAGGCTAGGGCTTGCTTGAATCCCATTCAAATCAACTCCAAACTTAATGAAATTTTAACCAGAGGTCTATATTGACCTCATATCCATCCCACCAAAATTTGGATAAAGTTGGACTTCATTTGACCCATAATTTAATTTACCCTTGCATAATTAAATTTTTTACAATACTATAGGAAAAGTATTCCCAAAAATTCCCATTTTTGTACAGGGTCTATGTATAGGGTAGGGTGACACCCTGCCAAAATTGCAGCTCATTTGGACCAAGGATGAAGTGTGGGCAACTAGTTTAATGACTGTCTATTCATTTGTATAGACCCCACCAAAATGAGTGCCCTGGTCAAACCAGTCACCCAAATTGGTTCACACTAATTTTGTCAGATAGTAGATCCATAGGGCTACATTTTTGGTGTTGACCATTTTCTCTGAAAATGGCTCCAGCTATTTTTAATAATTAAAACCAATAAATGTAAAAACTGTGACAGAAATGAAATGATTCAAACTATATATTCCATAGTTTAATTATTATACAGCACGAATCTTGGCGCATAACCGACGGCATCCCATCATCGTCCCCCACGCGCCAACGGCCAGGATTAATCCTGCCTGGGCCGATTTCCAGCGGCTGCCGCCGTCGCTCCGGCCACCTCCCCGGCCTGCCACCGCCGCCGACACCTTCGTGGTGGTCGGGGCTATCTCCAGACGGCGGCTAGGCCGCCAGGAAGCACTATTCCGGCGATCCCAGCAAGCGGAAAAACCGTGAAAATCCATGATTTTTGAAATCTGGATTGGGCTCAATTGAGCTCCAACCTTGGTTCTATTGATTCCTACGATTTACCCATGAGAGAAGGAGTGGAGGAGGACCTGTGGTGGCGGCTGTAGCCTGGCTGATCGCCGGATTGGCATGGTGGTGGCCGGTGGTGATCGGCTTGTTCACAAATGCAAATTAGGGCTTGGCCTCTTCAGGAAATTGGTGGGAATTCATCCCTAGACCTCACTGAAGCTTTTAAGGTGGAGAGGGGAGGTGTTAGGTGGCTGAAAAGCCATGTGCCATTTTTGGCCATGGTCAAGGTTGGCGGCTAGGTTGGTAGGGGGGTGGAGCTTGCTCTAATCAGTCCACAATGGCTGCTGCACTCTCCCTTATCCTTCTGAAATGAATGGGGAGGTTGGGGTGGGGGGAGGAGGAGCACAAAGTCCTCCTTCCTTCTTCTTCCATCTCTTTCTCTCTCCTCCGTGGGTGACTTTCTCTCTCCTAGTCACCATGCCTGAATTTTTGGCTCCTACATGTCCCATGTCAGTCCATAAATCCATTTGGACACTTAAGTCAAGGTTAGCCCCAATGTAATGGGCTTGAGCTTGAGTTAGCCCATTTGGGCTAACTTGACCCAAAGTTGTGACCACGGCCCATCTAGGTTAATTTGATCCTTGAAAGTTCCTTAATAGGTCCTTGGTGACCCATTAGACTCCCCTAGGGTCAAGGTGGGGTTGGATTGGCCCTTGGAGGTCACTTGGCCCTTAACTAGGGCATTTTGACCATTTTAGGTCAAGGGTTGACTTTGGTCAAAACTAGCCCTTTTGATTGGTCCCAATGGGTCCTTGGTGACCTATTGGCCTTTTACTAGGCTTATGAGGGTAGGGGTGGGGTCCATTTGGCTAAGGGACTGCAATTGACCCTTGTGTAGGCCAATTTGACCTAAATAGGGTCATAGTTGACTTTGGTCAACTTAGCCCTATTGACTACTCTCTATGGGTCCTTAGTGACCCATTGACCTCTCACTAGGTCTAAGAAGGTATGGGTGGGGTCTACTGGGCTAAGGGACTGCAATTGACCCTTGTGTAGGTCAATTTGACCCAATTAGGGGTATAGTTGACTTTGGTCAACTTAGATCCTTTGATTGCTCTTCATGGGTCCTTAGTGACCCATTGATCTCTTTCTAGGGTTATAAGGGTATGGGTGGGGTCTTGGAGTCTTGGTGAAGCCCCATGATCACTTTTAACCAAGGTTTAGAGATCTGTTAAGTGCAGACCATAGTGACCCTATCTACACCACCAGGTCCACTTGACTCTTTCTTGGGCTTCCTAGGGTTTTGTTATGACAAAACCACACTTAGGGGTCTAGTTGGAAATGGGATGTTACAGGGAAGGTAGGAGAGAGAGTTGGAATTAATTTCCAACTCTCTGTCTCCAGGCATTGAGAGGGTTGTGGGCTTTGTTTTAAAATTTTTGCTAAGTCAAAAGCGTTGAGTGAGTGTACCTCACTCAACGCCTAGACTGTTAGGCTTATGGCGTTGAGTGTGGTGCACCAACTTAACGCCATTGTTTTTTTGGGCTAAGACTTTAGCCTTGGGATGTGTGTTCCTTTAGGATTGTTGGAGAAATTCTTCCTTCCTAAGGGGGATGTTTGGGTGTTCGGCTAGTTTTCGCATGCCGACTCGTGGACTATGGCCAGAGGTGGGGGGGGGGTGTTTTCTGGACTCTGGAGGGGTGAATTGTGTGTACTGAGCTTTTGACACCACGAATTCTGTACAATGGGGCCGACTTGTTTAGGTGTGTGTACCCTAAGGCTGTCACCGGTTGTGTTCACCCTTGAGTATTTTTTTTGGGGTATGGTCGTTGGTGCTGGTACTGCCACCCACCCTAGCCCCTTATTATTTACAACCCGGTCATTTGCCCACAAAGTTAGGATGTTTAGCTCTCCCTTTGCCTGCTTTTGGCTTTTCCTGCTAGTATACTGATGCTTTACTGCTGCAGGTTTGTTCTTTCCGCAGTACAGGTAGCTTTTGTGCTCACACTTGGTGTGATTTACCTTTATTGTTCTTTTTGGCAATATTTTTTTTCCTTCTTGAAAGTCCACCTAGTGCCAACTAGCTTCACCTATGGGGGGGGGGGGGGAATAGGTGTCTTGCAGCGAATTTGCTGAATTAAAATTATACATGCACAAGAAAATAAAACAACACAGCACAGACAGGACACAAGCAATTTATAGTGGTTCCCCGATTTGGGTACGTCCACTTTCCCCCTTCGACCTATCTCCCAACTAGGGACGACTCGGTCACTTCACCAATAGGATTGAAATCCAATCCTTGCACTAACGGAAGGAACCCTTCCACACGTAGGAGTCACCACTCCCACAACACGGGTTGCACTCAACCCTTACAACTAGAAACCAATCGGTCCTTTACAAAGAATTGAAAATAGCTTGTAAGAAATACAAACAACGTATGAAGACTAAGGTGTCCCTCTTCGTTCGACGACGTGTTCTTGAAGTCAACGAAGAGTCCACAATCCTAGATCTCACTTGGATTGAACCTTCCCGAAACCGGCGGCGGCTTGGAGCGGCGGCTAGGTTCACAGAATAAGCGGCGGCGACGGAGAGCTGCTGCCGTGCAATCGAGATTCAAACTTCGTAGCAAAGGAAGCAAGTTCTTCCAACGGTCACACTAGGATCGGTCGTCTCGATCGATTCAGAAGGGGAATGTTTTTCCTGATCAACGAATCAAGAGACAAGGGATCTCTGGTTAGACACGGGAGACGCTATGCTAGCCTAAGCTTCTGTCGCCGGAGATCTGGAAGAACTTGAGATCTACAGCGGCGACGAACTGCTCGAGGGCGGAGACGGTCGGCGGAGCAAGATCGCGAACTAGGTCACGTCGGCGGCTGTTCTTTTTGAATTCGCGTATCTGGTTGTGCTGATATAGAAGCCGGGGAGAAACGTCGGGAATCACACTTGATTCTCGCCGAATCGTCGAGAATGCAAAGTCATTCTCGACGAATCGGCGAGAATCACTTAGTGATTCTCGACGATTCTGCCTTAGAGAAATTTCTGGCGGTGTCGAGACTGCCGGCTCCAACCGGCGAGAATCAGCTAGTGATTCTTGGCGACTCGGCGAGAATCATAAGTGATTCTCGCCGATTCGACGAGAATCACATAGTGATTCTCGTCGATTTTTACTTAGGCGATTTCTCCTCTTTCTTTCCGTGAGCTGGTCTTTGGCCCAACCTTGCTCCTTGTCTGCTCTTTCTTTATCATAGCCCTGTACTTGAAATTAAGTACACCCCAATAGAGAGAGTACACGTAGGCCAACACACTGATCTGCTCAACGAGGGATTACGTCGCGCAGACCCGTGTATATTGACCCACTACACCCTGACATTGGTGTGTACTTAGCGTGGAATAACTGCAAGCACAACTTAAAATATTTCATCAAATACATTGTGAATTCATCCTAACTTGACAGGTGGCTTCCTCAAATCGAGGTAATTGTGGATACAATACCCAACAATCTCCCCCGATTTGACGAAGCCAAAATCCTACTAGCTAAGATGAATACCACCATCTAGAGAATAAATAAGACATACAAAAACAAAAGCAAGCAAAACAATACTTGAGTTAAACATGAAATCATATATATATATATAAATCCACAAGGCTTGTTCATATGATAATATGAGAAAATTGATATGCAATAAGAAGCGGAAAAGGTCCTAAGCCTATTTCTCCTTAGCAAGACTATCCTTAAGCTTTTGAGCCAGGAATTTCTTGCTTTGCCTTTCGAAATATTCCTTAGGCTTTGGATGATATCTGGGAGGAGCGGCTTTATCTGCCACGGTGTTGTTACTGAAAAATATGTTACATTTAGCTTTAAATTCTTTATGCCGCTCCCATTCGTACTGACTATATACATCATTTAGATTTATTTGCCCCCTCTGCTGTAACAAAAATGTGTCCAAGATAATACTCTTTGATACAAGACTCCATTTTTCGTTCCTCACATCATCCTCCTTCAATCTGATCTTCTTTTCAGCTTGCGTTTCCCTAGATGTCCCTTCTTGAATTTTTCTCTTATTCCTGGCTTTTGCTAGGGCTTCTTTGTCAAACATGGCCATCAATTTTGCTTTGGAACTGTCCTTAGTAGCCCCTTGAGTATCAGCTTCACTTAAAGGAACTCCTTCTGCACTTGCTCCCTCATCATTCACAGTATTATTCTCAAGAGTCTCAGGAGCAGGATTACCCTCAGGATTTTCAGGGATATCGGTGCCTAATACTTGTTTGAGCAACCACCGGCAACTGTCATAAACATATACATTAGACTGGTCGAAATTTTTGATGATGATTTGCTGAAGCCCGGACATTTTAGCAGTATATTCTTCCTCCCCCTTTTTGGCTTCGACTGCAATGGAGTTTGCATAAGAGTGCAGGGACTCATCTATATGCTTCAGAGAGTTTGAGAACTCAGTCAGCAGGCCTTTTTGATTTGCATTTAGAACCACCATGTTGGCATCGAATTTCTATATGCTATTTGCCACAACATGTGCATTACTTTTAACTATTCCCAGAGTATCTGTAGTCTTTTTAAGACCTTCCATAAGAAGAGTGACAGCTTTGCCGGCTGCTGTATATTTGTCTTCGAACTTCTTCTCCATTAGATCCAGTTTGTGATTAATTTCCACAACGTTCTTGAGCATTAGATTCTTGAGCATTAGATTGAGCAACCACCGGCAACTGTCATAAACATATACATTAGACTGGTCGAATATGCTTGAGTCCATCCTTTTCAAATAGTGCAGGGGCACTCCTTTGCTCATGTCAAATTTATCTCCGTCTAGCTGATTAAGATAGAGACTAATTAGTCTACCAAAGCTTGGGGATCGGAGAGTGTCTTTAATTTTCTCAAAGAGCATGGCTCCCCAGTTGAACCTTTTTCTGCAGACAATCGCTACCAGAAGCTTGAACATATCCCCTGAGATATGGTCGTGTGATCTAGGTTTGCAAATTAGAACCTTCCCAATGATGTCTGACAGCAGTTTCCCCTCCTCGTTCATGTCTTTTCTCTTTATTGACCTTGTCCCCCTGGACAGTCCACAGAACAATAGGGTTCTTGTTCTATCATGTTCCTCTAGGTAATCTTCTTGCTCAGAACAGGATAGCTACAGGCATTGGGTCAGCTTCCTTGCAGACATCTTAATCTTTGCCCCAACAATCTTACTCTTGATGCATGTGTCTTCCTTTCGGAGTTTGGCTGTCGCGAAGAACTCCATGACTTCATTGTCTAGGATTTTTCAAGGGTGCTCCAGTACGAAAGTAAGTCCCGCTTCCTCAAGCATAATGATGATATTTCTGAATTCATCCGAGGCATGGGAGAACCCGGTTCGCACCAACTCGCATCCGGTGACCAGGCCGGCAGTGGTTCTTGGAGCCATTGCAAACCGAGGGAGGGATTTCCAAGTTTAAGTCTAATCCGAAACCACGAGAGTGAATACCAAAGCTATATTAAGCTTAAATCACTTATACTGGACAAGAGAAGGTTACCTAATGCGGAGAGGAAGAGAGAGTTCCGGCAGCTTCACCAGAGAGATGACGGACCACCCGAAGAAACTAGCGACAGTGATCCGCGGCGATGCTTGGACGACCACCCTAGTTACGAGAGGGAAGGCTTACGGGATTCGGAGTTAGGTCAACACCGGCTCACGAAGATGGAAATCGCCGGGAGGAGAGGATTGGTGGGATTCCTGCGGGGAGGTCTCGGCGAATATCAGAACTCGAAGAGTCGGCGGGAATGGAATAGCGGAAGAGCTGTCGGGTCTCGGTGAATTTGGTTTGTCGGGTATATGTATATGTAAACCGGGTTTATCTATGTATAACTTCAGTTCGACGGGAATCGCCGGGATTCCTAATTTACGTCTTTTTCAAGGGTTGGAAAGGATTCAAAATGATTGTTTCTTAATCCAAGTATGTTTCAACATACCACACGGCTTAGGAGGCAAATCAACTTTGGTTTGCCTAACCCACTAACATGGGCTAGCAAATTTCATAAGTTATTTGTAGATCGATAAACGCAAAATTCTTAATGTCAGTTGTCATTCTCAGTGACTCCCAATAACGTATCTTCTTTAGTTTTTAGCTTGTGATTTATGCCCATTGAAGTTCATTCTCGAATCTACCAGTGAATTTACTGGTACATCTTTAATAATGTATCTAAGGGTTATTTTTACAGTTTTAACTTTTCCTTAGGTGAACACACATATATGTGTATATATATAAATATATATATATGTAAATGTCGACACAATATGACTCAAGCATTGAAGCTGATCAATGATACCTGGGATTGTAAGAGTTATCATTTAATCCCTCTGATTAGAGCATACCAGGTGTTCAATTTGAGTATCCCATTGTAGATAGTACTTCATTTGTTCCAGATACTTGTTCCAATCCATTCTTGGAACATCTTCTATCTAGCTCCCATCATGTTTACGGGAGCCTAGACTGCCCTGCACCAAAGAGTGTTACCTTACCTTAGGAGCCCAATATGTATTGGGTCCTAGGTTTTTGTTAGCATAAAAACACGAGTGCCTTCCCTCAGAAATCCTGTCAGGAAGACTACCTTTGCCCAAAGGAGGTGGAAACGCCCTTGCCCATGACACAGAGGGGTTATGCCAACAATCTATGGCAAAGTGACCCACCTTGCCACAGCACCAACATGTGTGAATGTTGTATCTCCGTTTCTGACCTGACCCAGTGACTGAGGTAGTCAAGGACCTAGTTCTAAATGGGATAGAGCCGGATCTGCTCTCAAAATTGCCTCTTCCATCGTGACACTTGGAAGGGTGGAAGGAAGGCATGTAGTGAGCGTCATGAGGCCTGGGAGGTGGTGCCTTCCTTTCAGTCAGCACCCTTTCAGAGGCCCCATGAGCACTAACTGCATGACTTCTAACCCCCCCTTTTTGTGTCCTAGGGTGGTGAGAGGAGCATTGAGAGCTGATATCAGCAGATTCATGCAGAGTTGGGGCTGTGGCCGAGAATACAAAGGGTTCAGAACGAGCCTTAGGCATTCTCTCAAGGGTGGCCATGATAGCCCTTGCATTATGGGTGTTTCCACATGAGGGCAAATCACCCTTGCAGTGACCACGGTTGTTCCTGTGATCATACCTGTAGGCATGATGAGTACCTTTCCTTCTTGGAGTGGGGGGTCTAAATTCCGTTTCCCCATTTCTCCATGAATTGATAATTCGGGAGATCCACCCATTTTCTTCCTTTCTTTTGATAGCATCAACCTTGGAAAAGTTGGATACTATCCTCTTCTCATTCTCTAGACTACTCTCTAGATATGAGATTTTAGAGTCCTTAACCTTATTGGATGCCAATTGGAGAACTAATAAGATTTTCAGTCGAGCAATCTCCTGAGCTTGCTCCTCAACAATCAGGTTGCTTTTCTGAAGGACACTCTTCAGGGCATCAGGATTTTCTAGAGGGCAATCATCCAAAATATTCCTGTCTTCAGGAACATGAGGAAGAGAGGGGCAAGGTGAAGAAGTTACCTGGTCCTGACTTAGCTGATCAGGAATAGTGTTAGGACTGACCGGGGCAGCTGAGTCATCCTCAGCTGAGCAGTCTTCATCAACTTCCTCCTCAGTCTCTGATAAGGACCCAGGAGCCCTGATACTGAGAAATTGGTCATCACTTTCTTCTTCAGAAATGCTGACACCCATATATGCCTCATCCTCTTGCTGACGACTTATCCCTGTTCTGTCTGATCCCTCCATGAGGTCTGATACAGTTTGCCACAAGGACTTGCCGTCTTACACTTTTCAAGTCTTGACTGGGAAGGTCCAGTCCAGACATCCAGGATGATTTTACGAATCATTTTATCCAAGTTGAAAAGAGAGAATTCAATCTCAGACATTTCAGTAGTCTCCTTAGGGATCTGCATATCCTTTCCAGAGCAGGAGGCCTTCATGGGAATGAACGGACCCTCTTCCAAGATGATTGATGCGCGAGGGTCGATGGCCTCCAAATAAAAGGATACCCTCATCTTCCAGATGGGATAATAGTCCTTTGTGCACACGGGGAGTCTTAGTGGAGATACTCTACGGTGGGTTCGTGTCAGGTTGTCGATGCCCAGTGGTGGCTTAATTGTTTTGCTTGATATGAATTAAAACTTCTTTTTTTTGCCCCCCATGGGGTTGCTTACTTGCTTCTGGGAAGGTTTTATGCGAGGTTGCTTGTTAGGTATTTTATAACCCTAAACTATTATATGTACCTCATGCATATCATATTTGCAAAACTAAGGCACTATCTTCTTTAAGCATAAAGAATATCTTTCATATATAAATACTATACTCACCTTAGGAGTCGTGCATACCATAAGTGGTCCCTTGAGGGCCCTTATACTCATTTAGGATGTAAAATCAACTAAATCAAAGTATTTTCCGCTGCAAACAAATACATTTTTCCTATCGTGGACTAGCTGATCCACTGTGCTGAGGGATACGGCCTTTTAATTAACTAGTTTTCTTCTATTTCTAAACTAGTGATTTGAAATCTTAGTGCGTCGTTGCCTGAGCGTCAGCAGTTATCCCCTGCTAGACGTGGCATCACAACGCGTATTTTCCCGTACTCTGATACTTCTTAACCTCAGGGGAAAATGCGGGTTGTGACAGTTGGTATCAGAGGGAGGTTGCTTGACAGGTTAGTCAGGCAACCTTTCCTTTTGATTGCATTAGAAGTTTAGCTTCATAAGCATACACTCACCGATATGTCATCAGCACGTCTTGGCCTAAGCACTAACACTACACTCATAAGCATAGAGAAGTATACGGGGCATATTATGTAGTATGTGATGCATAATATGTGTTTGTATATGGATCTACCATAGGAGGCAACATGTGAGGGTTATGTAGTATGGGATGTATAACCTCACGACATAAATGCGGCTAGCACGTTTTCTTTTTCGTTGAATGGGAATGATATGTAGTATGGGACACATAAACTTTTCATGTGTACGCCGCCCATAGCATGCATTATGGCCTTTTTAGAATGCATAGCACGACATGCATAGCATAATATTTCATAAGCACAACGTGCCAGGCTAAAAAATTGCATGATGACATATGTACACACATGGTTTTGAGTCAAAACGAATATAAAAGCATGCATCCATGATTTAGGCACATGAGTTAGTATAATGGTAGTTAACCATCTAAGGTTAAGCATAACATCATCATTATAAAACAAATCCGAGAACAAGATTTGTAGTTGAAATTCCTATTTAAGTATGGTTGTCTGTACTGGGTAGTTTTGTTCTAGCTGCTGGGCTGGGTTTTAACTAGAGCTGGTGCGATTATAGGATGGCGAAGCGTCCTGCGACGCGATTGACTCCCCGATCTAAGGGTGGTCTTCGGGATCCAAGAGCGAGGCCCTGATTGAAAGTTTGCGGCTAAGTAATGAAGCCTTATCGAGGCAGATGGTGGACATGCAGAACCAGATTCAGTCCTTGGTTGCGGTAGTGGCAGGGAAGGCTTAGAGAGTTTAGGATGCCGATGGGGGTGTAGTGTTCCCCCCTCCGTCTCCTCTTGTGCCTCCAGTTGTGGTTCCCCCGGAGATGGCCTTCATATCTCAGTTTCAGCGGCTTAGGCCCCCTACTTATGGCGGGCAGGCGGATTTCATGATTTTGGATGACTGACTGATTTCTATAGAGGAGATGTTCTCCTATTCTGGGATTACGAATGATTAGAAAGTTATGCTCGCTGCCTACCAGCTCAAGGGATTGGCAAAGAGTTGGTTGTTAAGGTAGAAGGAAAGTGTGGTGGCAGGATGCACATGGGAGTCGTTTAAGGTAATGGTGTTGAGTAAATTTCTACCCTCGGTCGAGCGGGACTTGTTGATGAACGACTTCCTGCATTTGAAGCAAAGTAAACTCACGGTTAGTGAATATAAGGTTGAGTTAAGCAAACTGAGTCGGTTTGCTCCTGGACTTGTTAGTGTTGAAGCAGACCGGGTTAAGCGGTTTCTGGGCGGGCTGAGAAGCGACGTTCAGCAGTTAGCAAGTGCCTACGGAGCAGTCAGTTATACCAGAGTGGTTGAAGCTGCTTTGAAGGTCGAGGCCATTGGGAATACTAAGAATAGAGGCCAGCACACGAGGCAAGACAAGAAGATGTCTGTTGAGGGGAAAGGCCCCCAGGAACCTGATGCAGTTTCAGGGTAGAAGACCAAGGGGAATTGCAGCTTCTATGGCCGGTCAGGCCATCCTTTGGAAAAGTGCATCAAGAGATTGGCAGCGCAGAAGAAATAATAAGTCCATGCTATTAAGGGTGCCCCCAGAGGGGATGTGGTGTGTGCTTTGTGCGGAAAAAAGGGGCATGATGCGGCCCGTTGCTGGTTGAAAGATAAAGTTTGCTTTCAGTGTGGGCAAAAGGGCCATATCAAGACGAGGTGCCCTAAGGCGCAGCCCGTTCTCCCAGCAGATCCATTGCAGGCGTTGCCGCCACCCCCGCGTGTGGATAAAGGCAAGGGGAAGCTGAATGTTATCTCTTCAGAGGAAGCGTCGACCTCGACCAAGGTTATTTCAGGTTAGATTCTTCCTAACTTTTATACTTTACCTCTTGTATAGTTTAGCTTTTGTTTTCCCTTAGTTGCGTGGGCTACTTTATAGGGAGATTTAAGGTAAAGAACCGCTGGGCGCGCGTTCTTTTCTATTCTGGCGCTACCCACTCTTTTGTTGCTAAGGATTTCGTGGAGCATTTCTGTTTGGGCCTAGACCGTGCAGGTGAAGCTTTCTGCGTTAAATTACTTTCTGGAGACTCCTTGATTTCGGATTTTGGTATTCAGGGCTGCCCAATCTTGTTGGGATACTTTCTAGCAAAGGCGGATCTGAAGGTGATTGACCTGGAGGATTTTGATGTTATCCCAGGCATGGACTGGTTGTCTAGTTATGATGCGGTTATCCAGTGCAAGGGTAAGCGCTTAGATTTCGTGAAAGGCAACGGTCAGCCCAGGAGCGTTTATGCCGATCCACTCCAGGAGTCTCCGGTTATTTCTGCGGTACGTGCTCGCAAGTTGCTTGATTCTGGATGTTTTGCATGTTTGGTCTCTCTGGTAGGGGAAGATGTTAGTGTGCCGCGATTGGGGGAGATTCCTTTGGTTTGTGAGTTCCCTGATGTTTTTCCTTACGACATTCCCGGTCTTCCTCCCGATAGAGATGTCGAGTTTGTCATAGATTTGGAGCCGGGTATTGATGGTTAAAACACGTTTCTTTTTATTTAATTATGAAAGTGGAGGTGATTTTATTTTATAAAAAAGAAAGAAGACGTTTTATTTTGTTAGAAACCGAGTTTTAACGAAAGGGAGGCAAGTGCACCTATCGTGTGTTGTACAGGATATTCTCAGGGAGGAATATTGGGGTCGTATTGTTCTCGGGGCCGGCTTAGCTATTTCTACTCTTTCCCTAAAAGCCTATTATTTTACTGATAATATTTAGTGTTGGTTTTAAAAATGAAAATGGCAAAAAAATATAAAAAATGCATAATAATAGTAAAAGGAAATAAAGTGCACGAAATATAAATAAAGCAAGAAGCCGATGAAGAACTCAGCGCGATGATATCAAAAAGAGAATTGAACTAAAATAACTTTTAATAAAAATAGGTTCTAAATTTCAAATTAATTAAGGCGGAGACTCGGCCGTGGAGGTTCCTTAGATATGAGCTCACCTTGGCATAGAGATATCTCTCACCTAAATGCTAAAACTATTCGACCGATCGCTAGACCGACGAAGGATTCCTCTTAACGCCCGCATTAAGCTAAGAACCCCGTTATTGGGTGGGGAACCCAATCCGGTAGAGTCACGTGCTTCCTCTCTCGAGGGTTAGCGCAGATCTCTCTTTACCCAATGGTGATCGGTCCATACGCACGGCCTCTCTGCGTTGCGTATGGATAACAGAAATAGAGCCCGCACATCGATATGCGGTCCTACGCGTCGTTAACCCGGGGCAAACCTTAATGAAAGTGAAGGGATAGATACTACTCTAGAGGGGGGGTGAATAGAGTTATCAAATTTTGCACAGACAAAACTTAATATTTTACCCAACTCCCTTGGAGTGAAGTGCGGAATGAAAAGATTATAGATATTGATTTAACCTTAAAGCCTAACACAAGTGATGTGTACAAACACAAGCTAACTGTAATTACAGTTAAGCTTGGAAAAACCTAATCAGCAACTAGCAACCTAGTTATATCTAATCACAGCCACAATGCAGGAATTAAACAGTGGAATCCAGACGACACAAGGAAATTTATAGTGGTTCCCCAAACAACTTGGGTACGTCCACTCTTCTACCCAAACGGTAGGAATCCACTCAGGTTTTTGATCAGGTGCCCTGCCACCAACAGAATCTGATTCAGGTAGATTCAGAAACCCTTTAGACTTTTGATCAGGTGTCTAAAAACCAAGCACAGGTTTTTGATCAGGTGCCCTGCCACCAAGGTATACTTTTGAAGGGAGTAATAACCCTGTACAGGAGGGGGAAGAAGGTTAAGATGTCTTCTCTATTTTACAATAGGTTAGAGAAGCATAAAAGCTTGCACTGAGCTAGAATGCTCTAAAGAATCAAGGCTCCCCCTGGCTCAAGAATGTCCAGGTGAAGTCTTGCTTCAGTGCAGAGAAACTCTTCAGAAAGTTCTGAAGGAAAGAGCTACAGGAAGAAAAGAAATAATAAAATAAAAGATCTTCGAGCAGCTGTTCTTCTTCTTCTTCTTTTTCAAAGGAACTCTGAGTTAGATCTTCCTGAAAGCAGGAGAACTCAGGTTGAAGAAGAGATGAAGATCTTAACACTTCTCAGTTAGATGGAAATTGCTGAGAGAAGGAAGCTTGAGCTTGATGAGGGCTTGAGAGCTTGAGAATGAACAACTGGTTAGCTATTAGCTTCTGTCAACTAGCTTGAATCCTTCTTCAAAGGGTTCTTTATATAATCATCAGCAAGCAACGGCTCTCTTCCATTTGAATTATTTGTCTTCTTCTAAGCCTTGAGACCTGGGCTGTAAATATCAAGAAGACAGAAATATCTCTGCAGCAAAACATTCTATAAAAGGAATAAACCACTTTCTAAGAAGCTGCAGGCTTAAATCAGATAACAGAAGGACTAAATAAAGTCACATCAGAACTAATCTCTTTATAGCAAAAGAAGACTTTTCAGTCTAACGGCTATAAAGGGCTGACAATAGATAAAGTAAATTAAAATGATAGCTAATAAGACAAACAACTTTATCTTAAAAAGATTTGACTCAGGCAAAAGAGATGGAGCAAATATTGCCTGGTTATATTATCATACAGCTTAAAATACTGTGCCAGAAAATGTATTAATTAATTAAATATAATAAATAAATACAAAATACAAAGGCAGACAGAAAACGTCGAACGACCTCCGAAGATCGTCGAACGGCGCACGGAGATCGTCGAGCTATCGGACAGATAGTCGAACGATCCAGATCGTCGAGCTATCAAACAGATAGTCGAGCTACCGCAGCAGATAGTCGAACTGTCAGGACAGATAGTCGAACTATCAGATAGTCGATCTATCTAGGACAGATAGTCGAGCTATCAAGCGCACAGAGATAGTCGACCTATCAAGCAGATAGTCGACCTACCTTAGAAAACAGATAGTCGAACTATTAGAAGATAGTCGAACTATCAGAACAAATCAGATAGTCGATCTATCAGCAGATAGTTGAGCTATCAGATAGTCGAACTATCAACCGATAGTCGAACTATCAAGACGAAACAGATAGTCGATCTATCATCAGATAGTCGAACTATCAGCGCAGAACAGATAGTCGAACTATCAACAGATAGTCGAACTATCAGCGCAGAACAGATAGTCGAACTATCAACAGATAGTCGAACTATCAGCGCAGAACAGATAGTCGAACTATCAACAGATAGTCGAACTATCAGCGCAGACAAAGCGTCGACCAACTGATAGACGATCGTCGATCAGCCGATAGACGATAGTCGAACGGCGTTCGACTATAGTCGAACGAAAAACCTACTTAACCAAATTCTCAATTTGGAAAAGCGAGGACCCTACAGCTAGACTTCTAACCATTGACCATAGATATTTCTTGGGTCAAGGGGCACAAAGGAGAGGACTAAACTCAAATCAAACTAGGGTGCCAACAATCTCCCCCTATTTGAGTTAAGTCTCTCAAAATCTAAAATAGCTATCAATAAAACACTAAAAATAAATTCAGCAAATAGTTAACAATAAACTGGCAGATTATCAATCAGATAAACAAATAATCAAATATATCACAGCAGTTTAATCAAACTATTAAGAATCTTTAGAGTCTGGTAAAGGATCAGAAGAACTAGAAACAAAGGAAATTTTTCTTAGAGGGTCATCTGATTCTTTCTTTGACATCTTCAGGTCCTGAGCACCAATGATCTTCAGTTCTGTAGCTCTGGGGACAACAGCTTCAGGATGTTTTTCCATGTATTTTGCTGGATCAAAAATATCAGGATTTACTTGGAATTTTTCAAATTCTTTCTTTCTGTAGGCTGACATGGTAGTAAAACCAATCGTATCTTTACCTTCGGCTCTTGCTTTTCTTATTTGGGCTGCTCCTACAAGTTCTTGAAAGCGAGCCATCCTAAAGTTAGGATCGAGCTCAGGATTTTCATATACGGGCTCAGGAGAAGCAGCACCAGCTATTATATCTAGATAAGACATTAGAGTATACTTAGCAAAAGGGACTTGCTAGAAGGTTTTAAAACACAGTAAACTATTTAACTTTTGATACAGTTTCCTCAGTCTGAACTGGAGATGGAGATGAAATTCTCTTCTTTGGAGAAGGAGGTGGGGAAAAGGTTGGTCTTTGAGCCACAACCTCCTTCATTTGTCTTTGAGAACCATAAAATGATTTGCCTTGAGAGCTTTGATAGCCTTGTCTTGGCTGGGGCTGAACAGACGCAGATTTACCAGAGGAGGCAGTAGGATGAGCTGAAAGGTTCCCAGAGGCTCCTGCACCAGGAGGTGGAGGAGGGGGACCTCTGGGAGTCCATCTTGAGACAGGACTGTCATACCTCTTGGTTCTTTTTCTTTCTTTTTGCTGATTCTTCGAAAACCACATCCAATGCTTAAAATCCTTGGATTTGGGGTCAATGCCCTTCAAAATGTAATAGGGAGTGTCATTATCCTTATTTGGAGGTGGAGGAGGAGCAGCTTTTCTTTTCTTTGCAGCAGATTTCTTTTTCTTTGACTTCTCAGACATATCAGAATCATCATCATCAGAATGGGATGATGGAGGGTTCTCATATGGATCATAGGCTTCTGAGACAGCCTTTTCTTTAAGCTTTAGAGCAGATTTTTCTCTTTCCTCTTCCATGGAATCCAGAGCCAGAAGGGAGTCTAAATCTAAACCTGGAGAGTCATCCCAGATGGATGACTTTTCAAATTGCAAATCTTTCTCTTTCTCTTTTAAAGATTGAACTCTTAATTCCCATACTGCTCTTGCTTGAGCTTCTTCCAAACTCAGAACAGGAGAGTCAACTTTGACTTCCTCTTTCTCAGACTCATCTTCTTTATTATCTAACAAGGATTCCAACTCAGGGTCTACTTGAGTAGCAGGAATACTTGGGTCAGCCTCAGAAACTACTGCTATGATTTGAGCAGTTAAATCTTCTTTAATAATATCTGTAAAATTATGAATACATATCTGCTAAATAAGCTTGAATCATTCCTTCAAGGTATTCACAAACTATCAAATTAATCGACTCATCAACAAAACGAATGAAAGAGTTACCTTCATATTTAACCATTTCCCATGATTCATTCAGATAAGAAGTTATAACTCCTTCCAGGAATCTAGCAATCATAGGAGTGGAAAGATCTTCTAAGCAAACCTGAACTGCAATCTCAGATAGCAGGATTCCATCTGCTATTTCCTTCTCAGACAAAACTGGAGCTAAAACTTTCTCAGCAGGAGCTGTTTCTTCCTGGGCTGGAGCTATTTCTTCCTCAGCTGGATCTATCTCTTTCTCAGCTGTCATGACAACATCTGGAACTATTTCTTCCTGAGTAGACATGACTGAATCTTTTAAAGCTGGAGGAGAGGCAGGATGATCTGAGGCATCTTCATTGAACATCTCCCCCTGCCTGATTTCAGTGGATACTGAAACCAGGCCCCTAGAGGAAGATGGCTCAGCTGATTTTGACAAGGATTTGATGGAGGCAGACAAAAGATCAATGGGGGCTGCAAGGGGAGCGATTGCCTCGTCAATCATGGTTTTGATTGACGGGGTAATCAGCTCCACAATGCGGGAGATAAGCTCTGGAGAGATTTCAAAAGATGAAGGTTGAGAGGTGGATGGAGCTGCAGCAGATATGGTAGTGGTGCTGGGATGAGAAATGGCGTGGACAGGGGATCGAGCAGGAGATGGAGCAGGAGAGTTTATTGGGGAATGAATTGGATATTGAATTGGAGATACAGGAGGAGTAAGAATTCTCTCTGATCCTAACAAATCAAAGCTAGGAGCAGATATCCTAGCCAGATGAGCAGGTAGAGGAGAGGCAGGAGGAGACAGAGGAACAACCGTAGTTGTTTCAGGAGCAGCAGAGGAAGAGGGTCGTACCTCAGCAGAAGTTGATGGTACTTCAACTGAGGCAGACGGCAATGCAGAGGAGGAGGAAGGAAGAGCTGAGCCAGCTTCAACAGGTTGAGGAGCGACTGATGCAGTCCTTGTGTCCTCAGATGTAGCTGGAGCAGATTTCACAAACGTCCTCTTCCACTTAGAGAACAAGTGGGGATCCATCTTCTTGCTGGCGTTGATTGTTGTTGCAGTGGAACTCAGCAGCTGAGGGTATTTCTCTTTAAGGAAAATTCCAATAACCCTTCCTAGGGTGACTTCCTTCTTACCAGTCTTCTTCCTGATTAAATCAAACAAAACAGCTGCCCAATCTATCCTTTTTCGATTAACAATTGCACACATGAGTGCGAATTGCTGCCTTGTTATATTGTCTTGGGCAGAGTGCTTACCCAGGAGCACTTTTCCGACTACCTCAGCGAGGAACTTGATCTTGAAGGGGAAGTTTACCTTGAGCAGCTTGGTGGGAATGCCCTCAGCATGTCCCAGCTCAACCAGCATTCTTCCAAATTCCTGAGCGTCTTGCTCATAATCCTCTTCACCAATAACTAAACCAAAAATATCAGATAAGACGGCCGGAGTCAGGATAACTTCTTCTCCGCCTATGGTACCAGCCATCGATTCGTCTGTGGAAGACGACGTGAAAGCCCATTCTTTTATTTCTGGAATGTTGATCTTAATCCTTTCAGACATTAACTTCTCCAAACCTTGATCCCTGCAGAGCTGGAGAACTTCCACGATTCCGGCATCGCAGCTACTGAATGCTTCGAAATCCACACTGAATCCTGCATCAAACTTTACTACGGCTAGAACAGCTGGGGAAATCGCCATGGATTCGCCGGAGAAAGCACGAGAAAGCTGGAGAGAAGACGAGAAAGACGAAGCGCCAGAAAATCGCAAGCGGGAAAGCAGAATGCGAAAGGGCACGCTCCGTCGACGATAAGACACAAGATCTTTTAACCTAGGTCGACTGTCGGCTTTATATTGGACCGGATATAGTCGATCTATTAAAAAGATACTTGACTCGATAGTCGAACGGCCGTTCGACGATCGGCTCAGAAGCAGAGTAGTCGAACCATCGTTCGGCTATTTCTGGCTTCACACGCAACAAGCTGTCGTCGTTCAAAGATCGACGATGAGCTCAACCTGTTCGACGATGGTCGAACGTCGATCGACGATCTTCAAACAGATAAGCTATCATTCACCAGAGGTCGACGATAGGCTCAATCCGTTCGACGATCTTCGATCATCGTTCGACGATCTTCAAGCAGATTTCAACAAAGGCAGATATAGTCACACTTAGTCTCGTCCATTAATCATGCCTAGTTGAACTAAAAAGAACAGATGCTTCTGTTCATCTAAAGGCTTGGTGAATATATCACCTCTCTGAAACTCAGTGGATATGAACTCAAGACAGATCTTGTTCTTTTCCACACAATCTCTCAGGAAATGGTGCCTAATCTCAATGTGCTTGGTTCTAGAGTGGTGCACTGGATTTTGTGCAATAGAAATAGCACTGGTACTATCACACATGATCTTGGTGTTCTTGTGTGAGTAACCATAATCCACAAGCTGGTTTTGAATCCACAGGATCTGTGAACAACAACTGGCAGCTGCTATATATTCAGCCTCAGCAGTTGAAGTTGAGACAGAAGCCTGCTTCTTACAGAACCAAGAGACCAATCTCTCTCCCAGGAACTGGCAAGTTCCTGAGGTGCTCTTCCTGTCAACTCTGCACCCAGCATAGTCTGAATCAGAATATCCAATTAATTCAAACTCTGACTCAGCTGGGTACCAAAGTCCTAGATTTGGACATCCTTTTAGGTATCTCAGGATTCTCTTTAGAAGAATCAGATGAGATTCCTTGGGGTTGACCTGGAATCTAGCACAAAGGCATGTAGCAAACATTATATCTGGCCTACTTGCAGTTAGATATAATAGGGAACCAACAATGGCCCTATAATTCTTTTGATCAACTGGCTTGCCGTGATCATCAGAATCAATAACTACATTAGTAGCCATGGGTGTAGGCATTGCTGAAGCATCAGCCATCCCAAATTTCTTTACCAATTCCTTGGCATATTTGGATTGGGAGATGAAGATACCATCAGCATCTTGCTTAACTTGGAGACCAAGAAAGTAAGACAGCATACCCATGCTACTCATCTCAAACTTAGAATGCATCAAGTTGGAAAACTTTTTGCACAGTTTGGGATCAGTGGAGCCAAAGATAATATCATCTACATACACCTGAACTAACAGGATTGTGTCCTTGTGATGCTTGACGAAAAGGGTTCTATCAACTACTCCCCTAGTAAAGTTGTGCTCTAACAGGAAACTAGCTAAGGTCTCATACCAGGCCCTAGGAGCTTGCTTTAGTCCATAAAGAGCTTTCTGCAACTTAAAAACATGAGAAGGCTGAGTTGAAGAAACAAACCCTGGTGGTTGTTCAACAAACACCTCTTCCTTAAGCTCACCATTTAGGAATGCACTTTTGACATCCATTTGGAACACCTTAAACTTCATGAAGGCTGCATAGGCCAAGAAGATCCTTATTGCTTCTAGCCTTGCAACAGGAGCAAAGGTTTGGTCATAGTCTATACCTTCCTCCTGTCTGTAGCCCTGAGCTACAAGCCTAGCTTTATTCCTTACTATTATTCCATTTGCATCTAACTTGTTTCTATACACCCACTTGGTGCCTATGATCAGTTGGCCTTTAGGTCTTGGAACCAAAGTCCAAACTTTACATCTCTCAAACTGATTGAGCTCCTCTTGCATTGCAATGATCCAGTGGGGATCTAGCTCTGCATCTTTAAAGGTGAGGGGCTCAACCTGTGAGAGGAAACAAGCATGCCTCACATCCTGTCTTAATTGGTGTCTTGTTTGTACACCAGCTGATATGTCTCCAATCACTTGAGATGTGGGGTGATCTCTAAGTGTGACAATGTCAGCAGGTGGGATGTGATCTTCAGCAACAGTTGGGATTAATTCCTCAGGAGGAATTTGATCTACTGTTGGTGGTACAACAACAGCTTCAACAGCTTCAGCAATGTCTTCATCACTGTCTGATTCAGTGATCTGAAGAGTTGATAGTTGAAGAATTTCTTGAGGGGCATCAGGTACCTGCAAAGAACTGGAGGAAGAAGAATTTTCCTTCTCCTTGTAAAACATCTGAGACTCATCAAAAGTCACATGCACAGATTCTTCTATCTTACAGGTAGATTTGTTATAAACCCTATAAGCTTTGCTTACTTGGGAATATCCAAGCATGATTCCCATTGAAGCTTTTGCTTCAAATTTTCTAATATATTCTTTATTATTATTATGAATATAAACAATACAGCCAAAAACTCTAAAGTAATTAATTTTTGGTTTCTTTCCTTTAAGCAACTCATAAGGAGTTTTACACTTAAGTTTGTGTATCAAACTTCTATTCAAGACATAGTTGGCTGTACTAACAGCTTCTGCCCAATAGGATAGAGGCATGTTAGCATCTGCCAACAATGTACTAGCAGCTTCAATTAGTGTTCTATTCTTCCTTTCAACTACCCCATTTTGTTGGGGAGTTCTAGGAGCTGAGAAGCTATGTTTGATTCCTTCTCTCTCACAGAATTCTTGCATGAGAAGAGAGTCAAACTCAGTACCATGATCACTTCTGATCAAGGCCACATGAGTAGAGTACTCAGTCTGCACACAAAGTAGAAAGTCTGTAAGGGCTTTGAAGTTATCAGACTTAGTTCTCAAAAAGAAAACCCAACTGAACCTAGAGAAGTCATCTACAATTACTAAAGTGTAATACTTCCCTCCTAAACTCTGTACATTTATTGGGCCAAAAAGGTCCAAATGTAATAAATACAGGATTCTAGGAGAGTCACTTTTATTTACAGATTTAAATGAATTCTTGGTTTGCTTGCCTAGCTGACAAGCCTTGCATAGGCTCTCCTTCTTGTAGGGGCAAGAAGGTAAACCTCTAACAAGGTTGTGCTTAGATAACCTAGATATGTTCTTGAGGCTTACATGACTAAGCCTTTTATGTCATAGGGAATTATTATTAAGGGTTACTTCATTAAACAAGCAAATTTCAGAATGAGATGAATTGAAATCTACCAAATAGATATTACCTATTCTAATACCTACTAAAACAACATTATTATTCAAGGTAATATTGCAAGAGAAGTTAGAAAATGAAACCTGGTAGCCAGCATCACATAGCTGGCTGACTGAAATCAGATTATGCTTTAGTCCATTGACATAAGCAACTCTCTTGAATGTAACTGCTCCAATTGTGATCTTGCCATAGCCTTCTGTCTGACCACAGCTGGAGTCTCCAAAGATAACCTTTGGGCCGAGCTTAGCTTTGAATTTTGACAGTAGATCTTTATTTCCTGTCATATGCTTAGAGCATCCACTATCCAAATACCACTTATTTTGAGTGATTGGATAGGCCTTCACCTGCAAGATAATTATTTAGACAGAGTGGACCCAGGTAACCTTGGGTCCCTTGTTTTTCACATAAGAAAAACTGGAAATATAAGAGAATGCAGGCTGAGGGTGATAACCTAGTGGATGAGATCTCCTAGGTGGGATTCTCCATGCTGATGATGGGTCAACAAACCTAGGGTTTCTATTCTCATTTAGGTTTCTATGGAATTGATTGTGATTTTGAAAATCATATTGAAATCGTCGATCGACGTTCGACGATGGGTGCTCAGATCGTCGAGCTTCGTTCGACCATGGAGCTTCCGATCGTCGAGCGGCGTTCGACGCTCTTTGCATTTCTTTGAAAAACTTCTTTCTCTTTTCTCTCTTAGCTTTATTTAGGGTTTTATTTACAAGGTTTACTTGCTCAGTGTTCTTCTTTCCACTAGCTGAAATGAAGTTCACTGGAGTTGAAAGATTATTTTTAAGAAGGACTGGGGGTTCACTGGGAGAAGCTCCTAAGCCTAGTTTATCATTACCTGACCTAGTGTTAGTCATGCTGGTAATTTCTAACAGCTTAAGGCTTCTACCATTAAGGGATTCTTCTAATCTCTTAGACTTAGCTAATTCTATTTTAAGAAATTTAATTTCTTCACTACAAGTAGTGAGATCTTCCTTTAACCTAATGTTTTCAGAGGCTATTGATTCTGAGTCAGCTAACCTATTTCTAAGTTCTTTTATTTCTTTTTCTGAACTAATTAAATCTAAACACAAAGATTTAAATTCCAACTTAAACTCTTCTGAAGTAAAATCATAAGATGAAAGTACCTCATATTCAGTAGGCATCTCTTCATCAGAATCAGAACTCTCTGCAGCAGAGTGGTTGCTGCAGGCATCTATTGCCATTAGGCAAACTTCTTTTGCCTTCTTCTCTTCCTCATCTTCACTGGAGCTTGATGAGGAGGATTCTTCATCAGAATCACTCCAGGTTTCAGCAATGAAACCTCTCTCCTTCTTCTTGTTTTTGTGGGAGGATGACTTGGATTGCTTCCTGTGTTGTTCTTTGTCTTTTCTCTTTTCCTTGTTCTTCTCCTCTGGACACTCTGGCAAAATGTGTCCAGGCTTCCTGCAACCATAGCAAATAATTTCTTTAGCAGGAGAGCGATCATACCTTGGTTTGTCTTCATAGCGTGAAGACTTCTTTCTGAACTCTTTTCTTCCCATCTTGAGAAACCTCTTGGCAAACAGTGCCATAAGTTCCTCATTAGATTGGCTGCCTTCAGAGACATCTGCAGCCTTAAGAGCTAGAGATTGCTCTTTTCTTGTTGGAGTGGGGGTCTTGGCTTCAGCTTCTGCTTCTCTGGTCTTCAGCACTTGCTCAAAAGACTTGAGCTTGCCGAGGAGAGCTTCAGTTGAGATCTCATTGGTACTTCTGGCTTCTTTGATGGGCCAGATTCTTAGATCCCATGTGCTAGGGAAGCACATAAGGATCTTATCATTGACCTCTGTCAATGATATGTCCTTGTCCAGGGTCCTCAGCTCATTGATGATTGAGCTGAGCCTGGTGTACATGGCTTTAACTGATTCAGCATCAGTTTTCTTGAAGTTCTCATACTGTGAGATAAGGTTGGACCTTCTGTCCTTCCTTTCATCAGCTGAACCAGCTACAATCTGGTTCAGTGTGTCCCACATGGCCTTTGCTGAGGAGCAGTCAGCCACCTTCTGGAACACCTCATCAGACATTGTCTGAGCCAGTATCTTCATTGCCTTGGCATCAGCAATTTTGGCCTTCTTGTATTCATCATTATAATCTGGAGGAGGCACTGCACTCATATCAGATGATGAGGCAGTGGCAGCAGCAGGTGCTCTTGGGGGACCTGACAAAATAGAAGCAAAAATACTTTCATCAATAGAGTTCATATATAATTTAATCCTTGCCTTCCAGATGCCAAACTTTGCTAAGTTGCATGCTGGAGGTCTGGTGCTAGAGTAATCCTTAGACTGGGCCATGATAGTGAATATCTATAAGCTCTTGGTATCTATCAGGATCTTGTGACTTAGGTGTTAGCCTATACAGTCAGTCAACCTCCCTCTGATACCAATTGAAAGTGAAGGGATAGATACTACTCTAGAGGGGGGGTGAATAGAGTTATCAAATTTTGCACAGACAAAACTTAATATTTTACCCAACTCCCTTGGAGTGAAGTGCGGAATGAAAAGATTATAGATATTGATTTAACCTTAAAGCCTAACACAAGTGATGTGTACAAACACAAGCTAACTGTAATTACAGTTAAGCTTGGAAAAACCTAATCAGCAACTAGCAACCTAGTTATATCTAATCACAGCCACAATGCAGGAATTAAACAGTGGAATCCAGACGACACAAGGAAATTTATAGTGGTTCCCCAAACAACTTGGGTACGTCCACTCTTCTACCCAAACGGTAGGAATCCACTCAGGTTTTTGATCAGGTGCCCTGCCACCAACAGAATCTGATTCAGGTAGATTCAGAAACCCTTTAGACTTTTGATCAGGTGTCTAAAAACCAAGCACAGGTTTTTGATCAGGTGCCCTGCCACCAAGGTATACTTTTGAAGGGAGTAATAACCCTGTACAGGAGGGGGAAGAAGGTTAAGATGTCTTCTCTATTTTACAATAGATTAGAGAAGCACAAAAGCTTGCACTGAGCTAGAATGCTCTAAAGAATCAAGGCTCCCCCTGGCTCAAGAATGTCCAGGTGAAGTCTTGCTTCAGTGCAGAGAAACTCTTCAGAAAGTTCTGAAGGAAAGAGCTACAGGAAGAAAAGAAATAATAAAATAAAAGATCTTCGAGCAGCTGTTCTTCTTCTTCTTCTTTTTCAAAGGAACTCTGAGTTAGATCTTCCCGAAAGCAGGAGAACTCAGGTTGAAGAAGAGATGAAGATCTTAACACTTCTCAGTTAGATGGAAATTGCTGAGAGCAGGAAGCTTGAGCTTGATGAGGGCTTGAGAGCTTGAGAATGAACAACTGGTTAGCTATTAGCTTCTGTCAACTAGCTTGAATCCTTCTTCAAAGGGTTCTTTATATAATCATCAGTGTAAGACCCCATTTTTTTTTAAAACCCGGGGTCTTATGCCCAGAACCGCCGCTTTGCGGTGACACCTTCGCACCCGGGAAGGTCGTCACTACAACGCGCCGATCCTGCCGGCCTTTTCGATCACAATAAGTAGCAAGCAAGAAGAGTAAGCAAGTCCACCAGAAGAAAATCACATATATATAAACTCCACGAAGGGAGTGTCCACAGAAAATATCAGAGTACAAAGATACTAGAAATATAGGGGCTCATGCCCGGTACATCAAGTCCTCACTACAAAATCACTCAATGCGGAAGCAAAAAACTAAAACTCTACTAAAGGTCAGGACTCACGGTCCCTGCAGTCTGGACTCCAGTGCTAGACTGCCCCATCTCCAAGCGTACCGGCCTCCTGGCCTGCTCCTCCGGGCTGGGCTCCACGATCCCCTAATATGATATGGTTCGAAAACCGTTAGTCTAAAAGACTAAGCCCTATCATCCCCCACCCCTTCCCCCACACTCTAAGGCACCGGGCGGAGAGGAAGAAAGGGGAGGACATGAAAGTGGAGAGTAGTCAAAAGCAGATGACGGTGGACCTAACTAGCAGTTGTGCATTCGGGGAGCAATTCAAATGTTGTAATAGGTATAACAGAAAGGAAGTAAGTAAGAAATTAAACCTTCGCTTATGTGAGTACGCATAAGCCAAGGGGTCTTTTGCAAGGCTCCCATCGTATAAAGTGTCCCATACCACTTATACGTTGGGGTGTCGGTTATCAAACAGCAGCATATATATATATTGAAATTAACCTTTGATTTATAAACTTGCCCACACAAGCTTATAGACCAAGGGGTCGTTTTGCAAGTCCTAAAGTATAAGCGTCCCATTCCACTTATACTTTAGGTGTCAAGGTTGTTATGAATGATTATGATATGCAGCTATATGGTGGGTATGTTATGTCATGCAGTGCAACTCACCCAACCAACTTTGTGTACACAAACCTTTAGTTCCCCCTTTCTGGAGATAACTCCCAGGATACTCCCGTAGTGGCAGACGGAAGCGGTGGGTTGGGCCTCGCCCACCTCAAAACCAGTAAAAGCACCACTGGTCTGACCTATCGTACACCCTCAACGCCTGGTGCACGAGGCGGACTCCTGCGTACTCTTGCCGACTGGTCCGCCGGACTTAACCTTGGCTAAGTGCTAGTCACCTTGCCGAGTCAACGATATCGGTGTCGGTGCAATCGAACTCCCCGATATCGAGAACCCACCACCTTAAGCCTTCCTATTTTTGTGCACATGCAGTAGTTTAATATATAACAATTTAAAGTGTCAAACTCCCAGGCTAAACCGTCTGTATTAACCACGTCTGAGACCAAATTCCCCGGACTAAACCGTCCGTATTAACCACCTTCGAGACCAAATTCCCCGGACTAAACCGTCCGGCTCATCTCCAGACTCCATCCCTTAGAACACCACGGAACAGCGCCCCCTTGAACACCTCGGGACGACTTAACCATTACCAATCCTAACTAATGAGTGTGTGCAATGTGAATCCCTATTAGGCTAATTACTCTTTCATTTGTTTTAAGATTTACGTTAGCCCAGGACTGCCCCCGGCATACCCCGTGAAGGGCTCTCAAGGGGCACTAGGAACCAAGACGGCGGCATTACGGCCCGAAGTTCCCTTTCGCAAGGCACTTATTGTTATTGGTTGTTTTTCCCTTACCCGATCCCTTTTTAATGTTATAATGAATCTAACCCTAGTGTACTTGACTCTTCCACTCCTAGGGCAAGACGATCTTTCGTCTACCCCGAGCACCTCCTATGCTAGCCAAACACATCTTTACTCATCATAATCTCTAATGATGAATTCCATGCTCATTTTCCCAAGCCTATAAGGTACAAAACTCCACCCTTATATCCAAGTCCCATACTAACACTGTTCATGCCTTTTTCACACCAGACATACCCTTCTATCCTATACGTTGCCCATGATAGAATGTCCATTAAATTCTCTTCCAAAACCCTTGTAATAATTACTGGGAATCTACCATGTCATAATATGCCTAAATCCAGAAAATTATAATTTTTCCTAATTAAATTGATAATTAATTAATTTTCCAAATAATTGACCATGGGTGATAATGAACATGAACTACATGATCTACTCAAGTATTGGTCATCCAAAAATTATAGTTACTGTATAACAGTGAATTATTACTAAATATTAACTCCCATGATTTTACAAATAGTATTTATCCTCTAATTAAATTATTCATCAAAATTCTACAATTCATATTTAATGAAGGAAGTATAATAAATAATCATCATAAAATTATGTAAAAATTACAGAGCCTTGCTAATCATCCGAAAAGTCCTCTGCCCAAAAATAATAATTTTATTTGCATTTAATATACCAAATTGAATTTATCTAAATTTTTATGGGCAATAACATTTAATGAAGCAACCCCTAAATTTATAATTCAAATAATTCCATAAAAATTCACTGAGATGTAATATGATATTAAAACTCCTCTGACTGAATTTCACAAACTTTAAATGACTGGTTACTTCATAAATAATTCCTAAGTAAAAATTCCTATTTGCTAAGTTGTGAAGGAAGTACTCTAATTATTATCCCATAAATCATGATAAAATTTCCAGAGGTTTAATATATCCTAAAAACATGATGTACACAATTTCATTAAAATCTAAATCATACTACCACATAAATTATTTCTCCCAAGATTCTATGATTATGTACTTTTGTTAAGATACCCATATGAAAACTTATTTAAATTTCATGAAACAACAACTACTGTTCAATATATCAAAATTAACATCCTCTATCATAATTTTACATGAACTTAAAATCCTTTGACTCATCATCCATTCCATAAGATATAAAGACCTAATTTTGTATAATTAGAATTAAGTGATGTGACTAAGTACCCATACCATGCAACTCCTTCATAGGGCATAATTCCACCCCTAGAACATCATGGACTAAACTCTAGATCCATACAAAGTCATAAAACCCTATGTCCTTCACAAACCCCATAGATCAACCCTTAAGGTTTGAACTTGGATCCTAGGGCAAACCCACCCCAAACCATCTCAAATTCCATGAGGGGGTGTTTTCTCTATCCATGGGGCTCTGGCCAAAATCCCAACCCATTTGGGTGAGAATTGGACCCACCATGCCCCAACAACCCCTTGCCCTAATTTTCCCCTTTAAGGACCAATCTTTGATCACATAAAAACCCAATCATTTCAAACCCAATTGGGCTGAAATTTTTATCAGAGCTAAATGATAACCCTAAAAACATGCCTCCAAAATTTTGGAGACTTTTGAGGTGATTTGACCCTTCAACTACCTTACCCTAGCTTCTCTAGGTTTAGGGCAAAACCCTAGGTTAAACTTCTTTAAATGGGTTCCAATTTTTACAGGAGCTAGGTCTAGGTGATATTAAGCCCCTATCCAAAATTCAAAGCATTTGGACCAAGGGTTAGGTGTGGGGAATTTTTCAAAGATTTGCCCTATTTGTAGGACCTACCCTAGAAAAATGACCCTACAGGTCAGAATACTTGTCCTAAAATTTTCCATAACATATCAAACTGTAGATAATTAAAAAGCCTACAATATTCATGTTGATCATTTTTGATGAACATGCCCCTAAAGGGCCTAAATAATTTTTAGAAGAAAACTACCCTAGTTGTAGGACATACCCTTACTAAAAAGGCTCTACAGGGCAGTCCCCTCATCCAATTTTTCACCACTACATATCAAATTGTAGGTATTCAAAAGACCTACAACTTTCATGTTATACACTTTTTCAGTAGATGCCCAGAAGGGGCCTAAATTCCTTCTACAGTGAACTGTTTTATTAAAATACAGAAAAATCTGAAAATATGGGTTGCACGAATCTTAAAGCAAGATCCAACGGAGGCTGTTCATCTTCTCCGATTGAGCCGAAAATAGACCCGCGCAGGTGGTTTTTGCGGCCCATTTCCCGGCGGCCTGAGGCGGCGCCACCACCGGGAAACATCACCCATTTGTTCCCGGTGGTGGGGGCTATCCATGGCCGGAGCTAGGGTGGCCGGAGGTGGCGGCGCCGCCCTACCCGAGAGCTCCAAAAGTCCATGAAAAATGGCAAATTTCTGAAATTTTGAAGCTTGGCACCGGTTCGTTTGGGCATGAAATCAACTTTTAAACATTCCTAGGATCTAAGCATGAGAGAAGGAGAGGAGGAGGACCTTATTTGGGGGGTTCGACGACGACGGCGGCGGCGGTTCGCCATGGCGTTTTTCCTCTCCGACGAACTTCCCGATCCCTCGTTCCTCCACCAAAACTATTGATCTTATATGTTATTTTGACTGCCATGGACGTTTTAAGGGAGATGGAATAGTCAAAGTTCAGAATAGGGGGCTGCATAGGGGGTTTTATATTTTTTTCATGGGAGGGGAGATGAAGGGGTGTTTGGCCATGGTGGTTGGGCTTCTCCATTGATGGTGGCTGATGGGAAAACGATGGGAATCTCTTCCCAAAGGTCAGGAGGAATGAATGGAGGCTTGGGGAGATGAATGGGGTGGCTCATGGTGTCCCTCCATAACTCCCCTCTCTCTTTTCCTCTTTCTCTCTCCTCCATTAAGGAGAAATTGAAGCTTTCTCTCTCTTCACCATCATGAACGAATTTTCTCATCTCCCTAGCCTATTGGCAGCCCACTAAAGTTTATAATCCCCTTAGGAAAAATCATGAAGGGAGTGGTTCACCTTCCACCATAAGTGGCCTCTTTAAACACTTTCTCTCTCCTCTTTATTTCTCTAAATTTAGGCTTCCCTCTCTCTCTCCTAGTCACTAGGTTGACTTGGTCAATCCTCTAGGATATGGGCAGCCAAATTAATACATAATAATCATACAAGAGATTAGCCTAAGGTGGAGGGTGGTTTGAGGTTGGGTTAGCCCATATGGGCTAGGTTTGACTTGATTTGGGCTTGGGGTTGACTTGGTCAAATTGACCACTATGGTTGACCCACGTGGGTCCTTGGTGACTCCTTGGGCCCACATTATGTCTAAGGGGATCTTTAGAGTCAAAATGAACCTACTAGGCCACCCAAAAATCAGAGTTTAGAAAATTACTATTTGCAGACCAAGAGGGTCTCAATTAGGTTTTTAGGTTACTTGGTCTCCTGGGTTCACCTATGTTAATTTATAGGACCTAGTTATGCTCAAGTCACACCTAGGGGGGTCCAATTTGAAAATGGGATGTTACAAATCCCAATAAACAAAACAAAAATTTCGTCCCCGAAATTAAGGCTAAGTCTATGGGAGATTTTCTACTGGGTTAACTTAAGGTTGTAACATCCCATAAGGGTTGAAGTGCCTACTAGGTTAACAAGATAAGGGCCCGCCCCAATAAACAAAAGATTAGCCCCTACCATTCTGATTAAGTGTGCATGCCTAGGTCCTAGATTTCCCTTGTCTAGTCTTAACATTCCAAAACAAGAAGGCAGTTTATAGTATACCGAGAGGTGGTGAGATGTACCTGACTGAACAACTCCGGGTATCTTTGCCTCATCAGATCCTGCGGTTCCCAGGTGTGCTCCTCCTGACCGTGATTTCTCCACAGAACCTTGACTAAGGGAATCTTCTTGCGGCACAAGATCCGCACTCCTTTGTCATCGATCCGAACCGGCTCCAAGTGAACAGATCGGTCTGAAGCTACCGGCCCTTCTGTGGTCAAAATTCGCTGCTCCGGGCGTAGTAGAGCCCTTCTCAGCGAAGAGATGTGGAAGACGTCGTGTAGAGCTGCCAGCTCTGGTGGCAACTCTAGCCTGTAGGCTAAGGGTCCGATCCGCTCCAGGATCCGGTAAGGGCTCATATACCTAGGGCTGAGTTTCTTCCTCCGACCGCGCACCCGTGAGACTCCGTGCATGGGCCGGATCTTCAAGAACACTCAATCTCCTACCCGGAACTCCACCTGACGATGCCGAGCGTCATAGTATTTAGCCTGCCTGCTCTGCGCCTCCAACATTCTATCTCTGATCAGTCTCACCTGAGCCTCGGTATCTTCAACGAAATCCGATCCCAGCAACTTCGGATCCTCGTCCTGAACCCAGGAAAGCGGGGTCCTACATTTCCTTCCATACAAGGCCTCATAAGGCGCCATCCTGATGCTGGACTGGTAGCTATTATTGTAGGAGAACTCGACCAACGGTAACATCTTCTCCCACGGCTCCCCTCGGTCCAGTATACACAGCCGTAGTAAGTCCTCCAAGGTCCGGTTGGTGCGCTCGGTTTGCCCGTCCGTCTGAGGGTGGAAGGCCGTGCTAAAAGTCAACCGGGTGCCCAAATATGCCTGCACTGACCGCCACTCCCTGGATGTAAACCGTCCATCGCGGTTCGACACTATCGTCCGGGGCACGCCATGATATCGGACATACTGCTCCACAAACTTCCGTACCAGCACTCCCACCGAGTCATCCTTCCTGATCGGTATAAAGCGGGCCACCTTCGTCAAACGATCGACAATCACCCAAATCGAGTCGTTCCCCGTCCGAGACCGGGGAAGACCATGTATAAAATCCATCGCTATGTCGTCAAACTTCCACTCCGGCACCGGGAGTAGCTGCAACAGTCCTGCGGGGTTCCTGCACTCCGCCTTCACCAACTGACACGCCTCGCAATGGGTCACGAAGTACGTAATGTCCTTCTTCATGCCTGGCCAAAACATCGTCCTCTTCAGATCAGCGGTCATCTTTGTGATCCCCGGGTGCACGGAGTACCGGCTACAATGCGCCTCCGTCAAGATATCCTCTCGGATCTGGCCTCCTGCGGGTATATATACTCTGCCTCTGAAGTGGAGCAAACCATCTCTCAGGGAATAATCTCCTGTCGAACCTTCCTCCAAAGCTCGAAACATCGGCTCCGCCCACGCATCTGTCCTCTGTCCATCCCGAATGCGATCCCGAATATCGTCTATGGCCACTATCGATGCCAGATACTCCCTATACAGATCTGGGTCATCCTCGGACACTAGGGGTATCTGCATGTCTCTGAATGACTGGACCAGCTCCATAGACATAACCTGGGGCCCAGCTTCGGAAGTGGCCGCTCTCCGGCTCAACGCGTCGGCCACCACGTTTGCCTTCCCTGGGTGGTAGTGCATCTCATACTGATAATCTGCTAAGAACTCCACCCAGCGCCTCTGCCTGATATTCAGCTCCTTCTGAGTGTCCACGTATTTCAAGTTCTTGTGATCGGAGAAGACATCGCAGTGGACTCCATAAAGGTAATGACGCCAGACCTTCAGAGCAAAAACGACCGCTCCCATCTCGAGGTCATGCACCGGGTAGTTCCTCTCATGGGTCTTCAGCTGGCGGGAGGCATATGCTATGACATGTCCGTTCTGCATCAGCACCGCTCCCATCCCTTGGTATGATGCGTCGGTATACACCTGGAATCCCTCCCTTCCGGATGGAAGGGCCAGGATAGGAGCCGAGATGAGTCGGTCCTTCAGCTCCTGGAAAGCCGCCTGGCACTGCGGGGTCCAAACAAAAGGTGCCTCCTTCTTTGTCAAAGATGTGAGGGGGAGGGCAATCCGAGAGAACCCCTCCACGAACTTCCGGTAGTAACCGGCAAGTCCCAAGAAACTGCGTACATCGGTGGCTGTCCTCAGCTGCGGCCAATCGCGAACTGCACGAATCTTTGCTGGATCTACTGATAACCCGGCTCCGCTGATGATGTGGCCTGGGAAGGCCACCTCCTTCAACCAGAACTGACACTTGCTGAATTTTGCATAAAGACGATGCTCCCGCAACCTCTCCAAGGTCAGTGCCAGATGCCGAGTGTGTTCCTCCTCCATCCTAGAGTAGATCAGGATGTCGTCTATGAATACTATGACGAACACATCCAAGTAGGCCTCGAAAACCCTGTTCATGAGACTCATGAACGCCGACGGAGCATTCGTGAGCCCAAAGGGCATCACGGTGAACTCATACAGGCCATATCTGCTACTAAAGGCCGTCTTCGGGATATCCTCCTCCTGGATCCGCAGCTGGTAGTATCCTGATCTCAAGTCCAGCTTCGAGAAATAATGGGCCCCCTCCAGCTGGTCGAATAATTCGTCTATCCGTGGGAGCGGATAGGTATTCCGGACGGTCAGCCTGTTTAGTGCTCGATAATCGATGCACAGACGGAGTGTCCCATCCTTCTTCTTCACGAACAGGACCGGTGCTCCCCATGGCGAGGAACTCGGTCTGACAAAACCTGCCTCCACCAATTCCTGCAACTGGGTCCGAAACTCTGCCAACTCCTTTGGGGCCATCCGATAAGGGGCCCTAGACGCCGGCTTGGCCCCCGCACAAGCTGTATCTGAAAATCCTGCTCTCGGTGTGGAGGTAATCCTGGTAGTTTCTCTGGAAAGATGTCAGCGAAATCTCGCACCACCGGAATGTCTGTCACCGACTCCTTAACTTCCGCCATCTCAAAAAAAAATCTGATAGACCTCCTCTCCCTGCAGATGGGCCTTAACGGCCTGTACCGAAGATAAGAGTATACGAGAGACAGGTCTTATACCTTCAATGGTAATGAAAGAGTCCCCGTGTCTCACGGTGATCCTCTTTGCCTGGCAGTCAATCTGGGCATAGTTCCAGTGCAGCCATACCATGCCCAGGATCAGGTCGTAGTCCGTCAGCTTCAAAATCGTCGCTGGAGCCTCGAACGCTTTTCCACCAATCTCTGCCTCCATATTGCAGTGATCCGTGGTAAGGAGCTCAGATCCATCCGGTAGTCGCACCCTCATCCTCGAGCCGGTGAACCGCTCCACACCTTCCAGTCCTTCCACGAACGACTCCGACACAAAGGAGTGAGTAGCTCCAGTATCGAACAGCGTGCGGGCAGGCTTGCCGCTGATGAAGACTATACCTGGGGTGATTAGATATCTTAGGGTTCTATAATGAGTTTTTACTTTCCTTGCTATCAATCTAGTGCGATTCAAAGTTTTAACAACTTAAAGGGGAAATTCTATGTAAACGAAGAAACATTTCGGCATACCTGCGATGACCTGCTCCGGATTCCGCGGCTGTGCAAGGTCCAAGGCATATACCTGCTCTCTTCCCTGTCTACGATTATGTACTTTTGTTAAGATACACATATGAAAACTTATTTAAATTTCATGAAACAACAACTACTGTTCAATATATCAAAATTAACATCCTCTATCATAATTTTACATGAACCTAAAATCCTTTGACTCATCATCCATTCCATAAGATATAAAGACCTAATTTTGTATAATTAGAATTAAGTGATGTGACTAAGTACCCATACCATGCAACTCCTTCCTAGGGCATAATTCCACCCCTAGAACATCATGGACTAAACTCTAGATCCATACAAAGTCATAAAACCCTATGTCCTTCACAAACCCCATAGATCAACCCTTAAGGTTTGAACTTGGATCCTAGGGCAAACCCACCCCAAACCATCTCAAATTCCATGAGGGGGTGTTTTATCTGTCCATGGGGCTCTGGCCAAAATCCCAACCCATTTGGGTGAGAATTGGACCCACCATGCCCCAACAACCCCTTGCCCTAATTTTCCCCTTTAAGGACCAATCTTTGATCACATCAAAACCCAATCATTTCAAACTCAATTGGGCTGAAATTTTTATCACAGCTAAATGATAACCCTAAAAACATGCCTCCAAAATTTTGGAGAATTTTGAGGTGATTTGACCCTTCAACTACCTTACCCTAGCTTCTCTAGGTTTAGGGCAAAACCCTAGGTTAAACTTCTTTAAATGGGTTCCAATTTTTACAGGAGCTAGGTCTAGGTGAGATTAAGCCCCTGTCCAAAATTCAAAGTATTTGGACCAAGGGTTAGGTGTGGGGAATTTTTCAAAGATTTGCCCTATTTGTAGGACCTACCCTAGAAAAATGACCCTACAGGTCAGAATACTTGTCCTAAAATTTTCCATAACATATCAAACTGTAGATAATTAAAAAGCCTACAATATTCATGTTGATCATTTTTGATGAACATGCCCCTAAAGGGCCTAAATAATTTTTAGAAGAAAACTACCCTAGTTGTAGGACATACCCTTACTAAAAAGGCTCTACAGGGAAGTCCCCTCATCCAATTTTTCACCACTACATATCAAATTGTAGGTATTCAAAAGACCTACAACTTTCATGTTATACACTTTTTCAGTAGATGCCCAGAAGGGGCCTAAATTCCTTCTACAGTGAACTGTTTTATTAAAATACAGAAAAATCTGAAAATATGGGTTGCACGAATCTTAAAGCAAGATCCAACGGAGGCTGTTCATCTTCTCCGATTGAGCCGAAAATAGACCCGCGCAGGTGGTTTTTGCGGCCCATTTCCCGGCGGCCTGAGGCGGCGCCACCACCGGGAAACATCACCCATTTGTTCCCGGTGGTGGGGGCTATCCATGGCCGGAGCTAGGGTGGCAGGAGGTGGCGGCGCCGCCCTACCCGAGAGCTCCAAAAGTCCATGAAAAATGGCAAATTTCTGAAATTTTGAAGCTTGGCTCCGGTTCGTTTGGGCATGAAATCAACTTTTAAACATTCCTAGGATCTAAGCATGAGAGAAGGAGAGGAGGAGGACCTTTAACCGAGCTTGTCGGCGAGTGCGGTGGTGGTGCGCCATGACCGGCGGTGGAGCTTTCCGATGCTTGCAAACTCACTACCAATCAGCCCGGTTTCTTCTGTTAAAGGGTGGAAACGAATTCTCTTGGCCTAAGGAAGCTTTTAAAAGCATCAAATGGGGGAGAGGGAGGGTGTAGGCTTGATGGCCATTAATGGCCATTAAGATAAATTTCGGCCATTGTTAAAAACCCTTGAAATTCACCTCCCCTTGGTCCCAATACATTTGGAAACTCCTAAAAACTGCTAGAGTTGCCACCAGGCTAGGAAGTTACTCTTGTCGATTTGTTATTACAGTTTACGTTAGCCCAGGACTGCCCCCGGTATACCCCGTGAAGGGCTCTCAAGGGGCACTAGGAACCAAGACGGTGCATAAGACCCCGGGTTCTGGGCATAGACAACTTGCTTGAAAGAACTCCATAGTTAAGCGTGCTCGGGCTGGAGTAGTACTGGGATGGGTGACCTCCTGGGAAGTCCCCGTAGTGCGGGCTTGACTCTCGAGTTTGACTCATCTAAGGGGGGCTACGGCCACCAACAACCCGCCTGGATGGAGAGGGGTTGGGGTGCATTGGCCTGCAGGCTTGATGTGATAGGCTGACTACCAGTAGTGGGCCCGGGTCTGGACTCTGGTAGGCCGGCGGTGCCAGCTGGGTCCCGCGGGTTGGCGGGCTTGGACCGTTATAAAAAGTGCATCAGAGTTGCGCAGCGGAAGCGTGGTGGGCCCATAACCCACAGGTCCCAGGATCGAAACCTGACTCTGATACCACTTGTAAGACCCCCTTTTTTTTTTCTTTTTCAACCACCGGGGTCTTAGGCCCAGAACCGCCGCTTTGCGGTGACACCTCCACGTCCTGAAGGGTCATCACCACAAGGCGCCGATTCTGCCGGCCAAATCGATCACAGAAGTAGCACAATTATTGAAGTAATAGTAAACAGTCTACAATAATAAAATCACATATATAAATAAGAGAGCTCCACGAAGGGAGTGTCCACAGAAACATCAGAGTAATATAATTACGGGCTTATGCCCGGTACAAAATATCCTCACTACAATATCACTCATGCGGAAGCAAACACTAGAAACTACTCAAGGATCGAGACTCACGGTCCCGGCGGTGTGAACTCCGGAGCTAGACTGCCCCATCTCTAGGCGCACCGATCTCTGGGGCTGCTCCTCCATGCTGGGCTCCACGATCCCCTAAATGATGCGGTTCGAAAACCGTTAGTCATAAAGACTAAGCCCTATCATCCCCTACCCCTTCCCCCCCATGGCTCCTAGGTACCGAGCGGAGAGGAAGAAAGGGAAGGACATGAAGGTAGAGATTAAACATGAAAACAGATGGCAGCGGAAACTAATCTAGCAAGTTGTATTAGGTGAGCAGTTAATATAGTTGTTGTAATAGGTCTAGCAGTAAGAAAAGCAATTAAATGAATTTAAACCTTCACTTATGCGAGAACACATAAGCAAGGGATCTTTTGCAAGGCTCCCATCGTATAAGTGTCCCATACCACTTATACCTTGGGGTGTCGGTTATCAAACATGTAAGACCCCAACCTCGGAGATGATCGCGTTCGGGCACCGTTTTGAGGGTCAAAACGGTGTTGGGTGGAAAAATGGTCAACATGAATTTTGTTTGTCTCGACGAGATCTACAACTTTCATGTTGACCACTTTTCGATTTGAGGTCATCTCAGGGGCACACGGCCAGGCACACGGCCGTGTGCCTACCCGTGTTCAGTGGTCGAATGCGTTTTTGTGCAGTCTCGAGTCAGAGAAGGACACGGCCTGAGACACACGGCCGTGTCTCAAGCCGTGTGTGGGGCACACGGCCTCGAACACGGCGTGTCAAGACCCGTGTCGATCGGCGAATGAGCTACACGGCCAGACACACGGCCGTGTGTCAAGCCGTGTTCGGCCCAGTTTTTGGGATTTTGGATCTAATCTCGGCCGTTCGTTCCCTTGGATCTGGATCCGACGGTGGGGGATGCTCCTGGGGGGTTATTAGTCGGGAAATGGGGGGAGAAACCCTCATTTTCACTTTGAGTTTCTCTTTCTTCATCTTAGAGAGAGGGGAGAACTCCTTTGGTGGTGTGAGCCCAAATTCCGGCCGCCGACGGAGCACCGATTCGCGATCCGAGTCCGGATCCTCGAAGGCAAGGGCGAGGCGAAGCTTTCCATCCGGCTACATCTTCATGGCGCCGCGGAAAAATGCGAGGGTAACGATTCTCTTCTTGAGCATGTGAAGCTCTTCTTCCTTTGCATGGGAAAACCCCTCTCCCGCGAGTGTGTGGCGAGATCGTGGTATTCCTTGGGGTAGATAAGTAAAGTCCCCCTTGTTAGAGTCCGGAATCGTAGTACGGACATAGGCATGTTGTGTGAAGCCTACCCGGACGTGTGTTCCGGATCGGTGATGTTTTGCTATGCATATTTTAGCCGGAGAAGACTCCGAGCGTTGTGGTTGTTTTCGGGTTGCTATGCGGTAGAATGCATCAGGGAATCTTGGGGATTAACCCCGAGGTGCACCCGGAAATCTGGGCGGAAACGAAGTTCTGCCATCTCGGTGGCCTGGGTGCCAGCCGGGAACATAGCGGGGCTATGTATCATGTTTGATTGCGGCAGGGAGCCTTGGGGATGAAACCCGAGGTGCACCCGGAAATCTTGGACGGAAATGTAGTTCTGTCATATCGGTGGCCTGGGAGCCAACCGGGTACTTAGCAGGGCTAAGTACCGTGTTTGATCGTTATTTGGGACTGGGGAAAGCTTAGTCCGCGCCAAAGGGCCAAATGGCAGTGGCGGAGTGAGCAACGGACTAGTAGCCCTCTACCCGCTCCACCTGCTCGGTTAAAGCGACCTAAAGTTTACGTGGGACTTACTGAGATTTGGAGATCGAGTCTAGGCTGCGGCTGAGAAGACTAAATGCTCACAAAGATTGCCATCCTGGGGGTGGTGGTGGAGTCGAGGACCGGACGGGGTTCGGACTGGCTTCGCCGAGTAAGTGCCCTGAGAGCACGGGGTGTACGGTCGTGAGAGCGTGCACCTATGTTGAGATGCTTGTTTGGCTGTGTTGTGTGTTTTGCTAACAAGTGCAGGGAAGAAGCTTTGCCGCCCCGGTTTGGGGGCGGAATCGTTATAATTTGGTCAGCATTGCTGACCGTTGCCTTTGTCTACCACCGTGCGGTGGGTTGTTGCTTGCAGGTGCTGCGGAGCCGAGAGGTAAATAGCGGGCTAAAGCCCAAGTTGCTGTGCTGGCCCTCGAAGGCCTTGTTTTGAGTGTTTTACCTCTTGTACTCATGTGTGGCCGGCCTGCGTGCCGAGGTTTGGAAGACACTACTTTGTTAAGTGAACATTGTAAGGCCTTAAGGCCAGTTCTCTTTTGTGTATGTACTCATTCCTGGGTTGTAGTGGACATTCATGCTTTTTGGCAGGGTTCTTATTCTTTTGCAACTTAATTAAATTTGCTTCCGCTAGGTGTTGTGTAGGACGCTCTGATTAGTTGTATGGTTTCAACGCGTAACCAACCGGTCTGTCCGTAGTATATGGCGTCGGGCCCCGGCCGGACCTACTGTTATATGCTATGTGACGGATAGGGGTGTTACAAATTGGTATCAGACTACTGGTTTCGGTCAAGCTTAAATGAATTCGTGGACGAATTCACTTTAAGGGGTGGTGAGCACATGTATGTGCGTCATCGTTATAACATGAAAAGAACCCATGAATGTCCACTTAGGAATGAAAATACACATGTTTGGGGAACCTGCGTGTTCCTATAATTGCTTTTTGCAATTTTGTTCGGTCCCTTATTGGTGTTCTGTACGATTGTAGGTGTACAAGTGTGGCGCGTGGCAGTCTGAATGCACACTTTCTGGGAAAAGTACTGCACCCAGCGACGTGCCGGAGACCCCTACGTCTTTGGAAACCATAAGAAGGGTGGTTGAAGCGGTGTTCGCTGTGACCAATGCACATCATGGGAGTAATGTGCAACCATTTGTCCCTGAGGTGGCCCCAACATCGGGTGGTATGTTGGAGCAAAGGGCATTTGGGGGTCATGTAGAGCAGCAGAGGAGCCTAACTGTGGTGCAGGGAGCGCATTCGGTGGACGCATATTTGCAGACGTTCCTCATGGTAAGGCGCTACCCAGGCTTTGAATGGGAAAGCGAGCAATCTATAGTGGATAGATTTTATAACGGTCTGCGCAGCGAGTTGCGTATCCTACTGCTAGGACCAAAGTTATTGGGATTCCGAGCTTTGGTGGAATCGGCCAGAGCTTTGGAAGTGGAGTTGGGGGAAACCCACCGAGTACCGGTGAATAGGGTACCAAACCTTACAGATCCTATAAGGACTGCGTATCGAAAGATGACGAGAGAAGAGGCTGGGTCATCGACTACCCAAACTACCGTCAAATGTTATTCTTGTGGCAAGAAAGGGCACCTCGCTAGAGAGTGTTGGGAGAGTGCTCAGAAGGCAAGGAAAGTTTTGGCAGGAACAGTCGGAGATCCTGTGGCAAAAGATTCGGTGGTGAAGCGGACAACTTCAAAATCTGGGTACCGTAGGTGTTACAAGAAGGCTAGGAGGTCGGGTCTAGTCCCTTCCTCTAGCACATCCGGAGCGACTACAGTCCAAACCCTGGATGAATGCTTTGTGTGTGGAAAGCCGGGGCACTATGCCCGGGATTGTTGGTTTGGACGCCCAATGTCCAAAGAGAAGTCAGGGGCAATATCTGAGGAGAAGGGAAAGGCGGTGGCGTTCGTCACACCGCTGTTTACTCCGGTCCAACTGGGAATGGACAGCCTTGGCCAGCAGGAGGCCGTATGGCCAACCGTCGGGAAGACAGGTATGGTGTAATTGATAGCAATTTAGCTTCTTATACCTGCCACCCTTTTGCGTGTTAGCTTAGGACTGGAGGTTCTAGGCTTTGTTTGGATTATTAGCAATCTGGCGAGAGCATTGTTCGACACGGGAGATTCGCGCACCTTTTGTCCAAGGGGTTTATATCATGTATTGAAGTACCTTCTTCGATGGCAAAGGACAAATTGGATGCGTTGTGGCGTTACGGATGTTCAATGCGCGCGAAAAGAGATTCTGTGTTGCAAGGTTACGGTTTAGGGGTCAGGGATTCGACATGCAAGCGTCGTTACTGCCATCATGGGAGGCTTTGAAGCCTGAGCCTACATTGGGTAGTATCTCGGGTATATTCCTGATGTGTTTCCCTGGAGTCCCTCCGTAGCGAGCAATCGATGTCGTGAGTGAGCTGGCGCCAGGTGCCAAATCTGGGTCATGCTCTCCTCATAGGCTAACGCCTAATGAGTTGGCAGAACTGAAAGTTCAATTTGAAGAGCGTATGGATCAAGGTTTTGTGCGTCCAAGTTTGTCGTCTTGGAGCACACCGGCCCTCTTCGTGTAGAAGAAGGACGGGAGTTTGCGGCTCTGAATCGTTTATGAAGAACTGAGCAAGTCGTTAAAAGAGATCAAGTACCCGATCCCAAGTATTGGCGATCTGTTTGATCATTTGGGTGGGTCATCGGTGTACTTAAAGTTGGAACTTAAGTCTGGTTACTATCAGATGAGAATCAAGGGAAGTGTTATCCCAAAGATAGCGTTCAACACAAGATATGGGCATTTCGAGTTTACGGTCATGCCGTTCGGGCTGACTAATGCGCCATCGATGTTCATGGATTTGATGAACAAAACGTTCAGGGAGTACTTAGACCATGTTGGGATCGTCTTTATTGACGACCTATTGGTGTGCTCGCAGTGCGAAGAAGATCGCCTCAAGCACCTGTGTTTGGTTTTGGAGACGCTAAGGAGGAACGAGCTATACGTAAAGTTCTCCAAAGGCGAGTTTTGGTTATCCTCAGTGGCATTCCTTGGTCACGTAGTTAGTGGGGAAGGTGTTGCGGTGGATCCGGCGTAGATTGTTGCGATACGAGAGTGGCCTGTGTTGTCTTTGGTAGAGGAAGTCCGGAGTTGCTGGGGCTTGCCGTCTATTACAGGCACTTCGTGGAGAACTTCTCGCGGATGGCACTACCTCTCACGACTTTGACAAGGAAAGATCGAAGTTTTGTGTGGGCGCATGTGTGTGCGCAAGCTTTTGAAAAGCTGAAAAGTCGGTTGACCACGGCGCCAGTGCTTAGTTCGCCGAGTGGGACCGAGGGCTTTGAGGTGTATAGCGACGCTTCGGGTAGCGGTTTGGGCTGCGTGTTGTTGCAGCATGGTAGCGTGATAGCGTATGGATCGCGTCAGCTAAAGGTGCATGAAAGAAATTATCCGGTGCACGACTTGGAGTTGGCGGCCGTGATATTTGCACTCAAGTTGTGGAGGCACTACCTATACGGAGTAAGGGTCGACATATACACCGATCACAAGAGCCTAAAATACTTGTTGGATCAAAAGGATCTCAATTTGAGGCAGAGGAGGTGGATGGAGTTCCTGGGGGACTACACCTTCAAAATACATTATGTACCCGGGAAGGGCAACGCAGTTGCGGATGCGCTGAGCCGCAGGGCTCCCGCCCGAGCCAACTGGTTGTCGGTGCATGATGAGCGGCTAGTGCGGGAGTTGGAGGAGCCTGAGATCTGTTGCGTGGACAAGCAGACGAGCGCCAAAGCAATGTTAAACTGGACAGAGGTGCAGTATGACCTGGCTGACCGGGTTCGGCAGGCATTGGAGTTAGATGACTCCATGAAAGAGCTTTTGGAGGCCGCTTTGGATGGGTCAAATTCCCAGTTCTCGGTAGAAGATGGGTTATTAAGGAAGGATCATCGTTTGTGCGTCCCAAGTGGGGGTAACCTCCGGGCGGAGTTGATGTACGAGGCTCATCATACCAAGTACTCAATCCACCCAGGGAGCACGAAGATGTATCGTGATCTCAAAAAGTTGTTTTGGTGGCCGGGGCTTAAGAAAGATGTGGCGTTGTACGTGGCTAAATGCCAAACGTGCGCCTTGGTGAAGGCGGAGTGCCAAAAGCCGGGAGGATTTCTGAAGTCCTTGCCTATACCGGAGTGGAAATTCGACGATATATCCATGGACTTTGTGCACGGGTTGCCAAGATCGCAGAAGGGGAACGACGCCATCTGGGTGATCGTAGATCGGCTAACTAAGGTGTCGCATTTCATTCCGCATAGGAAGGATGATCCAGTGGAGAAATTGGCAAAGTTGTACGTTGACAATATTGTCAGGCTGCATGGAGTGCCTCGTAGCATTGTGAGTGATCGCGATGGGCGGTTCACGTCAAATGATTGGAGGTTGGTGCAGCAGATGCTGGGGACAAAGTTAAAGTTCAGTACAGCTTTCCATCCGCAGACGGATGGGCAGACCGAGAGGGTCAATAGAACGATGGAGGACATGCTACGCATGTGTGTTCTGGATTTCGGTAAGCATTGGGAAGACCACCTTTATTTGGTGGAGTTCGCGTACAACAACAGCTACCAAGCGAGTATACAAATGGCGCCCTTCGAGGCCCTGTATGGTAGGAAGTGTCGCACGCCGTTATCATGGCTTGAAACGGGTGAGGCAAGGTTGTACAAGAAGCAGGAGGTGGAGAGTGCTACCTCGTTAGTGCGGATCATTCGGGAGCGCTTGTTGATCGCTCAGGACCGGCAAGCGAAGTATTACAATGCCAAGCACCGGAACGTGGAGTTCGCGGTAGGCGATTGGGTATATCTGAAAGTGAAGCCGTTCAAGGGGGTTTCGCGGGTGAGACGCTTGAAGAAGCTGAGCCCAAGATACCTTGGACCTTTTGAGGTTCTGGAGCGAGTCGGCGAAGCGGCTTACCGTTTGAGGCTATCGGAGGATTTGGGTGGTTTACATGATGTGTTCCACATTTCTATGTTGCGGAAGGCGGTGCAAGAGCCTTCGCAAGTGATCGCGGTTGATCAGGTGCCGGTTGAGGAAGGGTTGACAACGAAAGTCAAGCCCATATCTATTGAGGATTTCGAAGTCAAGCGGCTTCGGAACAAGGAAATCAGAATGGTGAAGGTCGTTGGGATAACTGCGGACGCGAGGAGCTCTCTTGGGAGCGAGAGAAGGCAATGCGCGAGGAGTACCCCGAGTTGTTCCCCTCAGGTACTCGTTATGTTTATTTTGTGTAGTCTCTGTTCTTAATTTCGGGACGAAATTCTCTTAAGGGGGAGGGAGTTGTAAGACCCCAACCTCGGAGATGATCGCGTTCGGGCACCGTTTTGAGGGTCAAAACGGTGTTGGGTGGAAAAATGGTCAACATGAATTTTGTTCGTCTCGACGAGATCTACAACTTTCATGTTGACCACTTTTCGATTTGAGGTCATCTCAGGGGCACACGGCCAGGCACACGGCCGTGTGCCTACCCGTGTTCAGTGGTCGAATGCGTTTTTGTGCAGTCTCGAGTCAGAGAAGGACACGGCCTGAGACACACGGCCGTGTCTCAAGCCGTGTGTGGGGCACACGGCCTCGAACACGGCGTGTCAAGACCCGTGTCGATCGGCGAATGAGCTACACGGCCAGACACACGGCCGTGTGTCAAGCCGTGTTCGGCCCAGTTTTTGGGATTTTGGATCTAATCTCGGCCGTTCGTTCCCTTGGATCTGGATCCGACGGTGGGGGATGCTCCTGGGGGGTTATTAGTCGGGAAATGGGGGGAGAAACCCTCATTTTCACTTTGAGTTTCTCTTTCTTCATCTTAGAGAGAGGGGAGAACTCCTTTGGTGGTGTGAGCCCAAATTCCGGCCGCCGACGGAGCACCGATTCGCGATCCGAGTCCGGATCCTCGAAGGCAAGGGCGAGGCGAAGCTTTCCATCCGGCTACATCTTCATGGCGCCGCGGAAAAATGCGAGGGTAACGATTCTCTTCTTGAGCATGTGAAGCTCTTCTTCCTTTGCATGGGAAAACCCCTCTCCCGCGAGTGTGTGGCGAGATCGTGGTATTCCTTGGGGTAGATAAGTAAAGTCCCCTTGTTAGAGTCCGGAATCGTAGTACGGACATAGGCATGTTGTGTGAAGCCTACCCGGACGTGTGTTCCGGATCGGTGATGTTTTGCTATGCATATTTTAGCCGGAGAAGACTCCGAGCGTTGTGGTTGTTTTCGGGTTGCTATGCGGTAGAATGCATCAGGGAATCTTGGGGATTAACCCCGAGGTGCACCCGGAAATCTGGGCGGAAACGAAGTTCTGCCATCTCGGTGGCCTGGGTGCCAGCCGGGAACATAGCGGGGCTATGTATCATGTTTGATTGCGGCAGGGAGCCTTGGGGATGAAACCCGAGGTGCACCCGGAAATCTTGGACGGAAATGTAGTTCTGTCATATCGGTGGCCTGGGAGCCAACCGGGTACTTAGCAGGGCTAAGTACCGTGTTTGATCGTTATTTGGGACTGGGGAAAGCTTAGTCCGCGCCAAAGGGCCAAATGGCAGTGGCGGAGTGAGCAACGGACTAGTAGCCCTCTACCCGCTCCACCTGCTCGGTTAAAGCGACCTAAAGTTTACGTGGGACTTACTGAGATTTGGAGATCGAGTCTAGGCTGCGGCTGAGAAGACTAAATGCTCACAAAGATTGCCATCCTGGGGGTGGTGGTGGAGTCGAGGACCGGACGGGGTTCGGACTGGCTTCGCCGAGTAAGTGCCCTGAGAGCACGGGGTGTACGGTCGTGAGAGCGTGCACCTATGTTGAGATGCTTGTTTGGCTGTGTTGTGTGTTTTGCTAACAAGTGCAGGGAAGAAGCTTTGCCGCCCCGGTTTGGGGGCGGAATCGTTATAATTTGGTCAGCATTGCTGACCGTTGCCTTTGTCTACCACCGTGCGGTGGGTTGTTGCTTGCAGGTGCTGCGGAGCCGAGAGGTAAATAGCGGGCTAAAGCCCAAGTTGCTGTGCTGGCCCTCGAAGGCCTTGTTTTGAGTGTTTTACCTCTTGTACTCATGTGTGGCCGGCCTGCGTGCCGAGGTTTGGAAGACACTACTTTGTTAAGTGAACATTGTAAGGCCTTAAGGCCAGTTCTCTTTTGTGTATGTACTCATTCCTGGGTTGTAGTGGACATTCATGCTTTTTGGCAGGGTTCTTATTCTTTTGCAACTTAATTAAATTTGCTTCCGCTAGGTGTTGTGTAGGACGCTCTGATTAGTTGTATGGTTTCAACGCGTAACCAACCGGTCTGTCCGTAGTATATGGCGTCGGGCCCCGGCCGGACCTACTGTTATATGCTATGTGACGGATAGGGGTGTTACAAAACAGCAGGGGTTATTATATATGAAAATAACCTTTGATTTATAAACTTGCCCACACAAGCTTATAGACCAAGGGGTCGTTTTGCGGGTCCCAATGTATAAGCGTCCCATTCCACTTATACTTTAGGTGTCAAGGTTGTTATGAATGATTATGATATGCGACTATATGGTGGGTATGTTATGTCATGCAGTGCAACTCACACACCCGACTCTGTGCACACAGACCTTTAGTTCCCCCTTTCGGAGCCGTTACCTCCCAGGATACCTCTGTAGTGGCAAACGGAAGCGGTGGGTTGGGCCTCTCCCACCTCCAAAACCAGTAAAGCACACTGGTCTGACCTATCGTACGCCCTCAACGCCTGGTGCACGAGGCGGACTCCTGCGTACTCTTGCCGACTGGTCCGCCGGACTTCTGTTGGCGAAGTGCTAACCACCTCGCCGAGTCAACGATATCGGTGTCGGTGCAATCGAACTCCCCGATATCTAAAGACCCACCACCTTAACTTTCCTATCTTATGCACATGCAAGTTTAATCGCAAACAAACAGAACCGAGCCGAAGCTCCCCGGACCAAAACGTCCGTCTCCAAATAGAACCGAGCCGAAGCTCCCTGGACCAACCGTCCATCTCCAAACCAACCGAGCCGAAGCTCCCCGGACCATCCGTCCGTTTCCAACCCAACCGAGCCGAAGCTCCCCGGACCATCCGTCCGTTTCCAACCCAACCTTCTGTGCCAACAGTGTTGTGAAGAGTGCAGCCCTAGTTACTAAGTTACTCTTGTCGATTTGTTATTACAGTTTACGTTAGCCCAGGACTGCCCCCGGTATACCCCGTGAAGGGCTCTCAAGGGGCACTAGGAACCAAGACGGTGCATTACGGCCCGAAGTTCCCTTTCGCAAGGCACTTATTATTATTGGTTGTTTTCCCTTAGCCCGATTCCCTTCTCATATTACGATAGACTATCCTAGGGTGATTTTTAAACCTTCCACTCCTCGGGAAAAGCGATCTTTCGCCAAACCCGAGCACCTCTTAACTCTAACTATCACCACTACTCACTACTCTTTATATCTTCATCAGATCATGTTTTATTGCATTTCACAATTTACTAAATGCAGACCGACCTAGGCTACATGTCGAACCGGTTATGCAAGGATCGATTACTCATCCAAATGCCCTAAACTATTTACTGGAGACTTATCTTGGTATAAATAACCTAAATCCAGAAAATGGAAATTTTCCTAATTTATTTGGCATTTAATTAAATTCCTCGAAAATCTCAAGGGCCACCGGTTTGAACATGAACTATCCTAATTATTCATGCAAGATGTCCAGCAAATTTATGATAATTAGTAGGCTATCTCAGAAGGCTAAACCCTAAGTATCATCATTTTTCTATCATCAAAATGACATGTAAACTATTTTGGAATTAATCTCTAATTTCTATAGTTTATGAATCAAGTACAGTAAATGTTCTTCCGAAAATTCTAAATAAATTATGACATGATAATTAAGGCCTAAAATTAGCACTGGCCAAGTTTCATAATTTTCCAGCAAGTATTTTATCCATAATTAATTTTTAAACATAAAAGCCCTTCCAATCTTTTGTGAATAATGTACTAGATTTACTCATCATAAAATTCTATAAAAATTCAGGGATCAATGTTCTACTAGTCAAGATCTAAATCCAGAATTTTAACTAATTATAATTAATGTAAAGCCTCCAAATAATTGAAACAACAAATTGGGCTAATAGTTCTTTAACACATGAAGTATAATATAAATTAATCATAAAATTCCAGAAAAATTACCATAAGTCTAATACATCCTAAAACTCCCTCCTCCCGAGTTTCATAATTTTTGGATTAGCTTTAGTGCTTAAAATAACTAAATTACGTTTCCATCCTAATCCTACATCTCAACTTGTGAGGTACCTAACTACCTCCAAATCCATCACTATCTCAACCAGAGGGTTTTCATCATATCATCCCCCTCTCCTCCAAATTTCAAGGGCATACAAGAGCTTTTGCTCCTATGTCCTTCACAAACCTCAAACTCCCACCCGTTGGAGTTGAGCCAATCTCTCAGGGTAAAATCCACCCTAAGCCACACCATGATACCCAAGAGGGTAGACATAGTCCCAACAAATCAGTGGCCAACTCATCAGCCTCTTTTGAGGAGATTTGTCCACTCCACCCCCAATCGTACTTTTCCCCAAAGTACCCTCGCCAAGACCTATCTAGGACTTGATACTTCCCTATTCAAAACTCGACCATTCGAGTTGAAATTTTGTACAGATCTTAATATTGATGCCAGGGACCACCACCCAAAATTTGGGGGAGTTTGGACTTAATTTCATCCCCTAATTAATTTTATATTGTTTATTAAATTTTTACAAAAACTTTAGGCAAAAGTTCTCCAAAAATTCTCATTTTTGGACAGCCTCTCGATGTACATATTATAGACCTCCGGTCCAAATTTCAAGTCATTTGGACCTGTTATGAACCGTAGGCAACCGATTCAATTTCTGGTTAGCCTAGGTCTTGATCCCACCAAAATGAGTGCTGTGGTCAAACCACTCACCCAAATTGAATAAAATCAATTTTATATTAAAGTAGACCCAGAGGGCTACAACTTTTGTGTCTGGTCATTTTTCCTAATTCGGCCTCTAAGTGCCTCATTTTGCAGCCTTAAAATATACTAAACCGAGCATATTTTTCCTTATAAAATTATTTACATAATTTATAAATATAAAACGATTTATAAAAAATTGACCAGACAGTGTTGGAGGAAGGACAGAGGACAGATGCGTGGGCGGAGCCGATGTTCCGAGCTTTGGAGGAAGGTTCGACAGGAGATTATTCCCTGAGAGATGGTTTGCTCCACTTCAGAGGCAGAGTATATATACCCGCAGGAGGCCAGATCCGAGAGGATATCTTGACGGAGGCGCATTGTAGCCGGTACTCCGTGCACCCGGGGATCACAAAGATGACCGCTGATCTGAAGAGGACGATGTTTTGGCCAGGCATGAAGAAGGACATTACGTACTTCGTGACCCATTGCGAGGCGTGTCAGTTGGTGAAGGCGGAGTGCAGGAACCCCGCAGGACTGTTGCAGCCACTCCCGGTGCCGGAGTGGAAGTTTGACGACATAGCGATGGATTTTATACATGGTCTTCCCCGGTCTCGGACGGGGAACGACTCGATTTGGGTGATTGTCGATCGTTTGACGAAGGTGGCCCGCTTTATACCGATCAGGAAGGATGACTCGGTGGGAGTGCTGGTACGGAAGTTTGTGGAGCAGTATGTCCGATATCATGGCGTGCCCCGGACGATAGTGTCGGACCGCGATGGACGGTTTACATCCAGGGAGTGGCGGTCAGTGCAGGCATATTTGGGCATCCGGTTGACTTTTAGCACGGCCTTCCACCCTCAGACGGACGGGCAAACCGAGCGCACCAACCGGACCTTGGAGGACTTACTACGGCTGTGTATACTGGACCGAGGGGAGCCGTGGGAGAAGATGTTACCGTTGGTCGAGTTCTCCTACAATAATAGCTACCAGTCCAGCATCAGGATGGCGCCTTATGAGGCCTTGTATGGAAGGAAATGTAGGACCCCGCTTTCCTGGGTTCAGGACGAGGATCCGAAGTTGCTGGGATCGGATTTCGTTGAAGATACCGAGGCTCAGGTGAGACTGATCAGAGATAGAATGTTGGAGGCGCAGAGCAGGCAGGCTAAATACTATGACGCTCGGCATCGTCAGGTGGAGTTCCGGGTAGGAGATCGAGTGTTCTTGAAGATCCGGCCCATGCACGGAGTCTCACGGGTGCGCGGTCGGAGGAAGAAACTCAGCCCTAGGTATATGGGCCCTTACCGGATCCTGGAGCGGATCGGACCCTTAGCCTACAGGCTAGAGTTGCCACCAGAGCTGGCAGCTCTACACGACGTCTTCCACATCTCTTCGCTGAGAAGGGCTCTACTACGCCCGGAGCAGCGAATTTTGACCACAGAAGGGCCGGTAGCTTCAGACCGATCTGTTCACTTGGAGCCGGTTCGGATCGATGACAAAGGAGTGCGGATCTTGCGCCGCAAGAAGATTCCCTTAGTCAAGGTTCTGTGGAGAAATCACGGTCAGGAGGAGCACACCTGGGAACCGCAGGATCTGATGAGGCAAAGATACCCGGAGTTGTTCAGTCAGGTACATCTCACCACCTCTCGGTATACTATAAACTGCCTTCTTGTTTTGGAATGTTAAGACTAGACAAGGGAAATCTAGGACCTAGGCATGCACACTTAATCAGAATGGTAGGGGCTAATCTTTTGTTTATTGGGGAGATTGTCTTCGTTATCAAACGAACGGTCGCCTGAACCCAATAGAAAGATCGAATGGGATGTTACAAGATTAATTTATTCCGATAGAAATCCCCGTAGGCTCAACCTCAAATTCGGGGACGAAATTTTTGTTTTGTTTATTGGAATTGTAACATCCCATTTCCGGCTAGACCCCTAGGAGTCAGATTGGTCGTGACGGAACCCTAGGAATCCCAAGATTGGAAATAAAGCGACTAATATTGCGGGTCACAGGTTGGTCACGCCCGTGACCGGCCCGTCACGCCCGTGACCTGGGCGTGTCTACTTCGACGATCGTCGATCTCCACGAGACGATCGTCGAACGCGCTGTCTGGGCATGTCACGCCCGTGACCATGAGTGTCACGCCCGTGACCTAGGGCGTGACCAGCCTTCGACGATCGTCGACCTCAATTCGACGATCGTCGGGCTCGAAACTTACCGTTCGGGCATGTCACGCCCGTGACCTGGAGGTCACGCCCGTGACCTAGGGCGTGACCAGCCTTCGACGATCGTCGACCTCAGTTCGACGATCGTCGAGCCAGAAATTTACCGTCCGGGCATGTCACGCCCGTGACCTAGAGGTCACGCCCGTGACCTAGGGCGTGACCAGCGTTCGACGACCGTCGATCTCAAATCGACGATCGTCGACCATATTTAACCGCCCGACGCTGTCACGCCCGTGACACAGGTGTCACGCCCGTGACTACCGATCGACGATCGTCGATCTCAGTTCGGCGATCGTCGAACCCAGAATGGGCTACCCGGGCCTGTCACGCCCGTGACCTATGTGTCACGCCCGTGACTTTGGCCGAAACGACGGTTCAGACCCGAAATTATTCCAACACGCGTGGTAATAAATGCTGGTGTGGGAAGTTACACCAGGAGTAACTACCGGCCGTTTTCCTTCTGAAATTATATAATAAATGAGGAAAAGGTGGTCCAATAGAAAACCGCCAGCTGGACACACCTGTTCAGTTCTGCCGTTTCTTATCTCTTCACCGTAACCGAAACGTTAAGGAGTGAACTTCATGGCCATAATGGCTTAAACCATTCGCCTTCCCACCTTCCTGTTTATAAAAGCCCACTTGGACAAGAGGAGAGGGTTTACACGCTCAAGCAAACCAAGCAGATCCTTGTTCTTGCTGTAAAGAGGAGTTCAGCAATGCCACCACCGCGCCATGGCACCTCGTCGCTCTTCTCGCCTCCAAACCGCGAACAAGGTCCTCCTCTACTCCTTCTTTTTCATGGGTAGATCTTAGGATTCTTAGAAAGGAGGTTCGCGCTCAACGGAGCCGGATCCATCTCTCGTTTTCATGGAAAAACCATGAAAAAGATATTTTGAGTTCGCCGGAAACCGCCACCTCCGGCGGCCAAACCACCGCCGACCGCTAGCCATCGCCTCAACGGAGGTGGTGGTGGTGGTGGCTGGCCAGGGAAGTGACCGGACGGCCGGCAACGGATCACGGAATGCTTACAGGAAAAATGATTTTTTTTTCCTGTGTCTGTTCGGGTTCATGAAGAAGATGAACAGTAAATCGTTTTATATTTATAAATTATGTAAATAATTTTATAAGGAAAAATATGCTCGGTTTAGTATATTTTAAGGCTGCAAAATGAGGCACTTAGAGGCCGAATTAGGAAAAATGACCAGACACAAAAGTTGTAGCCCTCTGGGTCTACTTTAATATAAAATTGATTTTATTCAATTTGGGTGAGTGGTTTGACCACAGCACTCATTTTGGTGGGATCAAGACCTAGGCTAACCAGAAATTGAATCGGTTGCCTACGGTTCATAACAGGTCCAAATGACTTGAAATTTGGACCGGAGGTCTATAATATGTACATCGAGAGGCTGTCCAAAAATGAGAATTTTTGGAGAACTTTTGCCTAAAGTTTTTGTAAAAATTTAATAAACAATATAAAATTAATTAGGGGATGAAATTAAGTCCAAACTCCCCCAAATTTTGGGTGGTGGTCCCTGGCATCAATATTAAGATCTGTACAAAATTTCAACTCGAATGGTCGAGTTTTGAATAGGGAAGTATCAAGTCCTAGATAGGTCTTGGCGAGGGGTACTTTGGGGAAAAGTACGATTGGGGGTGGAGTGGACAAATCTCCTCAAAAGAGGCTGATGAGTTGGCCACTGATTTGTTGGGACTATGTCTACCCTCTTGGGTATCATGGTGTGGCTTAGGGTGGATTTTACCCTGAGAGATTGGCTCAACTCCAACGGGTGGGAGTTTGAGGTTTGTGAAGGACATAGGAGCAAAAGCTCTTGTATGCCCTTGAAATTTGGAGGAGAGGGGGATGATATGATGAAAACCCTCTGGTTGAGATAGTGATGGATTTGGAGGTAGTTAGGTACCTCACAAGTTGAGATGTAGGATTAGGATGGAAACGTAATTTAGTTATTTTAAGCACTAAAGCTAATCCAAAAATTATGAAACTCGGGAGGAGGGAGTTTTAGGATGTATTAGACTTATGGTAATTTTTCTGGAATTTTATGATTAATTTATATTATACTTCATGTGTTAAAGAACTATTAGCCCAATTTGTTGTTTCAATTATTTGGAGGCTTTACATTAATTATAATTAGTTAAAATTCTGGATTTAGATCTTGACTAGTAGAACATTGATCCCTGAATTTTTATAGAATTTTATGATGAGTAAATCTAGTACATTATTCACAAAAGATTGGAAGGGCTTTTATGTTTAAAAATTAATTATGGATAAAATACTTGCTGGAAAATTATGAAACTTGGCCAGTGCTAATTTTAGGCCTTAATCATCATGTCATAATTTATTTAGAATTTTCGGAAGAACATTTGCTGTACTTGATTCATAAACTATAGAAATTAGAGATTAATTCCAAAATAGTTTACATGTCATTTTGATGATAGAAAAAATTATGATACTTAGGGTTTAGCCTTCTGAGATAGCCTACTAATTATCATAAATTTGCTGGACATCTTGCATGAATAATTAGGATAGTTCATGTTCAAACCGGTGGCCCTTGAGATTTTCGAGGAATTTAATTAAATGCCAAATAAATTAGGAAAATTTCCATTTTCTGGATTTAGGTTATTTATACCAAGATAAGTCTCCAGTAAATAGTTTAGGGCATTTGGATGAGTAATCGATCCTTGCATAACCGGTTCGACATGTAGCCTAGGTCGGTCTGCATTTAGTAAATTGTGAAATGCAATAAAACATGATCTGATGAAGATATAAAGAGTAGTGAGTAGTGGTGATAGTTAGAGTTAAGAGGTGCTCGGGTTTGGCGAAAGATCGCTTTTCCCGAGGAGTGGAAGGTTTAAAAATCACCCTAGGATAGTCTATCGTAATATGAGAAGGGAATCGGGCTAAGGGAAAACAACCAATAACAATAAGTGCCTTGCGAAAGGGAACTTCGGGCCGTAATGCACCGTCTTGGTTCCTAGTGCCCCTTGAGAGCCCTTCACGGGGTATACCGGGGGCAGTCCTGGGCTAACGTAAACTGTAATAACAAATCGACAAGAGTAACTTAGTAACTAGGGCTGCACTCTTCACAACACTGTTGGCACAGGAAGGTTGGGTTGGAAACGGACGGATGGTCCGGGGAGCTTCGGCTCGGTTGGGTTGGAAACGGACGGATGGTCCGGGGAGCTTCGGCTCGGTTGGTTTGGAGACGGACGGTTGGTCCAGGGAGCTTCGGCTCGGTTCTATTTGGAGACGGACGTTTTGGTCCGGGGAGCTTCGGCTCGGTTCTGTTTGTTTGCGATTAAACTTGCATGTGCATAAGATAGGAAAGTTAAGGTGGTGGGTCTTTCGATATCGGGGAGTTCGATTGCACCGACACCGATATCGTTGACTCGGCGAGGTGGTTAGCACTTCGCCAACAGAAGTCCGGCGGACCAGTCGGCAAGAGTACGCAGGAGTTCGCCTCGTGCACCAGGCGTTGAGGGCGTACGATAGGTCAGACCAGTGTGCTTTACTGGTTTTGGAGGTGGGCGAGGCCCAACCCACCGCTTCCGTTTGCCACTACGGAGGTATCCTGGGAGGTAACGGCTCCGAAAGGGGGAACTAAAGGTCTGTGTGCACAGAGTCGGGTGTGTGAGTTGCACTGCATGACATAACATACCCACCATATAGTCGCATATCATAATCATTCATAACAACCTTGACACCTAAAGTATAAGTGGAATGGGACGCTTATACATTGGGACCCGCAAAACGACCCCTTGGTCTATAAGCTTGTGTGGGCAAGTTTATAAATCAAAGGTTATTTTCATATATAATAACCCCTGCTGTTTGATAACCGACACCCCAAGGTATAAGTGGTATGGGACACTTATACGATGGGAGCCTTGCAAAAGATCCCTTGCTTATGTGTTCTCGCATAAGTGAAGGTTTAAATTCATTTAATTGCTTTTCTTACTGCTAGACCTATTACAACAACTATATTAACTGCTCACCTAATACAACTTACTAGATTAGTTTCCGCTGCCATCTGTTTTCATGTTTAATCTCTACCTTCATGTCCTTCCCTTTCTTCCTCTCCGCTCGGTACCTAGGAGCCATGGGGGGGAAGGGGTAGGGGATGATAGGGCTTAGTCTTTATGACTAACGGTTTTTGAACCGCATCATTTAGGGGATCGTGGAGCCCAGCATGGAGGAGCAGCCCCAGAGATCGGTGCGCCTAGAGATGGGGCAGTCTAGCTCCGGAGTTCACACCGCCGGGACCGTGAGTCTCGATCCTTGAGTAGTTTCTAGTGTTTGCTTCCGCATGAGTGATATTGTAGTGAGGATATTTTGTACCGGGCATAAGCCCGTAATTATATTACTCTGATGTTTCTGTAGACACTCCCTTCGTGGAGCTCTCTTATTTATATATGTGATTTTATTATTGTGGACTGTTTACTATTACTTCAATAATTGTGCTACTTCTGTGATCGATTTGGCCGGCAGAATCGGCGCCTTGTGGTGATGACCCTTCAGGACGTGGAGGTGTCACCGCAAAGCGGCGGTTCTGGGCCTAAGACCCCGGTGGTTGAAAAAGAAAAAAAAGGGGGTCTTACAAGTGGTATCAGAGGGAGGTTTCGATCCTCCGACCTGTGGGTTATGGGCCCACCACGCTTCCGCTGCGCCACTCTGATACCACTTGTAACTATGAAGTTCTTTCAACTCTCAACACCAATTGAGCTGCAGCTCAATTATAACGGTCCAGGCCCGCCAACCCCTAAAAATTGATAAATTTCGACCACTTTGTAAGACCCCTTTTTTTTTTTTTTTTGAAAACCCGGGGTCTTATGCCCAGAACCGCCGCTTTGCGGTGACACCTTCGCACCCGGGAAGGTCGCCACTACAACGCGCCGATTCTGCCGGCCTTTTCGATCACAATAAGTAGCAAGCAAGAGAGAAGCAAGTCCACCAAAAGAGATTATCACATAAAATAAAACTCCACGAAGGGAGTGTCCACAGAAAATCATCAGAGTATAAATAGTCTGCAAATAAAAGGGCTCATGCCCGGTACATCAAGTCCTCACTACAAAATCACTCAAAGCGGAAGCAAAACTAAATCTCTACTAAAGGGCCGGGACTCACAGTCCCCGTAGTCTGGACTCCCGTGCTAGACTGTCCCATCTCCAAGCGTACCGGCCTCCTGGGCTGCTCCTCCATGCTGGGCTCCGCGATCCCCTAAAATGATATGGTTCGAAAACCGTTAGTCTAAAAGACTAAGTCCTATCATCCCCCACCCCTTCCCCCACGCTCTAAGGCACCGGGCGGAGAGGAAGAAAGGGGAGGACATGAAAGTGGAGAGTAGTCAAAAGCAGATGACGGTGAACCTAACTAGCAAGTTATGACATGGGAGCAATATAAATGTTGTAATAGGTATAACAGAAAGGAAGTAAGTAAGAAATTAAACTTTTGCTTATGTGAGTACACATAGGCCAAGGGGTCTTTTGCAAGGCTCCCATCGTATAAAGTGTCCCATACCACTTATACGTTGGGGGTGTCGGTTATCAAACAGCAGCATATATATATTGAAATTAACCTTTGATTTATAAACTTGCCCACACAAGCTTATAGACCAAGGGGTCGTTTTGCAAGTCCTAAAGTATAAGCGTCCCATTCCACTTATACTTTAGGTGTCAAGGTTGTTATGAATGATTATGATATGCAACTATATGGTGGGTATGTTATGTCATGCAGTGCAACTCACCCACCCAACTTTGTGTACACAAACCTTTAGTTCCCCCTTTCTGGAGATAACTCCCAGGATACTCCCGTAGTGGCAGACGGAAGCGGTGGGTTGGGCCTCGCCCACCTCAAAACCAGTAAAAGCACTACTGGTCTGACCTATCGTACGCCCTCAACGCCTGGTGCACGAGGCGGACTCCTGCGTACTCTTGCCGACTGGTCCGCCGGACTTAACCTTGGCTTAGTGCTAGTCACCTTGCCGAGTCAACGATATCGGTGTCGGTGCAATCGAACTCCCCGATATCGAGAACCCACCACCTTAATCCTTCCTATTTTTGTGCACATGCAGTAGTTTAATATATAACAATTTAAAGTGTCAAACTCCCGGGCTAAACCGTCTGTATTAACCACGTCCGAGACCAAATTCCCCGGACTAAACCGTCCGGCTCATCTCCAGACTCCATCCCTTAGAACACCACGGAACAGCGCCCCCTTGAACACCTCGGGACGACTTAACCATTACCAACCCTAACTAATGAGTGTGTGCAATGTGAATCCCTATTAGGCTAATTACTCTTTCGTTTGTTTTAAGATTTATGTTAGCCCAGGATTGCCCCCGGCATACCCCGTGAAGGGCTCTCAAGGGCACTAGGAACCAAGACGGCGGCATTACGGCCCGAAGTTCCCTTTCGCAAGGCACTTATTGTTATTGGTTGTCTACCCTTTACCCAATCCCTTTTTAATGTTATAATGAATCTAACCCTAGTGTATTTGACTCTTCCACTCCTAGGGCAAGACGATCTTTCGTCTACCCCGAGCACCTCCTATGCTAGCCAAACACATCTTTACTCATCATAATCTCCAATGATGAATCCCATGCTCATTTTCCCAAGCCTATAAGGTACAAAACTCCACCCTTATATCCAAGTCTCATACTAACACTGTTCATGCCTTTTTCACACCAGACATACCCTTCTACCCTATACGTTGCCCATGATAGAACGTCCATTAAATTCTCTTCCAAAACCCTTGTAATAATTACTGGGAATCTACCATGTCATAATATGCCTAAATCCAGAAAATTATAAATTTTCCTAATTAAATTGATAATTAATTAATTTTCCAAATAATTGACCATGGGTGATAATGAACATGAACTACATGATCCACTCAAGTATTGGTCATCCAAAAATTATAGTTACTGTATAACAGTGAATTATTACTAAATATTAACTCCCATGATTTTACAAATAGTATTTATCCTCTAATTAAATTATTCATCGAAATTCCACAATTCATATTTAATGAAGGAAGTACAACAATTAATCATCATAAAATTATGTAAAAATTACAGAGCCTTGATAATCATCAGAAAAGTCATCTGACCAAAAATAATAATTTTATTTGCATTTAATATACCAAATTGAATTTATCTAAATTTTTATGGGCAATAACATTTAATGAAGAAACCCCTAAATTTATAATTCAAATAATTCCATAAAAATTCACTGAGATGTAATATGATATTAAAACTCCTCTGACTAAATTTCACAAACTTTAAATGACTGGTTACTTCATAAATAATTCCTAAGTAAAAATCTCTATTTGCTAAGTTGTGAAGGAAGTACTCTAATTATTATCCCATAAATCATGATAAAATTTCCAGAGGTTTAATATATCCTACAAACATGATGTACACAATTTCATTAAAATCTAAATCATATTACCACATAAATTATTTCTCCCAAGATTCTACAATTATGTACTTTTGTTAAGATACACATATGAAAACTTATTTAAATTTCATGAAACAACAACTACTGTTCAATATATCAAAATTAACATCCTCTATCATAATTTTACATGAACCTAAAATCCTTTGACTCATCATCCATTCCATAAGATATAAAGACCTAATTTTGTATAATTAGAATTAAGTGATGTGACTAAGTACCCATACCATGCAACTCCTTCCTAGGGCATAATTCCACCCCTAGAACATCATGGACTAAACTCTAGATCCATACAAAGTCATAAAACCCTATGTCCTTCACAAACCCCATAGATCAACCCTTAAGGTTTGAACTTGGATCCTAGGGCAAACCCACCCCAAACCATCTCAAATTCCATGAGGGGGTGTTTTATCTGTCCATGGGGCTCTGGCCAAAATCCCAACCCATTTGGGTGAGAATTGGACCCACCATGCCCCAACAACCCCTTGCCCTAATTTTCCCCTTTAAGGACCAATCTTTGATCACATCAAAACCCAATCATTTCAAACTCAATTGGGCTGAAATTTTTATCACAGCTAAATGATAACCCTAAAAACATGCCTCCAAAATTTTGGAGAATTTTGAGGTGATTTGACCCTTCAACTACCTTACCCTAGCTTCTCTAGGTTTAGGGCAAAACCCTAGGTTAAACTTCTTTAAATGGGTTCCAATTTTTACAGGAGCTAGGTCTAGGTGAGATTAAGCCCCTGTCCAAAATTCAAAGTATTTGGACCAAGGGTTAGGTGTGGGGAATTTTTCAAAGATTTGCCCTATTTGTAGGACCTACCCTAGAAAAATGACCCTACAGGTCAGAATACTTGTCCTAAAATTTTCCATAACATATCAAACTGTAGATAATTAAAAAGCCTACAATATTCATGTTGATCATTTTTGATGAACATGCCCCTAAAGGGCCTAAATAATTTTTAGAAGAAAACTACCCTAGTTGTAGGACATACCCTTACTAAAAAGGCTCTACAGGGAAGTCCCCTCATCCAATTTTTCACCACTACATATCAAATTGTAGGTATTCAAAAGACCTACAACTTTCATGTTATACACTTTTTCGGTAGATGCCCAGAAGGGGCCTAAATTCCTTCTACAGTGAACTGTTTTATTAAAATACAGAAAAATCTGAAAATATGGGTTGCACGAATCTTAAAGCAAGATCCAACGGAGGCTGTTCATCTTCTCCGATTGAGCCGAAAATAGACCCGCGCAGGTGGTTTTTGCGGCCCATTTCCCGGCGGCCTGAGGCGGCGCCACCACCGGGAAACATCACCCATTTGTTCCCGGTGGTGGGGGCTATCCATGGCCGGAGCTAGGGTGGCCGGAGGTGGCGGCGCCGCCCTACCCGAGAGCTCCAAAAGTCCATGAAAAATGGCAAATTTCTGAAATTTTGAAGCTTGGCTCCGGTTCGTTTGGGCATGAAATCAACTTTTAAACATTCCTAGGATCTAAGCATGAGAGAAGGAGAGGAGGAGGACCTTTAACCGAGCTTGTCGGCGAGTGCGGTGGTGGTGCGCCATGACCGGCGGTGGAGCTTTCCGATGCTTGCAAACTCACTACCAATCAGCCCGGTTTCTTCTGTTAAAGGGTGGAAACGAATTATCTTGGCCTAAGGAAGCTTTTAAAAGCATCAAATGGGGGAGAGGGAGGGTGTAGGCTTGATGGCCATTAATGGCCATTAAGATAAATTTCGGCCATTGTTAAAAACCCTTGAAATTCACCTCCCCTTGGTCCCAATACATTTGGAAACTCCTAAAAACTGATAGAGTTGCCACCAGGCTAGGAAGTTACTCTTGTCGATTTGTTATTACAGTTTACGTTAGCCCAGGACTGCCCCCGGTATACCCCGTGAAGGGCTCTCAAGGGGCACTAGGAACCAAGACGGTGCATTACGGCCCGAAGTTCCCTTTCGCAAGGCACTTATTGTTATTGGTTGTCTACCCTTTACCCAATCCCTTTTTAATGTTATAATGAATCTAACCCTAGTGTATTTGACTCTTCCACTCCTAGGGCAAGACGATCTTTCGTCTACCCCGAGCACCTCCTATGCTAGCCAAACACATCTTTACTCATCATAATCTCCAATGATGAATCCCATGCTCATTTTCCCAAGCCTATAAGGTACAAAACTCCACCCTTATATCCAAGTCTCATACTAACACTGTTCATGCCTTTTTCACACCAGACATACCCTTCTACCCTATACGTTGCCCATGATAGAACGTCCATTAAATTCTCTTCCAAAACCCTTGTAATAATTACTGGGAATCTACCATGTCATAATATGCCTAAATCCAGAAAATTATAATTTTTCCTAATTAAATTGATAATTAATTAATTTTCCAAATAATTGACCATGGGTGATAATGAACATGAACTACATGATCCACTCAAGTATTGGTCATCCAAAAATTATAGTTACTGTATAACAGTGAATTATTACTAAATATTAACTCCCATGATTTTACAAATAGTATTTATCCTCTAATTAAATTATTCATCGAAATTCCACAATTCATATTTAATGAAGGAAGTACAACAATTAATCATCATAAAATTATGTAAAAATTACAGAGCCTTGATAATCATCAGAAAAGTCATCTGACCAAAAATAATAATTTTATTTGCATTTAATATACCAAATTGAATTTATCTAAATTTTTATGGGCAATAACATTTAATGAAGAAACCCCTAAATTTATAATTCAAATAATTCCATAAAAATTCACTGAGATGTAATATGATATTAAAACTCCTCTGACTAAATTTCACAAACTTTAAATGACTGGTTACTTCATAAATAATTCCTAAGTAAAAATCTCTATTTGCTAAGTTGTGAAGGAAGTACTCTAATTATTATCCCATAAATCATGATAAAATTTCCAGAGGTTTAATATATCCTACAAACATGATGTACACAATTTCATTAAAATACAAATCCTCTCCTTCTCTCATGCTTAGATCCTAGGAATGTTTAAAAGTTGATTTCATGCCCAAACGAACCGGAGCCAAGCTTCAAAATTTCAGAAATTTGCCATTTTTCATGGACTTTTGGAGCTCTCGGGTAGGGCGGCGCCGCCACCTCCGGCCACCCTAGCTCCGGCCATGGATAGCCCCCACCACCGGGAACAAATGGGTGATGTTTCCCGGTGGTGGCGCCGCCTCAGGCCGCCGGGAAATGGGCCGCAAAAACCACCTGCGCGGGTCTATTTTCGGCTCAATCGGAGAAGATGAACAGCCTCCGTTGGATCTTGCTTTAAGATTCGTGCAACCCATATTTTCAGATTTTTCTGTATTTTAATAAAATAGTTCACTGTAGAAGGAATTTAGGCCCCTTCTGGGCATCTACTGAAAAAGTGTATAACATGAAAGTTGTAGGTCTTTTGAATACCTACAATTTGATATGTAGTGGTGAAAAATTGGATGAGGGGACTTCCCTGTAGAGCCTTTTTAGTAAGGGTATGTCCTACAACTAGGGTAGTTTTCTTCTAAAAATTATTTAGGCCCTTTAGGGGCATGTTCATCAAAAATGATCAACATGAATATTGTAGGCTTTTTAATTATCTACAGTTTGATATGTTATGGAAAATTTTAGGACAAGTATTCTGACCTGTAGGGTCATTTTTCTAGGGTAGGTCCTACAAATAGGGCAAATCTTTGAAAAATTCCCCACACCTAACCCTTGGTCCAAATACTTTGAATTTTGGACAGGGGCTTAATATCACCTAGACCTAGCTCCTGTAAAAATTGGAACCCATTTAAAGAAGTTTAACCTAGGGTTTTGCCCTAAACCTAGAGAAGCTAGGGTAAGGTAGTTGAAGGGTCAAATCACCTCAAAATTCTCCAAAATTTTGGAGGCATGTTTTTAGGGTTATCATTTAGCTGTGATAAAAATTTCAGCCCAATTGAGTTTGAAATGATTGGGTTTTGATGTGATCAAAGATTGGTCCTTAAAGGGGAAAATTAGGGCAAGGGGTTGTTGGGGCATGGTGGGTCCAATTCTCACCCAAATGGGTTGGGATTTTGGCCAGAGCCCCATGGACAGATAAAACACCCCCTCATGGAATTTGAGATGGTTTGGGGTGGGTTTGCCCTAGGATCCAAGTTCAAACCTTAAGGGTTGATCTATGGGGTTTGTGAAGGACATAGGGTTTTATGACTTTGTATGGATCTAGAGTTTAGTCCATGATGTTCTAGGGGTGGAATTATGCCCTAGGAAGGAGTTGCATGGTATGGGTACTTAGTCACATCACTTAATTCTAATTATACAAAATTAGGTCTTTATATCTTATGGAATGGATGATGAGTCAAAGGATTTTAGGTTCATGTAAAATTATGATAGAGGATGTTAATTTTGATATATTGAACAGTAGTTGTTGTTTCATGAAATTTAAATAAGTTTTCATATGTGTATCTTAACAAAAGTACATAATCGTAGAATCTTGGGAGAAATAATTTATGTGGTAATATGATTTAGATTTTAATGAAATTGTGTACATCATGTTTGTAGGATATATTAAACCTCTGGAAATTTTATCATGATTTATGGGATAATAATTAGAGTACTTCCTTCACAACTTAGCAAATAGAGATTTTTACTTAGGAATTATTTATGAAGTAACCAGTCATTTAAAGTTTGTGAAATTTAGTCAGAGGAGTTTTAATATCATATTACATCTCAGTGAATTTTTATGGAATTATTTGAATTATAAATTTAGGGGTTTCTTCATTAAATGTTATTGCCCATAAAAATTTAGATAAATTCAATTTGGTATATTAAATGCAAATAAAATTATTATTTTTGGTCAGATGACTTTTCTGATGATTATCAAGGCTCTGTAATTTTTACATAATTTTATGATGATTAATTGTTGTACTTCCTTCATTAAATATGAATTGTGGAATTTCGATGAATAATTTAATTAGAGGATAAATACTATTTGTAAAATCATGGGAGTTAATATTTAGTAATAATTCACTGTTATACAGTAACTATAATTTTTGGATGACCAATACTTGAGTGGATCATGTAGTTCATGTTCATTATCACCCATGGTCAATTATTTGGAAAATTAATTAATTATCAATTTAATTAGGAAAAATTATAATTTTCTGGATTTAGGCATATTATGACATGGTAGATTCCCAGTAATTATTACAAGGGTTTTGGAAGAGAATTTAATGGACGTTCTATCATGGGCAACGTATAGGGTAGAAGGGTATGTCTGGTGTGAAAAAGGCATGAACAGTGTTAGTATGAGACTTGGATATAAGGGTGGAGTTTTGTACCTTATAGGCTTGGGAAAATGAGCATGGGATTCATCATTGGAGATTATGATGAGTAAAGATGTGTTTGGCTAGCATAGGAGGTGCTCGGGGTAGACGAAAGATCGTCTTGCCCTAGGAGTGGAAGAGTCAAATACACTAGGGTTAGATTCATTATAACATTAAAAAGGGATTGGGTAAAGGGTAGACAACCAATAACAATAAGTGCCTTGCGAAAGGGAACTTCGGGCCGTAATGCCGCCGTCTTGGTTCCTAGTGCCCCTTGAGAGCCCTTCACGGGGTATGCCGGGGGCAATCCTGGGCTAACATAAATCTTAAAACAAACGAAAGAGTAATTAGCCTAATAGGGATTCACATTGCACACACTCATTAGTTAGGGTTGGTAATGGTTAAGTCGTCCCGAGGTGTTCAAGGGGCGCTGTTCCGTGGTGTTTCTAAGGGATGGAGTCTGGAGATGAGCCGGACGGTTTAGTCCGGGGAATTTGGTCTCGGACGTGGTTAATACAGACGGTTTAGCCGGGAGTTTGACACTTTAAATTGTTATATATTAAACTAGCAAATAGAGATTTTTACTTAGGAATTATTTATGAAGTAACCAGTCATTTAAAGTTTGTGAAATTTAGTCAGAGGAGTTTTAATATCATATTACATCTCAGTGAATTTTTATGGAATTATTTGAATTATAAATTTAGGGGTTTCTTCATTAAATGTTATTGCCCATAAAAATTTAGATAAATTCAATTTGGTATATTAAATGCAAATAAAATTATTATTTTTGGTCAGATGACTTTTCTGATGATTATCAAGGCTCTGTAATTTTTACATAATTTTATGATGATTAATTGTTGTACTTCCTTCATTAAATATGAATTGTGGAATTTCGATGAATAATTTAATTAGAGGATAAATACTATTTGTAAAATCATGGGAGTTAATATTTAGTAATAATTCACTGTTATACAGTAACTATAATTTTTGGATGACCAATACTTGAGTGGATCATGTAGTTCATGTTCATTATCACCCATGGTCAATTATTTGGAAAATTAATTAATTATCAATTTAATTAGGAAAAATTATAATTTTCTGGATTTAGGCATATTATGACATGGTAGATTCCCAGTAATTATTACAAGGGTTTTGGAAGAGAATTTAATGGACGTTCTATCATGGGCAACGTATAGGGTAGAAGGGTATGTCTGGTGTGAAAAAGGCATGAACAGTGTTAGTATGAGACTTGGATATAAGGGTGGAGTTTTGTACCTTATAGGCTTGGGAAAATGAGCATGGGATTCATCATTGGAGATTATGATGAGTAAAGATGTGTTTGGCTAGCATAGGAGGTGCTCGGGGTAGACGAAAGATCGTCTTGCCCTAGGAGTGGAAGAGTCAAATACACTAGGGTTAGATTCATTATAACATTAAAAAGGGATTGGGTAAAGGGTAGACAACCAATAACAATAAGTGCCTTGCGAAAGGGAACTTCGGGCCGTAATGCCGCCGTCTTGGTTCCTAGTGCCCCTTGAGAGCCCTTCACGGGGTATGCCGGGGGCAATCCTGGGCTAACATAAATCTTAAAACAAACGAAAGAGTAATTAGCCTAATAGGGATTCACATTGCACACACTCATTAGTTAGGGTTGGTAATGGTTAAGTCGTCCCGAGGTGTTCAAGGGGGCGCTGTTCCGTGGTGTTCTAAGGGATGGAGTCTGGAGATGAGCCGGACGGTTTAGTCCGGGGAATTTGGTCTCGGACGTGGTTAATACAGACGGTTTAGCCCGGGAGTTTGACACTTTAAATTGTTATATATTAAACTAGCAAATAGAGATTTTTACTTAGGAATTATTTATGAAGTAACCAGTCATTTAAAGTTTGTGAAATTTAGTCAGAGGAGTTTTAATATCATATTACATCTCAGTGAATTTTTATGGAATTATTTGAATTATAAATTTAGGGGTTTCTTCATTAAATGTTATTGCCCATAAAAATTTAGATAAATTCAATTTGGTATATTAAATGCAAATAAAATTATTATTTTTGGTCAGATGACTTTTCTGATGATTATCAAGGCTCTGTAATTTTTACATAATTTTATGATGATTAATTGTTGTACTTCCTTCATTAAATATGAATTGTGGAATTTCGATGAATAATTTAATTAGAGGATAAATACTATTTGTAAAATCATGGGAGTTAATATTTAGTAATAATTCACTGTTATACAGTAACTATAATTTTTGGATGACCAATACTTGAGTGGATCATGTAGTTCATGTTCATTATCACCCATGGTCAATTATTTGGAAAATTAATTAATTATCAATTTAATTAGGAAAAATTATATTTTTCTGGATTTAGGCATATTATGACATGGTAGATTCCCAGTAATTATTACAAGGGTTTTGGAAGAGAATTTAATGGACGTTCTATCATGGGCAACGTATAGGGTAGAAGGGTATGTCTGGTGTGAAAAAGGCATGAACAGTGTTAGTATGAGACTTGGATATAAGGGTGGAGTTTTGTACCTTATAGGCTTGGGAAAATGAGCATGGGATTCATCATTGGAGATTATGATGAGTAAAGATGTGTTTGGCTAGCATAGGAGGTGCTCGGGGTAGACGAAAGATCGTCTTGCCCTAGGAGTGGAAGAGTCAAATACACTAGGGTTAGATTCATTATAACATTAAAAAGGGATTGGGTAAAGGGTAGACAACCAATAACAATAAGTGCCTTGCGAAAGGGAACTTCGGGCCGTAATGCCGCCGTCTTGGTTCCTAGTGCCCCTTGAGAGCCCTTCACGGGGTATGCCGGGGGCAATCCTGGGCTAACATAAATCTTAAAACAAACGAAAGAGTAATTAGCCTAATAGGGATTCACATTGCACACACTCATTAGTTAGGGTTGGTAATGGTTAAGTCGTCCCGAGGTGTTCAAGGGGGCGCTGTTCCGTGGTGTTCTAAGGGATGGAGTCTGGAGATGAGCCGGACGGTTTAGTCCGGGGAATTTGGTCTCGGACGTGGTTAATACAGACGGTTTAGCCCGGGAGTTTGACACTTTAAATTGTTATATATTAAACTACTGCATGTGCACAAAAATAGGAAGGATTAAGGTGGTGGGTTCTCGATATCGGGGAGTTCGATTGCACCGACACAGATATCGTTGACTCGGCAAGGTGACTAGCACTAAGCCAAGGTTAAGTCCGGCGGACCAGTCGGCAAGAGTACGCAGGAGTCCGCCTCGTGCACCAGGCGTTGAGGGCGTACGATAGGTCAGACCAGTAGTGCTTTTATTGGTTTTGAGGTGGGCGAGGCCCAACCCACCGCTTCCGTCTGCCACTACGGGAGTATCCTGGGAGTTATCTCCAGAAAGGGGGAACTAAAGGTTTGTGTACACAAAGTTGGGTGGGTGAGTTGCACTGCATGACATAACATACCCACCATATAGTTGCATATCATAATCATTCATAACAACCTTGACACCTAAAGTATAAGTGGAATGGGATGCTTATACTTTAGGACTTGCAAAACGACCCCTTGGTCTATAAGCTTGTGTGGGCAAGTTTATAAATCAAAGGTTAATTTCAATATATATATGCTGCTGTTTGATAACCGACACCCCCAACGTATAAGTGGTATGGGACACTTTATACGATGGGAGCCTTGCAAAAGACCCCTTGGCCTATGTGTACTCACATAAGCAAAAGTTTAATTTCTTACTTACTTCCTTTCTGTTATACCTATTACAACATTTATATTGCTCCCATGTCATAACTTGCTAGTTAGGTTCACCGTCATCTGCTTTTGACTACTCTCCACTTTCATGTCCTCCCCTTTCTTCCTCTCCGCCCGGTGCCTTAGAGCGTGGGGGAAGGGGTGGGGGATGATAGGACTTAGTCTTTTAGACTAACGGTTTTCGAACCATATCATTTTAGGGGATCGCGGAGCCCAGCATGGAGGAGCAGCCTAGGAGGCCGGTACGCTTGGAGATGGGACAGTCTAGCACGGGAGTCCAGACTACGGGGACTGTGAGTCCCGGCCCTTTAGTAGAGATTTAGTTTTGCTTCCGCATTGAGTGATTTTGTAGTGAGGACTTGATGTACCGGGCATGAGCCCTTTTATTTCCAGACTATTTATACTCTGATGATTTTCTGTGGACACTCCCTTCGTGGAGTTTTATTTTATGTGATAATCTCTTTTGGTGGACTTGCTTCTCTCTTGCTTGCTACTTATTGTGATCGAAAAGGCCGGCAGAATCGGCGCGTTGTAGTGGCGACCTTCCCGGGTGCGAAGGTGTCACCGCAAAGCGGCGGTTCTGGGCATAAGACCCCGGGTTTTCAAAAAAAAAAAAAGGGGTCTTACAAAGTGGTCGAAATTTATCCTAATGCACCTTGAAATTATGATAAATAGTACGGCCTTCAACTTTCGAGGTACCTAATTACCTCCAATTCCTTCACTATTCCAACAAGAGGGTTTTCATCATATCATCCCCCTCTCCTCCAAATTTCAAGGGCATACAAGAGTTTTTGCTCCTATATCCTTCACAAACCTCAAACTCCCACCCGTTGGATTTGAGCCAATCTCTCAGGGTAAAATCCACCCTAAGCCACACCATGATACCCAAGAGGGTAGACATAGTCCCAACAAATCAGTGGCCAACTCATCAGCCTCTTTTGAGGAGATTTGTCCACTCCACCCCCAATCGTACTTTTCCCCAAAGTACCCCTCGCCAAGACCTATCTAGGACTTGATACTTCCCTATTCAAAACTCGACCATTCGAGTTGAAATTTTGTACAGATCTTAATATTGATGCCAGGGACCACCACCCAAAATTTGGGGGAGTTTGGACTTAATTTCATCCCCTAATTAATTTTATATTGTTTATTAAATTTTTACAAAAACTTTAGGCAAAAGTTCTCCAAAAATTCTCATTTTTGGATAGCCTCTCGATGTACATATTATAGACCTCCGGTCCAAATTTCAAGTCATTTGGACCTGTTATGAACCGTAGGCAACCGATTCAATTTCTGGTTAGCCTAGGTCTTGATCCCACCAAAATGAGTGCTGTGGTCAAACCACTCACCCAAATTGAATAAAATCAATTTTATATTAAAGTAGACCCAGAGGGCTACAACTTTTGTGTCTGGTCATTTTTCCTAATTCGGCCTCTATGTGCCTCATTTTGCAGCCTTAAAATATACTAAACCGAGCATATTTTTCCTTATAAAATTATTTACATAATTTATAAATATAAAACGATTTACTGTTCATCTTCTTCATGAACCCGAACAGACACAGGAAAAAAAAATCATTTTTCCTGTAAGCATTCCGTGATCCGTTGCCGGCCGTCCGGTCACTTCCCTGGCCAGCCACCACCACCACCACCTCCGTTGAGGCGATGGCTAGCGGTCGGCGGTGGTTTGGCCGCCGGAGGTGGCGGTTTCCGGCGAACTCAAAATATCTTTTTCATGGTTTTTCCATGAAAACGAGAGATGGATCCGGCTCCGTTGAGCGCGAACCTCCTTTCTAAGAATCCTAAGATCTACCCATGAAAAAGAAGGAGTAGAGGAGGACCTTGTTCGCGGTTTGGAGGCGAGAAGAGCGACGAGGTGCCATGGCGCGGTGGTGGCGTTGCTGAACTCCTCTTTACAGCAAGAACAAGGATCTGCTTGGTTTGCTTGAGCGTGTAAACCCTCTCCTCTTGTCCAAGTGGGCTTTTATAAACAGGAAGGTGGGAAGGCGAATGGTTTAAGCCATTATGGCCATGAAGTTCCCTCCTTAACGTTTCGGTTACGGTGAAGAGATAAGAAACGGCGGAACTGAACAGGTGTGTCCAGCTGGCGGTTTTCTATTGGACCACCTTTTCCTCATTTATTATATAATTTCAGAAGGAAAACGGCCGGTAGTTACTCCTGGTGTAACTTCCCACACCAGCATTTATTACCACGCGTGTTGGAATAATTTCGGGTCTGAACCGTCGTTTCGGCCAAAGTCACGGGCGTGACACATAGGTCACGGGCGTGACAGGCCCGGGTAGCCCATTCTGGGTTTGACGATCGCCGAACTGAGATCGACGATCGTCGATCGGTAGTCACGGGCGTGACACCTGTGTCACGGGCGTGACAGCGTCGGGCGGTTAAATATGGTCGACGATCGTCGATTTGAGATCGACGGTCGTCGAACGCTGGTCACGCCCTAGGTCACGGGCGTGACCTCTAGGTCACGGGCGTGACATGCCCGGACGGTAAATTTCTGGCTCGACGATCGTCGAACTGAGGTCGACGATCGTCGAAGGCTGGTCACGCCCTAGGTCACGGGCGTGACCTCCAGGTCACGGGCGTGACATGCCCGAACGGTAAGTTTCGAGCCCGACGATCGTCGAATTGAGGTCGACGATCGTCGAAGGCTGGTCACGCCCTAGGTCACGGGCGTGACACTCATGGTCACGGGCGTGACATGCCCAGACAGCGCGTTCGACGATCGTCTCGTGGAGATCGACGATCGTCGAAGGTGACACGCCCAGGTCACGGGCGTGACGGGCCGGTCACGGGCGTGACCAACCTGTGACCCGCAATATTAGTCGCTTTATTTCCAATCTTGGGCTTCCTAGGGTTCCGTCACGACCAATCTGACTCGTAGGGGTCTAGCCGGAAATGGGATGTTACAATCAGCAAGCAACGGCTCTCTTCCATTTGAATTATTTGTCTTCTTCTAAGCCTTGAGACCTGGGCTGTAAATATCAAGAAGACAGAAATATCTCTGCAGCAAAACATTCTATAAAAGGAATAAACCACTTTCTAAGAAGCTGCAGGCTTAAATCAGATAACAGAAGGACTAAATAAAGTCACATCAGAACTAATCTCTTTATAGCAAAAGAAGACTTTTCAGTCTAACGGCTATAAAGGGCTGACAATAGATAAAGTAAATTAAAATGACAGCTAATAAGACAAACAACTTTATCTTAAAAAGATTTGACTCAGGCAAAAGAGATGGAGCAAATATTGCCTGGTTATATTATCATACAGCTTAAAATACTGTGCCAGAAAATGTATTAATTAATTAAATATAATAAATAAATACAAAATACAAAGGCAGACAGAAAACGTCGAACGACCTCCGAAGATCGTCGAACGGCGCACGGAGATCGTCGAGCTATCGGACAGATAGTCGAACGATCCAGATAGTCGAGCTATCAAACAGATAGTCGAGCTACCGCAGCAGATAGTCGAACTGTCAGGACAGATAGTCGAACTATCAGATAGTCGATCTATCTAGGACAGATAGTCGAGCTATCAAGCGCACAGAGATAGTCGACCTATCAAACAGATAGTCGACCTACCTTAGAAAACAGATAGTCGAACTATTAGAAGATAGTCGAACTATCAGAACAAACCAGATAGTCGATCTATCAGCAGATAGTCGAGCTATCAGATAGTCGAACTATCAACCGATAGTCGAACTATCAAGACGAAACAGATAGTCGATCTATCAACAGATAGTCGAACTATCAGCGCAGAACAGATAGTCGAACTATCAACAGATAGTCGAACTATCAGCGCAGAACAGATAGTCGAACTATCAGCGCAGAACAGATAGTCGAACTATCAACAGATAGTCGAACTATCAGCACAGAACAGATAGTCGAACTATCAACAGATAGTCGAACTATCAGCGCAGACAAAGCGTCGACCAACTGATAGACGATCGTCGATCAGCCGATAGACGATAGTCGAACGAAAAACCTACTTAACCAAATTCTCAATTTGGAAAAGCGAGGACCCTACAGCTAGACTTCTAACCATTGACCATAGATATTTCTTGGGTCAAGGGGCACAAAGGAGAGGACTAAATTCAAATCAAACTAGGGTACCAACACTTAAGAAATTTAATTAAACTGAAAAATAAGAACTTTTATTATTTAAAGCTACTTTATCTGTCTCAATGCTCTTCGATATTGAGGGCTAAGGGAGGTGATGATTCCATATTTTATACTTAATTCCGGACTCATCTAGGCTTATTTTCTTGTCTCTACACACCGTTTAGCTTCATTTGCACTCCTTTTGGTTCGCTACGGTTTTCCATGTCTTGTGCACCTTTTTAGCCTATTTCTTTGCATGTGTGTATTTCCCTTTTGCTGTGCATTATATTTATGTCTGTGACTGCCATGTCGACATCCCGTCCAGTTTTCCTGCAGGTTTTGGGATCGTGTGGGCGTCCGGGTTAGGGCTTTCACCATTTTTGACAAAGGAGCCAGTGGTCGTGCGTTTTTACCCACGCACGACCATCGACCTCTTTGGCGCACGATCATTGGTCGTGCGCAGTCTGCCCTCTTTTATGAAAGTTCTGCCCCTGCCATATCGCACGATCACCAGCTATACCGCGCACGATCACTGCTCGTGCGCTGCCGGTCGTGCGCAGTCATAACATCTTTTTCCACTTTTCTGCCTCCATATCGCACGATCACGGACCATATCGCGCACGACCACTGGTCGTGCGCCACTGATCGTGCGCGTTGATTCCACTTTTTCCTGGAGTTCTGCCTGGCCTTCGCGCACTATCACTGACAACAGGGCTCACAACCACTGGTCGTGCGCCAGTGATCGTGCGCGCTGTTTATTCTGCTTTCTATAAATACGCAGGTTCCACCCTAATTTCGGGAGATCGCCAAAGTCCGTCATTTTTCCGCCATTTTCTTCTCCAAGGAGGGTTTCCGCCGCCCTCCATCATCCTCCACCATAGGGAGTTGCTCCGGGCAAGTCTTCAACGCCAAATCAAAGCCGGAGCATCCCCTCGGCCTCCTCCTTCATCCCCAAGCTTCAAGCGGAGTTTTGACCGAGCTTTCTCCATCAAGTTAGGAGGAGCTGGAGCCGCAATCTACCGGGTCATTTCAACGAAGAAGACGGGTCCATTGGGAGTGAGTGACAGCCTCCTCTACCCCGGATGCAGTTGAGGACCGAGCTTGGACTCGGATTGACAACCCGGGATTCCAACCGTGAACCCTCAATAAGGCTTCGGATTCAGTCGATTCGCACACCTCTTCCTCTTGTTGTTGATAGCTTAGTTTAATTTCTATGTATTGATGAAGTATTTTTATTGATTAGCATTTTCACTTATTCATGTCTATGTGAGTTATTGTGATTTTGTTATTATTGCTTGAGGTGCGCCATATTCCATCCACCCTTGCCGCACTAGCAATTGCTAGTGGCGTGCGTTGCGAAGAGGTGCTCACGACCCTCATTCCGCCATTCTAACCACCTCATCCACTAGCCTACTTGTCCATCCGCCAAGCGATTCGGTGCATAGCGGCCAGTGTAGTTTTCATCCCTCGTGGCGAAGCATCGCATAGCGGCGTTGCATAGGAGTAGCTTGTAGATTTTACTTCCTGTTTCCGCAACAATCAAACCCCCCCCCCTTTTTGAGCCGACCCGAGGACTTCAATCTCAAGTCCTCCTCGACATTAACTCATCCCTTACTATGTTCCTCAAGAGACCGACACTCGGGGATTTATTCCCAAACTTTATTACTTGTGCGACCGGTGCGCTTGCAGTATTTTCCATGCATCAGGAGGTTAACCACTCATCGGAATGGGGACACTTACGCTAGAAAGCAATAAAGAAAACAGTAAAAAAAACCGGAAATAAAGCAGTAAAGGAAAGCAGAAAATTGCAAGTCCTACTCAAACAAGTAGGGCTTAAGAAAGCAGTAAATGCGAATCCCGGCTCAAATGAGTGGGCGGGGGTAAATTTATCTCATACACGCACGCACTCTACTTGAAATTAAAATGCACGCATGCACTCTACATAAATGAAACACACACACGCACTATAAGTTTCCAACTCAAGTGAGTAGGAGAAAATGAAAGCAATAAAAAAACAAGTCCCACTCAAGCGAGTGGGCGGGAAATGAAAGCGGAGCGCCATTTAACTCTTAACGAGTAGGCAAAAATAGATGCATACGGACACACACACTCTATAGAAATGAAATAAAGCAATAAAAACTAACTCATACACGCACACACTTGCAAAAAATTGAGAAAAACAAAGTTGTAGGAAAATTAAAACGACTGCATTTCTACAGCTAAAATGCGGTAGAAATGCATAAAAAGTGAAAATAAAAATTAACCGGAGTGAAAAGTTTTGCTAATAAACGCAAATTGAAAGTACTCGAAAAATTAAAACAACGACATTTCTACCGCTAGAATGCGGTAGAAATGCGTAAAAAGGCGAAATAAAAATTAAAAGAGCGAAAAGTTTTTGAAAATAAAATGAAAAGCTAAGTTGGCAAAAAATTAAAATGAGTATATTTTCATTCTTGAATTTTCATAAAATTCCTAAAAAGTGAAAATAAAGCTAAAATAAACGAAAAGGTTTACAATCCTAAAGAGCCTAAGTTAAAGAAAATTAAAAATAACACTTTTTTAGGTGTTTTTATAAACCCTTAAGAATGAAAATGAGAAAAAAAAAGAAAAGCTAAAACTAAACAAGTGCGAATTATGAAAATAAAATGGGCGGCATAACGGCTAAAAATGCCGATAAAATCCTAAACTAAACTAGTTATAAAAGCTATAAACGAAGAAAACATAAAAAGAACAAAGAAGGGAACGAAAAATTGCTTAGAGTAGGGATTCCAAATGAGACTTTCATGCAATATAAAGAGAGAAAACAAGCTAACATTTCATTTATGAAAAAGCTATTACATGAAAAGCTAAGACAAACAACCTAATACATACAAAGAGAGAGAGGGAGAGGGGGAGAAATTCTCCTTACATAAGCATTTGGATCCATTTGTGCAGCACCTCCCCTAAGCAAAGTGGTCAAAAAAGTTGACAGAAAAAGCTCTCTGAAATCTTTTATTTATAGACAAATTTTTCGGGTTGGTTACGCCCGTGACTAGGGCGTGACAGGGGGGCGTGTCACTACTGTACATAAGCTGATCGGGTGATTTGACTGGAAAGTTGACTTCGGCTCAAAACGTGGCGGTCACGCCCCATGTCACGGGCGTGACATGTGTCAGTCACGAGCGTGACTTGGAAAGTTGGCAGCTCGATGTCGGCAGCGTTGACAGTTGACGAAGCGTTGAGTGTCGACATCGAACATGGGCGTGAGTGGTCTTGGACAAAGGCGTGACTAGGGCGTGTCGGGACGACGTTGAGTGTTGAATAGTGAAATCGTTGAGTGTCGACTGGCGGAAGGTGGTGAGTACCTGACACGCCCGTGTCGGGCATGGTCACGGGTGTGATAGGTCAGAAAAATAATTTTTCCTGCAAAAAATGTAGAAAATAAAAAAGATTAAGTTAGAAATAAAAATTACAAAAAAGAAGTATTTTATTAAATTAAACAAACAAAAATAGACAAAAATAACTTAAATAAAATACGAAAATATAGGTATATTTACAACTCATCAAATACCCCCATACTTAAGCTTTTGTTATTCCAGAGCAAAAGTTACAGATGAACCTATAAGGAATTAAAAAGAATCCTAAATTTAACTAACGCTTAACTTAATTGTAAGAAAGATCGAAATAAATTTCCGGGGTTTCGGAATTAAATCCTAAATTATGAAAGTGTTATAAATAGAGAAACTGTTTCAAAAAATACTTCTAAATGGAAAAATAAAGCGAAAATTATTTTTGTTAGTTTAACAAAAATGGATTGGAATTATCGAAAAAACTTTAGCTAAAAAGAAATTAATAGGAAATAATTCAATTTAAAAAGTATGCTCTCAAAAAGATTTAAATTAATTCTAGAATCGTGAAAATTATATAAGTGGTTTGGCGGTTATGAAGAGGGCTTTGATTTTTGAGGCGAAGCAATTTTTTCTCGAACCTCCATAATTGTTTTTGGATAATTAGGAAAATGAAATCTTATTTTCCTAACATTTTTTTCTTTTCTTTTTTTCTTCATAAATAAAAATAAACCCAATGCATATGTATAGGAGTAATGAATTTATCCTCTTACTCCGTAGCATATAATCTTTTAATTATTGGGTGCCTATGTTTAAAGGACGAAATCTTATCCCGATTGACATAAGATCTTTTAAGGGTGAGTGGGGAATCATACAGATTAACGCATGAAAAAAGGTGGATGGTTTAGTTTCTAAAAGAAAGCTAGAGTTTAATAAAAAATTTTGAGAGCAACGTCTTTAATTTGAACGTTCCTACGTTTCTAAAAGCATAAGTAGAAATAATGTGAAATCCATAAATGTTATTTTCTAACAAAAAAATGTGCTTTTATTCAAAAAATCAGAAGTGAAAATGAGAAAAACAAGTTCCCTATAATAAGAAAAAGACATAAAAAATTCTTTAAAATCTTAACCCCAGAAATCCAAGTCTATCGAGCTACAATTAATAAACGAATAGTAAATAAAGAATTAATTAAAATACGCTTATAAATAAACTCAAAACGATTATTTTTGAGAGCAAAAAGATTAAGAAATGAAGTATTCGAATTTTTTTAACTCAAAATAATACTTTTTTGATTTTTTCTTGTTTTGAAGTTTTTCATATTTTTTCATATTTTGGGGTTATTTTCATTTTTTTGCGATTTTTTAAAGGTTATACAAATTTTTTTATGTTTTTTTGAGTTATACAAATTTTTTGGAATTTTTGATTTACAAGAATATTTACAAGAGGAGAGAGAGAAATTTTATAAGATAGGAAAAAGAAAGGGAAAGAGACCAGAATATTTACAAATATTTACAAAGTAAAAAAAAGGATCGCCCGCGAACAGACTCTTATTTGTGGTTGGCTCGATAAGTCGAACGTCGCGGAGCGATGATTCATTTTTTTGAAAATTTTATTATTATTATTAAAGCATGAAAATATTTTTTTGAAGTTTTTATTTTTTGCAAATATTTTTGGAAATTTTTTATTAAGTGCAGGAAATAAAAAGACAGAAAATAGGAAACACCCTCATATTTAAGTCCAACATTGTACCCAATGTTGCACTATGTATGAGGAACAAGATATATAAATAAAAACGACAAAGCAGTTATATAAAAAAAAATTAAAAATAGGGGTTTAGAAATCTTTCTTAAACGGCGTTCGGGGAAGCCCGTTAAATTAAGACTGCAAAAATTTAGAAGAAATAACAAAAATATAATATAAAAAATGAAAAAGATAAATTCGGCGAAAATGTGCGGGTGATAGGGGGCGCGAGTGAGTGTTTCACGTAAGCTAACGTCTTAGCTAAGAGCGTGACCGATATGCGATCCCCTAGCGCTCACAATAGTGAAGCGCGCCGAAACAACAAAATAAATATATAATTAAACTTTTTTGTTATATGTATATTATTTAGTTTATTGATTTTTTTTTTTAGATTTTTTAGTTTATGTTTTTTTTTGTTTTGTATTTGAAATTTAAAAATAAAATTAAAATAAGTTAAAGGCAAAATAGAATAAAATAAAATAAAAACAAATATGGAAAATATATTTTTTGTTGAAATTTTAATTTTTTTGATGAAAAAAAAATAAAAAAAATTTCATCATTTTTTTTAATTTTTGAATTTTAGGTTTTTTTTTAAAAGTATTTTAAGTTTTTTAGTTTTTCTTTTTTTTTTATTTTTTAAAGTTTTTTATTTTTTAGTTTTCTGATTTTTTTTTAGTTTTAAAGTTTTTAAATTTTTTGATTTTTAGAATATATATATATTTTTTTTATTTATTATTATTATTATTATTATTGAAATTATTATTATTATTATAAATATAATTTTTTTGGTGGTCATTTTATTGTTTTTTTTATATATAGAAATTAAGGGTAAAATTAATAGGTTTCAGGAATTCAAATTAGTAAGTCGAAATTTTTCCCCGGTAACGGCGCCAAAAACTTGATGGTTGAAACGCGTTTCTTTTTATTTAATTAAGAAAGTGGAGGTGATTTTATTTTATAAAAAGGAAGAAGATGTTTTATTTTGTTAGAAATCGAGTTTTAATGAAAGGGAGGCAAGTGCACCTATCGCGTGTAGTACATGATATTCTCGAGAAGGAATATCGGGGTCGTATTGTTCTCTGGGCCGGCTTAGCTATTTTTACTCTTTCCCTGAAAGCCTATTATTTTACCGATAATATTTAGTGTTGGTTTTAAAAATGAAAATGGCAAAGAAATATAAAAAATGCATAATAATAATAACAGGAAATAAAGTGCACGGAATATAAATAAAACAGAAAGCTGATGAAGAACTCAGCGCGACGATATCAAAAAGAGAATTGAACTAAAATAACTTTTAATAAAAAGAGATCCTAAATTTCGAATTAATTAAGGCGGAGACTCGGTCGTGGAGGTTCCTTTGATATGAGCTCACCTTGGTCTAGGGATATCGCACACCTGAACGCTAAGACTATTCGACCGATCGCTAGACCGACGAAGGATTCCTCTTAACGCCCGCATTACGCTAAGAACCCCGCTATTGGGTGGGGAACCCAATCCGGTAGAGTCACGCGCCTCATCTCTCGAGGGTTAGCACGAGTTTCTCTTTACCCAAAGGTGATCAGTCCATACGCACGGCCTCTCGGCGTTGCGTGTGGATAACGGAAATAGAGCCCGCACATCGATATGCGGTCCTACGCGTTGTTAAACCGGGGCAAACCTTAGGAAATTTAATTAAACTTAAAAACAGGACCTTTAATTATTTAAAGCTACTTTATCTGTCCCAATGCTCTTCGATATTCAGGGCTAAGGGCGGTTAGCCACTCATCGAAATGGGTACACTTACGTTAGAAAGAAATAAAGAAAGCAGTAAAAAAACAGAAAATAAAGCAGTAAAGGAAAGCAGAAAATTGCGAGTCCTACTCAAACGAGTAGGGATGAAGAAAGCAGTAAATTTGAATCATGGCTCAAATGAGTGGGCGGGGGTAAATTTATCTCATACACGCACACACTCTACTTGAAATTAAAATGCACGCACGTACTCTACATAAATGAAACACACACACGCACTATAAGTTTCCAACTCAAGTGAGTAGGAGAAAATGAAAGCAATAAAAAAATAAGTCCCACTCAAACGAGTGGGCGGGAAATGAAAGCGGAGCGCAATTTAACTCTTAACGAGTAGGCAGAAATAGATAAATACGCACACACGCACTCTACATAAATGAAATAAAGCAATAAAATCTAACTCATACACGCACACACACTTGCAAAAAATTGAGAAAAACAAAGTTGTAGGAAAATTAAAACAACTGCATTTCTACCGCTAGAATGCGGTAAAAATGCATAAAAAGTGAAAATAAAAATTAACCGGAGCGAAAAGTTTTGCAAATAAACGCAAAATGAAAGTACTCGAAAAATTAAAACGACGACATTTCTACCGCTAGAATGCGGTAGAAATGCGTACAAAGACGAAATAAAAATTAAAAGAGCGAAAAGTTTTTGAAAATAAAATGAAAAGAGAAGTTGGCGAAAAATTTAAACCATCATATTTTCATTCTTGTATTTTCTTAAAAACTCCAAAAAAGAGAAAATAAAGCTAAAAAAGACGAAAAGGTTACAATCCTAAAGAGCCTAAGTTAAAGAAAATTGAAAATAACACTTTTTTAGGTGTTTTTATAAACCCTTAAGAATGAAAATAAGGAAAAAAAAAAGAAAAGCTAAACCTAAACAAGTGCGAATTATGAAAATAAAATGGGCGGCATAACGGCTAAAAATGCCGATAAAATCCTAAACTAAACTAGTAATAAAAGCTATAAACGAAGAAAACATAAAAAGAACAAAGAAGGGAACAAAAAATTGCTTAGAGTAGGGCTTCCAAATGAGACTTTCATGCAATATAAAGAGAGAAAACAAGCTAACATTTCATTTATGAAAAAGCTATTACATGAAAAGCTAAGACAAACAACCTAATACAAACAAAGAGAGAGAGAGAGGGGGAGAAATTCTCCTTACATAAGCATTTGGATCCATTTGGGCAGCACCTCCCCTAAGCAAAGTGGTCAAAAAAGTGGACAGAAAAAGCTCTCTGAAATCTTTTATTTATAGACAAATTTTCTGGGTTGGTCACGCCCGTGACTAAGGCGTGATAGGGGGGTGTATCACTACTGTACATGAGCTGATCGGGTGATTTGACTGGAAAGTTGACTTCAGCTGAAAACGTGGCGATCACGCCCCATGTCACGGGCATGACATGCGTCAGTCACGGGCGTGACTGGGGGCGTGACTTGGACAGTTGGCAGCTCGATGTCGGCAGCGTTGACAGTTGAAGAAGCATTGAGTGTCAACATCGAACACGGGCGTGATGTGTCTCTGACACGGGCATGACTAGGGCGTGTCGGGACGGCGTTGAGTGTTGAATAGTTAAATCGTTGAGTGTCGACTGGCAGAAGGCGTTGAGTACCTGACACTCCCGTATCGGGCATGGTCACGGGCATGACAGGTCAGAAAAATAATTTTTCCTGCAAAAAATGTAGAAAATAAAAAAGATTAAGTTAGAAATAAAAATTACAAAAAAGAAGTATTTTATTAAATTAAACAAACAAAAATAGAAAAAAATAAACAAAAACAACTTAAATAAAATACGAAAATATAGGTATATTTACAACTCATCAGGTACGCATCGTATTGCTAAGGCGCTGTACCGCATGGTCCCGCGAGAGCTAAAGTAGTTGTGGATCCAGCTAGATGAGATGTTGGCAAAGGGTTTTATCAGGCCGAGTTCATCTCCCTGGGGTGCGCCTGTGTTGTTCGTAAAGAAGAAAGACGGGTTGTTGAGGCTATGCGTCGACTACAGAGAGTTGAATAAGATTACAATTAAGAACATGTACCCTCTGCCTCGAATTGATGATTTGTTTGACCAGCTGCGTGGTAGTGCTGTGTTTTCAAAGATAGACCTTTGTTCGGGCTATCACCAATTGAGTATTCGAGAGTAAGATGTTCCGCGGATGGCGTTCCGTTCTCTTCATGGACATTTCGAGTTCTTAGTCATGTCATTTTGTTTAACTAATGCGCCTTCAGCTTTCATGGATTTGATGAACCGCGTGTTCAAGGATTGCTTAGACAAGTTTGTGATTGTCTTTATTGACGACGTTTTGGTGTACTCACAGAAAGCAGAAGAGCATGATCGACATTTGCGTCTAGTCTTGGGGACTTTGAGATACTATAAGCTTTACGCCAGGCTGAGCAAATGTGAATTTTGGCTGCCTCAGGTATCTTTCCTCGACCATGTGGTTAACAAGGAGGGCATCTCTGTAGACCCAGAAAAGATCGCTGCGGTTATGGAATGGGCGAGACCCGTTACTCCTCGTGAGATCAGAAGCTTTTTGGGTTTGGCGGGCTATTATAGAAGATTTGTGGAGGGATTCTCCACCCTGTCTGCGCCATTGACCAAGTTGACGCAGAAGAATGTAGCCTTCGTATGGGATGGAAAATGTGAAGATACTTTTGAGGAGCTAAAGAGAAGGCAATGTTCGGCTCCTATTTTGTCCTTTCCTACTGAAGGTGCTGAGTATGATTTATATGTGGATGCATCGCATATCGGGCTGTGATGCGTGTTGATGCAGGGCGGGAAGGTGATTGCGTACGGGTCGAGACAACTAAAGACTCATGAGAGGAATTACCCAACGCACTACCTAGAGTTTGCTGCCGTAATCTATGCTCTAAAGTTATGAAGGCATTTGTTGTATGGTGTGTAGTGCAGGATTTTTACTTATAATTGGATCTTGAAGTATGTCTTCACACAAGAGGAGTTGAATCTGCGTAAGCAGCGGTGGCTAGAGTACGTGGCCGACTATGATGTTGAGATTCAGTATCATCCGGGCAAGGCCAATGTGGTGGCCGACGCCCTGAGTTTGAAATCAGGGAAGATTTTTTGTCTCACAGCCGAGTTGTTAGTAGAGGAGTTCCTGTTGATGGGTATTTCTGTGGGTAGCTGCGATGTGTAGAGCAGCCTGGCAGTGGAAGAACCTTCATGGATCGCGCACACAAGATTGCATCAGAAAGATGATCTAGACCTTCTGCATTTGTATCTTCGAGCTGAGAGAGGTGAACTGCAAGATTTTTCTTTAGACGATGCATGTACTTTGAAGTACCGTGGCAGGTTTTGCATTCCCGCGGTTGGTGACATCAGGGTTATGGTGTGCAGGGAAGCCCATGGATCTAGCATTGCCTACCACCCAGGATCCACCAAGATATACATCGATTTGAAGCATATTGCCTAGTGGTATTGGATGAAGGGAGACATAGACAGATTTGTTTCTGAGTGCCACACTTGCAAGCAAGTGAAGGCTGATAATGGAAGACCAGGTGGCAAGCTGACCCCCTTGGAGATTCCGACTTTGAAGTGGGAAAGCATCTCGATGGATTTCATTACAGGCTTGCCAAGATCTCCTAGGGTGCATGATTCAGTATGGGTGATTGTGGACAGAATGACGAAGTGTGCTCACTTTGTGCCATTCAAGATCGACTCCCCGATGAGGAAGATAGCCGAGCTATATTTAGAGGAGGTCATCAGACTACATGGTGTACCTGTGAGCATCATATCGGATCGAGACTCCACGTTCATGTCTCGTTTTTGGAAGAGCCTTCAAGAGGGGTTGGGGACAGATTTGAGATATTCCACAGCTTATCACCCGCAGACCAACGGTCAGAGGGAGTGGGTAAATAAGATTGTGGAAGATATGATCCGATGCTATATTCTGGACCATGGTGGAGCGTGGGACGAGCGTTTGCGGCTTATGGAGTTTGCGTATAACAATAGCTATCAAGAAAGCTTGCAAATGGCTCCTTTTGAGGCATTGTATGGGAGGCGCTGCAGGAATCCCTTGTTTTGGGCTGAGGTTGGCGAGGGACCGTCATTGGGTCCAGAAGCACTTGAGGAGATGGAGATTTCAGTGATGCTTATTCGGGAAAAGCTTCGAATAGCCCAGGAGAGATATGAAAAGAACGCCAACCGGTGTAGATCAGATTTAGAATTTGCTGTAGGGACCAGGTGTTCTTAAAAGTTTCTCCGATGAGCGGGATTAAGAGGTTTGGCCAGAACATGAAATTAGACCCGAGATACGTGGGGCCATTTTTTTGTTACCGAGTAAATTGAAGTATCAGCTTACATGTTAGAGTTTCCTACAAATTTTCCTGGCGTGCATGATGTCTTTCACGTCAGTCAGCTGCGGAAGTGTGTGCAGAGTATCAGACAGGTTTTGAATTCTGTGCCGCAGTTAGAGCCAAATATTTCTTATGTGGAGATGCATGTCCGCATCTTGGATGTTCGGGATCTCGTGTTGCGGAGGAAAACCATTCCTATTGTTAAGATTTTGTGGAAGAACCAGGATGTGGAAAGTGCGACTTGGGATCTGGAATCAACGATGAGGAAGGCTTACCCTCATCTATTTCCTTAACCTTTTTCCTGGTATGTATTGTGCTTTCCTTTATAGCTTTTGCTTGGCAATTCCTTCTTTTCCCCTTCTTGATAGAAGCGTTGTGTGTAAAGTTTCTGGACGAAACTTTCTTGTAGGGGTAGTGGCTGTTACGCCCTCGGTTTTTCTGTATTTTGTTTGATCATTGTTTGGCGTTACGATGATGCATTTCAGGCCTTTTTCCGTTGTTAGAGCGAGGTCTTAGCTCTTTAGGTTCCTTTAGTGACCTTTTAGTAGACTTTTTGCAAGATTCCCCAGCTAGCTGGAGTCCGTTGTGGTGACTCGGCTGAGCCTCTTAGGGAATGCTTGTGTTTTGGCTTCAGATAGTGATAGCCTGAGTTTTAATAGTCGGATTTTGTTTTCAACTTCGTCGTTGTTTTTGTAGCTTGGTGGTTTAGCTACGGTGCGAGTTTTGTCGGAATCCGAGATCTTTGATTTTTCCGCGTCATTCTGACGTGATGTTATGTTGCTTTATGATTGTGGCCGGTTTGGTGTGGCTTGTTATAAGAAGGATTTATTAGCTTAAGTGTTAAATTATAAGATTTGTTTTTTTGTGGTTGGATCTTGTACCAGGATTTATGCTAAGTCTTGTTTCTGCTTTTAGCCTGAGTTAGCTAGTGGAGCTCGTGTTGGGCTAAGTGTGAGCTAATCCTATACCTTTATATGTTTAAGCTTAGGTTATAGCTAGCCGTACAGGTTGCTTGGGAGATGATAGGCTGAGAGTATATAATTATGTATATATTTATATAGTTGTGCCATACAGCTTCGAGTTGGGTCAGCTGGCTGGCTAAATTCCTGTTAGCTGAGTACAAATGTATATATATACATAAATATGTAAGTGATGTATAACTGGCGGGTTGAGTGGCCGATTTTCTATAGCTAGTGGCTGAGTATTACAAGCTTCAGATTAATTTTAATAGCTTCAGTGGAGTGAGTTTAGTTTTCTATTATATCTTAGTCTTGGGTGGGCATGATATTAAAAGGCACCCAGCTATTTTTTTTATTTCATTTCCCTTTTTCCAAGCCAGGTTCTAGCTTACTGCGTAAGGAGCTCGGTCGAAGGTGCTGCAGCGTTGGCCGGCGGTGGCTGGTAGCTTAGGGCTCGTTTCTCTCCGGCGACGGTGGATCCGAGCTTCTCTCGCCGAGGGCTTATTTTCTAGGTATGTGTTTTGAGATTTCGGGCTGTCAACAGGAGCTAGGGGATCCGGTTTCTTCTTCTTCTCAAAAAGATTCAGATCTTGCTCCTAGGTTGCTGGTTTTGTTACAGGCCGAGCCACCAATGCCAAGCTTGGCGTTCCAGCGGTTTTTCTCCTTGCCCAAATTAAGGCAAGTGGCTCCTTTCCCTTGTAGTTTAAATCTTTTTCTTTTTACCTTTGTTATATTGTAGTAAATAGCTGTTTGCCCTTGCCTCTAGGAGCTGGAGCATCAGCGTTGCCCTTACTCTAGCCCCTTTCTCTTCCTCGGCTCCAGGAAACCGTCCATATTGAGCCTTAGTTTTCCTTTTTGTTTTTTTTTCTTCTTTATTTTTTTTTTCTAATTCTCGGTTTTGGGTCCAGGTTATAGCTGGAGTTAGGTTTTAGTATTATTGACGTGGTGGACTAAGTTATTTTGGCTGTTGAGGTCGAGTAAGGAAGGTAGGAGAGAGAGTTGGATTTAATTTCCATCTCTCTGTCTCCAAACGTTGAGAGGGCTGTGGGCTTTGTTTTAAAATTTTGGCTAAGTCAAAAGCGTTGAGTGAGTGTACCTCACTAAACGCCTAGACTGTTAGGCTTATGGCGTTGAGTGTGGTGCACCCACTCAACGCCATGGTTTTTTTGGGCTAAGACTTTAGCCTTGGGATGTGTGTTCCTTTAGGATTGTTAGAGGAGTTCTTCCTTCCTAAGGGGGATGTTGGGGTGTTTGGCTAGTTTTGGCATGCCGACTCGTGGACTATGGCCGGAGGGGGGGTGTTTTCTGGACTTTGGAGGGGTGAATTGTGTGTGATGAGCTGTGAACACCACGAAGTCTGCACAATGGGGCCGACTTGTTTAGGTGTGTGTTCCTAAAGGCTTCCATCGGTTGTGTTCACCCTTGAGTATTTATTTTGGGGTCTGGTCATTGGTGCTGGTACTGCCACCCACCCCAGCCCCTTATTATTTTCACCCCGGTCATTTGCCCACAAAGTTAGGATGGTTAGCTCTCCCTTTGCCTGCTTTTGGCTTTTCCTGCTAGTATACCCATGCTTTACTGCTGCAGGTTGGTTCTTTCCGCACTTCAGGTAGCTTTTGTGCTCACATTTGGTGTGATTTACCTTTATTGTTCTTTTTTGCAATATTTTTTTTTATTCTTACTGGCATGTCTTTTCTTCTGTTGTTAGCACTTTGTTGCCGGGTTGGTAAACCCTTCTTTATTATTTAGTCTAATGCTCCTTTTCTGTTGATTACTTCTTTGCTGAGGTGTTCTTTCTTGAATGCCTCAGGTCCAGGTTGTAGCCGATAGTGAAGCTGTTTCCCTCTAGTGGGTTTTGCTGGTAGCCTCCTGGGTAGCTGAGTTGCAGATCTTTCACCTGGTGTGGTAGTTATTCTCTTTTTCTGTATAAACATGCACAGTCACCGGTGGGTTCATGTCGGGTTGTCGACACCCACTGGTGGCTTACTTGTTTTGTTGGATATGAATTAAAACTTCTATTTTTTTGTCCCCCCTTGGGGTTGCTTACTTGCTTCTGGGAAGGTTTTATGCTAGGTTGCTTGTTAGGTATTTTATAACCCTAAACTATTATATGTACCTCATGCATATCATATTTGCAAAACTAAGGCACTATCTTCTTTAAGAAAACAGAATATCTTTCATATACAAATACTATACTCACCTTAGGAGTCGTGCATACCATAAGTGGTCCCTTGAGGGCCCTTATACTCATTTAGGATGTCAAATCAACTAAATCAAAGTATTTTTCGCTGCAAACAAATATATTTTTCCTATCGTGGACTAGGTTATCCACTGTGCCGAGGGATACGACCTTTTAATAAACTAGTTTTCTTCTATTTCTAAACTAGTGATTTGAAATATTAGTGCGTTGCCTGAGAATCAGAAGTTATCCCCTGCTGGACGTGGCATCACAACGCGTGTTTTCCCATACTCTGATACTTCTTAACCTCAGGGGAAAATGCGGGTATTGATAGCCAGCCATATGGGCTAGCTCCAGGATGCGAAACTGGGCCCGCGCGCTTTAATAGAACAGCACCTGCGTCGCCTCCTCGTGATAAACGACGGCATCCTCTTGCCCGTAGAAGCCAAAGACGAGGTTGTAAGAATCCCTACTGCTAGAGTCGTCCTCCAACCAGCTCGGCAGCAACGAGGAGATATAGACCCGGTTGGTCACTTTGTCCCACTAAAGAAGAGGGACTCCGAACTCGTCCGCGGGTCCCTCCCCATAACCAAAGTTATGGTCCCTCCCCATAACCAAAGTTATGGTCCCCCCGGAGGATTGTATTACCGGCGGGCAGAACCTCCTCTAGCGGCTGCGATGTGCCCGCCTCCCCGCCAGAAGATCTGACGGCCGGAGAGGCCGCGGGGGCGGGAATGGCGGACAGCTGGATCGCGGGGGCCTTGCCCTTGTCGCGAGCTGGGGGAGGTGATCCACCTGCCTTTTTCGATTTATTGGGCGGTGATGGGTCTTGAGGCCACTCGTGGCTGGACCGCTTCGCGGGAGTAGGGGTTGAGAGCGCGCGATAGGCAGTAGCAGCCGCTTCATCTCGGGCAAGCTCGCTAGTAGCGAGTCGCGCGCTCTCATAAAGCGAGTGGAGAGGGATGTCGCGGTCGCCTGCAAAAGCATGAAACTTGGAAAATATTTGACGGAACCAAAAGCATGTAGATGGGAGAATCACTTACCTTCACCGAGCGAGACAGGGATGAGGTCATCCAAGTTTCGGCAGAGGTAGGCCACCTCAAAGTTCTTCCCATCAAAGAACCTGAATAACCGCGCTTCATGGACCCCTAGGGTCGGGGGCGGTAGCTTGCCTCGCTGAGTTGGACGGGCCAGAAGGGGACATTGTCGAAGTCCCCCTTGACAAAAATGAACTTCTTGAGCCAGTTTTGGCTCTTGTTGACGGTCTCTCGCACCTTCACGTGGCTGCTAGCTGAGCCAGAGCGTCTCTCCTGCACCTCCCACGGATATCAAAGCATCTACACAGACAAAAGAAAATCGCAGCAAATACTCGCCCATGACGCGGGAGAGTGGTCCTGAATTATTACAAATGTTCACTGTCCGAAGCAAAGAAGTTAGCACCCTGAGCGTTTCGACCGCTGCATGCGGAGGCAATTTGGACCCAGCGGATCACAACCTGCGAGGGGAAGGGAAAGACTCAATGCGGGATCAACTTCAACCTGCCTCCCCTTCCCGATCTGGTTCGGGGCGGTACGCGAGGATAGTGATGCTCGCAGACCGCCGACAGCTCCCGCTGGGTCAAATCAATCTACTCTGAGGCACGCTTGAGTCGCCCCTCGGCTCGCAAAATATGTACATCCGGAGAGGTCGCCTCGTCCTTGTTAGATGGACATCTCGCTCCCTACAAAGTCAAGAGTCACTCCTCCGTCTCGGCCCTGTCCTTCTCCACTCTATCAAAGACCTCCCGTTGCAGTAGCGTGTGCTTTTGGAACAGTCATTTTACTTGCTTCTTCATCTTCTCGGCGTCAAGTGGGTCTCCCAGGTATTCCGAGATGTTGGCCGCGTCGCGAGGAGGCGAGTACCCCCGCTCATCTCGGCTTCCGAAGAAGAGATCACATTATAGCCTGTAGAGATAAGGTCAGAAGGAGCGATGATGGTAAGCGGGCCAAAGCTAGAGGATTTACCTGGTGTCGGTACGTTGCCTGCACCATCAGGAGGCCTAGTGGTGCCCGACCGACCCTGGAAGGGTTCCCCTCGAAGAGTAACGAAGGGTTTCCCTAGGCCGTGGGGCCTTGGCGACGGAGGCGCCGCAGGGGGAATAGGTATCTGTGGCAAAGGACTAGCAGCCTGATCGACCGCCACAACGGAGGAGCTCCCAGGTTCTCCATCATTTGCCCTATCTCCCCGAGGCATCTTCTACCAAAGGGAAAGGAAAAATCAGGAAGCAGGGCGGTGGATCAAACATAAGAAACGTATATACCTCCGAGATGACCTCGACACCGCCAACCGAGCTGGAGGCGGGGTCATCGGGCACCCGACCGGAAGACCTTTGCTTTCTTTGGCTTGAAAAAGGGGGCCAGGAGACCCGCGCGCCAGCCACGGGGCAGCTTCAAGAGCCGAATCCCAGACACCCTCCCTCACGGACGCCAAGCGAGCCCGCATCTCCTCAGACATAGTCATCTTCCGACTATAGATCGCCGAAGTGGGAAAAGAAGATGAGTCATCCTAGAGGCCCGACAACTTAATTATAACGTGAAGGTGGGCCCCCACAAAAAAGATTCCCTCCAGCTCAGCAGGACGTTCACCAAACACGTGGGGTTGGATGTTTCTTTTCGAGCCTTTTGCAAAGCTCGCAATGAGCGGGGTTTATGTACAACCCCTTATTCGCCGAAGGGACTCGGGAAACGAGGAAAGTCAGCCTCGACCCGCCTTTCTTAGGGGGGTCGGTCTCCAAGGGTTGCAAAGGCGGGTCTGCCCGACCCGCACCCATTAGGCGAGTCAGTCTTGCCCGCCTCTCCTAGTCGGGCCGCCCTCGGCCTGCGCCTTCCCAGGCGGGTCGTCTCCAAATCGCGTCCCCTAAGAGAGCCAGCCCTGGCCAGCGCCTCCTGCCGGGTAGAGGCATTGGAGGGCTACTCGCCAAGTCCCCAATGGGGAAAATTCCTTGCCATTTTGCCCGTGTAGGTCTGCCCTTAGCTAGCTAGAAAAGGGGAGTTAGGCTGTTAGCAGGCTACCCCAAGGGGTTTTCAGTAATTTCAGGCCAACAGAGGTTAGTTATTTGCATACCGTTTTCAGAAATCTATAAATAGGACCCACGGGGTACCTTAGAATGTATGCTTACTGATTCCCCAGTCTTCTAGCGCTTTTTGAGGTACCTTAGCCCAACATTTGGCTAAAGAGGGGAAGCGCTCAGTGATCTTCCGAGTTTATGGTGAGACCTCTGTGTCGGGCCCTTGGTCTAATTTTTTGCCCTCTTTTTCTTGTTATTTTCCTTGTAGGAGCAAAGTAGGTACATGACTACCCCTTCCCCAAGGGTGAACTCCACAAGAGATCAATTTTCGGTTTCAACACGCGGGAAATGATGATTTATTTCTTATTCAATCCATATCATTCTATTTCTAAGAAGAAGAGAGAGAGGAGAGCAAGGGAAGGAAGAAGAAGAGAAATCCGACCGCTTGTGGTTCAACGGTGGTCGAAATCGCGAGCCGAGTCCAGATCTCCGAAGGCAAGGCCATTGCTGTGACTTCATCCGTCTAGTTTTTCTCCATGGCACCAAAATGACTTCCAAGGGTAACGATTTCCTTCTTGGATAAGTGAAGTCCTTCTTTCCTGCATATGCATGGAATCCTCCACCAAAAGGTGGAAATCGAAGTGATTCCCTTGGGATATTGTGTTTCATCACTTGTTAGGTTGCATTAGAATCGGAAGTGAGTAGTACGGTTAGGCATGTTGTGTTAAGCCCATTCAGACGAGTTGGTCTGGATTTGTGATGCTTTGTTTGCAAATCGTAGAAAACTCCGAGTAAATTGATTGTTTGTATAGAATCCTTAGTGGATACCTGTGGCATGGTGCAACAGGAAGGACTGGAGGAATTCTAGGAAAAAGCTTTGAGACATGGTACTTGGTGTTCAACTCTTGTTGCCGTGAGTGCCATTCTATGTGAAGTTGAGCCGTTGGGCTGCAACTGTGGAATGCCTTTGTGGCAAACGGGAAAGGTGAACCATACCCTTGTCTATCCAGGCTTGAGTCTGACAAATTTGAGCAATGGGAAAGGTGGATCTGTACACACGTTATGGTTATCTAACCGTGGGTGCTTAAGCCCCTGTTCGGATAACATAGCGAGAGTCTCTGGCTAGTGTGCTGTAAAGACTAGGAATGCTCATAATGGACCGTCATGTCCGGGACCTCTGAATGGTGGTGGGACCCTGATTTTCGGTATACTAATAATGTGCCCTGAGTGTACGGAATGTCGGGTCGTCGTGTCGGCGTTTGTGATATTAATTGACTTGTACGGTTGTGCACGTCCTTGGTGGATTGTTATATATATATATTGTGTGAATAAAATGCATTGCAGGGAAGGAATTCTGCTGCCCCGTAGCTTGGGAAGGATCGTTATAATTGGTCAGCTGAATACTGACAGTTGCCCTATTTGCCACCGCTTGGTGGATTGTCCTTTTGCAGTTAGTGGAGGACCAAGCGGAAAATAGCGGGCTGAAGCCCTGTTTGCGCTGTTGGCCCTCGAAGGCTATATTTTTTTTACTCTTCTTCATGTGTGGCCGGCCTATGCGTCGATGTTTGTAAACCACACTTTTGTTAAGAGGAACCTGTAAGACCATAAGGCCAAGTACTTTGTGTATTTTGTATACATTCCTGTTCTCTTATTAGTGGACAATCATTGTGATTCTTGAGTTCAAGTTTTCAACCATGAAGCTTCAGCTATAATTCTCTATGTTAAGATTCGATGGTCTTTGATATTAGCTTGTAACTTCTCCGCCTGTTTGTGAAATATGGTGTGGGGCCCCGGCCGGACCCTCTAGTATATTGCACGTGACGGGTACAGGTGTTATAATTTGGTAACAGCATATTGGTCTATCTCTTTCGAATTAATGGTCAAATTCTTTTGAGGGGTGGAGAGCACGTGTAAGTTTTGCCGTTATAACACATAAAATGAAGTCAAGAATGTCCACTTAGGAATAAAAATACACTTGTTTGCCTATCCCTGTGTGGATACTTACTTGCACGAGTTTGCAAGGTTAGGCCGTTATGCGGGGTCTATCTTCACTGATGAACAATGGAAAACACATTGGATCTACGAATGGTTATGGAATAAGTTGATATTCCTGCTCTCGAGTTCAGTGAACCATGGATTTCGGGTATTAGGTTATACTGCTTATGCGCTGGAGAGTGATATGGAACGTGTGCAAGGAAAGAGGGACTTGGCTATGACGAAGTCTGAGTTCAAAGTGCCCCGTCCTGGAAAATCAAACTACCAAAAGAAGTGGAGAAAGAGAGCCAAATCTTCTAGAAAGGCCCCGTCTTGAGTTGCGTCGGGAGCAACGTCAAAACAAGAGTCTCGTACCTGCTTTATATGTGGCTAAGTGGGTCATATAGCCCATGATTGTCGGGTTGGTCTGCCAAAGGTGGAAAAGAAGACGAGAGTGTCTTATGCTGAGAAGGGAAAAGCAAAGGTGGAGTCCTCTACATCCCAGGCGCTGCCCCGAGTCAATAACCTTGGCCATTAAGAGGCCATAAAGCACGGTGACGTCGTCACCAGTACGAGTTAAGATATTGATTGTTTTTGTATTGCATACATTGTGTGTAGCTTGTATGATATGTATCTTAGGCTTTGTCCTGATTCGGAACAACCCGGCGAGAGCACTATTCGATACAGGTGCTTCGCATTCGTTTCTGTCTAAGGACTTCGTAGCTCGAGTTGGAGTACATAGTCATATAACAATAAATAGTTTTAAGGTGTTATTACAGAATGGCTGTGTGGTGCTTGCGGATAGGGCTTGCGATGTTGCAGTTCAAAAAGGAAGTCGAGATTTTTGCTTGAGCGCATCTATTCTACCGATATCTGAATTTAATGTGATCTTTGGTATGAACTAGATTTCAGATAAGCGTGCCTTTACTGTTTGTCATTCAAAGGAGATCACACTAGGCCAGAATACTAAGCTTAAGACTAAGTCCGATGGTATGCGAGGAGTAGGCGGGACCTCTATGTATGCTCTCAAGTCGTTAATGTAGTTCGAAAGGGCTCGAAGTTATTCTTCACGCTTATTCAGGCTGTTGAGCCAAAGGCCAGGGTGAATGATGTTCTGATTGTGTCGGAGTTTGCTGATGTGTTTCATTAGGATCTTCCTGGGTTACCACCCTAATAGGAGATCGATTTCTCTATTGAGTTGGAGCCAGGTACCAAACCTGTTGCCTGCTCGCCATATTGCGTAGCGCCAAAGGAAATGGCAGAACTGAAATTTTAGTTGCAAGAGTTGCTGTAACAGAGTTATATATGCCCAAGTATGTCACCTTAGAGCGCACCTATTCTGTTTGTGAAAAAGAAGGATGGTATTTTATGATTGTTTATTGAGTAACGTGAATTGAATAAGCTGACAGAGAAAAACAAGTATCTGATTCCACGGATAGATGACTTATTCGATCAGCTCGCGAGATCAACCGTTTATTCTAAATTGGATTTGAAATCTGGATATTACCAATTGAGGATTCGACAAGGTGACATTCCCAAGACATCTTTTGGAACACGCTACGGTCAATATGAGTTCACTGTAATGTCGTTTTGGCTATGTAATGCGCCATCGGTATTCATGGATCTAATACACCAAACATTACGAGAATACTTGGACCTATTTGTGATAGTATTCATTGATGATATCTTGGTGTAATATCATTCTGAAGCTGATCATACGAACAATTTACGGTTGGTTTTGCATACCATGGGGAGAAATAAGCTCTATGCCATATTCTCAAAGTGTGAGTTTTTGTTGTCATTAGTGGCTTCGCTGGGCCACATGGTAAGTAGAGAGGGCATTGCGGTGGATCCGGTAAAGATAAGTGCCATATGAGAGTGGCCAGTGTTGGCTTCGGTGGCGGAAGTGAGTAGTTTCCTTGGACTGGCAGGCTACTACAGACGTTTTGTGGAAAACTTCTCACAGATCGCTTTACCTCTTACCAGATTAACGAAGAAGGATCATAAGTTTGTTTGAACGCCGGAGTACGTGCGAGCTTTTGAAGAGCTAAAGAGTCGTTTGACCACGGCGCCTGTGCTAACATCGCCATGTGGATCAGATAGCTATGAGATTTATATTGATGCTTCAGGGAGCGGCTTAGGCTGCGTTCTTCTACAATTTGGCAAGGTGATTGCTTATGGCTCACGCCTAGTGAAAGTGCATGAGCGGAATTATCCCGTCCATGACTTGGAGTTAGCGGCGGTGATCTTTTCAGTTAAACTGTGACGACACTATCTATATGGTGTAAAAGTTGATATCTTTACAGATCATAAGAGCCTAAAATAGCTATTGGATCAGAATGATCTCAATATTCGACAACGGAGGTGGCTGGAGTTCCTCGGGGACTACACTTTAATATTCATTATACTCCCAGAAATGGAAACGTGGTCGCAGATGCCTTGAGTCGTAGGACTCTGGTAAGGGAAAATTGGTTGTAGATGCATGATGAGCGTCTAATCCAGGAGTTGGAAGCGTTAGAGATTTCTTGTGTTGACAAGAATTCCACAGCCGATGCATGAGTAAACTGGAAGGAGGTACAGTATGACCTTGCAGACAGGGTTCAACGAGCAACGGAGCTTGATGAAAGTCTCTAACGCTATGCATTGGATGGTTCAAATGAACAATTCTCCTGAGATGACGGCCTTTTGTGGAAAGAGGGTCGTTTGTGCGTCCCAAGTATGGGTAAGTTGAGGGAAGAGTTGATGTATGAGGCTCACTTCACTAAATACTCAATTCACCCAGGGAGCACAAAGACGTACTAGGACAAGAAAAAATTGTTCTGGTGGCCAGGATTAAAGAAAGATATAGCAAAGTATGTGGCTAATTGTCAAACCTGTGCCTTGGTGAAGGTGGAATTCCAGAAGCACGGAGGTTTCCTGAAGTCCTTACATATTCCGGAATGGAAGTTTGAGGATATTTCAATGGATTTCGTGCACGGGTTGGCGAGATCTCAACGTGGGAACGATTCAGTTTGGGTGATCGTTGACCGGTTGACTAAAGTGCTCACTTTTTACCGAACAAGTGGGATGATTCTATGGAAGTTTTGGCGAAACTCTCTGTGGATATTATTGTACGATTGCACGGTGTGCCCCGTAACATCGTTAGTGATTGAGATGGGTGTTTCACTTTAGGAGATGGGAGATTAGTCCACCAACTGTTGGGTATGAAATTACATTTCAGCACGACCTTTCATCCTCAGACGGATGTTCAGACCGAAAGGACCAACAGGACGTTGGAGGATATGCTCTGAATGTGTACGCTGGATTTCGGGAAGAGTTGGGAAGATTATCTCTTTATGATTGAGTTCACCTAAAATAATAACTACCAAGCTAGTATTCAGAAGGAGCCCTTTGAGACATTATACGAAAGGAAATATCATACACCTTTGGCTTGGGTGGAGACTGGTGAAACAAAGTTGTACAAGCAAAAGGAGATTGATGTTGCCAACTCAACTTTATGGTTGATACGAGAAAGGCTGTTGGTGGCTTAAGACAGGCAGGCTAAGTATTACAATACCAAGTACCGAAATGTGGAGTTTGCGGTCGGAGATTGGGTATACTTAAAGATTAATCCCTTTAAAGGTGTGTCCAGGATACGACGTCTGAAAAAGCTAAGCCCGTGGTATCTGCGACAGTTTGAAGTGGAAGAGCGTGTTTGTGAAGCTGCCTATCGGTTAGCACTTTCGCTAGAGCTGAGTGGTTTACATGATGTGTTTCATGTCACGGTGTTGCGGAAAGCGGTGAAAAAGCCATCATAGGTGGTTGTTGAAGATCAAGTATCATTCGACAGTGGGCCAACGATGAAGGTTAGGCCTATTCAGATCGAGGATACGGCGGTTAAACAGCTACGAAACAAAACTATCGGGATGGTCAAGGTCCGGTGGGACAACCGTGGTCGTGATTAGATGTCATGGGAGCAGGAACAAACCATCAGTATTGAATTTCCCAAGCTATTTATGTGAGGCTGTTGTAACCTTATGATTTGAACAAAGAGAATATTTTGTAAAATATTTTGTTTGCTGCGAACTACGTGCTTTAGCAATTTCGAGACGAAATTCTCTTAAGGGGGAGAGTTGTAATGCCCTAAAACCCAATTATGGTCACACGGTCTGGGATATAGGCATGTCCAGGGTCGTGTCCTGCTCTGTGTTAGGCTAGCTGTGTCGAGTGTGGTGCACAGCTGGAAACACGGGTATGAACAGTGTCGACACGGGCATGTCAATTGGTGACACAGGCGTGTCAAATACCCATGTCTTGCTCTGGTTGTGTCGGGCAGTGCCAACTTAAGTACACGTTTTGGAGCACGGACGTGTACTAGTCGATACGAGCATGTCAAAGTTAACACTGGCGTGTTGGGGACCCGCGTCCCTTTCGAGATTTGTTGGTCCTGTGTCGATTGAGGGACATGCCCCTCAACACGGGCGTGTAATTAGTGACACGAGCATATAAGGAGTTCGATACGGGTGTGTATAATCTCGTGTCCTGGTCTGGTTTGAGTCAGCTGTGTGCCGCTTTAGGTACACGGCCTATGACACAGGCATGTCACAAGCCGTGTTCGGCCCAGGAAAGTCATTTTCAGAGCAAATTTGAGTCGTTTGTTTCCTTTGATGATGATCTAACGACCCTGGGTATTTCCTGAAGGGATAAGTGCGAGAATTGATGAGTTATTTCTCATTCAATCCTTATAATTCTCTTTCTAAGAATAAGAGAGAGAGGAGAGCAAGGGAAGGAAGAATAAGAGAAATCCGACCGCCGGTGGTGCTACAGCGGTCCAAATTGCGAGTCGAGTCGAGATCTGCGAAGGTAAGGCCATTGCAGTGACTTTCATTCGTCTAGTTTTCTCCATGGCACCGAAACGTCTTCCAAGGGTAATGATTTCCTTATTGGATAAGTGAAGTCCTTATTTCCTGTATATGCATGGAATCCTCCACCAAAAGGTGGAAATCGAAGTGATTCCCTTGGGATGTTGTGTTTCATCCCTTTTTATGTTGCATTAGAACCGGAAGTAAGTAGTATGGTTTGGCATGCTATGTGATGCCCATCCGGACGAGTTGGTCTGGATTAGTGATTCTTTGTTTGCAAATCGGAGAAAACTCCGTGTAAATTGAGTGTTTGTATGGAATCCTTTGTTGATACATGTGGCATGGTGCAATAGGAAGTACTGGAGGAAATCCATGAAAAAGCTTTGAGACTTGGTACTTGGTGTTCAACTCTTGTGGTCGTGAGTGCCATTTTGTGTGAAGTCGAGTAGTTGGGCTATAACTGTGGAATGCCTTTGTGGCGAACGTGAAAGGTAAAGCCGTACCCGGGTCAGGCTAGGCTTGAGTATGACGAATTTAAGCAACAGGAAAGGTAGATATGTACCCACGCTAGCGAGAGTCTCTGGCCTGCGCACCGTAAATAATAGGAATGATCATAATGGACTGTCATGTCTGGGATCTCTAAACGGTTGTGGGACCCTAGTTTTCGGTACACCAATAATGTGCCCTGAGTGCACAGAACGTCGGGCCTTTGTGTCGGCATTTGTGATATGTATTGACTTGTGTGGTTGTGCACGTCCTTAGTGGATTGTTATATATATATATGTTGTGTGAATAAAATTCTTTGCAGGGAAGGAATTTCGCTGCCCCGTGCTAGGGGCAGGGTTTTTATAATTGGTCAGCAGAATGCTGATCGTTGCCTTATTTGCCACCGTATGGTGTATTGTCCTTTTGCAGGTAATTGAGGACCAAGCAGGAAATAGCGGGCTGAAGCCCTGGTTGCGCTGCTGGCCCTTGAAGTCTATGTTTTGTTTACTCTTATTCATGTGTGGCCGGCCTGCGCGCCGATGTTTGTAAACCACACATTTGTTAAGAGAAACCTGTAAGGCCATAAGGCCAAGTACTTTGCGTATTTTGTATATATTCCTGTTTTCTTATTAGTGGACAATCTTTGTGTTTCTTTTGTTCAAGTTTTCAACAATGAATCTTCTACTAGATAGCTCTGTGTTAGGATTCGATGATCTTTGAAATTATTTAGTAACTTTTCCGCCTGTTTGTGAAGTATGGTGTGGGGCCCCGGCCGGACCCTCTATTATATTACACGAGATGGGTAGAGGTGTTACACAACATCAACTATGTAACGCCTCCATCAGTCACATGGAATATAACAAAGGGTCCGGTCGGGGCCCACGCCATATTTCACAGACAAACAGCAGAATTACGTATGAATATCAAAATCCTTTCTACTCGCATCATAACTCAGAGCATTCCAACGAAAGATTTTAACTTGCAAGAACTTATAACATTGAATGTCCACTAAATATATAAATAACAAATTTATATATATCACCAGGAATGTATATAACCATAAACACTCATGACCTTAAGGCCTTACATGTTTCTCTTTACAAGTGTGATTTCATACATCGGCACGCAGGCCGACCATACATGAAAATATAGTTCTTCGCACGGCCTTCGAGGGCCGAAAAGCAGCAACAAGGGCTTCAGCCCGCTCAATCCAATTCAGCCTGTCAGCACATGCATATGGACAACCACCCCAAGGGTTATAAACAAAGCGACGATCATCATTCAGCTGACCAATTATAATGACCCTAACCCATACTCGGGGCAGTGGTTCCTTCTCTGCATGCATTGCAATCACAACATATATATTTATGTATCATAACAAGTGCTCTTACACATAATATTATCATAAATGTCGGCCTTCTTTCCAGACGTACCATGCACTAAGGGCACGCTTACGGTGTACCGAATAATCCTTAGTAGCACCATCGATTAGAAGTTCTTAACTTGTTGGCTATGGGCATTAATCTTCTACAACACGCATGGTAGAGATATCCTCGCCCATCCCACTCAGAGGTGTTCACCTCACGGCAACCATTGAGCATTAAGATTGACCCACACCCGTTGTGTAACAACACGGGAAGGCACACAACCCCCCATTTGCATTGCCTCCAATCGATCTCTCACCACACAGGCACAGGTCAGTGTTTTCCCGTTGCGCAACTCGTCAATAGCGCAGATCTTGACGTGGGTCGGCTTTCCCTTTCTTGTTCAATCCACATGTCACCCAGATCCGCTTTCTAGTTTAGAACACAACAAATGTAGAGCCGCTTTCAAATTCAGTACACAGCTTATACTGAGCATACAATTCACGCAGCACACACCACAAAAGGATCTCACCCAGAGCTTCCTAGATATAGGAGAATTCACCATTCACTGGTACTTTCACACACTCCGTCCAATACTCATTTCATAAACGGAGTCTTCTCCGGTTCGCAATATAAACATCACCAATCCAGACTACCTGTCCGGATGGACTTCACACAACATGTCTATTTCATACTACACATTTCTGGATCTAGATGCAGACTCAACCGGGGATATCAACTATCAACCTGCTGGAATCGCTCACGCTTTCTACCTCATGGTGGAGGATTCCACGCACATGTATAAAAAAGGACTTCACTTGTCTAAGAAGGAGATCATTACCCTTGACGATCGCTTTGGAGCCATGGAAATCTAGTAGGATGGAAATCACCACAATGGCCTTGCCTCCACAAATCTTAACTCGTCTCTCGATTCAGAATGATGAAGCTCCTCCAGCAGCCGGATTCCTCCTTCCTCCTTCTTCCTTGCTCTCCCCTCTCTCTATCTCTTAAGAAATAGAATGGACAAAGATAAATGAGATTTTATCCTTCAAATCTCAGCGTTATAACAGCAGGAAGACCTCTGGACAATTGGATCCAATTTGAAGGAAATGAATGGACACAATCCGCCCTGAAAATGAATTTTCTGGGCTAAACACGGCCTGTGAAACGCCCATGCCACAGGCCGTGTGCCTTAAGCGGCAAAGGAAGCGACTCAACCAGAACAGGACATGGCCATGGGACATGCCGGTGTCCCAGGCCGTGTGCCAGACATTGCTTCAGACACGCCTGTGTCTAGCCCATGTTATCTGTCTACATAGACTTGGCCATAACCTGAGAAGGATACGGCCATGGTACACGCCCGTATCATAGGCCATGTGCACTACTTGAGGCCCACTCGAGACCCACTCGAGAATAACTCGAGTACATAGAGCAGGACACGGCCTTGGACACTCACGTGTCCCTGGCCATGTTGCCCAGCCTACAGTCCAAGGATTTTTGGGGGTGTTACAACCCTCCCCCACTTACAGAAATTTAGTCCCGAAAATTAGCTCAAACACAACCACTCCTTTGTTGCACCTGTGTACAAAATGATACGGGTTTAGAGCTCAGAGGCCGCAGCTTGTCTCGCCCCACGGCATCGCACAAATATAAGTCTTTAACAAACATACATACAACAGGTTCTTTATTACATCACGAAAATAGTAAAGCAGACTCTTTATGTTTATTTTCCCACATCCGCATCCTTCATACTCCGCTTTTTGGCCTCCTGTAACTCCAGATTATACACGCGAGGCTGTTGTTCTTAACGATTTGAGCTTTGTGACTCATGTAATTCAAGAGTGTACATTCGAGGTTGCACCCGGGATATAGATGACTCTGTAACTTCCTTGCCCTTTTCCTCATAAGGCGGGCCTTTCTTTTTCTCACCCTTTGAAGGGCCACTCCAACAATCACGGGTTATATGTCCCTGCTTCCCATAATGAAAACATGTACGTGTCTCAACACGTCCTTGCCCATACATTGCTCCCAAAGCAACATTCGACTAACTTTGTTCAGCAGGCCTGAACCTCTTCTTGTCTCGTTTCCTTAATTTCGATTTTTTCGAATGTGAAACTTTGAACACCGGATTTTCCACCACCAAGTTGTTCTTTTCCTGCACCCATTTCAAATCCTTCTCCAACGCACAGAGTGTATCTACTAATGCTTGGAAGCCTTGGTTCACCAAACTCGGGAGAGCCAACCTCAGCTCATCATGAAGTCCCTCATAAAACCTATTCGTCTTCCGCACCTCCTCATCAAAAGTATACCCTGCATAGCTCCCTAGCCTGGTAAACTCTTGCAGGTAAGTATAAACACTACTCTCACCTTGCACCGAATGTTGGAACTCATTTTCCATTGCAATTCGCTGCGAAACTGGCAAATACTTTTCCAAAAATAATCGTGAGAATTCCCCAATCGATATCTTCCCTAGGCCTCTTCCTGCAAAGTGGTGCAATTCCTCTTCATCCCACCAAAGCCTTGCCTCTCCTTCCTGCAGGAAAGTTACTAAAGTAAATTTCTGCCCCTCGTCAGTCCTGATCAAGGTAAGGATCCTCTTCACTCTTGCGAGCCAATCCTCGGCCTATGTTAGGGAACCCTCCCTTACAAACGTAGGTGGATTAAAATCCATAAACCGTTTCAGTTGCTCGTCAGCCGCTAGCTTGTCAATCAGAGTCTCAACACGCGCTTGGAACTCTCCAACCCGTACTGATTCCACTACAGGCCTTGCCTCCCAAATAGGCTGTGCATTTATCATTACAAATAACGCCTCAGCAACTAAGCATACATTTTCCGCAGAAGGAGGAGGTGTAGAAACCTAAGCTGGTGCCACACTCTCATCAGAACACTGGGGCTCAGACTGCCTAGCTCCACTCCTCGCAACCTATGAGTGTACAAAACACCATTAACGTCCTATTCAAAATGGCAAACATGTCTTGTATACACTCTCACGCTCCTCAAACACATGTATTGCATTCCTAGTGGATATTCTTGAGTTCAATTATGTTATCCTTACGAAACCCTAACCTCTGATACCAATTTGTAAATCCTCCATCCGTCACATGGAATATAATCGAGGGTCCGGACGGGGCCCCACACCATATTTAACAGACAAATGGCAGAATCACGTATGTATCAAAATCTTTTCTACTCGCATCCTAAATAAGAGCATTCGAGCATAAGATTTTAACCCTCAAGAACACATCACATTGAATGTCCATTAAATATATAAATAACACATTTATATATATCACCAGTAATGTATACAACAATAAACACTCATGGCCCTAAGGCCTTACATGTTCTCTTTACAAGTGTGATTTCATACATCAGCACGCAGGCCGACCACACATGAAAATATAGTTCTTCACACGGCCTTATAGGGCCTACAAGCAGCAATAAGGGCTTCATCCCTCTCAATCCAATTCAGCCCGTCAGCACCCCCATATGGACATCCACTCCAAGGGTGATAAACAAAGCAACAGTCAACATTCAGCTGACCAATTATAATGACCCTACTACTTACCCGGGGCAGTGGTTCCTTCCCTGCATGCATTGCAATCACAATATATATATTTATGTATCATAATAAGTGCTCTCACGCACAACATCATCACAAACACCAGCCTTTGTGCAAGACGCTCCGTGCACTCAGGGCATGCTTACGGTGTAACGAATCATTCTTAGTACCACCACTGATTAGAGGTTCTTAACTTCTTAGCTATGGGCATTAATCTACTACAACACGCATGATGGAGACATCCTCACCCATCCCACTCAGAGGTGTTCACCTCACAGAAACCATTGAGCATTTCATATCGACCCACCACCATGGTGTAACAACATGGGAAGGCCCACAGCCCCCCATTTGCATTGCCACAAATCGATCTCTCACCACACAGGCACAGGTCAGCCCTTTCCCGTTGCTCAACTCGTCAATAGCATAGATATTAACGTGGGTCTGCTTCCCCTTTCCTGTTCAATCCACAGCTCACGCAGAGCCGCTTTCCTATTCAGCAAACAGATCATGAAGAGCCACTTTCCATTTCAGCACACAGCTTATGCAGAGCATACAATTCACGCAGCACACACCATATAACGAGCTCACCCAGATCTTCCTATATATAGGAGAATTCACCATTCACATGTACTCTCACACACTCCATCTAATACTCGTTTTATACACGGAGTCTTCTCTAGTTCGCAATATAAACATCGCCAATCCAGACTATCCATCCGGATGGGTTTCACAAAGAATGCCTATTCCGTTCTACACCTTTTCGGATCTAGATGAAGACTCAACTGGGGATATCAACTATCAACCCACTAGAATCGCTTACGATTTCTAACTCTTGGTGGAGGATTCCAGGAACATGCATAAAGGAGGACTTCACTTGTACAAGAAGGAGATCATTACACTTGACGATCGCTTTGGAGCAATGGAAATATAGCCGGATGGAAATCACCACAATTGCCTTGCCTCCATAAATCTGAAATCGGCTCTTGATTCGGAACACTAAAGATCCTTCGGCAGCCAGAATTTTCCTTCCACCTAATTCCTTACTCTCCACTCTCTCTATCTCTTTAGAAGAGAATGGCCAAAGATAAATGAGAGTTTATACTTCAACTATCGACCTTATAACAGCAGGAAGACCTCTGGACAATTGGATCGAATTTGAAGGAAATAAACGGTCACGATCCGTCCCGAAATTAATTTGCTAGGCTGAACACAGCTTGTGACACACCCGTGTCATAGGCCGTATGCCTTAAGCGACAAAGGAACTGACTAAACCAGACCAGGACACGGTAATGTGACACTCCCGTGTCCTAAGCCGTGTGCCAAGCACGGCTTCGGACACGCCCATCTCTAGCCCGTTTTATTTGTCTACACAGACTTGGCCACAACCCGAGAAGGAAATTACCATGGGACATGCTTGTGTCATAGTCCGTATGCCCAACAAACTTGCCTCTCGAAGATCATCGACTTCATTTCGTCGAGATCATTTCGTCAAACTCAAAGGACACGGCCTTGGAAACGCCCGTATCACATGTCATGTGCCACACTCGAGTCCCACTCGTTACCCACTCGAGACCTACTCGTTACCCACTCGAGACCCACTCGAGTACACAGAGGAGGACACGTCCTTGGACACGCCCGTTTCCCAGGCCGTGTTTCCCAGTCTACAGTCCAAGGATTTTTGGTGGTGTTGCAAGCTGATCCCTCCAAGCCCTCATCTTCTCTTGCTACTTCTAGAACTGCTCAGTTGGCTACTACGGGTAGGTGGCTTTTCATTTTGGTGCAACAAATCATATGATTGGCAATTCTCACATTTTCTCTTCTTTTGACAAAAGCATCCGGTTACCTCCAGTTCTTATTGCGGATGGTTCTCCTTCTCCAGTTTGTCAGTCAGGCATTATGCATATTACTCATTCTCTTCTGCTGTAGGACACCCTTTATGTCCCAAATTATCCATGCAACCTTCCTTTTGTTACTGCTCTTTGTAAAATGTTGCATCATAAAGCTATTTTTACTTTCTATACTTGTGCTTTTTAGATTCCTCATTCCAATGAGGTGATTGCTACTGGGGCTGAGAGAGGCAGTTTTTCTAACTTGATGTAACTTCTACTTTTTCTGCCTCTTCTTCTCTACTTAAGTGGTGTTGGGTCCATTGCCCACAATGTTCCCTAGAATGGATTTGAAGAGGCATCACCATCAAGACTAAGAGCATTGTTATATTTGATGTGTGCTTAAGTTCATGCATGCAGATTGTACTTTATTGGACAGTTGAACAAGAAGAGTAAGCTTGAAGTCAGATAATTGAACTAAGGCAAAAATGTCGAGATAGTTGGGACATCTGAGAAGAATGTCTCAGCATAACCGCTGAGATGAACAAAAAGATTAGGCTAGAAGTCAGCTAATTTGACTAAGGCAAAAGCATCGAGATAGTTGAGACAGCTGAGAAGAATATCTCCACATAATTGCTGAGACAGCTGAGAAATAATTTGTCCAGCTTAGTTAAGAATTCGTCGAACTGAGTTCAGAGTTCGATGAGCTCAACTCACCATTCGTTGAGCTAAATTCAGAGCTTGAGATTCTTAGTTTGTCGAGCTTAGTTGAGAATTCATCAAACTGAGTTAAGAGTTCATCGAGCTCAGTTCATAATTCGTTGAACTCAGTTTAGCATTCGTCGAACTAAGTTCAGGATTTTGTCTAAGGCAAAAACCACTGAGACAAGTGTTAGTCTCAGCATAACCGTTTAGACAAGTGTTAGTCTTAACATAACCGCTGAGACAAGTCTTTGTCTCAACAAGGAACAAGATTGCGCTGAGATAGTTATGCTGGAAAATTCCTAAGGCAGAAAGCATTGAGTATGGAGTGGTCACTCAATGCTCTCTATGCCTAAGATGCTATAGAAGCATAAATATGGTTAAGGCAAAAAGCGTTGAGTGGAGGTTGCCCACTCAACGCTGTCAATGCATAGTGGAGACAGAATTTTGTCTAAGGAGTTTGGCGTTGTGTGATGCTCACTCACTCCACTCCAAACATCAGATAGTTGAAAAAGCAAGTTGGAATTGTGTTGCGCACTAGGGTTCAAAGAAAATAAACGCAACCGAACTAGCAAACCAATGAGGCAAGTATACCTATCGAATTATAGCAAGGGGACACAAGTGTCGTATTGAAATCCGGGAACTGTTGGCTATGCTTACTCACACGAACGCTATTATCTTATCGACGAAAAAACTAGGGTTTTAGAATATCTAAGTGCAGGGGAGAAAGTAAAGCTATACTAGAAAGAGAAACACTGCAATTAAGTAAAGCTATTAAGTAAAACAATTACTACGAAGGGTAGAAAATATGAAATGGAAATGCACTCGATCAAGATTCACCTCGGCTAAAGACGATTAAGAAAATGCGATAAAAATCTAAACTTAATAGGATAAAGGTCCTTGACCGTGGAGGTTCCTAAAGCTTGAACACGCTTCTCTCGAAGTCGTGCCCAACTGAGTTTAGGAAGGTCCGACCGACTCTCGTCTAAATTGGAGGCCTAAAACTCGCTTTACGCGGTGAACCCCACTATTGGATTTTACTCCAATCCAGGAGATTTGGACGTCTGCCTCTCTCGAGGGGTGCGTACAACTCCCTTTACTCTTGAATGCTCACTTCATTCTTTCGGCCTCTCGGCTAGCCCAGAATGAAAGCAAAGGCGGAGAGTATATATCGAAAATATACCTCCAACCCGTGATTAATCAAGAGTAATTCAAGGCCCTAACCTAAAAAGAAAAGATTAATTAAAACATCATAACATAATCTCTCTAACCTCAGATCATCAAGATCGAGTACAAGGAGGATTAGTTAATCATTATGGAATGGAGGAAGGGGGATGAGTAGTAAAGCATAAGAACAACACAAGCTAAACAAAAACACAAGCTAAACACAAGCTAAACAAGAACACTTTTATTAATTAAAAGGGGCAAGCTACACTATTGAAAATAAAATTACAAGTGCATGAAATGGAAATCCTATTCTAGCCCTACAATTAGCACTAAGAAAGAGCAAAGATTACAAAGAAAGCATAAACAAGCTAAGATTAAACTAGGGTTAAACAAAATTTACAAAGAGAGGGAGAGAGAGAGAGAGAAAGCATGAAAAAACTCAAGAACCAAAGGGGCAGCACCTCCCCCTCTCAACCAAAGCTTGCTGAAATGGTGAGGGGGTCTCAATTTATAGAATTTTTTCTCAGGTTGGTCACGCCCTCCGACACGCCCTAGGGGGGGCGTGTCAGGGGGCATGAAAGTACTATGTTGACCTCGGGCTCTGGATTCTGGCGGGAGGGATGATTGCTTCGGTACGTCGGTGGTCACGCCCTAGGTCACGCCCGTGACAGGGGGGGGGGGGGGGGGCGTGACAGGCACGTCATGTCCAAATCATTGGTTTGAAATCCGTCAGTCACCGAAAAAGGAGGGTGTCATGCCCATGTCACAGGCGTGACATGGGGCGTGACAGTACTGTTTGCGTGCTGTGGAGAAACGACATTTAATGCGGTGACAGGCTTTGCGGCAGAGGGCGACACGCCCATAGTCACGCCTGGTGACACGCCCAGGGAGGGCGTGTCAGGGGGCGTGACAGCGGTTTTGACTATTTTTCTGTCCCTTCCAGCAGGAGTCCTCGGGATTGGGTGACACGCCCTAGGTCACGCCCAGGGAGGGCGTGACAGGGGGGCGTGTCATGTCATTTTGGACAATTTTCTGGAAACCTGCAAAAAGACAAGAAAAAGTCAGCGACAATAATATTTACATAAAAATGATACAAATAAACTAATAATAGACATGATTTGTACACTATAAAATAAAAAATACGATAATAGTTTAGGCTACAAAATGTATTATCAAATTCCCCCAAACTTAAGCTTTGCTTGTCCCCAAGCAAAAGTATAAAAACTAGATATTTATAAAAGGACTAATCAAAAAGTTCTAATTATGCCTACACAAGTACTATGCGAAATTCTTAGTAGGGGAAAGGTGAAATGTAAGTCTAAAACAATTATTTAGGTATGGTAAAACTTTTATAAACTTTACTTAATAAAAACAAATCATCCAAAATTTTAACGAGATTTTTTAAATGGACTTAAGCAAAGCAACGAAAATGAAAAACACGCATTGAGTTGTTACTAGATCCAAGCAATGCATTATAATTATATCAATTTAATTAACAAAAATCTAGATTTAAATCCAAAACTAAAACTAATTTACTGTTTTTCTTTTCTTAGTTGTTAAATAAAAATCAAAAAGCGTGAATCAAAAAGGACTTAAATAGGACAGAAACGTTTGGTTTAGGAATATGATTAGGAGTGGAATTCAAAGATAAACGTGAAGGTTTTAAAATCACACTAAACCAAATCAAAGAGTTTCAAAAACATTCATAAAAATATATACACACATTTTTTTTCTTTCTTTTTCTTCTTTTTTTTCATTTTTTTTTCTTTTTTCAAAACAAAGGCCATAAATATTTTTATTTTCTTTTTTGAATTGGCCAAACAAAAATAAACATCACTTTTGAACATACTTCTTTTTTTTTCGAAAACCTTTCTCCCACAAAAATCACAAAATACCCTATCAAAATCGTCAAAATAATTTATGAAACTCAAAAAGGCTAGTGCGATTCGATAGGTTGGATATTTTTGGCTTTGGTGAAACTGAAATGAAGGGAGGAGCTATCAAATGAAATCGGAAAAAGGCTCAAAAACGGCTAACTAGCGGTAAAAGTTTTTTTTAGGTTGGCAGGAAAGCTCAAACGAAAACAAAAACGGCCTAAATCATTTTCACGCTTTTGAATTTATTTAAAACAAAGGTTTGAAATTTTCAAAAAGCGAGTCCTAGATAATAAAAGAAGATTGATAAAATTAACTTGAAAATAGAAATAATAGGTGACTTGGATCGTTCACATCTACTACGTTATTCAAAAGTTGACCTTACAAAAATTATTCAAAAATGAAAAAGAAAATAGTGGATGATGAATTTTTGAGAAAGTAAAGGAAATAAAAAACAAAAAACCATAATAGAAATGCGAGCTTTAGAAAAATATTTCACCTTAACATGCTACCGTGAATTAGAAACACAGCATGACCAACATTTTACTTGTGAAACATAATTAAAAAGGACCATTAGAAATATTATAATTAACTAAGTTGTTTATAGGAGATTTTGAGTAAAACAAAAACAAAAACTAGGGGTACTATTGAAATACCAAAATGTCTAAACTATTCAAAAACACATATATTTATTTTTTTTTAATTTTGAGAAATATTCTCCTTTTTTTTTGGATTTTGGAAATTTTTCTCTTTTTTTTTGGAATTTTAAGATATTCATTTTTTTTATTTTGGAAATATTTAAAATATATACAAAAAGAAAAATATTTACACTAAGCAAAAATGAAGGAGGAAGTCCTCCCCCAAGCTTAAAATAGATATTGCCCTCAATGGCTAAAGAAGGGGATTGGAGAAGGAGAGAAAAATAAAGTACAGAATTTAAAGACAGAATTGAAATACAGGTACTTCCCCGGATTTATTTGCTGTGAAAGCTGAGTGATGCCGCTCCTCCGAATGTCTTCTTTGGACTTCGTGATGGATTCAGTAATGTTGGAGCAGGCGATCGCAGAAGCTTCAGCTTGTCGGAGCCGTCCGAGGAAAAAATTGTAAAATAAAGAAAACAGAAAAAGATAACTTGGGTTGCCTCCCAAGAGCGCCCTTTGGTTAAAGCGTCGTTGAGCTCAACGCATCAAAAAAAAATAATATTGTCCAAAAATATTGTTGTCCAGAAATAAAATTGTTTTTTTTAACAAAAATTAAGAGTTCAAAGGTAGAGTTCGTGAAGCAGAAACTTAATATTGTTTGGACTGACATCATCATCACCAGAAAAGTAGAGTTTATGACGCCGACCATTCACTTTGAAATTACCCTTATCAGGCTGAGAAATTAAAACAGTTCCATAAGGAAATACTTCTAAAACAGAAAACGGGCCAGACCAGCGAGATTTTAATTTGCCCGGAAATAAACTTAAACGAGAATTATATAAAAGGACTTGGTCGCCCGGCTTAAAGTTTTTAGGGTGCCTTAAGTGTTTATCGTGTAAACGCTTCGTCCGCTCTTTATAAAGTTTATTATTTTCATAAGCATAAGAGCGCCACTCGTTGAGTTCATTTAGTTGAAATTTTCGAAGGTCACCGGCTGAGTGGGGATCGAAGTTTAAAAATTTTAAGGCCCAAAAGGCACGGTGTTCTAACTCTACGAGCAGATGGCACGATTTTCCATAGACCAACCGATACGGCGTACATCCGAGGGCGGTTTTGTACGCTGTTCGGTAGGCCCATAAGGCATCGTCAAGTTTGGCTGACCAGTCTTTTCTAGAAGTTGAAACAGTCTTTTCCAAAATTCTTTTTATTTCTCTATTAACTATTTCGACTTGTCCGTTAGTTTGGGGGTGGTAGGCAGTGGAAAGCTTATTTGTAACGCCGTATTTGGTAAGGATTTTTGAAAATTATGCGTTACAGAAATGGGAACCCCGATCGCTAACGATTGCACGAGGCGTACCGAATCTAGCAAATAATTTTTTTAAAAACGTGACTACAACTCGGGAGTCGTTCGTAGGAAGTGCTTGGGCCTCAGCCGATCGTGAAACATAATCAACAACAACTAAAATATATTTGTTTCCGAAGCTAGAAGGAAGGGGGCCAACAAAATCCATTCCCCAGAAGTCGAAAATTTCGCACTCTAAGAAATAATTTTGCGGCATTTCATTTTTATTAGAGATGTTGCCCGACCGTTGGCAACTATCACACCTGCTCACAAAGGCTTGCGCGTCTTTAAACAGGCTAGACCAGTAAAAACCCGCGCAAAGCACCTTGTGAGCGGTGCGAGCAGCTTGATAGTGCCCACCCGTCGGACCTTCATGCAAATGTTTTAGAATATCAATTCCTTCATCAAAAGAAACACATCTCCTTATCACTTGATCCGCACAAATTTTGAAAAGATGCGGGTCTTCCCAAAAGTAGTTCTTCAGCTCAGAAAAGAATTTCTTCTTTTGCTGAGAGGAGAACTCTTTTGGGAGCACCCGGGCCACTAGATAGTTGGCGATGTGTGCGAACCAAGGAGAAGTAGATGTATTAACTAAAAGCAGCTTCTCATCAGGAAAATAGTCTTTAAAAGATTTTTCATTTAATTTTTCTATAAAGGGGTTATCTAATCTGGATAGATGGTCGGCGGCCAAGTTCTCGGCTCCTCGCTTATCACGGATCTCTAAGTCAAACTCCTGGAGGAGTAAGACCCAGCGAATCAAGCGAGGCTTGGCATCCGTTTTGGCAAGAAGGTACTTAAGGGCCGAGTGGTCCGTAAAAACAATGATTTTTGAAAGTGTAATGTAAGGGCGGAATTTATCAAAGGCGAATACTACAACTAAGAGCTCCTTCTCGGTTGTGGTGTAATTTTCTTGTGCAGATGTGAGGGTTTTACTAGCGTAATAGATGGGGTGGAAGTTTTTAGATATGCGTTGACCTAACACGGCTCCCACCGCAAAACTACTCGCATCGCACATAATCTCGAATGGAAGGTCCCACACCGGAGCTATCATAATCGGTGCGTTAATTAGCTTTTCGTTAATTGATTCAAAGGCAGAAATACAAGAGTCATCAAAAATGAATGGAGCGTCTTTTTCTAAGAGATGGGTGAGGGGCTTTGTGATCTTGGAGAAGTCCTTTATAAAACGACGATAAAAACCAGCGTGGCCTAGGAAACTTCTTATAGCTTTTATGTTTGTAGGCGGCGACAACTTCTCAATAACTTCTTTCTTGGCAACGTCTACCTCAATACCTTTAGCAGAAATTTTATGACCCAAAACTAACCCTTCCCTCACCATAAAATGGCATTTTTCCCAATTTAGGGCAAGGTTAGTTTCTTCGCATCGTTCTAAGACTTTTTCGAGGTTTTCTAAACATCTATCGAAGGAATCGCCAAACACGGAGAAATTGTCCATGAATAACTCCATAATGCTTTCTACGTACTTGTCAAATATTGCGAGCATACATCGCTGGAATGTAGCTGGCGCATTGCATAATCCAAACGGCATTCTTCGGTACGCGAAGGTGCCAAAGGGACAAGTAAACGTAGTTTTCTCTTAGTCCTCGGGAGAGATGGGTATTTGAAAGTACCCCGAGAGGCCATCGAGAAAACAATAAAAGCTATGGCCGGAGAGACGTTCTAAAATCTGTTCGATAAATGGTAAAGGAAAGTGATCCTTGCGGGTGGCGTCATTTAACTTACGGTAATCTATGCACATACGCCAACCCGTCACCGTCCGCGTCGGGATTAATTCATTATTCTCATTACTAACTACGGTTATCCCTCCCTTTTTTGGAACTACCTAAACGGGGCTAACCCACTTACTGTCCGATATAGGGTAGATAATTTCTGCGTCTAATAGTTTCATAACCTCGCCCTTGACTACTTCTTTCATGTTTGGGTTTATACGGCGCTGAGGTTGGATAGAGTTACGCGAATTATCTTCCATTAAAATTTTATGGGTACAGAAAGATGGGCTTATGCCCTTGATATCAGAAATTTGCCAAGAAATAGCCCGGCGATGCTTACGTAGAACTAGAAGAAGTTTATCGTTCTGCGTATCCGTGAGGTAGGTTGTAACGCCCCGTTTTTTTTCATCGATTATTTTTATTCTTGTTTGGCGTTATGATGACGCGTTTTCATGGCTTGTGCCATTTGTGGAGTGTGGTTTAGCTCCTTAGAACTGAGTGCCCTATTCTGTAGCCTGTTGGCAAGATCTCCCTAGCAAGCCGAGTCGTTTTGGGTGACCCGGTGTGGCCTCTCGGGGGGATGTTGGTGTTTGGCTTTATTTGGGTATAACTCGAGTTCTGTTCATCGAAAATTAATTTCGACTTTGCCGTTGTGTTCGTAGCGTGGATATTTAGCTACGGTGCGAATTTCGTCAAATTCCGAGGTAGATCGGTTTTCGCGTCGATTTGGTGCTTTATGTAATTTTGTAATTAATTATATTATTATATAATTATATATATATATATATATATATAGAATGAAAACCCCCGATCCATCATCTTCCCCACTCGAACCGCCGCCCCTATACGAGAGAAACGGAGAAACTGCCTACCCTTCCCTTCAGACACCGATTCCCGGAGTGTTTGTGGACGGAATTCGATTTCGAGAGTGGATTCGGATTGCTCTCGTCGAGACCTTCATTCCTACGGTAAGAAATTCGATTTTCGAGGAGTTTTTGGAGGATAGGAATTTTCGGTTTTGGAGATTTCCGCCATTAATGGCCGAGTGTTTGTTTTAGGTGTTGCGGCCGTTTTGATCCGTGCGAAGAGGAGGAAAGCAGTCCAAAGCTTCGCTGTGATTTGAGGCAAGTGGTATTCTTGCCCTTGCCAAGTTTTTTTTCGATTTTACTTGCTGAAATTGAAATCCCGGTTAGCCCAGGTTAGAGGCCTTGTTGTTCTCATTTTCTTGCTAACTATAGGGCTTAGTTCTTCCTACTGAAACCCCCCCTATTTTGTGATGATTGGAATCCAAATTGTCGGCGTGGAGCCGTTGTTTTCCTTTACTCTGATTGTTGCTCTGGTTCGGGTGTAGCCGAGAGGGAGAGTTAGGAGGGGGTGTGGTTGCCGATTTTTGTTAAGGTATTACTCGAATGATTAGGCATAGTTTGTATAGTAGTGGTGCTCGACGTTGGTAGTTTCCGGCTGCTACTGCAGTTGCGTGGGTCGTGTGCGCGTTCCGGTGTCGTTCGGGAAATTCCAAACGGTACAGGTTAGCCGCGCACGGTCGTTAACTGTTAGGGCGCACGACCACTGGTCGTGTGCCTCTGGTCGTGCGCGTATAAATTTCAGTTTCCAAAGTTCTGTCTCGGAGATCGCACGAGCGCTGGCAAGCAGTGCGCACGACCACTGATCGTGCGTTACTGATCGTGCGCTGACGCTAAGTTTTCTCAGGTTTTCCAGGTTCGCTTCGCACGATCATCAGCCGATGAGTGCGCACGACCACTGATCGTGCGTCACTGATCGTGCGCTCTGTATACTTTCTTTTGCTAGGCGAATTTAGCTGGTTTCGAGTGCGGGAGTTTAGATACTCAAGTGACAGGCAACTACTCGAGTTCTGGATCTTCTGCCTTGGTCGTTCGACTATCGTCGAGCTCCGTATTCTTTAGTGGGTTTGTGGGTAGTGACTTTATTTTGGCGGCGAGTGAGGCTAGCTCACTGAACGCCAAAATTTAGGTAGGCACTGAGTGGGTTTCACTCAACGCCCAGTCGTGTTGGTTTATTTCAACACTCTTCCTTTACCTTATCTTTCGTTTCCGAGTGGATTTCCAGTTGTATTTCTGGGTTTTCCTGGTCGGCCGTTTTTCTTTATTTTCCTAGAGGCCGAATCGTGGGTCGTGGTTAGTAGTGGTGGTTGTAGCTTTATGGGGGTGGAGTTGTGTGATATAGCCAAGGCCACCCATGTTTTTCTTGCTCTAGGTACGGGCTGGGCATGTCGGGTGGAAGGTCCCTTGTGTTTTCACGTGTTGACCCTCGAGCTTTTGACTTGGACATGGTGGATTGGGGGACTGCGTTTGCCTTCAATCCGGTTCCTCGTTGTTGTTTTTGCTACTATCACTTCCCACAGTTTAGGGTGTTAGAAGTTTCTTCTTTGGTAGTATGCAGCATTAAGGCTCTTGGCAGCCTAGTAGGCCCCTGCAGGATGTGGTTCCTGGGCTGGGTCGTTGCTGTTTCTTTGCACGTTGTGTATTTATTATGGTCCTGTTTTGGACAGTTATGACTCTTTCTACTGCATGTTTTTCTGGTACTTTTCCCCTTTTGGTTGACTCTTTCATACAGTTTTACTTTGTTTAGCTTGCTGAGGTATTCTGTTTTCTTTTGGAATACCCCAGGTTCTGAGCCGTAGCCAGTCTGGTGGCTAGTTGGAGGTGGTGTTGTTGGTGGACTCCCGGACTTTGGAGTTCTGTTTACCTTGTTAGTGAGGTTGTTTTCAGTACTTTCTTACAGACATATATTTGTGCTAGTGGGTTCGTGTCAGGTTGTTGGCGCCCACTGGTAGTTTTTACCTTGTACTAGATATATACTATTGCTGCTACCATTTTCTGGAGATAGTCTACTTGCTCTGAGAAGGTTTTATGCTAGGTTGCTAGTTATTTTTAAACTATAATTATTATTATAAATAAAGCTCATGATCAGCATGTTTTATAAGACGTATTCACTATTTTCCAAATCACGTATAAAGATCGCTTTCTTATATATTATATAAATTAAATGTAGGGTCTTGCATAGCATGAGTGGTTCTCTTGGAACACTTATGCGCTCCTTAGGATGTTAAACCTAAATAAAGTATTTTTCCGCAGCGTATAAATATAGTTTTTCTTTTGTGGACTAGGTGATCCACTGAGCCGAGGGATACGGTCTCTAAAATATAACTGATTTTCTAATCATTAATCACATGATTTTCTTTCATTAAGTTGGTAGTTGGTTATGCCTGAGCGTCAGCAGTTATCCCCTGCTTGACGTGGCATCATGACGCGTGTTTTCTCTTACTCTGATAATTCTTAATTCGGAGAAAATGCGGGTTGTGACAGTTGGTATCAGAGGGAGGTTGCTTGACAAGTTAGTTGAGCAACCTTCCTTTGTTCGCTTATTAGTAGTTCAGCATCATGTCATTCACACACCGATATGTCATCAACACGTCTTGGCAAAAGCACGAACACTACACTCATAGCATAACAAGAAGTATACGGGGCATATTATGTAGTATGGGATGCATAATATGTGTTCGTATATGGATCCACCATAGGGGCAATATGTGAGGGTTATGTAGTATGGGATGCATAACCTCACCACATAGCTGCGACTAGCACGTTTTCTTTTTCGTTGTATGGAAATGTTATGTAGTATGGGATGCATAACATTTTCATGCGTACGCCGCTCATAACATGCATTAGGGCCTTTTTTTTAGAATGCATAGCACAATCATGCATATCATATCATTGCATAAGCACAATGCGCCGAGCTGAAGATTTGCAGGATGACATGTGTACACACATGAGTTTTCAAATTAACATAAATTCATGCATCCGATCTAGGCACAAGAGTTAGTGAGGTGGTGGTTAACCATCCTAGGTTAGGGCATATCATCTAATTTTTGTGAAGAAGATAAACTCTCAGAGCAAGTTTAGCACCTTTAAGTCTATATCTACATATGTATTGTCTGTACTGGTAATCGTTTCTAGTCGTTGGATTTGGATCTGATTTGCGTTGTAATGATTTTTAGAATGGCTAGGCGTCCTGCGACTCGATCGACTCCCCTGTCTGAGGGTGAATCTTCTGGAGCTCAGAACGATGCGGTGATCGAGAGTCTAAGTCTGAGTAGCGAAGCTATGGGCAGGCAGTTGGAGGAGGTGCAAGCCCAGATTCAGTCTTTGGTGGCTGTTGTGGCAGGTCAGGCTCAGGGTGCGCAAGTTCCTGCTGGGGGGTTAGCTGTTCCTCCTCCTCCTGCACCCTTGAGACCTCCAATGGTGGTGCCAGCAGAGATGGCCTTCATCTCGCAGTTTCAGAGGCTGAGCCCTCCCACTTATGATGGGAAGGCAGATTTCATGGTGATAGACGACTGGCTGATCTCCATGGAGGAGATGTTCTCGTACTCAGGGATTTCAGATGACCAGAGGGTGATGTTAGCCACCTATCAGCTCAAAGGGTTGGCTAAGAGTTGGTGGCTGAGAGAGAAGGAGAGCTTGGTAGCCGGATGCTCGTGGGAGATGTTCAAGGAGATGCTCTTGAGGAAGTTCTTACCCTCGGTCGAACGTGACCGCCTCATGAACGACTTCCTCCATCTGAAGCAAAGGCAACTCACGGTGGGTGAGTATGAGATAGAGTTCAGCAAGTTGAGCCATTTTGCCCCGGGATTGGTCAGCGTTGAGGCTGATCGAGTTAAGCGATTTCTCGGTGGTTTGAGGAGCGAGGTACAGCAGTTGACCAGTGCTTATGGGTCAGAGACTTATGCAGGTGTAGTAGAGGCTGCTCTGAAGGTGGAGGCTATTGAGACGGCGAAGAGCAGAGGCCAGCAGTTGAAGAAGGATAAGAGGAAGTTGGTAGAGGAGAAGAAACCCCTAGTACCCGATGCTGTTCCGGGAAAGAGGAGCAGGGTGGTGTGCAGTTTTTGTGGTCGGTCAGGCCATCCTGTCGAGAGGTGTTTCAAGAAGGCGGCAGCTCAGAAGAAGGAGCAGGTTCATGCGATTCAGGGTGCTCCTAGGAGAGATGCCTCCTGTTCTGTTTGTAAGCGATCCGGCCATGATGCGGCCCAGTGTTGGTCCAGGGATAGAGTCTGCTATCAGTGTGGGCAGAAGGGACACATCAAGTCAAGGTGTCCTCTGTTTCAGCCAGCTCTTCCTGCAGTTCCGTTACAGGCTTTACCTCCACCTCAGCGTGTGGACAAGGGAAAAGGGAAGCTGAACGTGATTTCTTCCGAGGAGGCTCAGACTTCGACCCAGGTGATCTCAGGTTAGTTGTTTGTTGTTTTTCTTTCTAGCCTGGTAGTTTAGTTGCTAGATTATTTGCGGTACTGTTGTGCTAGTTCCTTAGCTTTGTGTGTTCCTATAGGGAAATTTAAGGTGAAGAACCGCTGGGCGCGTGTTCTGTTTGACTCCGGCGCTACCCACTCGTTCGTGGCTAGAGCCTTTGTGGAGCGTCATCAGTTGTCTCTAGATCGTGTTCGGGATTCCTTCCGTGTCAAGTTTCCCTCTGGTGAATCTGTGTTGTCAGATTTTGGTATTTTGGATTGCCAGGTTTTGTTGGGGGATTTTCTTGCGAAGGCGGACCTGAAGATGATTGATCTAGAGGACTTCGATGTCATTTTGGGCATGGACTGGCTCTCTCCGTATGATGCGGTCATTCAGTGCAAAGGAAAGCGCTTGGACTTCATCAGGGACAACGGTCAGCCCGGCAGCGTGTATGCTGATCCGTGTCAGGATTCTCCTGTTCTCTCTGCGGTATGTGTTCAGAGATTGTTTCTTTCTGATTGTTGTGTTTGTTTAGTCTCGGTGGTTGGAACCGTTGTTAGCGTGCCACGCTTGGAGGAGATTCCTATTGTTTGTGGTTTCGCCGATGTTTTTCCTGATGATCTTCCTGGTATCCCTCCTGAGCGGGATGTAGAGTTTGTTATTGATTTGGAGCCGGGTACGCGTCCTATTGCCAAGGCACCGTACCGGATGGCCCCTCGTGAGTTAGAGGAGTTGCGAGGTCAGTTGGATGAGTTGTTGGCTAAAGGTTTTATCAGGCAGAGTTCGTCACCTTGGGGTGCTCCTGTTTTGTTTGTAAAGAAGAAAGATGGGTCGATGCGGCTTTGCATCGACTATAGAGAGTTGAACAAGGTCACTATCAAGAACAGATACCCTCTGCCGAGGATCGATGATTTATTTGACCAGTTGCGTGGTAGCACGGTGTTCTCCAAGATCGATCTTCGTTCGGGCTATCATCAGCTCAGGATCCGTGAGGCAGATATTCCACGGACTGCGTTTAGGTCGAGGCATGGACACTTTGAGTTTTTGGTGATGTCGTTTGATTTGACCAACGCACCATCAGCTTTCATGGACATGATGAATCGGGTATTCAAGGATTTCGTAGACAAGTTCGTGGTGGTCTTTATTGATGACGTGTTGGTTTATTCTCGCAGTGCTGAGGAGCATGAGCAGCATCTGCGCTTGGTACTATCAGAGTTGAGGAACCACAAGTTATTCGCCAAGTTGAGTAAGTGCGAATTTTGGTTGCCTCAGGTTTCTTTTCTAGGCCACGTGGTGAACAAGGATGGGATCTCGGTTGACCCAGAAAAGATTGCAGTAGTGATGGATTGGAGTAGACCGAATACTCCTAAGGAGATCAGAAGTTTCTTAGGGTTGGCTGGCTATTACAGGAGATTCGTGGAGGGTTTCTCTTCTCTAGCCGCACCTTTGACCAAGCTGACTCAGAAGAATGTGGCTTTTGTTTGGAGCGAGAAGTGCGAAGAAGCTTTTCTAGCGCTAAAGAAGAGATTGTGTACTGCTCCCGTTCTGACCCTCCCTACTGAGGGCGTGGATTATGATGTGTATGTGGATGCTTCGCATATAGGTCTGGGATGTGTATTAATGCAGGATGGAAAAGTAATTGCTTATGGGTCAAGGCAGTTGAAGACTCATGAGAAGAATTATCCTACGCATGACCTTGAGTTGCAGCGGTTATCTATGCGTTGAAGTTGTGGAGGCACTTACTTTATGGGGCTCAGTGCAAGATTTTTACTGACCATAAGAGCCTGAAGTACGTGTTCACGCAGAAGGAGTTGAATCTGCGTCAGCGGCGGTGGCTTGAGTATGTGGCGGATTATGACGTAGAAATCCAGTATCATCCGGGCAAGGCCAATGTGGTGGCCGACGCCCTGAGCCGAAAGACGGGAAAAATCTTTAACCTCTCCGCCGATCGGTTAGTTGAGGAGTTCCTCCTTATGGATATTTCAGTGGGATGCTGTAGTTTGCAGAGTAGCTTGTCAGTGGCAGAGCCGTCCTGGATTTCTTTGACTAGACTGCATCAGAAGGACGATCCGGATCTGTTGCACCTTTTTACCAGGACAGAGAAGGGAGAGTTTCCAGATTTTGCTATCGATAATGCGGGTACTTTGAAGTACCGTAGAAGGTTTTGCATCCCCGCCGTTGGGGATATTAGAGGTATGATTTGCAGTGAGGCTCATGGTTCCAGCGTTGCCTACCATCCAGGATCTACGAAGATGTACCGTGACTTAAGGCAAATTGCCTGGTGGTATGGTATGAAATGAGATATAGCCCGATATGTTGCTGAGTGTCACACTTGCAAGCGTGTGAAGGCCGATCATGGAAGGCCTGGTGGTAAGTTGACTCCTTTAGAGATCCCGACTTGGAAGTTGGAGAGTATATCTATGGACTTCATTACGGGTTTGCCAAAATCCCCGAGGGGATTTGATTCTGTTTGGGTTATAGTGGATAGATTGACGAAGTGTGCTCACTTCGTGGCTTATAAGATTGATTACCCCATGAAGAAGATAGCGGAGTTGTACTTGAATGAAGTCATCCGACTCCACGGTGTGCCGGTTAGCATCATTTCTGATCGAGACTCCCGGTTTACTTCTCATTTTTGGCAGAGTCTGCAGGAGGGTTTGGGTACGGATCTGAGGTATTCTACTGCGTACCAACCTCAGACCAATGGGCAGACAGAGCGGGTCAATCAGATTGTTGAGGATATGATCCGGTGCTATATTTTAGACCACGGTGGAGCGTGGGATGAGCGTCTGCGACTCATGGAATTTGCTTATAATAACAGTTATCAGGAAAGCTTGCAGATGGCTCCGTTCGAAGCTTTGTATGGGAGGCGCTGTAGGACTCCGTTGTTTTGGGCCGAGGCTGGTGAGAGGCCATTGTTGGGTCCTGATGCGCTGGAGGATATGGAAGTCGCCGTGAAGCTTATTCGGGAGAAGCTTCGTTTAGCTCAGGAGAGGTATGAAAAGAACGCCAATCGGCGTAGGTCTGCTTTGGAGTTTTTAGTAGGGGATCATGTATACCTCAAGGTTTCTCCAATGGTTGGTGTGAAGAGATTTGGTAAAAATCGGAAATTGGACCCAAGGTATGTGGGCCCGTTCGAGATTTTGGAGCGGATTGGTGTGTCTGCATATAGATTGGATTTGCCAGCGAACTTCCCTGGTGTTCATAATGTTTTTCATGTTAGCCAATTGCGGAAGTGTGTGCGCAGCAGTGGGCAACTCTTGGATGTTGTGCCCCAGTTGGAGCCCAACCTCTCTTTTGTTGAGGTGCCAGTTCGTATTTTGGATACTCAGGAGCGTGTGCTGCGAAAGAAGTCCATACCGATGGTGAAAGTTCTATGGAAAAATCAGGAATTGGAGAGCGCGACTTGAGAGCTAGAGTCGGCCATGAGGAGGGCGTACCCTCACCTGTTTCACTGATTTGATCGGTATGTTTCCCTTTGTAACTTCTGTTTGTTACTTTTCCTTCGCTAGTAGGAGGGTTGTGCGTAAAGTTTCGGGACGAAACTTTCTTTTAGGGGGAGTGACTGTAACGCCCCGTTTTTTTTCAGCGATTATTTTTATTCTTGTTTGGCGTTACGATGACGCGTTTCCGTGGCTTGTGCCATTTGTGGAGTGTGGTTTAGCTCCTTAAAACTGAGTGCCCTATTCTGTAGCCTGTTGGCAAGATCTCCCTAGCAAGCCGAGTCGTTTTGGGTGACCCGGTGTGGCCTCTCGGGGGGATGTTGGTGTTTGGCTTTATTTGGGTATAACTCGAGTTCTGTTCGTCGAAAATTAATTTCGACTTCGCCGTTGTGTTTGTAGCGTGGATATTTAGCTACGGTGCGAATTTCGTCGATTTCCGAGGTAGATCGGTTTTCGCGTCGATTTGGTGCTTTATGTAATTTTGTAATTAATTATATTATTATATAATTATATATATATATAGAATGAAAACCCCTGATCCATCATCTTCCCCACTCGAACTGATGCCCCTGTACGAGAGAAACGGAGAAACCGCCTACCCTTCCCTTCAGACGCCGATTCCCGGAGCGTTTGTGGACGGAATTCGATTCCGAGAGTGGATTCGGATTGCTCTCGTCGAGACCTTCATTCCTACGGTAAGAAATTCGATTTTCGTGGAGTTTTGGGAGGATTGGAATTTTCGGTTTTGGAGCTTTCCGCCATTAATGGCCGAGTGTTTGTTTTAGGTGTTGTAGCCGTTTTGATCCGTGCGAAGAGGAGGAAAGCAGTCCAAAGCTTCGCTGTGATTTGAGGCAAGTGGTATTCTTGCCCTTGCCAAGTTTTTTTTCGATTTTACTTTCTGAAATTGAAATCCCGGTTAGCCCAGGTTAGAGGCCTTGTTGTTCTCATTTTCTTGCTAACTATAGGGCTTAGTTCTTCCTACTGAAACCCCCCCTATTTTGTGATGATTGGAATCCAAATTGTCGGCGTGGAGCCGTTGTTTTCCTTTACTCTGATTGTTGCTCTGGTTCGGGTGTAGCCGAGAGGGAGAGTTAGGAGGGGGTGTGGTTGCCGATTTTCGTTAAGGTATTACTCGAATGATTAGGCATAGTTTGTGTAGTAGTGGTGCGCGACGTTGGTAGTTTCCTGCTGCTACTGCAGTTGCGTGGGTCGAGTGCGCGTTCCGGTGTCGTTCGGAAAATTCCAAACGGTACAGGTTAGCCGCGCACGGTCGTTAACCGTTAGGGCGCACGACCACTGGTCGTGTGCCTCTGGTCGTGCGCGTATAACTTTCAGTTTCCAAAGTTCTGTCTCGGAGATCGCACGAGCGCTGGCAAGCAGTGCGCACGACCACTGATCGTGCGTCACTGATCGTGCGCTAATGCTATGTTTTCTCAGGTTTTCCAGGTTCGCTTCGCACGATCATCAGCCGATGAGTGCGCACGACCACTGATCGTGCGTCACTGATCGTGCGCTCTGTATACTTTCTTTTGCTAGGCGAATTTAGCTGGTTTCGAGTGCGGGAGTTTAGATACTCAAGTGACAGGCAACTACTCGAGTTCTGGATCTTCTGCCTTGGTCGTTCGACTATCGTCGAGCTCCGTATTCTTTAGCGGGTTTGTGGGTAGTGACTTTATTTTGGCGGCGAGTAAGGCTAGCTCACTCAACGCTAAAGATTAGGTAGGCACTGAGTGGGTTTCACTCAACGCCTAGTCGTGTTGGTTTATTTCAACACTCTTCCTTTACCTTGTCTTTCGTTTCCGAGTGGATTTCCAATTGTATTTCTGGGTTTTCCTTGTCGGCCGTTTTTCTTTATTTTCCTAGAGGCCGAATCGTGGGTCGTGGTTAGTAGTGGTGGTTGTAGCTCTTTATGGGGGTGGAGTTGTGTGATATAGCCAAGGCCACCCATGTTTTTCTTGCTCCAGGTACGGGCTGGGCATGTCGGGTGGAAGGTCCCTTGTGTTTTCATGTGTTGACCCTCGAGCTTTTGACTTGGACATGGTGGATTGGGGGACTGCGTTTGCCTTCGATCCGGTTCCTCGTTGTTGTTTTTGCTACTATCACTTCCCACAGTTTAGGGTGTTAGAAGTTTCTTCTTTGGTAGTATGCAGCATTCAGGCTCTTGGCAGCCTAGTAGGCCCCTGTAGGATGTGGTTCCTGGGCTGGGTCGTTGCTGTTTCTTTGCACGTTGTGCATTTATTTTGGTCCTGTTTTGAACAGTTGTGACTCTTTCTACTGCATGTTTTTCTGGTACTTTTCCCCTTTTGGTTGACTCTTTCATGCAGTTTTACTTTGTTTAGCTTGCTGAGGTATTCTGTTTTCTTTTGGAATACCCCAAGTTCTGAGCCGTAGCCAGTCTGGTGGCTAGTTGGAGGTGGTGTTGTTGGTGGACTCCCGGACTTTGGAGTTCTGTTTACCTTGTTAGTGAGGTTTTTTTCAGTACTTTTTTACAGACATATATTTGTGCTAGTGGGTTCGTGTCAGGTTGTTGGTGCCCACTGGTAGTTTTTACCTTGTACTAGATATATACTATTGCTGCTACCATTTTCTGGAGATAGTCTACTTGCTCTGAGAAGGTTTTATGCTAGGTTGCTAGTTATTTTTAAACTATAATTATTATTATAAATAAAGCTCATGATCACCATGTTTTATAAGACGTATTCACTATTTTCCAAATCACGTATAAAGACCGCTTTCTTATATATTATATAAATTAAATGTAGGGTCTTGCATAGCATGAGTGGTTCTCTTGGAACCCTTATGCGCTCCTTAGGATGTTAAACCTAAATAAAGTATTTTTCCGCAGCGTATAAATATAGTTTTTCTTTTGTGGACTAGGTGGTCCTCTGAGCCGAGGGATACGGTCTCTAAAATATAACTGATTTTCTAATCATTAATCACATGATTTTCTTTCATTAGGTTGGTAGTTGGTTTTGCCTGAGCGTCAGCAGTTATCCCCTGCTTGACGTGGCATCATGACACGTGTTTTCTCTTACTCTGATAATTCTTAATTCGGAGAAAATGCGGGTTGTGACATAGGCCGAAACGATAACTTGTAACTTGGAGTCTTTTTCTAAGAAAGCATACTTAAGGTGTTCTGGAAGTTCTTTAAGTTCTAGGGTAGGGGGTTCTTCATAAGAGGATTTTGAGATTCTTTCTTTTTCAAAAATAATATCTTCATAAACTTTTTTATAAGGAATGTAATAAGGGGTGGGGCTAGCAGCCAAGACGGCTTCTTGTAGCGATTCAGTGGGAAGAACAGAGGAAGAACAAAAATCAGAAAATTCTTTTTCAAACTCAGAAAGACAATAAGAAGATTCATAACTTCCTTGCAGTGATTCAGTTGTAAGAGAAGAGGAGCAAAAAGTAGAAAATTCTTTTTCAAAGTCGGAGAGGCAATAGGAAGAATCATCACTCACGACGTCTACGAAAAAACATGAGTCATCGTTCGCTAAGGTGTTCTTCATCGAAGGGGTGATAGAAAATGTGACTTCGTCGTCGCCTACTCGAAGAAAGAGCTTACCATTGCTTACGTCAATGATGGCTCGGGAGGTGGCAAGGAAGGGTCGGCCAAGGATCAGGGGAACCTCGACGTCTTCTTCGATGTCCAAAATGACAAAGTCCACCGGGAAGATGAACTTGTCGACTTTCACTAGAACGTCCTCCACTATTCCTAACGGGTACTTGACGGATCTATCGGCTAGCTGGATACTCATACGCGTGGGGTTAAGGCTACCAATCCCTAACTTTTTGAACAATGAAAAGGGCATCAGGTTTATACTCGCGCCTAAGTCGGCTAACGCGTGTTTAACAAACAGATCACCGAAGACACACGGGATAGAGAAACTACCCGGGTCACTGATTTTCTTCGGCAAACCATTTGTTAAAACGGCGGAGCACTCGGCGTTTAGCGTGACGTGCGAAAGATTCTCTAACTTCTTCTTGTTTGTGAGGAGGTCTTTAAGATATTTGGCGTATTTCGGCATCTGCGAAATAGCCTCGTGGAAGGGAAGATTAATGTGGATTTGTTTGAAGATTTCTAAGAAGCGGTAGTACTGATCATCTTGACGTTGTCTATTAAGTTCAGAGGGGTATGGAGGAGTTGAATTATTTTTGAAGATGGGTGGTGGAGTGAGATTATTTTCTAAAATAGGGGTGATTACTTCTTCAACAGATGGCGGAATTTTTAAAACGGGAGCGGAGCTTTGATTTTTAGAGGCGGGAGCGGAGCTTGCCTCGGGCTCTTCACTTACCATACCGGAGACTTTCTTCCCACTCCGAAGAGTTATAGCTTTCGCTTGCTCTCTCGGTTTGGGTTCGGTATTGGAAGGAAGAGACCCTGCGGGTCGCTCAGAAATTATTTTCGCGAGCTGTCCTACCTGATTTTCTAAACTTTTTACGCTTCCGGTTAAAGTTCTTATGGTAGCGTCATTTGTGGTGATATATTTAGAAAGTAATTCCTCCAAGCTTGGAGGTTTTGGGTAATTTTGAAGAAGTGGTGGTGGTGGTGGTGGTGCAGAAAAATCATTTTGCGGGGGTGGGCGCATCGCATTCGATGGATTACTCCATGAAAAGTTCGGATGATTTCTTAAAGCAGGGTTATAACTATTCGGAAAATTAAAACCAGACGGATGAAAATTCGCAGCAGAAAAATTATTAAAAGCAGTTCTAGGCATATTATTAACATAATCTAAATGTTCTAGAGTAGGGGTTGAAGATTCCCATACCTGAGGGGCGGAGGCAGCAATCATCTCCATTATCTTTTTGCTTAGGATTTCTACTTGCAGAGCGAGCTGGGAGACATTGTCCACTTCATAGATACCTGCAGGCTTGTTCGGGCGGGACCTAGGAACATTCCACTGATAAGTGTTCATGGCCATGTCCTCAAAAAGCTCAAGAGCAGCTTCCGGTGTCTTATGATTTAAAGTACCGCCAGAAGCTGCGTCTATCATTTGCTTCGTGCTTTGATTTAGCCCGTTATAAAACGTCTGCACTTGTAACCATACAGGCAGCGTGTGATGTGGGCATCGTATTAATAATTCTTTAAATCTCTCCTAGGTTTCGTATAGGGTTTCAGAGTCTATTTGTCCGAAGGTAGAGATGTCATTCCTAAGTTTTGCAGTTTTAGCTGGCGGAAAATACTTTGCCAAAAATTTTTCAGTTAATTCATTCCAAGTCGTTATGCTATTTTTCGTAAGTGTGTTCAGCCACTGCTTAGCTTTAGTTCTTAGGGAGAAGGGGAAGAGTCTCAGCCTGATCGCATCATTTGTGACACCATTTATCTTGAAGGTGTTGCAAATTTCAAGAAAGCTAGCTATATGTGCGTTCAGATCTTCATCTTGAAGTCCGTCAAATTGCACATATTGCTGCACCATTTGAATTATGCTAGGCTTTAGTTCGAAGTTATTATTTGCTATAGCAGGGCGGACTATACTTGATTTTGTTCCCTCAAGGTTCGGTCGTGCATAATAGGACATAGTCCTTTGCACGGCCTCATCTACGTTGGGTTCTTCCATTCTTAAAGTAGCAAATGACTCGGAGTCCTCAACCGGCACTTGGATCGTAGGACCTTGAAATCGCGATCTTCTCCGAAGAGTACGCTCAATTTCGTGGTCCAAGTCCAAAATAACCGACGGACTCCCACGGGTCATGCACTAAAAGAACAGAAAAGAAGAAGAGGAAGAGAAAAAGGATAAACTAGAAAAAAGATTAGAATTTTTTTTTTTGAAATAGATTTTTTTTTTATAGATTAACTCCCGAACTTCCCAAGGACTACCCCGTGAAGGGTTCGCAAGGTACTAGACAAGACAGTGGCGCTTAAAGCCCTTTGCCCTTTTCGAGAGAATTAGGTGGCGTAGAAAAATTGTGAGGTTGGTTTCTATTAAGAGCGGTGATAAAATTTTTTGATTTTTAAAATTTTAAAGAAAGAGGATGAGAAAGAGAAGAGATAAAATTAATAGGTTCGTGTTTTCAAAATATCAACAGAAGTTGGTTCCCCGACAACGGCGCCAAAAACTTGTTGCGCGCTAGGGTTCAAAGAAAATAAATGCAACCGAACTAGCAACCCAATGAGGCAAGTATACCTATCGAATTGTAGCAAGGGGACACAAGTGTCGTATTGAAATCCGGGAACTGTTGGCTATGCTTACTCACACGAACGCTATTATCTTATCGACAGAAAAACTAGGGTTTTAGAATATCTAAGTGCAGGGGGAGAAAGTAAAGCTATACTAGAAAGAGAAACACTGCAATTAAGTAAAGCTATTAAGTAAAACGATTACTACGAAGGGTAGAAAATATGAAATGGAAATGCACTCGATCAAGATTCACCTCGGCTAAAGACGATTAAGAAAATGCGATAAAAATCTAAACTTAATAGGATAAAGGTCCTTGACCGTGGAGGTTCCTAAAGCTTGAACACGCTTCTCTCGAAGTCGTGCCCAACTGAGTTTAGGAAGGTCCGACCGACTCTCGTCTAAATCGGAGGCCTAAAACTCGCTTTACGCGGTGAACCCCACTATTGGATTTTACTCCAATCCGGGAGATTTGGACGTCTGCCTCTCTTGAGGGGTGCGTACAACTCCCTTTACTCTTGAATGCTCACTTCATTCTTTCGGCCTCTCGGCTAGCCCAGAATGAAAGCAAAGGCGGAGAGTATATATCGAAAATATACCTCCAACCCGTGATTAATCAAGAGTAATTCAAGGCCCTAACCTAAAAAGAAAAGATTAATTAAAACATCATAACATAATCGCTCTAACCTCGGATCATCAAGATCGAGTACAAGGAGGATTAGTTAATCATTATGGAATGGAGGAAGGGGGATGAGTAGTAAAGCATAAGAACAACACAAGCTAAACAAGAACACAAGCTAAACACAAGCTAAACACGAACACTATTATTAATTAAAAGGGGCAAGCTACACTATTGAAAATAAAATTACAAGTGCATGAAACAAGCTAAGATTAAACAAGCTAGTTGATCATTATGGAAATCCTATTCTAGCCCTACAATTAGCACTAAGAAAGAGCAAAGATTACAAAGAAAGCATAAACAAGCTAAGATTAAACTAGGGTTAAACAAAAATTACAAAGAGAGGGAGAGAGAGAGAGAGAGAAAGCATGAAAAAACTCAAGAACCAAAGGGGCAGCACCTCCCCCTCTCAACCAAAGCTTGCTGAAATGGAGAGGGGGGGGTCTCAATTTAAAGAATTTTTTCTCGGGTTGGTCACGCCCTCCGATACGCCCTAGGGGGGGGGGGGCGTGTCAGGGAGCGTGACAGTACTATGTTGACCTCGGGCTCTGGATTCTGGCGGGAGGGATGATTGCTTCGGTACGTCGGTGGTCACGCCCTAGGTCACGCCCTTGACAGGGGGGTGTGACATGCACGTCATGTCCAAATCATTGGTCGGAAATCCGTCAGTCACCGAAAAAGGAGGGTGTCACGCCCATGTCACGGGCGTGACATGGGGCATGACAGTACTGTTTGCGTGCTGTGGAGAAACGACATTTAATGCGGCGGCAGGCTTTGCGGCAGAGGCCGACACGCCCATAGTCACGCCTGGTGACACGCCCAGGGAGGGCGTGTCAGGGGGCGTGACAGCGGTTTTGACCGTTTTTCTGTCCCTTCCAGCAGGAGTCCTCGGGATCGGGTGACACGCCCTAGGTCACGCCCAGGGAGGGCGTGACAGGGGGGCGTGTCAGGTCATTTTGGACAATTTTCTGGAAACCTGCAAAAAGACAAGAAAAAGTCAGCGGCAATAATATTTACATAAAAATGATACAAATAAACTAGTAATAGACATGATTTGTACACTATAAAATAGAAAATACGATAATAGTTTAGGCTACGAAACGTATTATCAAATTGAGTGAAGATTAATCACTCAATGCCTAGAAATAGATTTATATTCTAAGCTATTTATCATTGAGTGAAGGTTACTCACTCAACACCAAGAGACAGTAAATATGTCTAAGTGTTTTGGCATTAAGTGATGCTTAATCACTCAACGCCTAAGCTAATGTTGCTTGATTTTTGGTTAAGTCCACAGCCGATGACGTCAGGAAGTCAACAAGTCAACATATTTCAATTTAGTGGCGGGATGGCTACAGTACGCGACAAATGTTGCCGCAGACCTACTGTACGGCAGTTAGTGTTAAAGCAATGTTATTGCTGGCCATTAATTATGTGGGGCCCACTGCTCAAGAGCTGTTGGGACAAAATAAATAAAAGAAATGGGCTTTTAGAGAGAAAGATAGCTTTTCGGAGAAAGTGATAAGGCAGTTCTTCTTCTCTGCCATTGTTATGGAGCAGAAGAACATGAAGCTTAAGTCTACAATACGAAGAGCAAGTTAGTTATTGGTATCAACATCTTCAGCAGCAAGATAGCTGGTGTGATCTTCATCTGCACTAGCAAGTTAGCTCAGAAGGTTGTTATGAGAAAATTATAGCAGCTTGGGCCAACCCTTGTTGCAGGTGCTTCACATGCTCAACCAACAAACCTAAAGAACATTCTCTTGGGGAGCTATGAAGAAGGAGATAGGGCTCAGTAGTTGGCTTAGTTCAGAAAGGGGAAGATAAGCTGATCTGCAAGTTACTTCCAGTACAAAGCAAGATCTTCATCCTTGGTTCTGTGAAGAAAGGAATAGGGCTGGGATTCTCCCAGCTCAGGTTGCAGCTAGATCATCTACAGTTACTTGTCTAGTTCCAGCTTGATAAAATTCCTGGGGCTGAGAAGAGGAAGTTAGGTCTAAGTATTTACTTAGTCCAGATAAGTAGACTCATGAAATATATTTCCTGTAGTCAAGGTTGGGCTGAGTTTATCTTAGTCTAGGTAGATTGGCACAGTGAAATTTCACTTGTGGCCAATCATCACACCAACCCACATTCATCAGGTAGGATCCAACTGCAGATTTGATCTGTAAGGCTTAATTACCTGAGGTAGGAGAGTGTTGATCTCTGAGGTAGGATCCACGTGTGAATCCGAGCTTTAGGGCTTAATTGCCTGAGGTAGGATAGTGCTACTCTTTAAGGTAGGATCAAGTGTGGATCTGAGTGTAGGGTATTTTTGTAACATATTTTTTACTGGATACCAAATTGTAACGTCTCCATCCATTAAATAATATATAATAGAGGGTCCGACAGGGTCCCCACACCATAGTTCACAAATAGGCGGAAAGGTTGCAGGTTAATACAAAAAACTATTTGCATCCTAACTCAGAGCATGCTAACGGAAGCTTTAAAGTTATTTGAAATCAAACTCATTTGAATGTCCACATTATATAAACCACCATTTATATAACAGCAAAGGAATATCAATTTATACATACATAATAGTTTGCCTTACGACATTAAAGTTAACCTTCATAAGTGTGGATTACATACATCGGCACGTAGATCGGCCACACATGAAAACAGTAAACTTTTCTTCATTCGGTCTTCGAGGGCCAGTAGCAGCAGCAAGGGCTTCAGCCCACTATTTCCCGCTCTGCTCTCCAGCACCTGCATGGGGAAAATCCACCGCAACGGTGGTAAACAAGGCAACTTTCAGCATTTAGCAGACCAATTTATAGCAACCCTACCCTTTTCCCGGGGCAGTGGTAGTCCTTCCCTGCAATCATTGCATTTTAACAAGCAGATATATCATAAGGTGTGAACTCATGCACAATCAATATATCACAAATGTCGACCATGCGGCCCGACGCTCCGTGCACGCAGGGCACATTATCGGTGTACCGAAAAACCAGGGTCCTACAACCGTTCTTAAGTCTCAAACCCAATGGTAAACTTTGAGCATTCACGATCCACGGCCCACGGCCAGAGACTTTAATCTTGATGGAAAACAACCCAAGTTTCTTATTATGTGATCATAACGAATCCAATAACTTGGTCACTCAAGTTAGACAACAATTACGCGGATATAGTTTAGCCCTTGCCCGTGGCTCAAATCTCCAGTTCATTGTCTAGACTGACGCAGGTCAGCTTCCCCTTGTTTGTTCGGCCCACCGGCCTTTAAGAGCGCATAGCTCACTGATGTAATTTACGGAAAGTGTACCGGTCGCACAAGTAATATAAAATGGGATAATTTTTCCAAGTATCGATCTCTCAAGGAACGCAGTAAGGTGGATTTAATTTTGAGGAGGACTTGAGAATGAAGTCCTTAGGTCGGTGTTTACGAAGGAGGTTTTGATTGTTTGCAGAAAAAGAAAGTAAAACACTAATAAACGACTCCTATGCAATGCCAATATGCAATGCTTCGCCAGGTGGATGGAAAACTACATGGGCCGCTATGCACCAAATCTCTAGGCGGATGGACGAGTAGGCTTGCAGATGAGGTGGTGTGAACGGCGGAATGAGGACAGTGAGCACCTCATCGCTATGCATGCCACTAGTAATTGCTAGTATGGCACTGTATGGTGGAAGATGGATAATGGCGCACCTCAAGCAAATAACGTGAATATAAAATCACATAGACATGATTGTACACAAATGTATTTAAAATTAAGAATACTTCATCAAATATAAAGAGATCAAACTACACTATAACAACAAAAGAATAAGAGAGTGTGAAATCAACACAAGTCTTGCTGAGGATTCACGAAAGGAATCTCCAGGTTGTCAATCTGTGTCCTAGCTCGGTCCTCAACTACATCCAGGGTAGTGGAGGTTGTCACTAACTCCAAATGGACCTGTCTTCTTCGTGTCACGATCCGGTGGAGGATGACACAAACTCCTCCGAGCTTGAGGTGAAAGCTAGGTCAAACCCTTCTTGAGGCTCAAGGATGAAGGAGGAGGCTGAGAGGAAGCTCCGGCATGAATTTGACGTTGAAAGCTTACCCTGATACCCTCCCTACGGTAGAGGAAGAAGGAGATCGGCGGAACAATCCTCGGAGACGAAAATAGCGGAGAAAATGTCAAGCCTCCTCGAATTAGGGTGGAACTTGCGTATTTATAGATTGCAGAAAATAAAATGCACACGATCATTGGTGCACGACCAGTGGTCGTGCGCACTGTGTCCTGTGATAGTGCACATAGGCATGGAAGAACCTGGTAAAAAATGGAATCAATGCACACGATCAGTGGCCCACGAACAGTGGTCGTGCACTAAGGAATCCACCGAGCATGCAAGTATAAAAATGCACGATCAGTGGCCCTTAGGCAAAATGGGCCCTAAACTAACCTAGAGCACCAACACCACCCCTGTACCTGTAGGAAAAACAAACCACTGATATGTGAAGACATTCCAGACAATCACAATAAGAAGTACAATCAATAAAAGGAACAAAAATACACAACCACTGGCCTATAAGTGCACTTCCTATGGAAATAAAGATTAGAAGAAATATATACGATAACGAACTAAAAATGAAGTGCTTGTGAACGAAAACGAGCCTAGATGAGTCCGAAAATCAGTATACAAATAGGACTCATCACTCACAATAGCCACAACATCCCTGAAGGACTGGCTTTACAATCAAAGTAGGATTCAATGCCAGCGTTCATCACGATCGCTCGGTAGGGTCAACAGAAGCTCTCTTTCTGCGCCCAAACTCAACCCAAACCCTGCAGCATCCTACAATGCCAACATATAACACACCACTTTGCGTGTATTTCTTGAAACTCCATTCCAGTACTTCCTGTTACACCACTTCACAGGCACAACCCACCGACTCCACTAAATACTCGTTTATATGCAAATTCTTCTCCGGTGTGCAAAATAAAACATCACCAATCCAGACCAACCTATCCAGATGGGCTTCACACAATATGCATATTCTGTACTAAATATTTTCGGATCTATATGCATGACTTCTTGGGGATTTCAAGAATCAACCCAACGGAAATCCCTCAACATTCCACCTTTTGGTAGTTGAAATCCATGCATATGCCAAAATAAGGACTTCACATGTCCAAGGAGGAAGATCGTTACACTTGACGTTATCTTTGGAGCCATGGTAAATTTTTTCTATCCGGATGGAAATGATCGCCTCACATTCTCTTTCGTGATTATAGCTTTGGCTATTGATTCTGGACACAAGATATTCTCTAGTAACTCAACAAGTCCACTCAAACCCTAGCACTCGACAAAATTTCTCTGCTCCAGAACTCGGGAAGCAAGGAAGAGAAAGAGAGAGAGAGAGAGAGAAAGGAAATAATGATTTCCGAAATTCCATTCCTCTATATATAATGCCTCGGGTTTTACCCCAACCACACAATTTCTTCATCAAAACATAGCAACAGCTCAGTTTTAAGCTGGAAAGTCACCCACAGCCTACTGGCCGCTCAACAGCCATCTCACATGACTCACCACTCGGCCATACTAAATTCGACAATTCGTCGAACGAGGTCATAACTTCGTCGACGATTTCGTCGAGCTCTGCTAGACGATTATGTCGAGCTCTGCTCGACGATTGTCGTCCAACCATGTCGAATTTTTGCCTGTTACTTTTAGGGGTGTTACACTTTTGCTTGAGGTAGGTAACAATCTTTTCACTGAGCTGTAGGTGTCTGCAAGGGCACTGAGGTAGGAACCTATTGGGTACTGAGCTGTAGGAGTGCTGCAGCACTCTTAGAGTAGGGCCTTGTGGATAAAGATTTAGGGCTGATAAGCCTTAGCTGTAGGCCTTAGAGATAAGGCTGAGGTAGGTGGCTTCGGGGTTACTAAGTGTAGGAGCACAGTAGAGCTTTGAGGTAGGATCCGTAGTAGATCTGAGGTAGGGCTGTCCTCATAGCCTTAGTGTAGTGCTTAACAACCTGAGGTAAGTGGTATGCTGTCCACTGAGTTGTAGGCCCTTGTGGATGATAAGTAAGTCTTGGAGGAGACTTAGAGATCTTGAGGGATCTGAGGTGTAAGCTCATTGGAGTAGGATTTAGATAAGTGCCTAGTCCAACCAGATAGTTGGATAGGTGGGAGGGAAATTGGATGTACCCTGTTGGGGAACCACTATAAATATTTGTGTGTTGTGTTATATTGTTTGTTAGTATTTTATATTGCAGTTACTAAGGACAACTCTAGATCACTTAAAAATTAAACAACAAAAGAAATAAAAAAGAGACAAATAACATATTCACCCACCCTTTTAGGTGATTTAGCTATCCTTGAATTAAAAAATTTCAAGTTATATTAGAGAGAGGTTACTCAAAAAGGAATTAACATCTGAGTAGACCTCAAAGGATAGCTAAAAGGTTAGCATTGGTGGGTTCAAAAGAGAACCATAAGGAGTGGAGCTCAATGGAGCTTCAAGTCTGTAGCAAGGATAACTTTGGGACATGGAAAGAAAGGATCAGGCACATAATGGAAGCCAGTGATCCTAGAGTATTATCTTCAATTCAAGAAGGACCCTTGATTCTCATGAGGGTCTCTATATCAGATGCAAGCATCCGGACCCCAAAGAGTTATGCAGAGATGTCTGAAGATGAAATCAACTTGGCATCTATGGACAAGAGGGCACAACACATCATGGTAAGGGTGATAAATGACTCCACCTTCTAGATGCTTGTCCAATGCAAGAAAGCCAAGAAGATGTGGGATTCTCTCACTGGCTATATGGAAGGGATAGAGGAAGTAAGTCTTTTTGACAGTGGTTTAGAGTCTGAAGAAGAAGAAGCCTTCATTGGGTTACTTACTGCTATTACAGATGAAGATGAAGACCATCCAGATACCAGGATGATATCAGGGACCCTTTATCACACTCAGAAAGTGATACTGAAGTGGTTAAATATACCAGTGGTTGTTGTGAGGGGATGGCTTTGATAGAATAAGTATGATGCCAGAATCAGCCTGGTCAAAATCTGGTACAATCTCTGTCTAGCTGCTCAGGTCATGAGACTAGTCCAGATTCTGATGCATCATCATCTAGCGATGAAGATGGCTCTGAATCTGAGGTAGATGTCAATAGATTGATTGACAAGTATGGTCAAATTTTGGATGCTTTGATAAAAAGCAAAATGTTGGCCAAGATGCAGGCTGAGGAGATTATCTCTCTTCAGCTAGCTACAGCCTAGCAATCTGAGGCAGCATCCTTGCTGGATCGGAAAGTGAGGAAAGTCAGCCAACGAAAGGCAATCTCAATCATCCAAATTGAGACCATAAGCTATAAGGACAAGATCATTTTGGATCTTGAAGAGAAACTCCTAAAGGAGAGAAGGGTTGTGGCTAAATTCAGCAAGCCTAAAGCTGTGCTGCCCTTGATAAATTCCTTCTCCTCCCAAAATGGTAAGAAGGAGTTAGCAGCCAAGGGAAGCACAAGATTTGACCTTTCCAAAGGGAAAGGCAAAGCCCCTGTAGTGCCACATTCAACCTTTCATAAGGTAATCCTCCCTTCTCATAGGTATGACAAGGACTACATTTATGTCACTATAAGAATGGGAATTATTCTTGTAAGAATACATGTGTATCTTATAATGGAAAAAGAAAGGGTAGGGGAATGAGTGCCCTTATGGCTCCCAATGAAAAAGTAAAAATTTCCCATGCTGAACTATTTATATTTGGTGCCTCAGCCCCAACTCATAAGGGAATGTCAGTGGCTTCCACTCAAGCCAATCCAGCAAGGACTCAAACTAAGGGTCAGTCTACTGGTAAGCCTAACTTGGCTAGCTCTGATGATATAAACAACTTTTCTTCTGCAAAGAAGACAGTTGTAAAAACCATTCAGGGCAAGCAAAGGAAGCCTGCTAGAAGAATAACCTTCAGTGAGATCCTTGCTAAAAGGGACCTTAAGAAAGTTTCTGCTCCTCTTCTTTCTATTCAGTCATCAGTTAACCACACTACAAGACCTTCCTAGAAAAGAAGATATAATATTCTTGAGTATTGGTGTTGTGGTAAGGTGGAGAATTTTTCCCTAGATTGCTGGCACAATACTTCTGTGTCTAGAGCAAGAGTAAGACTACCTATCAAAAATTCTACAGGTATGCAAGTTAGATTTTCGTATAATCAGAACATAGGACCCAATACATATTGGGGTCCTAAGGAAAGATAATCCTGTTTTGCAGGTTAGTCTAAGTGTCCATCCCCCTTGTGGCACTTGGACAGAAGAAGTTCTAGAATTTGTACTGGAATAAGGAAGTTATCCTTTGGTTACACCCCAGGGATAAGAATGTTGTGTGCATTCTTAAAGAAGGATAAATTGCACAAGTATTTGGCTAAGACCAACTGGATACAGCAAGCACGAATGTCTGGTTGGACAAAGTCTTGCTGTCATAGCAGTAAATCTTGATAGGACAATTACGATGTACTCATCTTTGAGGAAAGCACAAGTAGCTCCTCTATGAGTAGCAAGGAAGAGCCGCACTATACTAAGCTGATAAAGCTGACTATAGAAGTGACAAACAGTCAAGTGGTATCATCAGCTGAAATGATGACTGATAGTCGTAAGGACAAGATCTGTGTAAATGTTGAGGGGGAGAATGTCAAGATAAGATACTCCTACTGATGGGGAGCATGTTCAGTCAAGGTTGTTGGACAAGTTTGAATCTTACCCAAAGTTCCTCCATCACAGAATAGATCAGCATTACTGTTGAGGATCATATTGTCCCCATGGACATTGCAGAAGCTGAGAGGGAAACTACCCAAGTGATGGCACCTACTAGAAGAAGGCATGTCAATCAGTTTACAAGAACAGCTGAATTGCTCTAGCTATTGGTGATACAAGTCAGCACATTCTTATTGGAATAGCAGTGTAAAGAACGACTTTGTATCAGAATAAAAGGATGTTTCATGGAAAGATCATTCTAGGTTCAAGTGATCTTAAAGTCCAACAGCTGCTAGAGAACATTCAGCCTCATGAGAAAAGAAAGCTAGCAGTTGTACCAATGGTATCATCTGCATTCAGCTTGCGGGAGAAGAGAATCATAGAATACCAGCTCTTCCCTTTCTATTCAGAAACAAAGAAGGGATTGATCAAGTAATGATCAAGTGTAGAGATCAATATAATGATCAAGATAGTAATAAGTGGGCTGAAGACCCTTTACTACTAATCAAAAAGCTGAAGCCAAAGGCAAGTTTGTTGCTAAAGACGGGGAGAAGATCTGGCTTAGCAAAAAGAGACTATGCAAGATACAAGGGAGTTGCAAAGCATCATCATGAATGGAGCTCGACGAAATAACCTTCATTCATTGAACAGAGCTCTACAAAATCACTTTCATTCATCGAATGGAGCTCGACGAAATCAGAAGAATTTGTCAAACGGAGCTCGATGAAATCTAAATAATTCGTCGAACTCAAGATTGTCAAACATAAATCGTATTGCATCAGAACCATAACCTAAAGATAAGTAGAATTTCTTTTATATTGATATTCTACTAGTGTAATCTAAGTTGCTAGGAATCCTAAATGTCATAGCAAGACTATGCATATGTAGATTAAGTATAAATAAGTTTGGGAGCATAAGGAAGAACTCAATCCTGAGTTTGTCTTGACTGACAAGTGGCTTTCATGCTTATCATGTCACTAGATAAAGTCAAGTTCAACACCCTCTTGGTTGAGTTGGGTATGTGGAACTTAGGAAAACTTCAGAAGCTCTAAACTCTAGTTTGTGTTGCAAGATTTACTTTTCTTGCAGGTAGATAAGTCCTTGATGTGACATCAAGACAATAAAGATCATCAAGTTGTATCCAGACTGGCATAGACTAGAATGTCTACCAAGAATCTGACAAAGGATGCCTCTGTTGAGGGGGAGAAGGCAGCTGCTATAGTAGATCAGCTGTCATAACTGCTGATCTATTTATCTTATGGATAATGCACAGACTAAGGTAGAGATCATAAGAAGAGAGACAGCCACCAACCAGCTCAAGTGGATCAATGGGTCACTCAAGTGCTAAGGGCTGCAGTGATGTGGACTACTAGTGGATGCTGATTCTATAGATACAACGTCAGCATGTGGAACTATGTGTGCAATAATCTCAAATGATTTAGTGTTGTGTTGTATCAATGTATCAACACAGAAGGTATGACTCCTAATCAAGTTGACTGATCACTAGGATGGTTTCCTTAGCAGTATCAACATAGAACTTTGTCTAAGATTAAGAGATAATCTCCCCCATGATATTTTCTACGCCCTCAATATATATGCCTATTAATGAAGAAAAAAATGAGGAGATATGTGTGGCAATACATAAGAGGGAGATATAGAGGTAATATTTGACATGACTAGGTCATGTTGAGTCGGTTCATATTAGTAGTAAAAATTATAGGAGTATGAGAAATGCAATGACTGACCATATGTTGAATCATGATTGTGTCAAAGCATATTTTGAGGTAAGGGCTTCTAGTGGTGCAACATTTAAACATTAAGTGGTAGAAAGGAGAGTTCATATTACTTGAGCAATTGCTCAAGTAGTCTGAGGATGCATTGACTTAACTTATAAAGTCAATACAATTAATTAGAGCACATTATATTAATATAACATAAGCTAGCAGGTGTGTAGATATGTCAACAACTGCATGAAATGAAATTATTCTGCCTATCATGATAATGCCTCTTAGTATTGCTGGGTGTTCTGCCTTCTTCAAAAGGGGGGAGATTCTTAGGTCCATTGCCCACAATGTTCCCTAAAATGGATTTGAAGAGGCATCACCATCAAGATTAGGAGGATAGTTGTATTTGATGTGTGCTTAAGTTCATGCATGTAGGTTGTCCTTGATTAGATAGGTGAATAAAAAGAGTAAGCTGGAAGTCAGGTAATTTGACTAAGAAAAAAACATCGAGACAGCTGAGATAGCTGAGAAGAATGTCTCAGCATAACCGCTGAGATGAACAAAAAGAGTAAGCTGGAAGTCAGCTAATTTGACAAAGGAAAAAATGCCTTCCCAGCTGAGACAGCTGGGAAGAATTTCTCAGCATAACTACTGAGACAGCTGAAAAAGAATTCGTTGAGCTCAGTTATGAATTCGTCGAACTGAGTTCAGAGTTCGTCGAGCTCAACTCACCATTAGTCGAACTAAATTCAGAGTTTGAGATTCTGAGTTCGTCAAGCTCAGTTGAGAATTCGTCGAACTGAGTTCAGAGTTCGTCGAGCTTGGTTCAACATTCGTCGAACTCAGTACAGCATTCATCGAACTAAGTTCAGGATTTTGTCTAAGGCAAAAGCCGCTGAGACAAGCGTTAGTCTCATCATAACCGCTGAGACAAGTGTTAGTCTTAGCATAACTGCTGAGACAAGTGTTTATCTCAGCAGAGAATAAGAAAGCATTGAGACAGTTAAGTAGGAAAATGCCTAAGACAAAAAGCATTGAGTGAGGAGTGCTCACTCAACGCTCTCAACGCCTAAGATGTTGTAGAGGAAGAAATATGGTTAAGGCAAAAAACATTGAGTGGAGGTTTCCCACTCAACGCTATCAACGCCTAGTGGAGACATAATTTTGTCTAAGGAGTTTGGTGTTGAGTGATTCTCACTCACTCAATGCCAAGCAGCAAAAATCTGATAAAGAAAGTTGGAATTGAGTGAAGCTGAATCACTCAACGCTTTGAAACAAATTTATATTCTAAGAAGTTTGGCATTGAGTGAAGATTACTCACTCAACGCAAAGAGACAGTAAATCTGTCTAAGTGTTTTAGCATTGAGTGATGCTTACTCAATCAACGCTTATGCTAATGTTGTTTGATTTTTGGCTAAGTCCATAGCTGATGACGTCAGCAAGTCAATAAGTCAATATATTTAAAATTAGTGGCGGGTTGGCTACAGTACGCGACAAATGTTGTCACAGACCTACTGTACGATAGTTGGCGTTAAAGCAAAGTTGTTGCTGGCCATTAAGCATGTGGGGCCCACTACTCAAGAGACGTTTGGACAAAATCAATAAAAGAAAATGGATTTGATAGAGAAAGATAACTTTTTGGAGAAAGTGATCAGGCAATTCTTCTTCTCCGCAATTATTATGGAGCTTAAGAATAAGAAGCTCAAGTCTACAAGATGAAGAGCAAGTTAGTTGTTGGTATCAACATCTTCAACAACAAGATAGCTGGTATGATCTTCATCTACACCAGCAAGTTAGCTCAAAAGGACTTTATGAGAAAAAGGTAGAAGCTTGGGCCGACCCTTGCAGTTGTTGCTTCACAAGCTCAGCCAACAAACCTAAAGAATATTCTCTTGGGGAGCTGTGAAGAAGGAGATTGGGCTGAGCAGTTGGCTCAGTTCAGAAAGGGGCAGAAAAGCTGATCTGCAAGTTACTTCCTGCACAAAGCAAGATCTTCATCCTTGTATTTGTGAAGAAAGGAGTAGGGCTGGGATTCTCCCAGCTCAGGTTGCAGCTAGATCAGCTACAGTTACTTCTCTAGTTCCAGCTGGATAAAATCCCTAGGGCTAAGAAGAGGAAGATAGGTCTAAGTATTTACTTAGTCAAGATAAGTAGACTCAGGAAATATATTTCCTGGAGTCAAGGTTGGGCTGAGTTTATCTTAGTCAAGGTAGATTGGCACAGTGAAATTTCACTTATGGCTAATCATCACACCAAACAACATTCATCAGGTAGGATCTAAGTGTGGATCAGAGCTTTATGGATTAATTGCATAAGGTAGGGGAGTGATGCTCTCTGAGGTAGGATCCAATTGTGGATCTTAGCTGTAGGGCTTAATTAATTGAGGTAGGAGAGTATTGCTATCTGAGGTAGGATCCAAGTGTGGATCTGAGTGTTGGGCCTTTTGGCCTGAGGTAGGTGGCATGCTTATCACCAAGCAATAGGTGCTTGGAAGGGCACTGAGGTAGGTACCTGTTGGGTACTGAGCTGTAGGAGTGCTGCAGCACACTGAGAGTAGGGCCTTTTGCCCGAATTTATAGGGATTAGAAGCATGAGCTGTAGGCCTTAGAGATAAGGCTGAGGTGGGTGGCTTGAGGGTAACAAAATATTGGAGCACTACAGAGCTCTGAGGTAGGAATCCCAGTGGTTGTGAGGTAAGGCTGTCCTCCCAGCCTGAGTGTAGGGCTTAACAACCAGAGGTAAGTGGTCTGCTGATCAATGAGTTATAGGCCCTTGTGGCTGATAAGCAAGTCTTGGAGGAGACTTAGAGATCCTGAGGGATCTTAGGTGTAACCTCTTTGGAGTAGGTTTTGGAGAACTGCCTATTCCAACAAGATAGGTTGATAGGTGGGAGGGAAAGTTGATGTACCCAATTGGGGAACCACTATAAAAATCTGTCCGATGTGTTGTGTTCTTTGTTCTTCTTTTATATTGTAGGTACTAAGGAGAACTCTAGATCACTTAGTAAGGAAACGGCAAAAGAACATAAAAAGAGATAAATAACCTATTCACCCCCCTCTAGGTTATTTAATTATCCTTGAATTAAATACTTTCAAGTGACATCTTCGACTTAGGCATCCTCCTCCTCGCATTCTTTATCAGCTTCTGCCAGATTTTCCTCATGGCAATTCTACTCTGACTTGTGAAGCTTGTTACTTTTGAAAGCATTACCGATCTTCTTTTCCTTCTAAGATGGGTCGCAGTTCTTCTCATCCTTTTGATTTAGTTCATTCTGATATTTGGGGTCTGTTGGAACACCCTATTACTATTTGGATCAGGATGACTATATTTCTATAGGGATTTTGTGTTGTGACCTCCTTGTTGTTATAAAGGTCACATAGGCTAGTTAGAGTAATCTTCAGCTCGACGCGTAGTCGACTTCAGCTCGACGCAGAGTCAATCTCAGCTCGACGCAGAGTCGATCTCAGCTCGACGTAGAGTCGATCTCAGCTCGACGCAGAGTCGACCTCAGCTCGACGTGGAGTCGACCTCAGCTCGACGTTCCGTCGAACCCAGTTCTGCTTACAGAAAACACTCTCTGGCCGACGTGTGTCGTGCTCAGATCGACGTTTTACTGTGAGCTCGACGTTTTCCAGACTTCCGTCAGTTTTGAATAGGAATTCAAATTCCTTCTGTCAGTCAATTAATGCTGAAGATTTATTGGCCGTTACAACATATCTGGTGCATGGCTCAAGGAATTTTCTAAGGAATGTCTGCCTGACATTTCCTTTGAGGCATGGACATTTAAGGAAAGTATTTAATGCTGACTGCCAATGGCTATCAAAGAAAAAGGAAGAAGTAGACTCAGATATATTATTCATTCAGCTAGACAGAGAGATATAGAACAACAATACAGGACTTCAGCTGCTCTCTCTCTGTGATATTATTTTGAAAGCTCACTCACAGGAATTCTGATTGCTTCAGACATAACCATCCAACTTTCTTGGATCATCCCTTGCTGGAGCAAATCAGATCTTTGAAGACCTGTCACCCTTATGCAGAGCTCTCCTTCCTGAACTACTTCTTGATCTCAGGGGGAGCTTTGACAACATCTACAGATCCACTTTGCTTCTCTCTACTTGTTGATAGAGAAGACAACATCACCCCTTTTCTTTTTCTTTCTGTACAGGGTTTTAACTCCCTTCAAAAGTTACTTTTGGTTTTGCTGAAACCTGGTCAAAATCAGCTCCTTTGGTTTGTGAGAACCTGGTCAAAAACTCTCTGGTGCTCAAGACACCTGATCAACTCTTCTTGAAGTGGATTCCTATCAAGGGTGATAGAAGAGTGGACTACCCAGGATTTTGGGGAACCACTATAGCTCCTTGTGTCGTCTGGATTGCTTGTTTCTTTGTGTTTTGCTTTGTGCTGTGAATTTCTTTTTACTCTGATTATTTGCTATAGCACCATACACTAAGTAAATCTAAACTTTCTCTCCACTCAAGTTTTTATTTGCAAAACTATTTTAAATAACTCTATTCACCCCCCCTCTAGAGTTAGGATTGATCTTATCCTGCATTTTCAATTGGTATCAGAGGGAGGTTGATCATTCATACAGGCTAACACCTGGATCAAAAGATCTCTGATAAGATCATTTCTCTCAAAAGGGATATTTCTTTTAGTTTTACTTATCTTTAAAACTCATGGCACAAAACAAGGACTTTGCTAGCACCAGACCTCCTATGTGCAATCTCTCTAAGTTTGCACTATGGAAAGCAAGGATTAAACTTTACATGAATTCATTTGATGAGGACATCTTTAATTCTGTGTTGACAGATTGTCCAAGGCCTCCCACAGAAACAAGTACATCAGCTGTTCCTCCTCCTTCAGGAACTGATGCTGACATAAAGAAGTGGAAGGCAGCAGATGCTAAAGCCATGAACATCTTGGCTCAAACCATGTCAGATGACATTTTCCAGAAAGTAGCTGAATGCAATACTGCCAAAGAGATCTTGGAAAAACTTTCAGAAATTGTATCAGGTTCTGCTGATGAAAGAAAGGATAGGAGATCCTACCTCATCACCCAGTATGAGAACTTCAAAAAGGCAGAGTCTGAGTCAGTTGCTGACATGTACAACAGACTGAGTCTGATCATCAGTGAGCTTATATCACTAGAGAAGGACATATCTCTCATTGAGATAAATGACAAGATACTGACTTGTTTCCCTAGCTCTTGGGACTCAAGAATCTGGTCAATTAAAGATGGAAGGAATGTATGTGAGTTATCCACAGAAGCTCTTCTAGGAAAGCTCAAGAGTTATGAGCAATTCATGAAGAAGAGAGAAGAAGAGCAGAAGATATCCACACCAACTGAAAAGGCTGAGAAAACCATTGCCTTCAAGGCACAGGAAGAACAACCTAAAGAAAAGGTGTTGGGAGATGAAGAGCTTATGAGCCTACTTGTCAAAAGGTTCAATAAGCTGAATAAAAAGAACTTCAGAAGATGGTCATCCAAAGACAAAGACAAGCCAAGGTATGACAGATCTACTAATAAAGATGTTATCTATTTTGGCTGCAGGAAACAAGGACACATTGTCCCCAACTGTCCAGAAAATAAAGATAAGGACAGAAGGGACAAGAAGGAAAGAAAAGATAAAAGGAAGGATAAGGAGTCAAGGAAGTACCATGACAAGCCTTCCTCCAGCAACAGCAAGCACACCAGAAAAGGATTTGTGGCTGAATCCTGGAGTGACTCTGATGAGTCTGATTCATCATCCAGCTCTAGTGATGATGAGGATGATGCAGAAGAAAAAGGATTCTGCATGATGGCCATCAGTGCATCTCAAAAGAACACTAATTCAGAGCCTGATGCTGACTACCTATCTGATCAGGAACTTACTGAGGATCAGGTAATAGATTCATTTGATTTTACTTCTGATGAATTTAAATCTGAGTTCAAATCTATGTGCATTGACTTGATTGAATCTCAAAAGTTGATTAAAACTCTCAGAGAACAATTAATTGAATGCAAATCCATTAACTCAGATAATCTTAGACTCTTAGAAGAGTTGAAGCAGTGTGGGGAGGAGATAGCTTCACTGAAAGGTGAGCTATCTAAGACCAAACAATTTGAAGAAACCCTTAATGGGAGAAGTATCAAATTAATGGACATCACAAGTACAGTGAACTCAAGGTTGAATGGTACACTGGGCTTGGGTGCTTCATCCAGCCAACCCATAGTGCTGACAACTCCAATCAAATTTACCAGTGACAAAGGTAAAGGAGTCTTGATAGTGGCTAGGAAGAATGCTGACTTAACCTAGGAAACTGGACAAGAAGCGTCGAACGAAGCTCGACGGACGTCGACCAGAGCTCGATGTAATCGCAAGAAAACGTCGAACTCAGGTCGACGCCTTCTACCCTCTGAACAAAGCAAGCCTTCGCCGTCGAATGGAGCTCGACGCACTCACCAGAGTCCGTCGACCGAAGCTCGACGTGCGTCGAGCCAAGTTCAGAGCAAAAGTCAGTTCTCAGGGGTTAATTCAAAATTCAATTCCAGCTCCACATCTCAGCACTTTAACCCTTATGCTGAATGGATCATACCTCCTAGGAGATATCATCCTGTAGGCTATAAGAGTCAACCTGAGATGTCTTTTATTTCAGAATTTAGAGGATATCAAAAAGGGCCCAAGGTAAACTGGGTCAAAAACAATTGATTTGTTGTATGTGCAGATAAAGACCTGTCCAATTGAGAACCAGCAGTGGTACTTGGACAGTGGGTGCTCAAAGCACATGACTGGCAACAAGGAGAACCTTGTGTCCTTCAAAGCTAAACATGGACCCAAAGTAATCTTTGGAGATTCAAATTTTGGACAAACAAAAGGCTATGGCCAAGTCAAGATAGGGTCAATCACATTTAAGAAAGTGGCCTATGTGGAAGGACTAAAGCACAACTTAATCAGCATCAGCCAGCTATGTGATGCTGGTTATCAGGTTTGGTTTACCAACTCAGTATGTAATATTGCATTAAACAACAACATTGTTTTAATTGGTAATAGACAAGATAACATATACCTAGTTGATTTCAATTCATCTAAAGTAGATATATGTTTATTTAACTCCCTTAGCAAACCTAATGAACTTTGGCATAAAAGACTAGGACATGTGAACCTTAGAACCATTGCTAAGTTATCCAAAGACAACCTTGTTAGAGGACTACCCTCTGGTCCCTACAAGAAGGAAGGACTTTGCAAGGCCTGTCAGTTAGGCAAGCAAACTAAAAACAGTTTCAAGTCACTTAATAAGAGTGACTCACCTAGAATTTTGTACTTATTGCACATGGACCTTTTTGGACCAATTAATGTACAAAGCCTAGGAGGGAAATCTTATGCTTTAGTAGTTGTAGATGACTTCTCAAGATTCACTTGGGTGTTCATCCTGAGGAAGAAGTCTGATAACTTCAAGATTTTGACAGATTTTCTCAAAGGCATACAGATTGAGTTCAATACTCACATTGCCCTGATCAGAAGTGATCATGGGACAGAGTTTGATTCTCTTCTTATGCTAGAGTTCTGCCAGAAGGAAGGTATCAGGCACACTTTCTCAGCTCCAAGAACTCCTCAACAAAATGGGGTAGTTGAAAGGAAAAAACAGAACCCTTATTGAATCTGCCACAACATTGTTGACAGATGCTCACCTTCCTCTAATCTTTTGGGCAGAGGCTGTGAACACCTCCAACTATGTTTTGAATAGAAGCCTGATACATAAACTGAAGGGTAAGACTCCCTATGAGTTACTCAAAGGGAAGAAACCTAAAGTAAATTATTTCAAAATTTTTGGTTGCATTTGCTTCATTCACAATAATGACAAGAAATACCTAGCTAAATTTGAAGCCAAAGCTGATGAAGGAGTGTTTCTGGGATACTCCATGACTAGCAAGGCTTATAGGGTTTTTAATAAGTGCTCAAATAAAATTGAAGAATCCATGCATGTTACATTTGATGAAACTAACATGTCTTATAAGGAGAAGGAGACTTCTACCATAAGCAATTTGCAGGAACATTCAATTTCAGAAAATCTGAAGCAGCTTACCATCATAGACAAAGGGTCATTACCTTCAACAATTCAGCAAGACACTGAACTCAGTGACAATGAAGAGGAATCTCAGGGTTTGGAAAGCTCAAATGGTCAATAAATTGAAGAACCAGTTGTTGTTCCACAAGAGGAAACAACAACACAGGTTGATGCACCATCAACACCCCTTGTTGATTTAGTAACAACAAGAGATCACCCAATTTCACAAGTAATTGGAGATATCTCAGTAGGTGTGCAAACAAGGAATCAAGTTAATCAAAATATTATGCACACTTACTTTCTTTCTCAAATTGAGCCTCAAACCATACAAGATGTAGAGCAAGATCCAAACTGGATCATTGCAATGCAAGAAGAGTTGAATCAATTTGAAAGGAATAAAGTTTGGGAATTAGTACCAAGACCAAGAAACCAGCAAATTGTTGGAACCAAATGGGTATTCAGGAACAAGTTGGATGATCAAGGAATAATTGTGAGAAATAAGGCAAGACTTATTGCACAAGGATATTGCCAAGAAGAAGGAATTGATTATGACCAAACCTTTGCACCAGTTGCAAGGTTGGAGGCCATAAGAATCTTTCTTGCATATGCAGCTCACAAGAAATTCAAGGTATATCAGATGGATGTCAAGAGTGCTTTTCTCAATGGAGACATCAAGGAAGAGGTTTATGTAAAGCAACCTCCAGGTTTTATCTCTCCAACCTTTCCTGATCATGTTTTTAAACTGCATAAAGCTTTATATGGTCTCAAGCAAGCCCCTAGAGCATGGTATGAGACCTTAGCTTGTTTTTTGTTGGAAAATGATTTTAAAAGGGGTAGAGTAGACCAAACTCTCTTTGTTAGAACCCATAGGTCCCATACCCTACTAGTACAAGTTTATGTAGACGATATCATATTTGGGTCTACTGATTCAAACTTATGCAAAAAGTTCTCACAACTTATGCACTCAAAGTTTGAAATGAGTAGCATGGGTGAGCTTGCTTTCTTTCTAGGATTGCAAGTTAAACAACATGTGGATGGCATTTTCATTTCTCAAACCAAGTATGCAAGAGAACTGGTTAAGAAATTTGGAATGTCTGAAGCATCCTCTATGAAAACACCTATGCCTACAAATGCTGTTTTAGATGCTGATGAATCTGGAAAACCAGTTCATCAGACAAGCTATAGAGCAATCATTGGCTCATTACTTTATCTAACAGCTACTAGACCAGATATAATGTTTGCCACATGCATTTGTGCTAGATTCCAAGTAAGCCCTAGAGAGTCCCACCTCACATTAGTTAAGAGGATTCTTAGGTATGTAAAAAGTTATCCTAATCTAGGTCTCTGGTATCCACATGACTCAGGATTTGATCTAACTGGATTTTCAGATTCTGATTATGCTGGATGTAGAGTAGACAGGAAAAGCACCAGTGGAACTTGTCAATTCCTTGGTAATAGACTTGTCTCCTGGTTCTGTAAGAAACAAACCTCTGTGTCCACATCAACTGCTGAAGCTGAATACATGGCTGCAGGCAGTTGTTGCTCACAGATTTTGTGGATTCAAAACCAGCTCCTAGACTATGGCTACAACTTAGAGATATCTAAAATCTTTTGTGATAATACCAGTGCAATATCAATTGCTCAAAATCCAGTTCTCCATAGTAGGACCAAGCACATAGAGATCAGACATCACTTCTTAAGGGATAATGTAGATAAGAAGAAAATTGCACTAGAATACATTTCCACTGAACTACAAAGAGGAGATATTTTCACCAAGCCCTTGGATGAAAAGAAGCACTTCTTCTTCCTCAATCAGTTGGGAATGCTAGATGGAGACAGCATAAATTAAAACTCCAAGATTTTGAAACCCCTAATTAACAGGAATAGGAAAAATTTCATTTTAAAATTCCTCTGTCCGAGTGGTTTCTTTGAGCTCTGAACTAAGCTCGACGCTGCGTCAAACGGAGATCGACGGTCCGTCGCCCTCAAAATCGTCGAACGTCGAACTCAGCTTCTAGCGTCGAACTAAGTTCACAGCTCCCTGGCTTCTTGAGTTTCTCTCTCTCCGGTCGACGTCTTCGTTCAACGTCGACCTGAGCTCGACGTATAGCATCAGCCCAAACGTCGAACGTCGACCTAAGCTGCATGCTGTTGAGTCGTTTCAGTTCTCCTAGAGCCTTAGAGCGTCGAACTAAGCTCGACGTTCTTTCCTTTTCTGTGTCGAACCCTAAGTATAAAATCATTTTTCTCCGTCGTTCGCAATTGCGCTTTCATATTTTCTGCTCAAGCTTTCTCCCTCCAAATACCTTACTCTTGATCTTGGAAGGTATTTTTTTTGCAGGAAAATGGCAATCACTACAGGTGCTTTGGCGGCCATGAAGTTCGATTCAGGCTTCGACATCGACTTCGACTCATTTGATGGATCACCACAGTACTTTCTTGATATTCTGGAACTTTTCAAGGAGCAGCACCTGGTCAACTTTATGTCAACCAGGATCCCTCTTCCAGAGTCAGAAATCAAAGAATGGACCCTTACAGCAGTTATTTCAGATAACAATACATTGACCGGGCAAATTTCAGGGAATGAGGTAGCTATCTCACCTCAAATCATCTCAGAAGTTTTCAGTTTTGCTGCTGGAGATGATGGAATAGAACTCTCTGTAGAAGAGTATGCTTTGATGCTGGACAGGATGGGGCATGCTGCTGGTAATCCCTCTAAACTCTTAAAAGTTAACCTAGCTATTGAGTATAGGTTGTTAGCAGACATCACAGGCAAAGTAATCTGTGCAAAGAGGACTGCACATGATGCCATTACTAGGCATCAGTTTTGCCTTATGGCTGCAATCTTGGATAAGAAACATCCCAACTGGGGATTGATTGTTTTTGAAATGATTAAGAAGAAATTGGATAAGAACTCTGTCCACTTTGGAAGGGTTCTTGGGTTGATTCTGAACCACTGCTGCCCCCAGCTGCTTGTGTCCTCAAAGAAGCACATCAATGCTTCCAAGAGGCTCACTTGTGCACTGATTGGCAAGTGGGACAGAAAAATTGTGAATCCCAGGGCAGCAGCAGCAATGAGGACTTCTGCAGACACCAGGACTGTAGAGGTCACTCTCCCTCAGTCCACTGGTCCAAAAGCAGGGAATTTGCCATCTCCCTCCCTCTCCCTCCCATCCACCTTCATCCCCTCAACAACAATCCTCTCATCCACTCAACCCATCCCTTCATCCATTTCCACTATTGCATCCTCCCTTCCACCACACACAACTTTCCTTCCCATAAGCTTGGATTCCTCATCTCATGAGGACCTCTTCTCCTTTGACATTCATGAAGACTCCTTCATGGATGCCTCTACCTCCTCTCCTCATGACTTCCACCATTCATCAACTTTTTCAGAACTGCTCTTTTCCTCCATCCATGAATCAGTTACCCTTCCCTTGTCTGCACCACCCACAACATCTTCTACATTTACATTTTCTGCTACTCCCTCTACCTCTACTCAAGTCCCACTTGAGCAAGTAGCTCTCCTGCCCTTGGCCAATCAGATTTTTGACCTTTTGGCCCCTAGGCTCTCCTCCCTCTTGGATGCCAAGCTGGCTCCTCTCCTCCTTTCCCTGAGAACTCTCTCTGCCTCTGTCTCCTCCCTCTCCTCTCATCTGGCATGCCCTTCTTCTGGGGGCCTAGAGTCAGCTACCACTGATTCTAGGCAGGGGGAGATGTCAGCAGAAGAAGAGCTGCATCCTTCATCAGTTCAGTTTGTACAGACTTGTTCAGAGACAGTCTCAGCAGCAGAAGTTCAGATAGCATCTGAGGCTCCTCCTCAAAATTCAGAACAGCTTCAAGAAGACCTGTCTAGGGCTATTATCCCTTTTCAGAAGACCCTGATCCCTGATGTAGCAGTGGTAGCAGTGGCTCCTGCTAGTGATGAAGTTGAAATAATAGTAGTTGCTGAAACTTCAGGTGAAGTAATTGAGACACCTGATGCAGTTGAGACCCATGTCTCCCAAGGCCCTCAGGAACCAGGCCTTCAGGAACCAGCCTCTTCAGTCTCTATGGTTCCTGAGGCTATTCCCTCTCCTGCAGTGGTAGACTCCTCCTCCCCACTGATAGCAGATCTTCCTCCAGTCACCTCCTCAACAGCTCTAGCCTCCATCACTTTTCCTATCTCCAAAAGAAAGTACATAGATCCCTATGATGAATCTCATAGTTCAGAAGATGAGTTTGCTACTGATTCTGATGACTCCTCTGCAACCATTGCAAGGAAGAGGAAAGCAAGATCAAAAGCTATGAAAAGAGTTCCAATGGCTAGAGCCACAGACCATGACATCCCCTATTACATCAAATACAACTGTGAAATTACAGAGCCATGGATGCAGTATTCTCAAAATCAAAGAAAGGCAATGAAGAAGAAAAGAAAGTTCAATGAAGGCCCCACCAAGCCTGTGCATCAGCCTCCACCTCCACCTCCTCCAGATGCAGGTGACGGTGCAAGTCTATCTTCCAATCCAGCCCCATCATCTCTACATGGAAAGACCTATCAATCAAGAAGATCCCAATGAGATAGTCAGCAAAGGGGAAATCAGCAAAGAGGACACAACAGAGGCAGGCAGTCCAGAGGAAGATCAGGTTCTCAACCTTATCAAAGGGGAAGATCCATTGATCCAACCTCTGGTCCCTATCCTTACAGACCTAGAGCTGACCTCACCCTAAGAACTACTCAAGAACTCTCCTCCAACAGATTTGAACCAGCAGTACCTTTTGAAGATCCCACCAAAACTCCAGCTTACTGGAAAGCTAGAATGACTGAGATGGATGCTCTAAATGAGATTAACAAAGCTAGAGAAAGAGGTCTGGACACCTCTCACATCAGCACAATGTCAGACCAAAGGAGAGAGGAATTGGAAAAATATAATTCAAAGAAGTTCTTTGACTCAGACAGATATATGCAACTCCATCCTGCAGCTGTACCACCTAGTGCAAGAGATCAGAAATCCTTAGGTGCAGCTGATGATTACAGATCCAAGAAGGAGGCTTCAAATCCTAATAGAGAAATTATCTTCAAGAAAGGTGATCAAGACAAAGCCCCACAGGAAAAGTAAAGTAAGGTGTTTTAATTCTTTCTATCTGCTGGACACAGGACATTTAAACATTACTGCTGCTATATAGTGTTATATATATGCTGCTTTTTATTCTGTCATATGTCTGGTTGTATTGTATTGTATTTTTGCTTTACTTCTCTTTGAATCCCTAAATTCATGTAAATAGTAATCCTAATCCAAATAGGGGGAGATTGTTGGAACACCCTATTACTATTTGGATCAGGATGACTATATTTCTATAGGGATTTTGTGTTGTGACCTCCTTGTTGTTATAAAGGTCACATAGGCTAGTTAGAGTAATCTTCAGCTCGACGCGTAGTTGACTTCAGCTCGACACAGAGTCGATCTCAGCTCGACGCAGAGTCGATCTCAGCTTGATGCAGAGTCAATCTCAGCTCGACGCAGAGTCGACCTCAGCTCGACGTGGAGTCGACCTCAGCTCGACGTTCCGTCGAACCCAGTTCTGCTTATAGAAAACACTCTCTGGCCGACGTGTGTCGTGATCAGATCGACGTTTTACTGTGAGCTCGACGTTTTCCAGACATCCGTCAGTTTTGAATAGGAATTCAAATTCCTTCTGTCAGTCAATTAATGCTGAAGATTTATTGGCCGTTACAGCATATCTGGTGCATGGCTCAAGGAATTTTCTAAGGAATGTCTGCCTGACATTTCCTTTGAGGCATGGACATTTAAGGAAAGCATTTAATGCTGACTGCCAACGGCTATCAAAGAAAAAGGAAGAAGAAGACTCAGATATATTATTCATTCAGCTAGACAAAGAGATATAGAACAACAATACAGGACTTCAGCTGCTCTCTCTCTGTGATATTGTTTTGAAAGCTCACTCACAGGAATTCTGATTGCTTCAGACATAACCATCCAACTTTCTTGGATCATCCCTTGCTGGAGCAAATCAGATCTTTGAAGACCTGTCACCCTTGTGCAGAGCTCTCCTTCCTGAACTACTTCTTGATCTCAGGGGGAGCTTTGACAATATCTACAGATCCACTTTGCTTCTCTCTACTTGTTGATAGAGAAGACAACATCACCCCTTTTCTTTTTCTTTCTGTACAGGGTTTTAACTCCCTTCAAAAGTTATTTTTGGTTTTGCTGAAACCTGGTCAAAATCAGCTCCTTTGGTTTGTGAGAACCTGGTCAAAAACTCTCTGGTGCTCAAGACACCTGATCAACTCTTCTTGAAGTGGATTCCTATCAAGGGTGATAGAAGAGTGGACTACCCAGGATTTTGGGGAACCACTATAGCTTCTTGTGTCGTCTGGATTGCTTGTTTCTTTGTGTTTTGCTTTGTGCTGTGAATTTCTTTTTACTCTGATTATTTGCTATAGCACCATACACTAAGTAAATCTAAACTTTCTCTCCACTCAAGTTTTTATTTGCAAAACTATTTTAAATAACTCTATTCACCCCCCTCTAGAGTTAGGATTGATCTTATCCTGCATTTTCAGGGTCCTTCTCCCCTTCAAACTATTGGCCAGGGTAGTTTATATTTTTTTATATCCATAGATGATTTTTCCAAGTGTATGTGGTTATATTTGTTACGCGAACGCTCTAAATTTTTCTTGGTTTTTTCTGCTTTTTATAATGAAATTCATACACAATTTGTTACCCCTATTAAAATTCTTCTTACTGATAATGTTAAGGAATACTTTAGTCATCCGTTTATTTTATTTTGTTTAGATCATGGAATGGTCCATCAAATTAATTTCCCTTATACTTCCACATAAAATGGTGTTCGTGTACATAAGAATCTCAATCTTTTAGATGTGGCTCGTAGGCTTCTTACTCATATGCATGTTCCTCAGTCTTATTCGGGTCATGCGGTTCTTCTTTCAAGTTTTCTCATTAATCGAGTTCCATCTTTGGTTCTTAATGGAAAACACGCTTTTTTATTCTCTATCCTTATGGGACACCCTTTCCGTTACCTCTTCGTGTCTTTGGTTGCACAACGTTTGTTCACACTCCTGCTACTAGACATGACAAACTCTCTCCTCGTTCTGTAAAGTGCATCTTTTTGGGCTATTGTCTGGCACAGAAAGGGTATCGTTGTTTTGATCCAATTCTTCGGAGACAGTATGTGTCATCAGATGTTATTTCTATGAGAATACTCCCTTATTTTCTCCTCCCTCTCTTCCTTCTTCTTTCGATGATTCTTCTTCTTCTACCAATGTACCGACACCTCTTTCGGAGCCTGCCCTGCTTTCTTCTTTTCCTATTTTTGATTCTTCTCCCTCTGATTCCTCAACTATCCCTGCTTCTTCTCCTGAGCCGCTACAACCAGCTCCAAGGCCATTTGTCTCTTCTTTGGATGGGGTTGATGCAGTAGACAGGTGAGATTTGGATCTTCTGATTACTCTTGGGAAAGGTGTTTGCACCTGCACCCTGCATCCTCTTCATGCAATGGTCTCTTATGCTCTGCTTTCTCCTTTGTCTAGGAGCTTTGTTATGGCCCTCTTGACTAATATTGTTCCATCCTCGTATACGGATGCTCTTGTTTTCCCTCATTGGAAGGTTGTTATGGATAAAGAGATGCGTACTCTTACTGAACGAGGTACTTGGACTCTTGTTCCTATACCTCCAGGTGCTGATGTAGTTGGTTGTTGCTGGGTCTTTCTCATTAAGTATTTACCTGATGGATCTATTGATAGTTATAAGGCACGACTTGTTGCCAAAAGTTTTACGCAAACTTACAGTATGGATTTCTATTATACTTTCTCTCCTATGGAGATGATTACTATAATCTATGTGCTCTTTTCATTAGCTATCAACCAAGACTGAGAAATTCTCAGCTGGATGTGAAGAATGCTTTTCTTTATGGTGATTTACAAGAAATTGTCTATGTGGAGCAACCTCTTAAGTTTGTTGCTCAGGAGGAGTCTGAGGTCTGTAAACTACGAAAGGCAATCTTGGGTCTTAAGAAAAGTCCTAGGGCCTGGTTTGACAAGTTTAATGAGGTCATTTCGTTGTTTGGATTTTCTCGAAGTGATACAGTTCACTAGTTATTCATTCACAAGACATCGACCGGTCTTGTTGTCCTTTCTATTTATATGGATGATATTCTTCTCACAGGGGATGATAAAGAAGGTGTGGATATGACAAAGAAGCAACTTCTTAAGCATTTTGTACTAAAAGATATGGGATCTTCAAAATATTTCCTGGGCATTGAAATATCTAGGAAACCAGGGTCTATTGTTCTTTTGCAAAGAAAGTATGCCTTGTACCTCTTAAAAGAGACAGGCCTCCTTGGGGCTAAACCTGCTCGTTCTTCGATGTCGGGTTGAGATGACAAGTGTTGGAGTGAGGACTCACCTCCTCTTGAGGATGTCACCAGGTACAGACGGCTTGTAGGGAAACTCATTTATCTGACAGTCACATGACCGGATATTTGCTATGCAGTAGGAAGTGTGAGTTAGATTATGCAAGCTCTTAAGGAATGTCATCTGCAGTCGGCAATGAAGATTCTAGAGTATGTGAAAGGTGCTCCAGGGAAAGGGCTTCTGTTTTAGAAAAGGGGACATTTGAAGGTTGTGGGATATTTTGATTTGAGCTATACAGATGATAAGGATGATTTGAAGTCAACATCTGGGTTCTGTACTTTTGTTGGCAGGAATTGGGTTAGCTGGAAGAGCAAGAAACATGTTGTTTTCTCCGTGTCTAACGCAAAACCTGAGTATACGATCATGGCTCTAACTACTTGCGAGCTGAAGTGGTTACAGACACTTATGCTTGATTTTGTAGAGTTTTATAATCATCCTCTGCCAATGTTCTCTGACAACAAGGTAGTTATATATATTTAGAGGAATAATGTCTTTCATGAGAGGACGAAGGATATCGAGGTTGATTGCCACTTCATTTGAGAGGAGATTTTGAAGAATCAAATTTGCACTCCATGTGTTACCTCAGACAGAGAACTAGTTAATTTCTTCACCAATCCAGTTACTCCTTCCGAGGAGGTCTGTAGCAAGCTGGGTATGGTAGATATATATGCTCCAGCTTGAGGGGTAGTGTTGGAGCATGTGGAGACCGGGCAGACTTATGTCTAACCATAATAGTCTATTTGTCTCAGCGACCTAGCGATTTGGTCTAGCTGTCTGATGTTGAACCTTAGCTTGCAGTCAGGTGGATAAGAGCAGTGGCGATCTAAGGGATAGCCACAGCAACGGTCTGTAGGTTTGCCGCAGTGGTTTGAAGGAAGTCGTAATAGTTAGGCAGAAAGCCAGAGTAGCTGTCTGTCGATTAGTCGTAGCGGTCTGAATGAAGCCGTAGCGGTCTGACACAGAGCAACAACAACGATCTGGATGAATCCGCAGTGGTCTTGTTATAGCCGCAGTAGTGGACAGATGATTAACTATAACTGCTGTCTGGTAGCAACCCGCGCTTGCAGTCCGATAGCTTACAGCAGTTGCGGTCTGATGGATAGCCATAACTGGGGTCTGGTGGCAACCCGCAGTTGTGGTCATGCGGTTTGTACTAGGAGTCTTCTCCGACAGTATGGTGAAATTCATAGTTTCCGACTTGGTGTTTTATTATTTGTCTTATACTGGGCGGTTTGACAATGTCAAACATCGTAGACCGCCCGACTTATATTTAGTCCCACATTGGTTGTTATATTCTCTCATCTCCTCTGTTTTCTATAAATAAGCAGGCATACCTATATAATGATTACCTTTTTAGAACAATAAAATTTGCTTTATTTTACTCTTTTTCATAGCTTTTGCATTAAATGCAGTACAGAAGGCATGCAACGCCATTTGTCTTCTATTGTAGACTTCCCGCAATGATTTTGAATTTTGTTGACGTCACCGCCTGTGTACTTAGTCGATTTCAGACAGTTCATCATAGGCGTTTAGTGAACAGCCGTCACTCAGTGCCAAAACACTTAGCTAAATAATATATACTGCTAGGCATTGAGTGATTAGTCATCACTTAACAAATATAGACTTTTGTAGTGTTAACTCATTAGGCGTTGAGTGAACCTTCATCACTCAATGCATTTGGACTTATCTTCTTTTCTCTTACTTAAGGAATTGAGTGAGTTGGCTTCACTCAATGCTTTCAACTTTTGTCGGCTTAATTGAGGAGGCGTTGAGTGAACGACCTTCACTCAACGCTTTTGTCCTTAGTCAAACCTTCTTGTTGATAGGTGTTGAGTGCGTTGAGAGAGCCTTCATCACTCAACGCATACTTGACTTTCCTATCATCTTGATGAGGCGTTGAGTGAACAACCATCACTTAATGCTTCTGTACTTAGTTGATTTTCATCTGTATGAAGACGTTTTGTGAGGTATCTTAACTCAACGCTTTCTACCTTTTCCTGTCTTCTTAATGAGGGGTTGAGTAAACTTCCTTCACTCAAGGCTTCTATACTTAGCTGATTTCTATTTTAAGTAGCCGTTTAGTGAACTGTCCTCATTCAACGTAGTTGGACTTAGACAGATTTTCTATCTACATCTTTTGAGGCTTTGACTGAAGCTTCTTCTATCAACGCTTTCTGATCTTGGCTTTGAGTGAACTGGCTTTACTCAACGCTTCTGAACATAGCAAGATTTCTTCTAAGTTTATCTTGATTTGATAGCATAGAGCTTTACTCGACGCTTCTTTATTCAAGAGTCATGTGAGTTGTCCTCACTCGACGCTTCTGGACTAAACTAGTATTCTTCCTTGCCAATGCTGAAGCTTTGACTGTCTGAGCTTTAATCGAGTCCTCTTGTTATATGGCATTGAGTTAACTCCCTTCACTCAACGCCTGTGGATTTAACAAAAATTATGCTTTATCAACAGTCAGGCTTTGACTGCCAATCCTATACTCAACGCTTTTTCTCATTTGGCATTGAGTCAACTGCCTTCACTCAATTCCTCTGGACTTAGATAAATTTTTGTCTTCCTAGTATTCTTCCTTGTGTCCACCTATCACTATCACTTAGACAACCTGTCTAATAATTATGATAAAGAACATCCTACACACATTGAACTTAGAGCATTCATCAAATACATCTATGTGTATACCATTGACTTGTTTGACTTTTACAAATCTGGGACATTGTGATCAATGGACCTAACATATTCTTTGTCTGACGTTGTTTGCTACTGTTGTAACAAGCCAAGATGCACGATTGCGGAGTGTCCTTACATGAATAAGGAAGGTTCCAAGAAGCAAAAGAAGAGATCTTCAAGAGTAAAGGGAAGAAAAAGACTCTTAACGATAGTGACTCGAGTGAGTCAAGTTTAGAAAATGAGGAAGCTTACATAAGGCTTATGGCTCAATCAGATGAGGAAGTAGGTGACTCCCAATACCTTGGGAAGTTAAACTCTCATACAATCCTCTCTGAGTCAGAAACCTCCACAAATGGTCATGAAGACTACTCGTCTAAGGAAGATGACTCTCACTTTATGGCTCATCATCAAGAACTCTTGAAAGCTTTTGAAAAATTCTGCAAGGAAGTAAAGAAACAATTAAAAGAGATTGCTTCTCTCGAGGCGGTGGAATCAAGCCTGAGGGAGGAAATGACTAAATTAACTCCTCTCAAAAGTGAAGTTCACTCCTTGCAAGAAGAATTGAAATGCTCCGCTGAACTGTTAAATTAGATGGAGAAATACTTAGATGAGTTAGAAGAAAAGCTTTAGGTAGAAAGGAAGCTGGTTGAAAGCTACTTTAAACTAAAGACAATTCTTCCCCTCATTGATGATTTTTCTGCTCCTAAGAAGGGTAGTCGTCTTGGCAATGTAGTGGGAAAAGGTAAGGGGACTAAGAAAGCGAGTACAAAAAATAAAGGGAAGGTACCACAAGTTCATCCCTTGTTTAAGAAGGTAATCTTACCAACAAAAAAATTTGAGCTTGAGTCATCCTTTGGTAACTTTGCTAGGCCTACTTATGTGGAACCTAAAAAGTGATATCTATGATGGACTCATCCCCGAGACTTTGGTGCGAGTGTTTTTAAAGCACCTAATGAAGAAATTCTAATTAAAAACTTTGGTATGTACGTTCATGTACCAAGTGGTAAGAAGGCTCTAAAAGCAAATATTATTGTTCCTAAGGCCAAGGAAATTGCAAAGCCTTGTGTATGATCTAATTACGAGGCTTCCATTTCCAAGTTTGTGGCCCATACTAGACCTCTCGTACAAAAGGTAAAGCAGGAATACAAGAGAAAGTACAATTGGTTTTTTCTATTGGTGTTGCGGAAAGATTGGTCACTTTGTCGTAGATTGCTGGTTTCATCCAGTAAAGTTTGAAACTCCACAAGCTAACAGTGCGAGACCGAACACTTACAACGTTACTGCTCCAAGTGGTGTTAAACTAACAAGGAACCAAGGATGCAATCTATTTGGGTTCCTAAGGTAAAATGATTTATGTTTTCATGTATGTCCAAAGGCTAACAAAAATAACTAAAGGCTATAGTACGATTTCCAACGGCATAGTCTCTTTCACAGACATGGCTTATGTTGAAGGATTATAACATAATCAGATAAGCATAAGTCAATTATGTGACAAAGGCTATATTGTTGAGTTCTATAAGGACAAGTGTCTGATAAATTCATCTGCAAATTTAGAGACGATCTTAACCGGCACTAGGAGTAGAAATATTTTAAGTTTAAATTTTCTATATTAAACCTTTCTACACCAGTGTATATTTTGGCAAAAGATAGTGCATATCTCTGTGACCAATGACAAAAGAGTGCACATATTAATTTCAAAACTATAAATATGCTATTTTCTATAAACTTAGTGCGTGATGCCCCCAACATTAAGTGCCTTAAAGAGAGTCCATGTTATGCATGCAAGATGGGTAAGAAAACAAGGGCTACCTTTACGGGTATTTTTGAAAAAGATTCCTCTAGGAGTCTTTATTTACTACATATGGACTTATTCTGTCCCATGCCAATTCACAGTTTAGGAGGTAAAGTTTATACGTTAGTAATTGTTGATGACTACTCTTGTTTTACTTAGGTTTTCTTTCTAAAATACAGGTCAGACACCTTTGAAGCTTTCACTAGCTTTGTTAGGCAAATTTAGAATAAATTGAACTGCTAAGTGGTCAAAATCAGAAGTGATCACAGAACAAAATATGAGTCAAGTGCCAAGACAAAATTCTGTGAACGTCAAGGTATATTTCATGAGTTTTACACCCAGCCCACTCCACAACAAAGTCGAGTTGCAAAGAGAAGGAATAGAACCCTCATTGAAGCATATACGACTATATTGAATGACGCTTCACTACCAGAGTATTTCTGGGCCGAAGATGTTAACACATCTTATCACGTGCAAAATAAAGCACTAATCAACAAAAACCATCGTATGACTCCCTATGAACTATTGAAAGATAGAAAACTGACTATGTCCTACTTTAGGATCTTTGGCAGTAAATGCTACGTACTTAATAATGGGAAGTATTACCGCACGAAGTTTAATGACAAATGTTTTGAAGGTATTTTTGTAGGTTATAGTAGCCATAATAAGGCATATAGAATTTTTAGTAAGAAAACCCTGGTGGTAGAAGAGTCAATAAATATTGTATTCTATGAGACAAGCAAGCTTCATAGTAGCTCGTCTAGTAATGTTAGTGTAGATGAACGTACCAGGTTCAAGGATATAAGCTTGCAAGAAGAGGTCAACGAAGTTGCTCCAAGCTCAGTCAAGGTCGTCGATCAGAGTATGATGGATAACGAATGACTAGATGAAGAACTACCTCAACCTGTAAGAGATGTTATAGACGTGGCAGGACTGCTATTGGGAGTGGTAGAAATTTAGCATTCGGACACCTGAGAGATCACCCAGTTGATCTAATAATGGGAGAGCCAGGAGACAATGTCAGAACAAGAAGAGATACTGCTAATGAGATTCTTCAACATAGTTTTTTTTTCTCAGGTTGAGCAAACGATGTTTGAAGAAGCAAACAAGGATGCCTCTTGGATAATGGCCATACAAGAGGTTCTTAATTTGTTTGAAAGATGCAAAGTCCGGGAGGTTGTGCCCAGGCCTAAGGGGCAAAACATGATCGATACTAAATGGGTATTCCGAAATAAGTTTGACAAAGAGTAATCATATAGAACAATGCCGGGCTTGTAACACAAGGATACAGATAAGAAGAAGGGATCGACTTTGATATGACCTTTGCTCCAGTGGCCAGACTCTAAGGGATTTGGTTGTTTCTTGCGAATGCTACCCTCAAAGGCTTCAACGTCTATCAAATGGACAAGAAGTCAGCATTCCTCAATAGGAACCTGAAAGAGGAAGGATACGTAGCACAACCCCCAAGTTTTGTCAACTCTACTTTCCCATATTATGTTTACTTTCTAAATAAAGCTCCTTATGGTTCAAAACAATCTCCCTGAGCTTGGTCCGAGACGCTATCTAGCTTTCTTCTTGAGAACAATTTCACAAGAGGAAAGATAGATAAGACATTATTTCTTAGGGAAGTAAAAGGCAAGATTTTCCTAGTGCAATTTTATGTCGACGATATTATTTTTTGCTATATAGGAGAAAACCTTTGCAAGAAGTTTTCTAAACTTATATAAGGGAAGTTTTTAATAAGCAGTATGGGAGAGCTAGAGTATTTCATAGGACATAAGGTAAAACAATTTGAAGATGGAATTTTAATCTCTCTGACGAAGTTCACCAAGGAATTACTTAAGAAATTTAGAATGGAGAATGCAATCTCGATGATGAATCCAATGGGTTCAATTATGTATTTGCAAAAAGTTGAGAAAGGGAAACCTTTTAATGAAACCAAATACAAAAACATAATTTGATTCTTGCTCCATCTTACTGCCAGTAGACCTGACGTAATGTTCTCGACATGTGCGTGCGCTAGATTTAAGGTGAACTCTAAGAAATCTCATTGCGTCGCTGCAAAGTAAATTTCAAGATTCTTTAAGGGTACACCAAATCTTGGCTTATGGCACCCAAGAAGTAATGATGTTGAGCTAATTTGTTTTTCAAATACAGATTTTGCAGGTAGTAGGGATGATAGGAAAAGCACTTCCAGGGCGTGTCAGTTCCTCGAAAGATGGCTTATTTCATGGAGCAGCAAGAAGCAGAATTGTGTGGCAACCTTCTCTGTCGAGTCAGAGTACATCTCTGTTTGTATTGTTGCGCACAGATTCTTTGGATTAGTAATCAACTCGAAGATTACAACTTGAAGTTTAAAGAGATTCCGATGTTTTGCGACTCTTCCAGGACGATAACAATTGCGAACAATCAAGTCTCTAACAGCCGGAGGAAGCATATCGAAGTCAGATATCACTTCATTTGGGAGCACGTAAAAAATAAGGACATAACTCTCAGCTATATCCTGACGGATAAGCAGGTCGCAAATATGTTCACGAAGCAACTTGATGAGGCCAAGTTCTCATTTTTAAAAACAGAACTAGGCATGCTAAAGAAGGACTCGTGAAGGTGCTTAGAAGACCGAAATTCACTCTGGAAGTATTATACAAGGCAATGAAATGTGACTAAGGAAAATTCATCGGATATCACTCATTAGACCTTGATGATTTGTTGAAATTTTGCAAGTAGTCAGGACAAAACTCGACGAATTTGACTCGGCTTCCAGTGAATCTCGACGAATTACACTTAAGTCAAATTTTCATTCTTATATTGAATCCAAAGAGTCACCGTTTTCAGGTACGCATTGTTTCCCATGTCTAAAATAATATATATATATATATATATATATATATTAGAAGTTTTCGGGCAAACAGTACGTAATTCACTTCGTCGAAAGAAGCCGTCCGAGTTTGCCGAACAGCTCTTCCCGATTATTCAGATTCCATACACCATTCATCGTCTTCTTCTCGTCGACTTGATTCCCCTCCTCGATGATTCGTCCAAAGATTTGATCCTGACGACTGGTTCCCAATGATTAGTCCAGATAAAGCCATCCAGTTCCATAACCAACAATCCTCTAGAGTCGACACTCTAAGCACACAACTATCTTATTCTCCATGGCTCCTCGAAGCACAAGTTGCTTGGGTAGAGGAGAACTAGTTTGAACAGGGTTTGCATCAGGTTTAGATGAGTTTACAAATGTGATAATTATGTTGGAATATGCTGGCCTATCCTTCTTGCTAGAGCACCCCTGCAAAGTGCTGGACAAAGAAGTTATTGAGTTCTCTTAGAACGCAAAGCTTTGCAGGGAAGATACGGTAATGAAGAGCAAAGTTCGTTAGATAAAAGTTAAGGGGAAGGCTTCTAACCTCACCCAGCTCTTGAGGCTTCGAGCTGGTGATGAAGCTGATTGCCTCTAAGAGGAGGAATTTATAAGAGCCATGCTAGTATAAATGTTGTTAAGAGAAAAGGCATTAAAAAGGAAGGAAAACTGCTGTCAGATATTATAAGGAAAGTGTTGTTATGCAAAACTAGTTCCCGTGACTACCTATCTTCAAAGATGTTCAAGACTCTTGTGGACATCATCTGTCGGAAGAAGATTGATTGTGGTACTATGTTGTTAATTTGCAAAGATCAAGGATAGTCTCTGTACCCCAAACTTTGGAAGGATTCTAAGTCTGTACTTGAATCAGATGGATAGAGATAAGTTTAACATGTCCAAAGTCGTACATATCAACCACCTAAAGAAGATCGATGTTTCCATCTTCTCGAGGTGGGATAGGAGGATCCGAAGGCCAGAGGGAGTTATAGATGTGCCTGAGGTAGAGGAAGAGGAAGTACTTGGGGAAAGTATTGTAACACCCCTATCCGTCACATGGTATATAACAATAGGTCCGGCCGGGGCCCGACGCCATATTCTACAGACAGACCTAAGAGTTACAGAATGAAACCATTCTTCCAATCACAAACATCCTATATAGAGCAACTAGCGGAAGCTTTTAAGCAAATGAAAGAACCCAATAATAGATAATATATATCATGAATGTCCACTAACCACAATAGGAATGAAATAACAAAATACACAAAAGTACTTGGCCTTATGGCCATACTAGAGTTCACTTAACAAAGTAATGTTTTACCTACATCGGCTCGCAGGCCGACAACACATGATAAAAATAAAACAACAATTCTCTTTGGCCTTCGAGGGCCAGCACTGCAATAAGGGCTTTAGTGTAACGGCCTGGCCCTTTAGACCAAGCGCCGCCGACCTACCAGCAGCCCGGGTTTAGAGCTCAGAGGCCTGCAGGCTTGTCTCGCCCATGGCACCACTGGTAGTAAGCCTAAACATCAAGGCCTGCAGGCTCATTCACTACAAGAATATTTACTTTTAGTGACGAAAATTTAGTGACAAAATATATTTCGTCACTATAGACACATATTTAGTGATGAAACAAAAACTTAGTCACTAAAGACACTTTTTTGTGATTTAAGTAAAAGTTTTGTCGCTAAATGCACATCTTTAGTGACAAAATGAATGTTTAGTCACTAAGGAGGTATCTTTAGTGACAACACTAAGTTATTTAGTCATTAAAGATTGAATTTTAGTGATAAAATAAATTTAGTCACTAAAGACAGAACTTTAGTGACGAATTGTTAGTGACAAAAAAATTTCGTTACTGATGCCTTATATTTGTGACGAAATAAAAATTTAGTCACTAAAACATCCTTTAGTGACAGAAATATTTTCTTTCACTAAATGATTCTATTTAGTGACAAATTTGATTTTCTCACAAATAGAAATACTTGAAGATTATTTATTGGCATAAAATATTTGGTACTAATAGAAAATATTTGATTTATTTTTCACCAATAAACAAAAGCTTAAACCTTTCGTCCTAGGTGAGTGATCATTCATTCCGTAACATTTAGTGATCAAATTATTTTTTCACTAATACGTACATAGAAACCAAAGCTTTTAGTGGCGAAAATTAATGCTTTTGTAACTCATTATTTATTATAATTTTCTTAATTATTAGTTTTACTAAATGACATTAATTAAAAAAGATATTAATTACATACAAAAGCAAGGATTATAATATTATACATAAATATATGTTCATAATTAATTAATTATTAGAAAAAGTAATTTGGTAAACTACAATAAATTAAATGATTATGAAAATTTTCTAATCCTAATTTCTTTTTCAAAATTATTATTCTAAATAGTTAAAAATAATTATGCACTGATTCTATCTTGATGAAGTTAAAATATTTTTTTTTGCAAATTCTAGAACCACTCCAGCATCATGTACGTTTTTTATTAAACATTTATCATTAAATTGGCCTCAAAAATTTGTTCTCATTTCGTTTTGTGGTGATTGTTTGGGGCAAACCTATTTTAATTAAGTGCAAATCATGTTTTTTTAAAATAAAAAATATTAACTAATTATTAAATATTTAATCCTAAAAAGGATTGTGGCAAACCACTCCCGCATCAAACCTCTTCCGTTTCCACCTTTTCATATTTCTGTTTGGAAAATTCCCACAAAACCTTCAACAACGATGCCTCCAGGTTATGTCACTGAGCTTCCCTCGAGCCATTTTCCGGTGCATCCAGGTAATGACAGCATCTCGCCTCTCCCATTTCCTAGAGTTTCCTCTAGTTTTTTCTTCTTATTTACCATTATGATAGCTTGCTCATCCGAGAATCACGCCGTACATCCAATCGGATTCAAAGTTGTACACTAGTCATACAAGCCTCTTCTGTTTCAAAGGCAGTATGTTAGGGTCATGTGAATATTGCTCATCCATTCTAATTGAAAGTTGCAACTTTTGCGCCTCTAGTTTCACACAATGTGTTATTTTGTGGAGCTTGACTGCGTCGGAGAGTATTGGACACTCTCCACGATTTCTTTGCTCTATTTGCAACATGTATAAAAGGTCTGTTTCGACCTAGAGTTATTGTATGCGTATGGTGAGAAATGAAATAAATGTTTGTCACCTAAATAACAATCACCTATTTTTCCTCTTATATATTTTTTATCGTTAGCCACCTAATTAAATGTTAGTCACTATATTGCCTTAATAATTTCTAAACCGTCCACCACTCATTAATATATTACTTAATAAATTTTTTTCGTTGGCCCACTTTTCACTAAATAAAGGCTAGACACTTAGCCCAATTTCTTAATAATTTTGACGGAAAACCTTCCGCACTCACAAACACTCGTACTGGAGATAATTAACTTCCTCTTCCACAGCACGATCTCTAATTTTGTTAACCTCCCTCTCCCATAAATAGTTTCGAGCGGCACAATTTCTTCCCCAAATCGTGATCACATTTCCAACGCCCTAATCTCCTCTCACTGGTGTCTCCGCTTCATTTCGCGATCAATTGTCCGACGCCCTAATCTCCTATCACTGGCATCTCCGCTTCATTCCAAGGTACAATGACTACATACCCTAATATCTTCCAAGGGACAACGGCACGCCCTAATCTTGCCAAGGAATGACATGCCCTAATCTCGTCTGCGGTTTGCTCCGGGTCTACCTCTTCGCTTCTCTCTCCCAGTGTCTAGGTCAGTGATTCCTTATTTCCATTTCCATTTTTCTAAGCCCTATTCTATTCCACGGCACTTGATTATTTTTTTACCTAATTTGCTTCTTCGGTTCTCCAGAGGTCTAGATCTCCATTGCCATTTGGACTATTTCGTTTAGGGTTGAGAAGCAATCGAGCAGCAGTAAGTTCAATAACCCTAATCTCTACTCAATAATAATCGGTTTGAGGAGCAGCAGTAACTTAGTCCTTTTTTATTTTTCACCTAAATTCCCTTTTCATGTTTCATTTTTTTCCAGATTCAAAAGACCAGAATAGCAGATCTCCGCTTCTCTAGGTTTCAGGTTTCACCACTTGAAGCCTACAAGGTCAATTTCTTTTCCCTGTTTTTTATTGGAATGTATTATGTATTCAATGTAACTTTAGCAAAATAAAAACTCAAAGCATCAGAGAATCAATAATAAAATAAGGGTAGGGTGAGAATCAATGTGGATGAGGCAAAATAAAGTGTGTTGTTCTTCATTAGCATAGATATTTCCTCCTTATGGAGGAATTATTTTTTATGGTGTTCCTTTCCAATATTTTTTTTTGTATTTTCATATAAATATGCCGTGAAATAATTTAGAATAACTCAGATTTAAGAGAGATATTTTCTACATTCCCTTGTCTTTTTAATATACAATTGTACCTTTAATTTAGTAAATTAGTGGATGTGTCCGGAGGAACCATTATTTTCCCCACTATGGCTAAAGCTTGAATTCAAAAATAATCTCTTCTACCTAGGATTGATAACACACATGTCATCCCCTTCACATGTAAATAAACACAATTTGTAGGGAAACTAATTGTTAAACTATTTACCCGAAAGAATAACTTATAACTCCATTTCAGTCACCAAAATTTGCAAGTTTATTCTGTCAACCAAACAATACCTACTGCCTTGGTAATAAAAAAGAATCTCATATCTACTCCATGATATACCTATATGATATTTGGACAGATAAATGTTGCCTCCTATTAACTGCAGAAGGTTACATGCATTTCCAAGGTGGAACTATATTTTAAATGCAACCCCTTATATGTAAGAAATTTGACATCTAACGTGTCGACTTTTTTTAATTACACGGTGACTTCAAAATGGACCATTAATCTTGATCTTCCATGAGACAATACCAAAACCAAAGCATTTAAGTGAAATTGAACAAGAGTAATGGAATTCACTTTTGGTTTTCTGCTTACTGCTAATGTAACATCCCATTTCCGGCTAGACCCCTAGGAGTCGGTTGGTTGTGGTAGAACCCTAGGGAGTCCAAAGCTTGAAATAACCGACCAAGATTTCAGGTCACGGGTTGGTCACGCCCGTGACTGACCCGTCACGCCCGTGACCTAGGGCGTGACTCACTCGACGATCGTCGATCTCCGGGAGACGATCGTCGGGCGCAGCATTTCCAACCCGGCCCTGTCACGCCTGTGACCCAGATGTCACGCCCGTGACCTTGGGCGTGACCCCTTCGACGATCGTCGATCTCAGTTAGACGATCGTCGGACGCGGAATTTGCCTCATGGCCTGTCACGCCCGTGACACTTAATGTCACGCCCGTGACATAGGGCGTGACCATGACCGTCGACTTCAGGTCGACGGTCGTCGACCCAAAGTTGGCCACACAGGTATGTCACGCCCGTGACCAACAATGTCACGCCCGTGACATAGGGCGTTACACGCTCGACGATCGTCGATGTCAGTTCGAAGTCGTCGAACCAGAATTGGTCACCAGGCCGGTCACGCCCGTGACCCATGTGTCACGCCCGTGACCACCCTTCGACGATCGTCGATCTCAGTTCGACGATCGTCGAACCCAGAACTGCTAACCGGGCCTGTCATGCCCGTGACCTATGTGTCACGCCCGTGACCAAGGCCGAAACGACAGCCACACTGGAAATTTCGGTAACCGACGCCTTAGTAAATTCTGACTGTGGTGATGAAAATCAAGAGTATTTATGGGTCGTTCCCTACTTTAATTATGTTAATAATTAAGGAAAAGTGGGTCCAATAGGAAATTGCCACCTGGCAAACACCTCTTCATCTCCAACTTTTCAACTGCCATTCGTCATAACCGAAACGTCATAAGGGTGTTATTAATGGCCGCCAACGTTTCATCTCCAACGTTTCACCTCCAACGTTTCACCCCTTCCCCTCCCCATTTGCTGATCTATAAAAGATTCCTAAGAGCAGGAGGAAAAGGTTACACTCCCTCAAACTGTTTCAGACTTCCCCTTGCTGTTGAAGAATTTCCGGCGACGCCACCACCGCGCAAAGGCTTCCCGATGCTCTGCACGCCTTCAACCCGCGAACAATGTCCTCCCCTCCCTCTTCTTCTGCGGATAGATCTTAGGAATCGTTAGGAGAGATATCGGGCTCAAAAGAGCCAGATCGGGTGAGCGTCTTCGTGGTTTTCCTAAAATTTCATGGTGGCGGGTTCGCCGGAAACCGCCTCTCCGGCGGCTGTGCCGCCGCCCGACGATAGCCCTCGCCTCAACGGAGGTGGTGGTGGTGGTGGCCGGCCAGGGAGATGGCTGGATGGTCGGGAAATAGCTTGGAAAAGCTACAGGATATTAGGTTTTTAGGCCTCTGGTTCGGGCTGTTGAAGAAGATGAACAGTGGCATGAGAAATAAATTCTATTTTTAAAATAATTTCTGAATGAAAAATCTGTCTTGTTAAATAAATTGGGAAAAATACCTAGAGGCTCCTACAGGAAAAATGATCAACATAAGAAGTGTAGCCCTTGAAGTCTACTTTAATTCAAAATTAATTTCACTCGATTTGGAATCCTGGTTAGACCACAGCACCCTTTTTGGTGAGGTCTATCCAGAGGGCTACCTTGACCTTAGAAAAATTCCCCACTCCAATTCAGTCATCCAAATGACTTGAAATTTGGGGTGTGGTCTAATCTTACATATATCTAGGTGCTATCCAAAAATGAGAATTTTTGGAGAACATTTTTCTATAGTTTTTAGAAAAATTCAATAATCCTAGACGAATTTAATTAGATAGTTAAATAATTTCCAAACCCTCCCAAACTTTGGTAAGTGGTCCCTGGGTTCACTATAAAGTTCTGTATAATTTTTCATCTCATTTGGAGATGGTTTGGATTAGAAATGAACAAACCTAAGTTTTGCCCTAATAAGGGGTCTTAGGTTAAAAGTGCACTTTCGAAGTTTGAGTGGTGAGATCACCTCAACAGAGGTTGAGATTTTTACCACTGGCTAGTAATATTCTTTAGCACCCTCTCATGGAGTTTGAGGTGGATCGGGGTAAGTTTACCCTAAGGACCAAGGTCAATCCCTAAGGATGGATCTTGGAGGTTTGTGAAGGTCATGTGGTCAAATGACCTTGGATTGACCCGAGATTGGGTGAAGAGGTCCATAGGGCCAATACAGTGCTCTGGATGAAATCTTAGTAGATTTGGAGACCGTTGGGATACCTAAAAATCTAACTCTAGTTTAGGGCGCAAAACTAATAGAGATAGGAAATGACACCAAATCACATTGAAAAGTGATGAGAATTGGGTAGAGTGGATTATAGGGGTAGTACAAGCTCTGGATATTTTTCTATGAATTTTACGATCACTATTTTGGGTACTTCTTTAATGATTTAGTAATTGTATGATTTGCTTAGAAAATTTATTATGGGGTACAAACTTCCTGGAAACTGATGAAATTTAGGCTGAGAACCTTTATTATGATTTTAAAGCTCTGTGAATTTTTATGGTATTTTTAGAAGCTTAATTCTAAGGCTTGCTTCATTAAGTATTATTTATCATGGATATTGGATTAAATCTATTTTGGTGGTTAGCAAGCTAGTAAAATTATGATTCTCCGCACAAAGATCTTTTATACATCATACCACTGACTAGTGATTTTTCCATAATTTTTAGATGAATAATTTCAGTACTTCCTTCACTACGTAGAATTAATATGATTATACTAAATAAATTATTTAGAGGTTAAATACTTTCTATAAAATTCTGAGAATTTGTATTTGAGGTTATTTTGGTTGTTATTTAATGATCATGATTTTTGAGTAGCCATTACTTAGGAAGATCATGTAGTTCATGTTTAAAATGACCCGTGGCACGTCCTTTGGAAAAATTAAATAAATATCAGATTAATTAGAAAAATTATAAGTTTCTGGATTTAGACCAATTATGTTATGGTAGACCTCCAGTAAAAATTATAGGAGATTTGGAAGACAACTTAGTGTACCTCCCCTTGGGTACCTCATATAGTTTAGGATGGTCTGCATATAGTAAAGCCACGGAATTTTGATAGTTGATGGTTGGTAGGGCAAACTAGGATCGAGTTCATCAATGGGAGACTTGTTGGAATAAGGGAGTACGGGAACGACGAAAGATCGTCCATCCCGGGAAGAAGAGGAAGAGTCTTAATACTCTAGGGTTAGCACTAAAGTAACTAAATGGGGATCGGGCTAAGGGAGATCAACCAATAATAATAAGTGCCTTGTGAAAGGGAACTTCGGGCCGTAATGCCGCCGTCTTGGTTCCTAGTGCCCCTTGAGAGCCCTTCACGGGGTATACCGGGGGCAGTCCTGGGCTAACGTAAACCATAGGAATAATAAATTAAAAGAGTAACTAGTATAACTAGGGTTGCACACTCTCACTCCCCGGTAGCTCGGAAAGTAGAATTATAGGATTACTTGCCATCAGACAGTAGCTCTGAAGGTAGATGCACGGACAGGACTGTCCGGGGGGCCGCGGGCTCGAGGGTTGGAGTACAGTATAAAGGTGGTGGGTCTTCGGTACCTGATCGTCGTTCACACCGACATCGGTACGCTGACTCGGCGGTGTGGGACACTTAGCCAAAGAAAGTCTGGAGGGTACATCCAGCAGCAGTACGCGGATACTCTAGGTTGTGTTCTTCTAGGGGGGTACGGGAGGGCTAGGCCTGGTAGTGTGGATGCCCGCCTAGGAGTGGGGGGCCCGACCCACTGTCTCCGTTTGCCACTACGGAGGTTCCTGGGAGTGAAGCTAGCTGCCCAAATAGGGGGAACTAAAGGTCTGTGCGCATAGAGTCGTGTGCGTGAGTTGCACTTGCATGAATCATGGCATAGCATATCACTACACTCATATTTGCATACAACCGACACCCCAACGTATAAATTGCTATGGGACTTTTTATACGATGGGAGCTTTGCAGAAGACCCCTTAACTTATAAGTTTGTATGGGCATTCATATAAGTTAAGGTTACATACTTACTTACTTGTTGCTTACTTACTATTCTCTAGCTGCCTTTTATACAATTTGTTATTTATTAACTGTTCTGCCTATTACAACATTTATACTGTTCACCTGTTATAACTTGCTAGTTAGGTCTACCGTCACCTGCTTGACTATTCTCCACTTTTGTAGCTTCCCTTTCCTCCTCTCCGCCCGGTGCATAGGAGCCGTGGTGGGAGGGGTAGGGGATGATAGGGCTTAGTTTTTATGACTAATGGTTTTCGAACCAAACATTACAGGAGCTCCGGATGGGAGACAGGGACCAGCACTAGCGGAGTACGGTGCGCATGGAGGTGGGACAGTCTAGCACCGGTGCACCTGCGACCAGCTCCGTGAGTGATTAGTATTTCCTTAGCTTCCGCGATGAGTGACTTGTAGTGAGGACTCTGATGTACTGGGCTCGAGCCCATTTATCTACTTTTCTATTATATGTATTGATGGACTGGATATGATTCACTTTTATTTACATGTTTCTGTGGACTTGTTTACATTTTTTTTGTATAAATACTTCTCTCTCTTATGATCGAAAAGGGCCGGCAGAATTGGCTTTTTGTAGTGGTTGCCTTCCCGTGAGTCGGTGCCACCGCAAAGCGGCAATTCTGGGATAAGACCCCGGTGGTTGAAAAAGAAAAAAAAGGGGGTCTTACAAGTGGTATCAGAGCGAAACCTCGATCGAAAGAGAAGTAGTCCACAAAAACCTTGGACCACCCCCGTGCGAGCTTAGTTTGCGGACAAACTAGCAGCGGAAGCAGTGGTGTGCCCATAAGGGAAATCACATGTGAAAGTCCATCATAACTCTTCTTAAATTCCATTCATTCGCTCTCTAACAAATGGAAATTTTGCTTGTAGCCTGCGACGAACCCTACATCGCAGCAGGGGACACCTCAGGCTCCGGATGTGGTCCCGACTCCGCCAGCACCCGTTCCGTTCCAGCAGACGGAGATGGGGCAAACACTGACCGCCATCCTGGAGGCCTTTAGAGCTCAGCAAGCCCCGGCCCCACAGCCAAACCCCGGGGCCAATTGGATGACGGTCTTCCGAGGACTTTCCCCTCCATCCTACCAGGGGACGGAGTCCGCAGTACGTACGGAGGAGTGGTTGGACACCATTTATGAGATGTTGGCAGGGATTCGATGCCCCACGGAGGAGGCAGTCGCTTTGACAGTCTCCTGCTTAGAGTCACACGGAAAGAGATGGTGGAAATCTCAGCTGGACACCACCTTTGCAGGGATGGACTGTGCTGATATTACTTGGGAGGAGTTCAGAGCAGCGCTCTTGGGACATTTTGTACCTCAGTCGGCGAGAGATGACCTGGAGGATAGATTCCTGCGGTTGAGGCAAGGGAACAGGACCGTGGTGGAGTACTATCAGGAGTTCACTCACCTGGCCCGTTATGCGGACGCTTACCAGTTAGACGATGCTGGCTACGCCCGGAGGTTTTATAAGGGGCTGCAGGATGACATGAGGCAGGCCCTCCTTTTCGTTTCAGAGTGGAGTCTGGCTAGGATTCTGGAGATGGCTAAGAAGAGAGAGGCGGATCAGCTTACAGTGAAGAATCGGAAGAGACCGGCTGATGATTCAGTGATTGGAGGTCGTAGAGACCGTCCTCGGGGCCAGGTTATTGGAGAGAGAAGGAACGGGGATCAGCCCCGTCAGGAGTTTGGGCAGGAGCAGAGGACTCAGGGGATATTGGCTCCCCAGCCTATACAGATGCTGGAGATGCCAAGGACGGCAGGGCAGCCACCGGTATGCTATCAGTGCAACCAGCCGGGGCATATCAAGCGGAACTGCCCTGTGGGGCGAGCACCCCCACCAGCACATCAGGGCGCTCCACCTCCCCGACAGTTTGGCGAACGAGGACAGGACCGAGGACGAGGATTTCAGGATCGAGGCCGCAGGCAAGAGAGAGAGCAGGTGTATGCTCTAGACCTGACACAGCCTCGGAACCCGGAGCAGGTTATCACAGGTATGGCATCACTTTTAAATTTTCTTCATATAAACTACTATTTAAGACGTAACCTGCTTAGAAATTTAAGAGAAGATGAACTGTAACAAAAATACTAAGACACTTAATTACCCCAGGCATAGTTTTCGTTAGCGGCAAGCCCGCTCACACCCTCTTTGACACCGGTGCGTCGCAATCATTCGTGTCGGAGGATTTTGTGAAAGGACTGGCAGGAGTGGAGCTATGCACCGGGAAGATGCTGAGGGTGCGCCTACCCGATGGATCAGAGATATTGACCTCTACACATTGTAATATGGAAGCGAGGATCGGTAGAAAGGCGTTTGAGGTACCAGCGACGGTCTTGAGGATGCCAGATTACGATCTGATTCTGGGCATGACCTGGCTGTATTGGAACCATGCCCAGATCGATTGCGTGGCGAAGAGGATCACCGTGCAGCACGGCGATTCCTTCATTGTTATCGAAGGTATTATATCAGCACCCCGTACTTTACTATCGTCTGTGCAGGCCGTTAAGGCCCATCTGCAGGGGGAAGAGGTTTATCAGGTCCTCTTTGAGGCGGTCGTAGCCAAGGATTCCATTGCAGATATTCCGGTAGTGCGGGACTTCGCCGACGTGTTTCCAGAGAAGCTACCAGGGTTACCCCCGCACCGGGAGAAGGACTTTCAGATTCAGCTCGTACCGGGGGCTAAGCCGGTATCCAGAGCTCCCTATCGAATGGCCCCAAAGGAGTTGGTGGAATTCCGAAGTCAGCTTCAGGAGTTAGTGGAGGCCGGGTTCGTTCGGCCTAGCTCATCACCGTGGGGAGCTCCGGTGCTGTTCGTTAAGAAGAAGGACGGGACCCTCCGACTGTGCATCGATTACCGGGCTCTGAACAGGGTGACAGTCCGGAATACTTATCCTTTACCACGGATAGACGAGCTTTTTGATCAGCTGGAGGGAGCTCATTGGTTCTCAATGCTGGATCTGAGGTCAGGATACTACCAGCTCCGTATTCGGGAGGAGGACATCCCGAAGACGGCCTTTAGCAACAGATACGGCTTGTACGAGTTTACCGTGATGCCATTCGGGCTCACGAATGCACCCTCCGCATTCATGACTTTGATGAATCGGGTGTTCGAGGAGTATCTGGACGTCTTTGTCATTGTATTCATCGACGACATTCTCATCTATTAAAGGACGGAGGAGGAGCACACGAGACATCTAGCCTTGACCTTGGAGAAGCTGCGTGAACACGAGATGTATGCCAAGTACAGCAAGTGCCAGTTCTGGCTAAAGGAGGTGGCCTTTCTGGGCCATGTCATCAGTGGAGCAGGTCTGGCAGTGGATCCGGCAAAGATCCAGGCAGTACGGGATTGGCCACCACTAAAGTCGGCCACGGATGTGCGAAGTTTCTTGGGACTTGCCGGTTAATACCGGAAGTTTGTAAAGGGGTTCTCTCAGATTGCCCTTCCTCTTACGTCTCTGACGAAGAAGGAGTCCCCTTTTATTTGGACGCCGCGATGCGAATCTGCCTTCCAGGAGCTGAAGGATCGTCTCACCTCGGCCCCCATCCTTGCTCTTCCATCAGGGAGGGAGGGATTCCAGGTATATACAGATGCTTCCTATCAGGGGATGCGTGCCGTCCTTATGCAGAATGGGCACGTAATAGCCTATGCCTCCCGTTAGTTGAAGCAGCACGAGCAGAACTACCCCGTGCACGATTTGGAGATGGGGGCAGTCATTTTTGCTCTTAAGATCTGGCGGCACTACCTCTACGGGGTACATTGTGATATCTTCTCCGACCACAAGAATCTGAAGTACGTCGACACCCAGAAGGAGTTAAACATCAGGCAGAGACGCTGGGTGGAGTTTCTTTCGGACTACCAGTATACCATGCACTACCATCCGGGGAAGGCGAACATGGTTGCGGATGCTCTGAGCCGGAGAGCGAGTACGACTGGAGCAGGCCCGCAGCTGATGGCCTTGGAGTTGATTAGATCATTCGAGGAGATGCAGATTTCGCTAGTATCTGAGGATGACCCGGAGCTGTACATGGAGTACCTGGGGTCGATAGCTACTACATATGACATTCGAGACCGCATCAGAGATGGGCAGATGCGGGACGAGAGAGCTGAGCCGATATTCCGAGCCTTGGAGGAAGGCATGACAGGAGATTACACATTGAGGGATGGGCTCCTGTGTTTCCGGGGCAGAGTCTACATACCAGCAGGAGGACGGATCCGGGAGGATATTTTGACGGAGGCTCACTGCAGCCGGTATTCGGTACACCCGGGGATCACCAAGATGGTAAAGGATTTAAAGAGGACGATGTATTGGCCGGGTATGAAGAAAGATATTACGTACTTTGTGACGCATTGTGAGGCCTGCCAGCTCGTGAAGGCGGAGTGTAGGAACCCGGCAGGTTTGTTGCAGTCGCTTCCAGTGCCGGAGTGGAAGTTTGATGATATAGCCATGGACTTCATACATGGGCTACCTAGATCCCGTGCGGGGAACGACTCGATCTGGGTGATAGTGGACAGGCTGACAAAGGTGGCCAGATTCATCCCAGTGGCAAAGGACACACCGGTCAGTGTATTAGTACGGAGGTTCATTGAGCAGTTCGTGCATTATCATGGGGTGCCCAAGACTATCGTTTCGGATCGGGATGGGCGGTTTACATCCAGGGAATGGAGGTCAGTCCAGGCCCATCTGGGTTCTCGGTTGACATTCAGCACAGCTTTCCACCCTCAGACCGATGGACAGACAGAGCGCACAAACCGTACACTGGAGGATCTATTGCGACTATGTATTTTGGACCGAGGCGAGCCTTGGGAGAGATTGTTACCACTGGTCGAGTTTTCATACAACAACGCTCATCAGTCCAGCATAGGCATGGCTCCATACGAAGCGTTGTACGGAAGGAGGTGCAGAACCCCACTATCATGGGTTCAGGACGAGGATCCGCAGGCACTGGGCTCGGAGTTTGTGGGAGATACAGATGCTCAGATTAGATTGATCCGAGACAGGATGTTGGAAGCCCAGAGCAGACAGGCGAAATACTACGATGCGAGGCATCGCCAAGTAGAGTTCCAGGTAGGAGACCGGGTTTTCTTGAAGATACGGCCGATGCACGGAGTCTCGCGGGTTCGCGGGCGGAAGAAGCTCAGTCCGAGATATATGGGGCCCTATAGGATCCTTGAGCGGATCGGCCCCTTAGCCTATAGACTGGAGCTACCGCCGGAGTTAGCGGGATTGCATGACGTCTTCCATGTCTCCTCACTTCGGAGGGCTCTGCTACGCCCTGAGCAGCTGATTTCCTCGGCAGATGGCCCAGTGGCCTCGGATCGGTCAGTCGATTTAGAGCCTATCAGGATTGAAAATACAGCAGTGCGGGTCTTGCGACGGAAGAAGGTCCCGTTAGTCAAGGTTCTGTGGAACAATCATGGGCAGGAGGAGCATACATGGGAGCCATAGGACTTGATGCGGCAAAAATACCCGGAACTTTTTCGTCAGGTATACCTCAAAACCCCTCTGGACAATCAATTTGCCTTCCTATTTTAAACCAATGGAATTGAAATTTCAAGAATAGGGGCTAATCTTTTGTTTATTGGGGTGTATATACCTAGTTAAGTGGGCGAATTAACCTTAGATTCGAAACCGCACAAACAAACGTAACGTAGGGAGGTGATCATTCGGTTCTCATGGGATGTTACAAGCTTATTTTTCCCGATTTGAGTCCCGTAGGCTTAACCTTGATTTCGGGGACGAAATCTTTGTTTTTGTTTATTGGGATTTGTAACATCCCATTTCCGGCTAGACCCCTAGGAGTCGGTTGGTTGTGGTAGAACCCTAGGGAGTCCAAAGCTTGAAATAACCGACCAAGATTTCGGGTCACGGGTTGGTCACGCCCGTGACTGACCCGTCACGCCCGTGACCTAGGGCGTGACTCACTCGACGATCGTCGATCTACGGGAGACGATCGTCGGGCGCAGCATTTCCAACCCGGCCCTATCACGCCCGTGACCCAGATGTCACGCCCGTGACCTTGGGCGTGACCCCTTCGACGATCGTCGATCTCAGTTAGACGATCGTCGGACGCGGAATTTGCCTCATGGCCTGTCACGCCCGTGACACTTAATGTCACGCCCGTGACATAGGGCGTGACCATGACCGTCAACTTCAGGTCGACGGTAGTCGACCCAAAGTTGGCCACACAGGTATGTCACGCCCGTGACCAACAATGTCACGCCCGTGACATAGGGCGTGACACGCTCGACGATCGTCGATGTCAGTTCGACGTCGTCGAACCAGAATTGGTCACCAGGCCGGTCACGCCCGTGACCCATGTGTCACGCCCGTGACCACCCTTCGACGATCGTCGATCTCAGTTCGACGATCGTCGAACCCAGAACTGCTAACCGGGCCTGTCACGCCCGTGACCTATGTGTCACGCCCGTGACCAAGGCCGAAACGTCAGCCACACTGGAAATTTCGGTAACCGACGCCTTAGTAAATTCTGACTGTGGTGATGAAAATCAAGAGTATTTATGGGTCGTTCCCTACTTTAATTATGTTAATAATTAAGGAAAAGTGGGTCCAATAGGAAATTGCCACCTGGCAAACACCTCTTCATCTCCAACTTTTCAACTGCCATTCGTCATAACCGAAACGTCATAAGGGTGTTATTAATGGCCGCCAACGTTTCATCTCCAACGTTTCACCCCTTCCCCTCCCCATTTGCTGATCTATAAAAGATTCCTAAGAGCAGGAGAAAAAGGTTACACTCCGTCAAACTGTTTCAGACTTCCTCTTGCTGTTGAAGAATTTCCGGCGACGCCACCACCGCGCAAATGGCTTCCCGACGCTCTGCACGCCTTCAACCCGCGAACAAGGTCCTCCCCTCCCTCTTCTTCTGCGGATAGATCTTAGGAATCGTTAGGAGAGATATCGGGCTCAAAAGAGCCAGATCGGGTGAGCGTCTTCGTGGTTTTCCTAAAATTTCATGGTGGCGGGTTCGCCGGAAACCGCCTCTCCGGCGGCTGTGCCGCCGCCCGACGATAGCCCTCACCTCAACGGAGGTGGTGGTGGTGGTGGCCTGCCAGGGAGATGGCTGGATGGTCGGGAAATAGCTTGGAAAAGCTACAGGATATTAGGTTTTTAGGCCTCTGGTTCGGGCTGTTGAAGAAGATGAACAGTGGCATGAGAAATAAATTCTATTTTTAAAATAATTTCTGAATGAAAAATCTGTCTTGTTAAATAAATTGGGAAAAATACCTAGATTCTCCTGCAGGAAAAATGATCAACATAGGAAGTGTAGCCCTTGAAGTCTACTTTAATTTAAAATTAATTTCACTCGATTTGGAATCCTGGTTAGACCACAGTACCCTTTTTGGTGAGGTCTATCCAGAGGGCTACCTTGACATTAGAAAAATTCCCCACTCCAATTCATTCATCCAAATGACTTGAAATTTGGGGTGTGGTCTAATCTTACATATATGTAGGTGCTATCCAAAATTGAGAATTTTTGTAGAACATTTTTCTATAGTTTTTATAAAAATTCAATAATCCTAGACGAATTTAATTAGATAGTTAAATAATTTCCAAACCCTCCCAAACTTTGGTGAGTGGTCCCTGGGTTCACCATAAAGTTCTGTATAATTTTTCATCTCATTTGGAGATGGTTTGGATTAGAAATGAACAAACCTAAGTTTTGCCCTAATAAGGGGTCTTAGGTTAAAAGTGCACTTTCGAAGTTTGAGTGGTGAGATCACCTCAACAGAGGTTGAGATTTTTACCACTGGCTAGTAATATTCTTTAGCACCCCCTCATGGAGTTTGAGGTGGATCGGGGTAAGTTTACCCTAAGGACCAAGGCCAATCCCTAAGGATGGATCTTGGAGGTTTGTGAAGGTCATGTGGTCAAATGACATTGGATTGACCCGAGATTGGGTGAAGAGGTCCATAGGGCCAATACAGTGCTCTGGATGAAATCTTAGTAGATTTGGAGACCGTTGGGATACCTAAAAATCTAACTCTAGTTTAGGGCGCAAAACTAATAGAGATAGGAAATGACACCAAATCACATTGAAAAGTGATGAGAATTGGGTAGAGTGGATTATAGGGGTAGTACAAGCTCTGGATATTTTTCTATGAATTTTACGATCACTATTTTGGGTACTTCTTTAATGATTTAGTAATTGTATGATTTGCTTAGAAAATTTATTATGGGGTACAAACTTCCTGGAAACTGATGAAATTTAGGCTGAGAACCTTTATTATGATTTTAAAGCTCTGTGAATATTTATGGTATTTTTAGAAGCTTAATTCTAAGGCTTGCTTCATTAAGTATTATTTATCATGGATATTGGATTAAATCTATTTTGGTGGTTAGCAAGCTAGTAAAATTATGATTCTCCGCACAAAGATCTTTTATACATCATACCACTGACTAGTGATTTTTCCATAATTTTTAGATGAATAATTTCAGTACTTCCTTCACTACGTAGAATTAATATGATTATACTAAATAAATTATTTAGAGGTTAAATACTTTCTATAAAATTCTGAGAATTTGTATTTGAGGTTATTTTGGTTGTTATTTAATGATCATGATTTTTGAGTAGCCATTACTTAGGAAGATCATGTAGTTCATGTTTAAAATGACCCGTGGCACGTCCTTTGGAAAAATTAAATAAATATCAGATTAATTAGGAAAATTATAAGTTTCTGGATTTAGACCAATTATGTTATGGTAGACCTCCAGTAAAAATTATAGGAGATTTGGAAGATAACTTAGTGTACCTCCCCTTGGGTACCTCATATAGTTTAGGATGGTCTGCATATAGTAAAGCCACGAAATTTTGATAGTTGATGGTTGGTAGGGCAAACTAGGATCGAGTTCATCAATGGGAGACTTGTTGGAATAAGGGAGTATGGGAACGTCAAAAGATCGTCCATCCCGGGAAGAAGAGGAAGAGTCTTAATACTCTAGGGTTAGCACTAAAGTAACTAAATGGGTATCGGGCTAAGGGAGATCAACTAATAATAATAAGTGCCTTGCGAAAGGGAACTTCGGGCCGTAATGCCGCCATCTTGGTTCCTAGTGCCCCTTGAGAGCCCTTCACGGGGTATACCGGGGGCAGTCCTGGGCTAACGTAAACCATAGGAATAATAAATTAAAAGAGTAACTAGTATAACTAGGGTTGCACACTCTCACTCCCCGGTAGCTCGGAAAGTAGAATTATAGGATTACTTGCCATCAGACAGTAGCTCTGAAGGTAGATGCACGGACAGGACTGTCCGGGGGGCCGCGGGCTCGAGGGTTGGAGTACAGTATAAAGGTGGTGGGTCTTCGGTACCTGATCGTCGTTCACACCGACATCGGTACGCTGACTCGGCGGTGTGGGACACTTAGCCAAAGAAAGTCTGGAGGGTACATCCAGCAGCAGTACGCGGATACTCTAAGTTGTGTTCTTCTAGGGGCGTACGGGAGGGCTAGGCCTGGTAGTGTGGATGCCCGCCTAGGAGTGGGGGGCCCGACCCACTGTCTCCGTTTGCCACTACGGAGGTTCCTGGGAGTGAAGCTAGCTGCCCAAACAGGGGGAACTAAAGGTCTGTGCGCATAGAGTCGTGTGCGTGAGTTGCGCTTGCATGAATCATGGCATAGCATATCACTACACTCATATTTGCATATAACCGACACCCCAACGTATAAATTGGTATGGGACTTTTTATACGATGGGAGCTTTGCAGAAGACCCCTTAACTTATAAGTTTGTATGGGCATTCATATAAGTTAAGGTTACATACTTACTTACTTGTTGCTTACTTACTATTCTCTAGCTGCCTTTTATACAATTTGTTATTTATTAACTGTTCTGCCTATTACAACATTTATACTGTTCACCTGTTATAACTTGCTAGTTAGGTCTACCGTCACCTGCTTGACTATTCTCCACTTTTGTAGCTTCCCTTTCCTCCTCTCCGCCCGGTGCATAGGAGCCGTGGTGGGAGGGGTAGGGGATGATAGGGCTTAGTCTTTATGACTAATGGTTTTCGAACCAAACATTACAGGAGCTCCGGATGGGAGACAGGGACCAGCACTAGCGGAGTACGGTGCGCATGGAGGTGGGACAGTCTAGCACCGGTGCACCTGCGACCAGCTCCGTGAGTGATTAGTATTTCCTTAGCTTCCGCGATGAGTGACTTGTAGTGAGGACTCTGATGTACTGGGCTCGAGCCCATTTATCTACTTTTCTATTATATGTATTGATGGACTGGATATGATTCACTTTTATTTACATGTTTCTGTGGACTTGTTTACATTTTTTTTGTATAAATACTTCTCTCTCTTGTGATCGAAAAGGGCCGGCAGAATTGGCGTTTTGTAGTGGTTGCCTTCCCGTGAGTCGGTGCCACCGCAAAGCGGCAATTCTGGGCTAAGACCCCGGTGGTTGAAAAAGAAAAAAAAGGGGGTCTTACAGCTAATATCTCATGTTATTTATGGTTTGATTTTTTTCACATGCTTTCTTTTGGCATTGCACTTGAATTTATCCAGTTCTTATGGAAATTAGAACATTAGTAGTTCTGGGAGCATTTTGTTACTTTGATGTGAAGCATGTGTTGAGCAGATTATGATGTTGGTATATGCTTCCTCTTTTCAAGCTTACATATGCATAGTTGCATTTGATTCATTGAGTCATGTTTATGGTCTTGCGTTGATATTAGTAATATTTATTTTTTGTTAAATAGCTTTATGTATCACAAGTTCTATTAATAAAATTTTTTTATAACCATCTTTTCCGTTCTTATTAATTTGCTTGGCTGCTCCGCATAGATGCGACCAAATTAAACGGGGGATTGTGGGAAAAATATTAGCTTGTCTCTTTATTAAAGTATGAGCTAAATGAGCGGAACCCCTGTGAGCAATGTGTGATGCCGATATCACCCGATTGTCACTCACCGTGCACTAGGAACCCATGCCTAGCCTTTCTTTAAAGATTGAGATATGAATAGGAATATAAAAAATGAGATTTCCATAAAAAAGTTAAATTTTAATAAACATCAAGTTAAAGATAGGAATAGTGACCAAGGAATTAATAAGAAATGACTAGAAATGTAATGCCACTACGATTGTTGTAAAAGCAGGAGGGGTATGAGGTGTTATATCATGATATGCTTTCAATTCGCAATTTTTTCTCGATCATGAGCTTAAACTCGAGGAGAAAGTAGAACAAATCAAACTGATAATATAAGAACACACATTTTATTATTTACTTTTAAAAGGAAATTTTTTTTGAAAGAATTAAAAATACATACATCATAGCACTAACTTGAAAGAAGGGAAAACAAAAATCAGAACAATAAAATGAAAAAACCTTGTTTGCAAAAATCATACTAGAGATTGAGACGGGTAATACTGGATCATTTATAAGTTTCACCAATTCCCGTTGTTTTGTTCTGTGTTTATACACAAAAGAGTGCTTTAGCACTAATATTTAAGAAGTTACAAAGATGACCATTAAGAATTCTAAATGCTTATGAATAAAAAAGTCATCTTCATTATCCCTAAATTAATGTACATTAATAGAAGTACAAGCTAAGAAGGAAAAATTGTCAATATCATAAGCAGTAAGTTCATTGCTAGGTGTTTTAGCTAAATATGTCAATAATTCAATATTAAATATATCAATACTTAAATATTAAATATGTCAATACATCAACATGCCTTCCAAACATAAATTGCAGACAATGCGATTCAAAGTATATTCATATACTTTTTTATATCAAGTTTACTAATTTGTACCTCCTCCACTATGACTCTAGTATAGGTTCATTGACTCATGGACCCTTCTACTAATTCCATCACCATACATAATCAAACCTAATTACACTTAAAAACTTATATCACCCGACAATATAAAAGAGAGAAGACCGACGATCCTTGAAATCCTAAACCCCCAATGTAATCATTTTTATATTATTTTTTTTGAAGTCTATTTATGTTGATGATATTGTTTTTCTTTGTTTTTTATGTATAGCGTAATGGATAAGAGTTGGATGGATCTCGACGATCGAAGACAACTTGCTTACATCAAAGGAGTGAATTCATTTCTTGATTTTGTCTTTACTCATTCTGCTAGAGGAAACAATATTCGTTGCCCTTGTTATAAATGTGGAAATTGTAAATTTCACACCCGAGAGATTGTCTTTGTCCATCTTATTTTGAATGGAATTATAAGGACATATAAATGGTGGTCGAATCATTGAGAGTATTATTACATTAGCCCAACTGGTGTTAGTGATGATGATGTTTATAAAGAGGATGAAGAAGAGATTTTAGAGCATGATGATATGCATGATCTGCTACATGATTTAAATACTGGTTTTAATGACAAAAATGAGATTGCACAAGAACATGATCATGAGGACCCAAATGAAGCTGCTAAATTTTTTTATAATTTGTTAAATGATGTTGAACAAGAACTATATCCTGGTTGTAAAGAATTTTCAAAATTTCAATTTATGGTTACGTTACTTGCACTTAAATCTAATTATGGATGGACTGATCGGTCTTTACTGAATAACTGGAAGTTTTAAAAAGAGTAATTCCTTGTAGTGAAAAACTACCAAGTAGCTTTTATGAAGCCAACAACTACATACAAGAGCTTGGAATGGAGTGTAAGAAGATTGATGCTTGCTTGAATGATTGCATTCTTTATCGTGGCAAGTTTGTAGATTTTGAGAGTTGCCCAACTTGTGCTATGTCTAGATGGAAATCGTGCAAGATAAACAATAATTTAGAAAGTAACATGTTGTCAAGAAAGAGTAAAAATATACCAAATAAGATTCTTCGTCACTTTCCTTTGATACCTAGACTTCAAAGATTGTATATGTGTTTTAGAACGGCCGAGGATATGAGATGGCATAAAGAAAAGCGTTGCGATGATGGAAATTTGCGACATCCAGCTGATGCCTATGCATGGAAGTCATTTGATGAGAAACATCTAGAATTTTCGTCTGATGCACGAAATGTTAGGCTTGGTTTAGCATGTGATGGGTTTAATCCTTTTGGTCTTATGAGCACAAGTTATAGTGTGTGGCAAGTTATTTTAGTTCCATATAACATGCCACCATAGTTATGCATGAAAACTCCTAATTTTATTATAACTTTGATTATTCCTTGTCCAGGACAACCTGGGAATGACATAGATATATATTTGCAACCTTTGATTGATTAGCTAAAATTTTATGGGAAGTTGGGGTTTGTACTTATGATGCATATAGTAAGTGCAACTTTAACATGCATGTTGTTGTGTTGTGGATGATAAATGATTTTCCAGCTTATGCCAACCTCTCTGGTTGGAGCACAAAAGGTAAGCTCGCTTGTCCATGTTGTAATAAAGACACATGGTATTGTCATTTGAAGAATGTGTCTAAGATGTGTTACATGGGAAACGGACGTTTTCTGGATTCAAATCATAGATGGTGAAAAGATAAAAAGTCTTTTGATGGAACAATTGAAACTCGACTTGCTCCAAAGGTCCTATCAGGGGATTACATATTAGGGCTGCTAAAAGGATATGATAATGTTATTTTTGGAAAGCTTCAAAGGAAAAGAAGTCGGGATGAAACTTCTCTTCCGTACAAATGGACGAAGTTAAGCATTTTTTTTCAATTATTGTATTGGAGTACACTTTAGATACGTCATTGTCTAGATTACATGCATATTTTAAAAAATATTACTGATAATATATTGGGTACTTTGTTGAACATTGATGGGAAGAAAAAAGATGATTTGAATTCTAGACTTGACCTTATGGAAATGGGGTTGAGATCAGAATTACAATTCATAGAAAAAGATAATCATTATGTCATGCCACAAGAATGTAATACATTAACAATGGCTGAACGAAGGGCAATATGCAATTTTTTAGAGAATTTGAAAGTTTCAGATGGGTATTCATCAAATATGAAGAGATGTGTAAATTTTAAAGAGGGTAAAATATAAAGAATGAAAGCTCATGACTGTCTTGTTTTCATGTTGGATCAACTTTCTCCTGCTTTTCGTGGTATTGTTCACAAAGAAGTTTATGACCCCTTAGTTGAATTAAGTGTATTTTTTAAGGAGTTGAGCTCTAAGGTACTAATTAAAGAGGTGTTGGCTAAACTCGAGCAAAATATTGTTATCACACTTTGCAAACTTGAGAGAATATTTCCTCCATCCTTTTTTACAATCATGATGCTCTTACCAATTCATCTTTCATAAGAAGCAAGAATTGCTGGCCCAATACAATATCGATGGATGTATCCAATTGAGAGGTAAGCATATTAATTAATTAATTACTCTTTTGTTCCTTTATCATGTTATGTATACTAACATATTTTAAATCAACAGATATTTACATACACTCAAATCATTTGTGCGAAATAAAGCACGCCCACAAGGCTCAATGGCGAAGGGATATCTTGTACATGAGTGTTTAACATTTTGTTCGAGATATATATAAAAAATTGAGACAAAGCTTAATCGCCAAGATAGAAATGATGAAGGAAATGTTGGGCAAGTTTCAATATTGCCCATTTTTCAAAAAATTGGGAGGTCATTAGGTAAAGGAATAAAAAAGAACTTAATTATGAAGATTGGCATCAAGCACAACTGTATATACAAAGGAATTGTCCAGAAGTAGAACCATTTATAAAGGTAGTTTCACATTATTACTCTTTATAATTGTTTTATTTTTATCGAATGTAATTAATTTAATAAACATTGGATTAATAGGCAACATCGTCTGGAGCTTGAACTTGTACATTCTAAAGATATTGAAAGAAGACACGAGACTACTTTTATTAGATGGTTAGAGTCACTGGTAAATATAACATCTAGTTTTTAAGTGTCAACTTGTTATTATATTTAAAATGTGTTCTTATATTTTGTTTTCATCAGATATCCAAGTTATATTATAAGGGATACTCAAGAGCTAGCAAAGATTATTTGTAGTTAGCCCGAGGCCCAAAAAGAGGGGCGATACATTTTTCTGGTTATATTGTTAATGGATTTAGGTTTCATACTTATGAACGTGAAATTAGACGCAAAACTCAAAATAGTGGTGTTTTTGTTAAAGGTGATGAACAATCAGGTGGCAGAGAGTATTATGGAGTTCTAAAAGACATTCTTCAGTTTGAGTATGATGTTGGGCAAGAAATTGTCTTATTTAAATGTGAATGGTGGGATACATACAATGAAGGTAGAGGCTATAAAAAGGAAAACAACGAAATTATTTATGTTAACATAAAACATAATTTAAGAAGCAACAAACCTTATGTACGAGCTTGCCAGGTTGAACTAGTGTATTACGTACCAGATAAAAAAACAAAGATTGGCGAGTGATAATAAAGACAGTTGCACGTCACTTTTATGATGTCCCAACCAAAGAATTTGAAGAATTCACTGAAGATGAAATTCAGTTATATGATGTAAACTTTTGGTTAGGATCAACGATTCATAATGTTGTAGATAATGATAACCATGTGCTTTCATTAAAAAGAACTGATGTTGCGGCTATAACTATTGAGAGGAAAAATCAATCCATACAAAGAAGAGTTACAACTGAAGAAAATGAAGATGGTGATGATATTGAAGACCTTTAGGATGCGGGTGATATATAACCTGCAAACCTTTAATGTATCTGGTTTTTCCAAGTTTTGTAAATTCTCTATATTTACTATAAAATATTATTGTAGTTTAAAATATTTTTTTATTTTAAATACTTACTATAAATTGAAATTGTTGATTTTCAGGTTATTTAAATAAAAAAAAGAAGAGGAGTACAATTACTGCTGGTAATACTAAATCTTCTCGCATAGAAAGGCATACAAATAATTCACCACTACATGCTACAAGTACTAGACAATATTCGCATGATTGAAAAACTTACTCTTTTGCTTTACATCCACGATCCACTACAGCACGAGCTCATTCCTTTTTTAGATCTCTGACTTAACAGGATTGCGAACCTTCCACAAAAGATCAAACAAAAGAATCAGAAACACCAATATCGTTACATTTGGATCAAGGTTTGATAAATGAAAATCCGCATGCATATACTGAAAGTGTAGTTGAACACGTTTCTGTTCAGGCTGGTGATGATCTTGTACCTGCAAATCACACAAATCTTGAGCATTATACTGATATTGGTATAACTCTCTTATGTTTTTTTAGTTTGATATATTTAAAATATGTTAACACAAAAAAATTTAATGACAGGTATAAATGTAACAAAAATAAAAAGAAACATGGTCCGACCATTGGGCTTGAGTGGTTGAAGAGGAGACAAAAGAATACAGAGAGGGTGGATGTGCAACTTCCAACCGTACTTTGAAGATTGGTTGGATATAGAGCTCAAGAGCTTATTACAAAAAGTGGGCGCTATGTAAGGAACCATGTTCCTCTGAATGTGGAGAAATGGCCTGATATTCAACCTGATATTGTTGACAAAATATTTAATATCATCTATATAAGAATCACATTTTAAATTAGTATTTTTTTAATTTATTAGTAGTTTTGTATTTTGAACTCTTATTTTAGGTGTTTTATATTATATTTTTAGAGTAAATTCAATCTCCCAAACGAGTCTTATGTTCGTGGTGATTTGAAATCTTCACTCTGTCGACACTATAATATTTGGCATTTTCATTTGCATGCTAATTATTATCTGAAATGGAATACTTATGCACAACGACGTGCAAAATGCCCAAAAGACATCAATCCTAGTCACTGTAATTGGATAATTAGTTACTCGGGCAGTGTCCGATTAAAGGTATAAAATACTTTGCTTTTAAATTATTTACATTGTTTATACAATTTTTTTTCTTATTGATTTGTTGATATAGAGGATTAGCGAGATCAATAAACAAAATAGGAGTCAACAAAAAATGAATTCTAAATTTGGAACAAAGTCTATTACAAGAACAATATATGAAATGGCAAGTACTTCTCTTAATAATTGTAATGTTGACTAAACTTATCAATAGTACTAGTACTTTGAATTAATGTTTTATTATTTTTGTATGTAGAGAGAAGCTCCACAAAAACAAGATGAGTTACCCATATATGTAAGTTTGTGGGAGAAAACTCACAAGGGGAAAGATAATGAGTGGCAAGATGAAACAAAAGAAGAAATATATACAAAATTATTGGAACTTCATGACACTCAAATAAGAAAGAAGAATGAAGATAAGTTGACCCTAGAAGACGCTTACATAATCATACTTGGACATCATTCAGGTTATGTTCTTGGAATGGGGCCGGGACCAAGACCTTCAGAGCGTGTACGTACCAATGTGCAACAATTATGAGCAGAGATTCGAGCTGAGTTTAAAGTGGAGATGACTAGTCGTGTTCAAGAGATGGAGGATCGGATGACACAATGAATGATTCGTATTCAAGAGATGGAAGATCATATGACACAAAGAATGACTCATATTCAAGAGATGGAAGATCATATGGCACAAAGAATGGAGTCTAAGATATTGGCTCTTCTAAAACAAAGAGAAGGTGAGGATCAAGCGAACAACACTAATTGATATTTAATCCGTATAAGTTGGGGCTGAAATTCTAATTTAGCATTTGACATTGTCTTCTTGCTTTATGTTTTATTTGTTCAAGTAATTTTATATTTGTAAAAATGTTGGTCTTGTTCAAGTTTTCTTTCACTTTTATATTATTTGACTCTTTGGAAGGATATTCTATGGTATGAACTCTTATCTCTTTTATTTTTATGATGTTTGGCTAAATGCATATTAAGTTTTTGGGTTTGTTGAGACAGAGATAAAATATCTTATAGTATTTTTTGGCTTGGTACCAGTGTTATATGAATCATTATGAGTTCTATCTATGATTGCTACTAATGTAGAAAAATCTGGAGGACATTTAGTCCTACTATCAATCAAAAGGTGTGAGGTAATATTTTTTTAATCCTGTAAATAAGAAATACTACTCTACCAATGATGATGTCGCTCAGGTTCTGAATCCTAGAAGATGAAGTTCATGAAATGCTTGGACAATAAGGTACGTAATTCAAATGAGCATTGCCAGGAGTTTTATTGCATTTCAATTTGAATAGATTGTGGAATGCATTTCAATAAGAACTCAAATTGTAGTTTTAATGCATTTCAGAAAAGGATTATCTTGCATCCCAGGTTAGCTAATCATTATAGGCCAATTTGGAGTTTTAATGCATTTCATCTGAGTTCTCATTCACTGAGTTTGAATTACATGACAATTTGGCAATTTTATAAGTTCAATTTGATCCCAGGTCTTTAATAAGCTAATCATTTTAGCTGGAGTTTTAATGCATTTCATGAACTCAAATTGGAGTTATTATTCACTGAATAAGCTAAATAATCTATTCATATTAATGCATTTTTCATGAATTTAGATAATTATATTATGCTGTAAAATTGATTATTTCAATGATATCTACAGAAGTGGACCTCCTAACCATACAAATTCACATCACATTAACCTGACGACAAGAATTCCCTTCTGCAACCTCCTCTCTTCACAAACTCCTCCCCATAAGCTGCGCATCTCAACCAATCTGTCAAGGTTTGATCTAATTTTCCTCATCATTTTATCCTTCTATTTCACAATTATTATCCATCCAAAATTATGAGGACCTTTTATGACCGAGGAAGGGGGCGCTATGCGGAAGGAGCAGCGTCGGGGGCGTTGCATGGGCAGACAAAACTGTCAGGTAGAGCGAGGAACTTGTTAGACACCATTTTACATTTTATTGTGAATCACAAATTTGTATGTTTCGGTTTCCTGTAAACTACACTGCACAGTACAACTGTTAATCAGCAAAACATATTTATCCTAAAAAAGAGTGAAAAATAAAAGAAAACAAGTTATGATATATGTTAATAATACAAATAGCATTACGAGCAACAAGATATTATACTGGACGACAATGAATGAAAATTCCTATCAGTAGAACTCACCTTTGTAGGTACTTAATGTTCTTGACTGGAAGAAGAATTATTACTTGAAATTTTTTGTTTTTTCTGCGGTTCTTGAATTCTTCGTGTTACTTAGACATGGATCACTCAAGTTTTTACACCTTGAAAAGGTATCCACTTATTAGCTACTTGATTTGGAGGCAACATTTCATATTCTACAACACAATCACCGATACTATTTTTAGGGAGTAGAGCATTATGATCCTTCACATGAAAAACCAATCGACTCCCCATATCAGGGAACTCCATAGTTTGATGCCACTGAGGATTCAGTGTTTTGTACATAACCTGCAAGTTTTATAAGTAGAAAGGAATAAGAAGTAATATCATGAAAATACTTGGATTTTTTTAATGTCATATACTGGGATGATGAACAACTTAGAAAGATAGCTGAGATGGTAGGAATGCATTGTTTTGTAATTCTCTATTTATGATTATCTCCAAATTCTACGTAAGTGAGAGAAAAAGTGATAGATTTATTTTCATTCATTGTGCTGGTATTCATTTTATGCAAACCCTTCATCCAACAGTAAAATTAAGGTTTGTTTTATGATAAAATTATGCCAATCTTGATTAATCCTTGTTATGCAGTACTAGGTCTTAATTAGTTTTAGCTTATGTTAGACTTGTTCATGATAATGAGGCTGAAGTTTGCATAGCAGCTGCTACTAGAAACATGATGCTCAATTCACTGTGATGTCAATGTACAGAACCAACTGGCATCATGAAATTTGTTGAAGGTTTATTTTAAAGGTATGAAAAACAATGTATTATGTATCTAATAGACGTTAGATCGTTGTACGTGGTCATATTGAAAGTAAAAATTTTAAGGTATAAATGTTGGAGTTACCATGGTGATCTAGAAGTGGTAAAACATGTAATCTCACTGCCAACGCGATATGAGCCTGCAGGGTCGCACATAAGAGCATGTGGAGAAGTTGGAAGATTGACTGTGTTGGTAAAGGTTACCAATCACCATACAGAATGGGGTCTGACAAATGTTGCCAAGGAGATTCGTCAACTAACATATTCGTCGAGTATCGTCGACTATGGTTCGTCCAGTATCGTCGACTATGTTTCGTCAAGATTTGTCGACTATGGTTCGTCGAGTATCGTCGACTATGGTTCGTCGAGATTCGTCAACTGTGGTTTGTCGAGTATCGTCGACTATGGTTCGTCGAGTATCGCCGACTATGGTTCGTCGAGTATCGTCGACTATGGTTCGTCGAGTATCGTCGACTATGGTTCGTCGAGTATCCAACTGTTCGATAATCGACGAATGCTGATACCCGACGAATTATTCCAGAAACCCTAATTCTCTGTGGTTTGTGGATAGCAATATTTCTAGGTCTGTTTATGCTTCAGGTATAAATTAGAACTTAGGTTTTAGGGTCAGTGTACCCCCCGGCCTGATGGAAGTGTTCTGCCGATTCGCTCGCTCCGCCGACCTCCTCTCCGACGATAGTCGCCGGTGCTTGTCTTCCTGGAGCGGACCTAGCAGTCCGTGGAAGTGCAAGATGCAGTCGATCTCCCTTCATGTTTTTTGTGCGACGAAGATCGGCGATCTCCCGCTCGTGTGGATTTATGCAGAGACGTACACGCTATTCTACGTGGGACTCGCCGCCGACAAGAACTCATACATTGGAGCATCATTGTTGAGTTGTGACTAAACACCGCAAAGGTAATTTTACCTAGTTATTTCTTAACTTCTTAATTAAATTTTCATGGCCCGATCCCAAATCTCTTTTCGGTTGTTCTTGATTTTATTGTTTCCGCTGCGTGCACAACTGTTGTGCCACCTTGTAGAAAACCCAACAGTGGTATAAGAGGGAGGTTCCAGCCATGATTGTTGTATTGGAAGTTAGGATATTCCAGTACGTGTAAATCTAGGGATTTAGAAGTGTTCTAAATATCTAGATTTAATCCTTGAACATAAATTGTTGATGATTTTTTAAGGGAAATCGGTTGTTATTTTGCAAAAATTTGGTCGGGCCGCTGGCCCGCACCCCGCAGGGGCTCTTCCCCTTGACCACCGCAAGGGGCGCTGCCCCTTGGACCCCGTTCGGGGCTCTGCCCCTAAGACCCTGCCAGGGGCGCGGCCCCTTGGAACCCCGCCAGGAATGTCTGGGATTTCGTGGTAATTTCTAATTGTTAGAAATTGTTGTCTCCTTAGCAGTAACCGTCCCTTGAGTGGTTAATGAACCCGTGTATTGTTTTGGATTTTGAATCCAACAAGGAGAGATGAGCTTGTCTACTGCATTAAGTCGAGTTACCTTTGCCTTTGTCCAATGCATGTAAATCTGAAGATTTAGAAGAGTCCGGATGTTCAGATTTAGCCCTTTCTTCCATCAAATGATGATAGTACCATGTTGTGCACATAAGGGATGCATGTGGATTTTAGAAAAGTATTTTTTTATGGATGTGCACATTGATCAAATGTTGATCATGGTTAATTGTTAACCTATTATCAAAAATCCCTTCATCAAATATTAAGTGTTAGGATGCCTTCCGATGGATGACACTCTTCCTGCCTCGATCGATGAAGTGTTGGCTTGCCAAAGCAAGGTGCATTAATCTATCTTGGTAAGGGTGCGAACAGATAATTGTGATATCCCAATATCGACATCATGTTTAACTTAACTAGGTGACCTCAAAGGTTAAGTTCCTTGAGGCATAGTGTTGGCATGCACCATATGATGGATGCAAATAAGAAGTTATTCACCAACCATACAAGAATTGCATGAGGATGCAATTGGCAATCGTTGCCTACCTAAATAACCACATCGTGAGAGAAAAGCCAAAGCTGACTCATTGTATTGGTGAAATACGGATCTTGTCCACTAAGATAGTAGCTTGCATGAACTCTCCGAATTGATAGTGAGGGCCATCATTTCGAATAAAAATAGTGGGATTTTTAATTGAAGTCCAAATTAAAAATAAATTGTTTTTCGAAATTTTTGTACTGATATTATTCTGCATGAATTCTTGTAGAATTCCATGGCAAGTGGTTCACACTCCACTCTGTCTTTGAGAGCCATCCTTGAGAAGGATAAGCTCAGTGGGACCAACTACATGGATTGGTACAAGAACCTAAGAATTGTTCTCAGGCAAGAGCGAAAGCTTTATGTCTTCGAAGAAGAAGCCCCCGAGGTGCCGACCGGGAACTCTTCCCGTGCTGATAAGGATACTTATAAGAAGTATACAGATGATGCCTTAGATGTCGAATGCCTTATGCTTGCCACCATGAACTCTGAGCTTCAGAAGCAACATGAGAACATGGGGTCCAAGAAGATTGACGAGCATATCAAGAAAATGTTTCAAGGGAAAGCTCGTCAAGAGAGGTTCGACGTCATAAAAGCGTTATTTCAGTGCAAGATGGGAGTTTGAGACTCAGTAGGGACTCACGTACTCAAGATGATTGGGTATATAGAGAACCTTGAAAGGCTGGGTTTTCCTCTAGGTCAAGAGTTTGCCACAGATCTGATCCTGCAATCATTTCCAGATAGTTATGAGCAGTTTGTCTTTAACTATAACATGAATGAAATAGACAAGACACTACCTGAGCTCCTAGGCATGTTAAGAACTATCGAGATCAACATGAAGAAGGCCAAGCCTGCTAGCCACATACTGATGGTGCATAAGGGCAAGGGCAAGGACAAGGGCTCTAAGAAGACGAAGGTGGGACCTAAGTCACATCTTGAGCCCAAGTCTTCTGCACTGAAGAAAAAGAAGAGCACAATGAAGGAAGGGAAATGCCACCACTGTGGCAAGGCTAGTCATTGGAGGAGAAACTGTCCTTCTTACATTGAGGGTCTGTAGAAAATGAAGGGAGGTATGACTTCCGCTTCAAATATTTACGTTATAGAGATAAACCTTTCTGCTCCTTCATCTTGGGTATTGGATACCGGATGTGATTCTCACATTTGTACAAATGTGAAGGAACTGGGAAAGAGAAGATTGCTGAGTAAAGGGGAGGTGGACCTGCGCTTCGGCAATGGAGCAAGAGTTGCTGCTGTAGCTGTAGGGGTTTACCATCTTTCTTTGCCTAGTGGGCTTGTAATAGAACTAGATAATTGTTATTTCGTTCCGGCCATAACTAGAAACATTATATCCATTTCATGCTTGGACATGATTAGATTTTCTTTTATAATTAAGAACAACTGCTGTTCTATATTTAAGAATGATGTTTGTTATGCTGTAGCCCAATTGTTTAATGGTCTTTATGTTTTGAACTTGGACCATCTGATCTATAATGTAGAAAATAATAAAAGACTAAGAACAAATGACTCAAACCCTACATATCTCTGCCATTGTCATTTGGGACATATAAATGAGAAGCGCATATCCAAGCTCCATAAAGATGGACTTTTAGACTCATTTGATTATGAATCATTTGAGCGATGCGAATCTTGTTTGTTAGGCAAGATGACTAAAGCCCCTTTCACTGGTTATACTGAGAGGGCTGAGGATCTCTTGGGTGTTGTACATAGTGATGTATGCGGACCCATGAGCTCCATGGCTAGAGGTGGGTATTTTTACTTTGTTGCATTTACTGATAATTTCAGTATATAAGGATATGTGTATCTTATGAAGTGCAAATCCGAGTCCTTTGAAAAGTTCAAAGAGTTCAAGAATAAAGTAGAAAACCAATTGGGTAAAAGGGTTAAAGCACTCCGATCTGATCGAGGTGGCGAATACCTGAGTCATGAGTTCCGTGATCATTTGAAAGAGTGTGGTATTGTATCACAGCTCACTCTACCTAGAACACAACAACATAATGGTGTGTCTGAGAGGAGAAATCTTACTCTATTAGACATAGTACGCTCGATGATGAGTCATGTAGACTTGCCTGTTTCATTTTGGGGTTTTGCTTTAGAGACTGCTGGCAATGACACTGAATCGCGCTCCAACGAAAACGGTTCTGAATACACCATATGAGATATGTACTTGGAAGCGTCCTAGTATGTCGTTCATTAAAATTTGGGGCTGTGAGGCATACGTGCGACGCCAAATTCCTGACAAGCTGGAATCCAAATCAGATAAATGTTATCTGGTGGGATATCCAAAGGAAACGAAAGGGTATTACTTTTACCTACCGTCCAAGGGAAAAGTGTTTGTCGCAAGGATTGGAGTCTTCTTTGAGAGAGAATTCTTATCAAGAAAGACTGAAAAGGTAGAACTTGAAGAAGTTCAAGAACCACAAGTAGTGAATGAATCGGAATTGGATTCTTAGATAGGACTAAGAGATATTGTAGCTAGAGAACCTGCTCAAGAAACACAAGTCCTACATAGATCTGGTAGACCAAGATTTGAGCCTAAGAGATATGGATTTCTTGTGTCTCAAATAGGTAATGTGTTGCTTATGGATCATGATGATGAAGCAGTAACCTACCAAGAGGCAATGATCGAACCGGACTCCGACAAATGGCTTGAGGCTATGAAATCCGAAATGGACTCCAAGTACGCAAACCAAGTTTGGAACTTGGTGGAACCACCTGAAGGGGTACAACCCATAGGGTGCAAATGGGTCTTCAAGAAGAAGACTGACATGGATGGGAATGTACAGACATTCAAAGGGCGACTGGTGGCTAATGGTTTTAAGCAAATTCATGGTATTGACTATGATGAGACCTTTTCCCCTGTTGCCATGGTAAAGTCCATAAAGATATTGCTTGCTATTGCTCTGTATTATGACTACGAGATCTGGCAAATGGATGTCAAAACAGCTTTCCTTAATGGAAACCTCCTTGAGGAACTGTACATGACACAACCCGAGGGTTTTGTATCCCCAAATGAAGCCACTAAAATATGCAAGCTGAATAGGTCCATCTATGGACTGAAGCAGGCTCTTGAAGTTGGAATCTTCGTTTTGATTAGAAAATCAAAGAGTTTGGTTTCATCAAGAATTAAGATGAGCCTTGTGTTTACAAGCGAATCAGTGGGAGCATTGTTGTCTTCCTTATATTTTATGTAGATAACATACTATTGATTGGGAATGACATTCCTACCATGAAAGTTGTTAAGAACAACCTAGGGAACTACTTTTATATGAAGGACTTGGGTGAAGCGACTTATATACTCGGTATTAAGATCTATAGAGATAGATCGAAGAAGTTGCTGGGCTTGACCCAGACTACATACATCGAGAAGGTGTTGAAGCAATTCAACATGCTTGAGTCCAAGAAAGGATTTTTACCCATGTCTCATGGTGTGAATCTCTCTAAGGACCAGTGTCCAAAATCTTGTGAAGATAAGGACCACATGAAGTTTATTCCATATGCTTTAGCATTTGGATCAATCATGTATGCAATGTTATGTACTAGAACTGATGTCTCCTTTGCTTTGAGCATGACTAGAAGGTATCAGTCAGACCCCGGTGAGTGTCACTGGATTACTGTCAAGAATATCCTGAAGTACTTAAGAAGGACAAAGGATGTATTCTTGGTGTATGGTGGAGAGGAAGAGCTCGTTATAAGTTGTTACACGGATGCTAGCTTCGAAACTGATAAGGATGATTCAAAATCTCAGTTAGGGTTTGTGTTTTGCCTTAATTGAGGAGCTGTGAGATGGAAGAGTTCCAAGCAAGAGACAGTTGTTGATTCTACAACAGAAGTCGAGTATATCGTTGCAGCTAACGCAGCGAAGGAGGCATTATGGATTAGGAAATTCATCGGCGAGCTTGATGTATTTCCTATCATTATTGGTCCCGTAGTTCTCTACTGTGATAACAATTATGCAATTGCACAATCTAAGGAACCTAGATCCCATCAGCGCTCCAAGCACATACTTTGGCAATTCCATCTTATTCATGAGATTGTCGAACGAGGAGATGTGAACATTTGCAGAGTGTCGACTGATGAGAATATTGCAGATCCACTGACAAAGCCTCTCGCGCAGAGAAAGCATGATGGTCATACTAGATCAATGGGTATACGATACCTAAATGATCAACTCTAGTGAGAGTCTTGTGGGTTGCATGTAAACATATATTCTGTTGGCTATTTGTTATTTATTCATATGATGAATTGTGTACCAACATTTTTCTTTTACAATTAATGGCAAGTTCTTTTATTATGATTTCTCTATGCGATAGTTAAATGTTAACATAATAAATACCCTTAGAATGTTCGCTTCCATGGGACATCAAGTAGGTGACTTGAATGTGAGAGCCTATGATTTATTTGAAGCTTCATTCTTGAAAGGTCCCTGGTCAAAGTATCATAATAGAAACTATGGGTGATGATTATACATTAAGAATAGCACGTGCGTTGACTGATGACCAGTTCTCATAGGTCATGATATTATGATATCAAGTCATCACGTGGGTACTTGTTAATGAACAAGTTGTACTGGAAAGACCCAACCTGAGACTACTTCTTGGATTATTATCTAAACATGTCACGAGTAGGTCTCAATTGACAATGGTGTTGTGGTCCTTTGACCTGAAGTCAAAGAATTCATCAAGTTAGGAAAAGTGTGCTTTGATGCCATTTAAAGTCTTCCTCGAGAAAGGTTGATAATAAGGGTGGTTGTTGGGCACGTTACAAATCATTTCGGTGTTTGTTTGTGAGTAGATATGGTATTTGTCCTCCTATATGACAGGGGTTCCATCCATGGGCCCCTTGATGGAACTGGACTGAGAAATGCATGGCCATGCTTGGTTGAGTCAATAAGTGATATTTGACTCACCATTCTTTGGAAGTCCGTTCTAGATCACGATACTTTGATTGAGCTATTATGAGGATGACACAATCAATGCCTCTAGTTATTTCCAGATGTAAGGGACAAAGGGACAAAGACAACGCTGGAACATTATTCATAAAGTCTTATGAGTTATGAACTCTTATTGCTTGGGTAGCAATGATGCATTGCTAGATGCCGCTCATTGTTTGTGAGGTTTTTTCTTTGATACTTTCAAGATCAAGTGGGAGTCTGTAACACCCCAAAAATCTCAAAAATGAATTTGAGGTGCAGGTTGTTTTACACGGCCTGGGACACGGGCGTGTCCCAGGGCGTGTCGGTGGTACACGGCCTGGGACACGGGCGTGTACCAGGGCGTGTCACTCAAATAATAGGCGGATTGAGTCAGAAGATTACATGGCCCGGAACCAAGCCTTGAACACGGCCGTGTCAGATTTGACACGGGCGTGTCCGATGCCGTGTGCCTACCCGTGTACTGCTGGTTGAGTTTGGAGCTCGATGAGGCAGGGGTGACACGGGCGTGTCTCATGACTGACACGGGCGTGTCAGGTTCGACACGGGCGTGTCGATGCCCGTGTTCTGGTAAAGTTCAGTCGGTACGAGTACCGCGTGTGCCGCTTAATGGTACACGGCCTATGACACGGGCGTGTCACAGGCCGTGTCAGCCAAAAATATGGGATTTTGGGAAAATCGTGGCCGTTCCTTTTCTCTATTTTGATCCATGGGCTCAGGTGATTCCTGGCTGGATTAAGTCAGCAGAGGCTTGATGAAGAAATCATTCTTCATTTGGTTAAGGAAGAGAGAAAGAGAGAGGAGGAAGAAGAAGGAGGAGGAGATCAAGCCACCGGTGGAGCTCCCGTGGTCCGATTCGTGATCCGAGGCCAGCGTTGTGAAGGCAAAGCTGCTGCGGTGCTTTCTCACTGGCTAGTTTTTGATGGCTCCCAAGAGATCGTCAAGGGTAACGATCTCCCTTCTTGGACATGTGAAGTCCTTCTTTTCTGCATTGCATAGGGAAAACCCTTCCCCGCGAGTGTGTGGTGGGTTGTGGTGTCCCTTGGGGTAGATATGTGAAGTCCCCCTTATTAGAGTCCGGAATAGGAGTACGGATCTAGGCATGCTGTGTGAAGCCCATCTGGACATGCTGGTCTGGATTGGTGATGCTTGTTTGCATATCGGAGAAGACTCCGTGATTATGGCTTGTTTGTATTGTGCCCACCTGTTGCTTGGTGCAGCAGGAAGTACTAGATGAAGTCCAGGAAATGAAGAGGGTTGGATGCAACTCTTGTGGCAGTGCGTTGCCACTTTGTGTGCGGTTGAGCCGTTGGGCTGCAACTCGATGAAAAGGCAGATTGCCGAACAGGAAAGGTGAAACCGACCCGCGCCTATAAATTGCCATGGATACTTCCGTATTCGAGGTGGCACGGCGACTTGAGCAACGGGGGGTTGCTGATCCGTACCTACGTTATGTCCGTCCGACTTGAAATCCTGGTTGTGGGTTTGTTGGAGCGCATAATGAGAGTCTTAGGCCCGCGCGCCGAAAAGACTAGAATGCTCAAATACCATGTAGACGGTGGTGTTGACCCTGGTTTTCCGGTGCACCAAGAATGTGCCCCGAGTGCACGGACTGTCGGGCCGTGTGGCCGACGGTTGTGATGGCTTGAGTGTGCCTGCGCGCACATATTTGCTATTGTTGATACCATGCTGTGCAGGGAAGGAATGCTACTGCCCCGAGAAAGGGGTAGGATTGTTATAATTGGGTCAGCTGAATGCTGACCGTTGTCTTGTTTGCCACCGTTGGGTGGATTGTCCCTATGCAGGTGCTAGAGAGCCAAGTGGTAAATGAAGGGCTGAAGCCCTTGCTGCTGTTGCTGCTGCTGCTGCGGCTAGCCCTTGAAGGCTGCGCAAATGGTTTTGTTTGTTTTGCTTTTCCTCATGTATGGCCGGCCTGCGCGCCGATGTTTGTAATCCATGTTGTATGGAAAGAGGAACTGTAAGGCCTTAAGGACAAACCTTTACCTTTGTTGTACATTCCGTGGCTGTATATATAACTATGGTTTATATATTGGACATTCCTGGTTAGAGTTCAAATTTACAACTTAAAGCTTCCGCTAGAATGCTCTGAGTTAGGATTCGTGTATGGTTTGGTATTATCCTGTGACCTCACCGTCTGTTTGTGGCATATGGTGTGGGGCCCCGGCCGGACCTTTTACTATACGTCATGTAACGGATGGGGTCGTTACATTTTGGTATCAGCTTCATTCGGTCTTCCTCTTTCGAATTCGTGGTCGAATTCTTTTATGGGTTGGCGAGCGCGTGTTTGTGAGCCCTGCTGTAACGCTAATGAACTCTGGAATGTCCACTGAGGAATGTACAAAATCTTCTTTGAGGAATCTGTGCATTCCTTTTTGTGTTGTTTTGCTTGCATGCGATCGCTAATGTGTGTCTTGTCCACCTATAGGTGACGCGTAGTGGTGCTGGGCAGTCTGAGCCCCAGCACTCTGATGAGAGTGCGGCACCAGCTGAGGTGCCAACACCTCCTCCATCTGCGGAAACTGTTCGCTTAGTTGCTGAGGCTCTATTTGCCATGATTCAGCCGACCGGGCAAGCGAAGCCGACAGAAGTGCCAGTTCGTGTTGATGTAAGACCCGAGTTGGTTGAGGCAGTCGATCCACGAGAAGCTGACTGACAGTTGAAGCAATTCATGAGCTTTAGTCTGCCTACATTTATGGGAATGGGATCCCCAACGCAGGCAGAGGATTGGTTATCGCGTGTCAAGCGAATAATGACAGCGATCAGGGCGGAGGAAACTCAAAAGGTCACCTTGGCCACCTTCATGCTTGAAGGAAAGGTGCGGTTGTGGTGGGACGAGGTTGAGGTACACCATTTGGTGGGCAGGCAATTAACGCAAGTATCGATTGAGGAGTTCTCTCGAATATTTCTGGGGAAACATGTCCCAGCGGCGCAACGCATTGCCATGGAAAATGAGTTCCAACGGTTAAAGCAAGGAGAAGATAGTGTGGATACCTACTTGCATGAGTTTACCAGGTTGGGACGGTATGCGAGAACAATCTTCCCGGATGACTAAAGGAAAACGAATCGGTTCTATGAAGGATTGCGAGGAGTTGGCGGGACTCTGTTGTCTGCACTCCAAGTCGTCAATGCTGTTCGGAAGGGCGCAGAGTTATTCTTCACGCTAATTCAGGCTGTGGAGCCAAAGGCCAGTGTCGGTGAAGTTCTGGTTGTGTCAGAGTTTGTCGATGTGTTTCCTAAAGATCTTCCTGGGTTACCACCCCAGCGGGAGATTGACTTCTCTATTGAGTTGGTGCCAGGTGCTAAACCTGTGGCCCGCTCACCATATCGCATTGCGCCAAAAGAGATGGCTGAATTGAAAGTCCAATTGCAAGAGTTGTTGGAGCAGGGATACATACGCCCAAGTATGTCACCTTGGAGCGCGCCTGTTCTATTTGTGAAAAAGAAAGACAGTAGTTTGCGGTTATGTATTGACTACCGCGAATTGAATAAGCTGACGGAGAAAAACAAATATCTGATCCCACGGATTGATGACCTATTTGATCAGCTGGCAGGATCAACGGTCTATTCCAAGTTGGATTGGAAATCGGGATATTATCAGCTGAGAATTCGGGAAGGTGACATTCCCAAGACGGCGTTTGGAACACGCTACGGTCATTATGAGTTCACGGTAATGCCGTTTGGCCTATATAATGTGCCTTCGGTATTTATGGATCTAATGCATCGAACGTTCCGAGAGTACTTGGATTTGTTCGTAATTGTGTTTATCGATGACATCTTAGTATACTCTCAGTCGGAATAGGATCATGCAAACCATTTGCGGTTGGTCTTGCATACCCTGCGGAGGAATAAGCTTTATGCCAAGTTCTCAAAGTGTGAGTTCTGGCTCTCTTCAGTAGCCTTTTTAGGCCATGTGGTAAGTGGAGCAGGTATCGCAGTGGATCCGTTGAAGATAAGTGCCATTCGAGATTGGCCAGTGATGTCTTCAGTGGCCGAGGTCAGGAGCTTCCTTGGGCTTACGGGCTACTATAGACGGTTTGTGGCAAACTTCTCATGGATTGCTTTACCTCTGACCACGCTGATGAGAAAAGATCAAAAGTTCATTTGGACGCCGGAGTGCGCGCGAGCTTTTGAAGACTTGAAGAGTCTTTTGACCACGGCGCCTGTGTTGACATCGCCATGTGGTACAGATGGGTATGAGATCTATAGTGATGCTTCCGGAAGAGGCTTAGGCTGCGTTCTTCTGCAGTTTGGTAAAGTTATTGCTTATGGCTCGCGCCAGTTGAAAGTGCATGAGCAGAATTACCCCGCCCATAATTTGGAGTTGGCGGCGGTAATCTTTGCGCTCAAGTTGTGGCGGCACTATCTTTATGGCGTTAAAGTGGACATCTATACAGATCACAAAAGCCTAAAGTACTTGTTGGATCAGAAGGATCTGAATATGCGACAACGAAGATGGATGGAGTTCCTTGGGGAGTACACCTTCGAGATTCACTATACTCCCGGGAAGGGAAATGTGGTCGCTGATGCTTTGAGTCGGAAGACTCCGGTACGGGCAAGCTGGTTGCAGCGGCATGATCAACGTTTAATCCAGGAATTGGAAGCATTGGAGATATCTTGTGTTGATAAGGGTTCGTCAACCGATGCATGCTTGAACTGGACGGAGGTGCAATATGACCTTACAGACAGAGTTCGGCGAGCAACGGAGCTTGATGAAAGTCTCCAGCGCTATGCTAAAGATGGGCCGGATGACAAATTTTCTTGGGATAACGGTTTGTTACGAATAAATGATCGAGTGTGCGTCCCGAGTGTGGGTAAATTGAGGGAAGAGTTGATGTACGAAGCTCACTTTGCAAAGTACTCAGTTCACCCAGGGAGCACAAAGATGTACAGAGATCTGGAAAAGCTGTTCTGGTGGCCCGGACTAAAGAAAGATGTAGCACGTTATGTGGCGGAATGCAATACCTGTGCGTTGGTAAAAGCAGAATGCCAGAAGCCTGGCGGGTTCCTGAAGTCGTTACCTATTCCGGAGTGGAAGTTCGATGACATTTCGATGGATTTCGTGCACGGGTTGCTGAGATCGCAACGCGGTCATGATTAAATCTGGGTGATTGTGGACCGGTTGACAAAAGTGGCGCACTTCCTTCCAAACAAAAGAGACGATTCAGTAGAAACCTTGGCCAAGCTCTATGTGGAGCAGATTGTTCGACTGCACGGTGTTCCTCGGAGCATCGTCAGTGACCGTGATGGGCGGTTCACATCGAATGATTGGCGGCTAGTTCATCAAATGTTGGGTACAAAGTTAGCGTTTAGTACGGCCTTTCATCCCCAAACGGATGGCCAGACTGAACGAACCAACAGGACGATGGAGGACATGCTCCGCATGTGCGCCCTAGACTTTGGTAAGAGATGGGAAGATTATATTTTTCTTGTCGAATTTGCCTATAATAATAGCTACCAAGCGAGCATCGGTATGGCACCATTTGTGGCTTTGTATGGTCGTAAATGCCGTACACCGTTAGCTTGGGCAGAAGCAGGCGAATCTAAGCTGAGTGGGAAAAAGGAAGTCGAAGAAGCTACCTCGCTTATACGCTCTATTCGGGAGAGGCTATTGATAGGCCCAAGATCGTCAAGCAAAGTACTACAATGCCAAACACCGGAATGTGGAGTTCTCGGTGGGTGATTGGGTATATTTGAAGATCAAACCCTTCAAAGGCGTGTCCAGGATTCGGCGTTTGAAAAAGCTAAGTCCGAGGTATCTTGGTCCATTTGAGGTGGTGGAGCGAGTTGGGGAAGCTGCTTATCGACTAGCTTTCAGCAGACTTGGGTGGATTACATGATGTATTTCACATCTCAGTACTTCGTAAGGCTGTCAAGGATCCAGCTCAAGTAGTGGAGAATGATCGGGTATCGGTCGAGTATGGGCTAACGACGAGGGTTCGACCCATTCGGATCGAGGATCGAGCCGAGAAACAGTTGCGGAACAAAGTGATCGGGATGGTCAAGGTCCGATGGGACAATTGTGGCCGTGAAGAGCTAACATGGGAGCGAGAGCAGACCATGCGAGCTGAATTTCCCGAGCTGTTTGTATAAACTGTAGACCGTGTACCTTTTGTTATAACAGAGTTATCAAGTTATAGCATTGTATTTCCTTGTTTCCTTACCGTGCAAATTTCGGGATGAAATTTTGTTAAGGGGGGGGGGGAGGATTGTAACACCCCAAAAATCTCAAAAATGGATTTGGGATGCAGGTTGTTTTACACGGCCTGGGACACGGGCGTGTCCCAGGGCATGTCGGGGGTACACAGCCTGGGACACGGGCATGTCCCAGGGCGTGTCACTCAAATAATAGGCGGATTGAGTCAGAAGATTACACGGCCCGAAACCAAGCCTTGAACACGGCCGTGTCAGATTTGACACGGGCGTGTCCGATGCCGTGTGCATACCTGTGTACTGCTGGTTGAGTTTGGAGCTCGATGAGGCAGGGGTGACACGGGCGTGTCTCATGACTGACACAGGCGTGTCAGGTTTGACACGGGCGTGTCGATGCCCATGTTCTGGTAAAGTTCAGTCGGTACGAGTACCGCGTGTGCCGCTTAAGGGTACACGGCCTGTGACACGGGCGTGTCACAGGCCGTGTCAGCCAAAAATATGGGATTTTGGGAAAATCGTGGCTGTTCCTTTTCTCTATTTTGATCCAAGGGCTCAGGTGATTCCTGGCTGGATTAAGTCAGCAGAGGCTTGATGAAGAAATCATTCTTCATTTGGTTAAGGAAGAGAGAAAGAGAGAGGAGGAAGAAGAAGGAGGAGGAGATCAAGCCACCGGTAGAGCTCCCGTGGTCCGATTCGTGATCCGAGGCCAACGTTGTGAAGGCAAAGCTGCTGCGGTGCTTTCTCACCGGCTAGTTTTCGATGGCTCCCAAGAGATCGTCAAGGGTAACGATCTCCCTTCTTGGACATGTGAAGTCCTTCTTTTCTGCATTGCATAGGGAAAACCCTTCCCCGCGAGTGTGCGGTGGGTTGTGGTGTCCCTTGGGGTAGATATGTGAAGTCCCCCTTGTTAGAGTTCAGAATAGGAGTACGGATCTAGGCATGCTGTGTGAAGCCCATCTGGACATGCTAGTCTGAATTGGTGATGCTTGTTTGCATATCGGAGAAGACTCCGTGATTATGGCTTGTTTGCCTTGTGCCTACTTGTTGCTTGGTGCAGCAGGAAGTACTGGATGAAGTCCAGGAAATGAAGAGGGTTGGATGCAACTCTTGTGGCAGTGCGTTGCCACTTTGTGTGTGGTTGAGCCGTTGGGCTGCAACTCGATGAATAGGCAGATTGCCGAACAGGAAAGGTGAAACCGACCCGCACCTATAAATTGCCATAGATACTTCCGTATTCGAGGTGGCACGGCGACTTGAGCAACGGGGGGTGGCTGATCCGTACCTGCGTTATGCCCGTCCTACTTGAAAGCCTGGTTATGGGTTTGTTGGAGCGCATAATGAGAGTCTTAGGCTCGTGCGCTGAAAAGACTAGAATGCTCAAATACCATGTAGACGGTGGTGTTGACCCTGGTTTTCCGGTGCACCAAGAATGTGCCCTGAGTGCACGGACTGTCGGGCCGTGTCGCCGACGGTTTTGATGGCTTGAGTGTGCCTGCGCGCACATATTTGCTATTGTTGATACCATGCTGTGCAGGGAAGGAATGCTACTGCCCCGAGAAAGGGGTAGGATTGTTATAATTGGGTCAGCTGAATGCTGACCGTTGCCTTGTTTGCCACCGTTGGGTGGATTGTCCCTATGCAGGTGCTGGAGAGCCAAGTGGTAAATGAAGGGCTAAAGCCCTTGCTGCTGTTGCTGCTGCTGCTGCGGATAGCCCTTGAAGGCTGCGCAAATGGTTTTGTTTATTTTGCTTTTCCTCATGTATGGCCGGCCTGCGCGCCGATGTTTGTAATCCATGTTGTATGGAAAGAGGAACTGTAAGGCCTTAAGGCCAAACCTTTACCTTTGTTGTACATTCCGTGGTTGTATATATAACTGTGGTTTATATATTGGACATTCCTAGTTAGAGTTCAAATTTACAACTTAAAGCTTCCGCTAGAATGCTCTGAGTTAGGATTCGTGTATGGTTTGGTATTATCCTGTGACCTCACCATCTGTTTGTGGCATATGGTGTGGGGCCCCGGCCGGACCTTCTACTATACGTCATGTAACGGATGGGGTCGTTACAGAGTCTGTTGGAGCTACCATGGTGATCTAGAAGTGGTCAAACATATAATCTCACTGCCAACGCGATACAAGCCTGTAGGGTCGCACATAAGAGCATGTGGATAAGTTGTAAGATTGACTGTGTTGGTAAAGGTTACCAATCACCATACAGAATGGGGTCCGACAAATGTTGCCAAGGAGATTCGTTGACTAACATATTCGTCGAGTATCGTCGACCATGGTTCGTCGAGTATCGTCGACTATGGTTCGTCGAGATTTGTCGACTATGGTTCGTCAAGTATCGTCGAATATGGTTTGTCGAGTATCGTCGACTATGGTTCGTCGAGATTTGTCGACTATGGTTCGTCGAGTATCGTTGACTATGATTCGTCGAGTATCGTCGACTATGGTTCGTCGAGTATCGTCGACTATGGTTCGTCGAGTATCGTCGACTATGGTTCGTCGAGTATCGAACTGTTCGATAATCGACGAATGATGATACCCGATGAATTATTCCAGAAACCCTAATTCTCTTTGGTCTGTGGATAGGGATATTTATAGGTATGTTTATGCTTCGGGTATAAATTAGAACTTAGGTTTTAGGGTCATTGTACACCCCAAGCCCGACGGAAGTGTTCCGCTGATTCGCTCGCTCCGCCAACCACCTCTCCGACGATAGTCGCCGGTGCTTGTCTTCCTGGAGCGAACCTAGCAGTCCGTGGAAGTGCAAGGTGCAGTCGATCTCCCTTCCTATTTTTCGTGCGACGAAGATCGGCGATCTCCCGCTCGTGTGGATTTTTGCAGAGACGTAGACACAATTCTACATGGGACTCGCTGCTGACAAGAACTCATACATTAGAGCATCTTTGTTGAGTTGTGACTCAACACCGCAAAGGTAATTTTACCTAGTTATTTCTTAACTTCTTGATTCAATTTTCATGGCCCGATCCCAAATCTCTTTTGAGTTTTTCTTGATTTTATTGTTTTCGCTGCATGCACAACTGTTGTGCCACCTTGTAGAAAACCCAACAATAAATCCTTCCACTAAAATATTCAGTCAGTGTTGTAGGCTCCAGCTTAATTTTTAGTATTTGATTGTCTGCTGCTATGATGGATTTCTTCAAAAAATTGCTAAGTTTGGTGTTGTTAATTTTGTTTAGATCAGGATAAATTCGAATGGAGTTTGACAATCAAAATCTTCAGGTTAAGAAACATAAATATGACCGTCTGCTTTTTGTTAATCTTTATTCCTAAAAAATAAGCATATCCCCCAACCACCACCACCACCGGCCAAAACTTCCTTTTTCTGATCATTTTTAGCCTTTTTTTCTAATCATTATTGTGTATAAAACAGAGATCTAGATGATACCCTCTATCCTGTTGCATCTGGGCTTGTGCACAATTATTATAATAACATTCGAGGTATTCAATTATCTTCTTTTTTTTCATTTGAGTTATTATCATACACTATTTAGATTTGTTTTGGTAATTAAATTTGATTTTTCTTCTTGCAACTCTTTAGATTACATTATCAAATAATTTGGCATTGATGAACACACAGTTCATGTCCCAGACAATTCCAGGCAATAACATATGATCTAATGGTATTGCCTAGCTTAAAGAAATTTTTAATGATTTTGTTTTATGATTTAGTTGAATGTTTAAGTTGCACAATGTTCATTTTAAGCTTCTGGGCTGCATTCCTAGATTTGATAATAGTAATCTATGCAAATTAAATAAGGTCTATCTAAATTCATCAATGTTACTAGTATGGATTTAGATTTTTTTATTTTCATTATATTTTTAATTTTATGTAGGCAGAGTCGACATTTGTAATTTTTGTTAACATTTATCCTATTTGTATTCCATTTACTATCTCATAATTAAGTTGATATCTTTCTTATCATTGCTTTAAATAGGGGTGATCCCCATAATGGAGGCAATTAGAGATAGGGGCAAACCCAGTCTCTCCCATAAGTTAGCAATGTTGTGCACAGGGAGATGTCGGCATATGTAATTTGCGGTCTGAGTATTGTCATGGGTAGTGATAAGTAAAGTTTGTTTTAAAGAAGATAGATTTGGTTTTATATAATCTTTTACGTATATAAGTCTATCTCTCTTTTTACTTACTTATATCCTGTGTATTAAGCCAAGAGTACCTATCGCATAGGAATATAGTATTTTGTAGAAAATATCAAGGTCGTATTTTTCCTGGGATCGGTGTTAATTATTCTACTTTTTAGAACAGGCTATTATTTTATCGAACAAACGGAGTGGAGTTTATAATTAAAAACTAAAGATAGAAAAATATATATACGTGATTTTATCAAGATAGGGACTTAGAAGGTAGTCCTCGATTTCAGAATTACTTTGAGCGAATATTAATTCACCTATTAAAGAACAACTTTATTTCTTAATTATCTAACTTTACGAGAGGGTCCCTTTGGTAGCATCACTGACTCGAAAGTACGACCGGGAAGGCTTGCATTTAAACGGGTTAACGTAAACGTAGTGTCTCGTCACCTGGTATATGATCAATTAACAGAAAACCCTAGTTAGAATAACTAGAAAGTAGAGTTGAAATAGTTGAAAATAGTATCCATCCAAGAGCTCATCTTGACCAAGTGCTAAGGGTTCTTAGCCTCTTCTCAGGATGGGGGCTGTATAAAGTACAGAAAGTAATATCTACCTATCTATCTCAATCCAGGATTTAAGCTTTCGCTTCACCTTTGTTTTTGGGATAGGGTAGTAAAATTTTGCAGAGCTTCCGCACTATCTTAATCCAGGTCATAGGCTTTCGCCTCGCCCTTCATTCGGGATAGTACGAAATAATAAGGTTTTGAAAATAGTTTTGAAAGCAGTTTCACGCTATCTTAATCCAGGACATAAGCAGAGCTTCGCCTTTCATTCGTGATAGTATGAAAAAAATAAAGGAAAGTAAAGCTAAAAATAAAACAGTAAATTACTCAGAATTTAAATTAAAAGAGTTTATTTTATAAAGTCCGAAATTATTACAACTTTCTAAAAAGCTGAAAATAAAGCTGAAAATATTACAACTTATAGAACTTTAGAATACTTGAAAGCTACTACCAGTTCCTTGTCAGAGAGCTGGGGAGTCCTAACAGTTCTTAAGGAAGCTGCTGGAGTTCGAATAATTCTACTCAGCCCTGCCCCTCTATTTATAGAAAAATAAAATTGCTTTTGGAAAAGCACTTTTGGAAAAGTTGCCAAACAGCTTATGGAAAAGCTGCCAAACAGCTTTTGGAAAAGCTGAAAATCTGCTTATAGGACAGCTGGCTATTGGACAGCTTGACATGTGGCAGTTTTTGATGAGCTTACAGCTGATTTGGTGGCTGGATAATGATGGCGGGTCGGGCTGGCAGCTGGCGGGTCAGTAGTTGTCTTGGCGGGTTGGCAGCTGGCGGATCGGGTAGGGGTCTTGGCGGGTTGGGCAGCTGGCGGATCGGGCAGGGGTCTTGGCGGGTCAAGCAGCTGGCGGGTCAGGTATTAAATTGGCGCAAAAATATAGCAGCCAGGAATCGAACTCGCAACCTCCTGAACATCAACATATCTCCCACTCGACTTAGCCACTTGGTCTTGATTACTTATATCCTGAATATATTATATATAATATATACCAAACAGATTTAACATACTGAAATTCTTATAATGTTATACCATCTAAAATAGAATTATAGTATTTATAATATAAAAAAAACATTCTTAAAATATTACTTTATATTATATATTCTTAATAGAAAATTATTTTATTAAACAATAATATACATAATATTACTATTATAATAATACTTAAATATTAATAATTTATAATAATACTAGTTATTAAAATAATACTTTAAAACTAACACTTAACATATTATACTATTTATTATAATTTATAAGTAGATTGTAATTAATTTATGTACATTATATTAACTCTTTTTATTTACATTATTATTATTATTGTAATTATATATAGATTATTAGATCCTATATATATTTGTGAAAATAACATGATGGTTCAGCTCTGCTCAGGTTGTCCAAACCGTTCGGACCGTGAACATTGTCACAAAACATAATATAGTAGATTAAAGTGATGAAAAATAAACTACTTGGAGAATAAACTAAAAACAAACCATTTATTTAAGTTTTGACATAAAGTATTACAACCTTGAATTAGAAATAATATTAAAACATAGAGCAAAACATGTATAAATAATCACTCATCAAATATCCCCATACTTATGTTTTGCTATTCCAGAGCAAATGTAGGAGTTGCGTAAATGAACAAATTATCAAAATTTCTATTTACTATCAATTTAATTCTTCAAGATAAAACAAGTATAAAAATCCGGTGAATAAAGAGTTAAATGCTATCGTTTATATATCATTGATATCAGAGTTAGAATTTATAGCCATAAAAGTTTTGGAAAACAAATAGTAAGCATATATTAAAATCAGATATCACAAAGATAGATTGGCTTTATGACTACTATGTTTTGCATGAGATATGTTGAAAAATTACAACCTATTAAGTATGCTCTCTCAAACTTTTAAACAAAATTAATTCAATTTTGTAGTGGTTTTAGGGGATATCAACTTGGTGGTTTTACCCATACATAGGCTTTGAATGTAGGAGGTGATGAATTTTATCCTCTCACCTTTTTTTTCTCAAATTCATGCATTGTTACAACTATTTTAGGAAAATATTTTCCAAAATAGAAAAAAAAACTTTGCAGAATTGAACTTTGAATTAATCCAATGCATATGTTTAGGAGCACATACTCCATTTCATATGGTCTTTTAACATTTATTGGATGCCTATGTTTACGGAATTTTTTATTCCCATGGACATAAGATCTTTTCTTTTCTAGGAGCACATACTCCTAGATGCTTGCGTGCGTAAAGAAACATGCCAAGCGAAATAGTAGGTAGGGGGTTGTAAAAATAATTTTGATAAAAGATTTTGAGAGCAATGGTAATAGCTTGATATTTTCTATATTTTAACAAGATTGGAGTAATGATAATTACAGTCTAAAATTGTTTGATGAACATAATATATTTTGCTTCTATTGTATATATATATGTATTTTTGATATATTAAAGCAGGCTTGCTAAAAAAACTAACTCTGAGTGTAATGAATTTTTACAAGGTAGGGATTACAAGTTTATTCCGGATATTTATATCTATCTAGGTATGAGAAGAAGTAGTAAATTAGAAAATTGAATATTTTGCATTTTTGATCAACTCATATTTTTGGAATATATATACATAGTATGGTTTTGAAAATTTTGACTTGTTTTGAAATGAGAATTAAAATAAACAATGCTTTTATTTAAAACATATAAGTGATAAAAACAATTGCAGCTAAAAGAACCCCCATACTTATGTTAGGCACAGGTATGAAGTGAAAAATATGTACAGAATATACAAAAGCATAAAAGATGAAAATATACAAGTGAATTTATAATTCGAGGTTATGGAGTAGTGTTAGGGTTTCAGGTTCTTTTTGAAAAGGGTCCCCAGTAAAATATATTTTTAAACGGTGCCCGTTTACTTTGAAAGTTCCGAGTTCAGGGTGAGAAATAAGAACGGTCCCATATGGCCAGGTTTGTTTAATAGTATAGGGTCCGGTCCATCGGGATTTTAATTTTCCTGGAAATAATTTAAGGCGTGAGTTATATAGTAGGACAAGATCACCTGGTGAAAAAGATTTTGGAAATTTAATTTTTCTATCATGATAAAACTTAGATCGCTCTTTATAAAATTTATTATTTTCATAGGCATTTGCATGCCATTCCTCAAGTTCATTGAGTTGAAATTTAAGTTGTTCGGCGGCTAAGTTTGTATCTAAGTTAAGAAATTTTAGCGCCCAGTATGCGCGATGTTCTAATTCTACAGGTAGGTGACATGCTTTTCCATATACTAAATGATAAGGTATACAACCGATCGCAGTTTTGAATGCTGTACGGTAGGCCCAAAGTGCATCATCTAATTTGAGGGACCAATCTTTTCGATTGGTATCTACAGTTTTTTCTAATAAGCGCTTTAGTTCTCTATTGACTACCTCCACTTGGCCGCTTGTTTGGGGGTGATAAGCGGTAGCGAGTTTATGAGTAACTCCATATTTGGCTAACACTTTAGCCATCTGGGTGTTACAAAAATGAGTACCTCGATCGTTAACTATAGCCCTAGGCGTGCCAAAACGTGAAAATAAGGTTTTTAGAAATTTAACGACGACTCTCGAGTCAGCGGTGGGTAAAGCTTGCGCTTCAGCCCACGGTGAAACGTAATCGACCGCTACTAAGATATAACGATTTTTAAAAGAAGGAGGTAAAGGGCCTATAAAATCTATGCCCCACAGATCAAAAATTTCACATTCTAAGTAAAACTTTTGGGGCATTTCGTCCCGACAGGAAATGTTACCTGACCGTTGGCAGCGGTTGCAAACGCTTACCAATTTTTGAGCGTCCTTGAATAAAGTAGGCCAAAAGAATCCTGCTTCAAGGGCTTTACGTGCAGTCCGGTTGGATTGATATTGTCCGCCGGTTGGTCCTTCGTGGCAGTGCCGTAGTATTTTTAGTCCTTCCTCGTTCGAAATACATCTTCGAATTACTTGGTCGGCACAGACTCGGAATAAATATGGGTCTTCCCAAAAGTAGTTTTTCAAGTCAGAAAAGAATTTCTTTTTTTCTTGAAATGAAAAAGATTTTGGAAGGACTTGGGCTACTAAATAGTTAGCCCAGTCTGCGAACCAAGGAGTAGAAGAGTTTGTTACCTTTTCGAGAGCGAGAAGACTTTCTTCAGGGAATTTATCTTCGATGTCGGCTTCCACGAGTGTATCTGTTGCAGCATTCTCTAGTCAAGAAAGATGATCGGCTGCCAAATTCTCTGCGCCTTTCTTATCTCGGATCTCTAAATCAAATTCTTGTAATAAGAGAATCTAACGTAATAAACGGGGTTTTGTATCTGCCTTTGTTAGTAAATATTTTAAAGCAGAATGATTCGTAAAAACTATAACTTTCGATAGTGTAATATAAGATCTAAACTTATCAAATGCAAATACAATCGCCAGTAGTTCCTTTTCCGTGGTCGTGTAATTGGTTTGTGTGGATTTGAGAGTTTTACTTGCATAATAAATAGGATGAAAATATTTGTCTACTCGTTGTCCTAAGACAGCTCCTACCGCATAATCACTCGTATCACACATGATCTCAAAAGGGAAGGACCAGTCTGGGGCTACTAAAATAGGAGAGTTGATAAGTTTGTCCTTAATAATATTGAATGCTACTAAGCATTCATTATCGAATATAAATGGGGCTTCTTTTTCTAATAAATGAGTTAACGGTTTTGTTATTTTAGAGAAATTTTGAATGAACCGTCTATAGAAACCTGCATGGCCTAAGAAACTTCGAATAGATTTTACATTTGTTAGAGGAGGAAGTTTTTCAATTATTTCTATTTTGGCCTTATCGACCTCGATTCCCTGGGAAGAAATTTTATGACCGAGAACTAAACCTTCGCGGACCATAAAGTGGCATTTCTCCCAGTTCAACACTAAATTCGTGTCTTCACAGCATTGAAGAACACGAGCGAGGTTGTCTAAACACGTATGGAATGAGTCTCCAAAAATGGAGAAATCATCCATAAATACTTCCATAACATCCTCTACTAACTTGCCAAAAATAGTTAGCATACATTTTTGAAATGTAGCTGACGCATTACAAAGTCCAAACGGCATTCGCCTATAGGCGAAAGTACCAAAGGGGCATGTGAACGTAGTTTTCTCTTGATCTTCAGGGGCTATAGGAATTTGTAAATACCCTGAATAACCATCGAGAAAACAATAATATGAGTGACCCAAGAGGTGCTCTAATATTTGATCTATAAACGGTAGTGGAAAGTGATCTTTACGGGTGGCATCATTTAATTTTTGATAATCGATGCACATCCTCCAACCCGTAACAGTACGTGTTGGAATTAGTTCATTATTAGCGTTCGACACTACCATTATACCGCCCTTCTTAGGGACGACTTGTACGGGACTAACCCATGTGCTATCTGAGATTGGATAGATAATTCCTGCGTCTAATAATTTCATTACTTCAGTTTTTACGACATCCTTTATATTAGGATTTAAACGTCATTGGGGCTGGATAGATTTACGATGGTTATCTTCCAAAAATATTTTATGCGTACAAAAAGATGGGTTGAGTCCTTGGATATCAGAAATTTGCCATGCTAATGCACGGCGATGTTGATTTAACACTTCTATTAATTCATACATTTTCTTATCATTTAATTCGGCAGAAATGATAACAGGGAGTTTAGATTCGGCTTCAAGGAAAACGTATTTTAAATGTGCTGGAAGTGTTTTCAGCTCGAGGGTTGGTGGTTTTTCATATGAATTTGGAGTTTTTAAAGTTGTAGAAGTTAAGGATATAAAAGGTTCTAAAGGGTCATCGGTAGGCATTTCTTGTGAAAGGGGTAAGTCTGCCAAATCCGATTCTTCTATAGTTATTGAAAGTAAATCAAAATAGGGAAAACCATTTTCCTCAAACGAGGCTTCCGCAAAATAGCAGGAATCGTTAATTATTAAAGATTTTTTCATAGAGGGATCTATATCGATAGTAACCTCGTCATCTCCTACTCGTAAGAGAAGTCTACCGTTACTTACGTCTATTATCGCGCGAGAGGTTGAGAGAAAAGGATGACTGAGAATTATGGGAACATCGGCGTCTTCCTCTATGTCAAGTATAACAAAGTCTACCGGGAAGATAAACTTGTCTATTTTGACCAGAACATCCTCTACTATCCCTACTGGATATTTTATAGAACGATCTGCTAACTGGATGCTCATTTTAGTTGGGCTGGGGTTACCTAATCCTAGTTTTAGAAAGAGCGAGTAGGGCATTAAATTTATGCTAGCACCTAAATCTGCTAACGCATCTTTTATTAATAGATTACCGAAGAGACACGGGATAGAAAATCGTCCCAGATCGTTTAATTTTGGGGGTAATTTATGTAATAAAACGGCTGAACATTCGGCGTTAAGAAAAACTCTCGAAATATTTTCGAGTTTCTTTTTATTTGAAAATAACGCTTTTAAATATTTTGTGTATTTAGGCATCTGTGCAATTGCCTCGCAGAAAGGTATATTGATTTGAATTTGTTTTAGCAATTTTAGAAAATTTTTATATTGTTCATCTTCTCACTCATCTTTTAATTTAGATGGATAAGGTAAAACAACATGTGGTGAAGAAATTTGCAGGGGTTGAGGAGGCAGAGTCGTAACGGGAAGTGGTGTAGGAAGGCAAACCTTAGCTTCTTTTTCTACCCTAACGGGTGGTGGTAGCTCCCTTCCACTTCGTAGTTTGACGGCTTGTCAACTTGGGTTACTGGAATGGCCAGTATCCCACGGATTTGGTTCCGTATTTCCTGGCAAATTACCAGGTTGGCGTTCCGATAGCATTTTTGATATTTGTCCAATTTGTGTTTCTAAGTTTTTAATTGATCCGGTCAGGTTTCGGATATTGGACTCATTAATACTGACATATTTTGTAAATATGTCTTCTATCGGGGAAGGCCTAAATTGGTTCAGTTGTGGTGGCGGTGTTTGTGGTTGTGGGGGTTGCGGTGCAAATCCACTTGGATTTGCAGTCGGAGGGCGTTGAGCATTATTGGGGTTGCTCCACGAAAAATTAGGATGGTTCTTATATCCTGGATTATAAGAATTATTATTTAAGTTAATATTAGGATTATAGAATGGTCTATAAGAGTTCCCCATATAATCGATTTCTTCAATTACATTATTATTAGGATTCCAAGTAGTTAAGGTGGAGGAAGCAAATATTCCAGCCAATTGTTTAGTTAAATTATCTACTTGGAGTGCTAAAGTAGAAGAAGTGTCCAGCTCATATATCCCAACTTGTTTAGGGCGTGACCTTGGCACGTTCCACTGGTACGTGTTCATGGCCATTTCCTCAAAGAGGGTTTGAGCGGCCTCGGGGGTTTTGTTATTGAGCGTGCCCCCAGCGGCAGCATCAATGGCTTGTCTGGTTTGAATATTCAAACCATTATAAAATATTTGTACCTGGAGCCAAGTTGGCAGTGCATGATGTGGACACCGACATAGATATTCCTTAAAACTTTCCCAAGTCTCATAAAGAGATTCAGACTCGCCTTGTACAAAGGAAGAAATGTCCGCACGCAAACGTGCGGTTTTTGCAGGTGGAAAATACTTTGTAAGGAATTTTTCGGTCATTTCGGCCCAAGTGGTAATAGATCCTCTAGGGAGAGAACCTAGCCACTGTTTGGCTTTCGTTCGTAGCGAAAAAGGAAATAAACGAAGACGGATGGCATCATCAGTGACGCCATTTATCTTAAATGTGTCGCATATTTCTAAGAAGTTTGATAAGTGCGTGTTTGGATCTTCATCGGGCAATCCATCAAATTGAACAGAATTTTGAATCATTTGGATTATACTCGATTTAATCTCGAAGTTATTATTAAAAATTTGTGGACGAACGATACGAACGTGTGCGGTGCCTACGGACTCTTCCAGATTTAATACGAGCTCTTGATTCAGAGATCGGAGGCGCCTGTGAAAGGTGCGTTCGATTTCAGGATCAAGTCCAAGAGTTAAATCAGATGGAGTTCTGCGGGTCATACACTAAAAAAGACTTTTGTATAAAAAAACTAAGTAAAAAAAAAACTAAGTTACAAAAACACACAAATACAAACACACAAAAAGACTTAAAACGGAAAATAACTAAAAACAGGTTGTTTTTATTTTATATAAAACAAGTTTTTTATAAAAGAAGTTTTATAATAAAAGCAGGTTTTTTATTATAAACTACTTTTTATTTTTTTTTCAAGTTTTATATAAAATACGTTAAATAGTAGGTTAGGTTTTTCTCTTAGAATTCGTTAGTGGTTAATAAACTTGTTAATAAAAAATTAGGTTTTATAAAAACAAAGTTTTAAATTCATGGAATTTTATTTTTGTTTTATTTTTATAAAAACTAAGGTTTTTAAATAACAAGAAAAAGAAAAGATAAAATTAATAGCGTTCTTTTATTTTCAAATATTAACACAAATAAACTAATCCCCGGCAACGGCGCCAAAAAGCTTGATAAATAAAGTTTGTTTTAAAGAAGATAGATTTGGTTTTATATAATCTTTTACGTATATAAGTCTATCTCTCTTTTTACTTACTTATATCCTGTGGATTAAGGCAAGAGTACCTATCGCATAGGAGTATAGTATTTTGTAGAAAATATCATGGTCGTATTTTTCCTGGGATCGGTGTTAATTATTCTACTTTTTAGAACAGGCTATTATTTTATCGAACGAACGGAGTGGAGTTTATAATTAAAAACTAAAGATAGAAAAATATATATACGTGATTTTATTAAGATAGGGACTTAGAAGGTAGTCCTCGATTTCAGAATTACTTTGAGCGAATATTAATTAACCTATTAAAGAACAACTTTATTTCTTAATTATCTAACTTTACGAGAGGGTCCCTTTGGTAGCATCACTGACTCGAAAGTATGACCGGGAAGGCTTGCGTTTAAACGGGTTAACGTAAACGTAGTGTCTTGTCACCTGGTATATGATCAATTAATAGAAAACCCTAGTTAGAATAACTAGAAAGTAGAGTTGAAATAGTTGAAAATAGTATCCAGCCCAGAGATCATCTTGACCAAGTGCTAAGGGTTCTTAGCCTCTTCTCAGGATGGGGGCGGTATAAAGTACAGAAAGTAATATCTACCTATCTATCTCAATCCAGGATTTAAGCTTTCGCTTCACCTTTGTTTTTGGGATAGGGTAGTAAAATTTTGCAGAGCTTCCGCACTATCTTAATCCAGGTCATAGGCTTTCGCCTCGCCCTTCATTCGGGATAGTACGAAATAATAAGGTTTTGAAAATAATTTTGAAAGCAGTTTCACGCTATCTTAATCCAGGACATAAGCAGAGCTTCGCCTTTCATTCGTGATAGTATGAAAAAAATAAAGGAAAGTAAAGCTAAAAATAAAACAGTAAATTACTCAGAATTAAAATTAAAAGAGTTTATTTTATAAAGCCCGAAATTATTACAACTTTCTAAAAAGCTGAAAATAAAGCTGAAAATATTACAACTTACAGAACTTTAGAATACTTGAAAGCTACTACCAGTTCCTTGTCAGAGAGCTGGGGAGTCCTAACAGTTCTTAAGGAAGCTGCTGGAGTTCGAATAATTCTACTCAGCCCTGCCCCTCTATTTATAGAAAAATAAAATTGCTTTTGGAAAAGCATTTTTGGAAAAGTTGCCAAACAGCTTATGGAAAAGCTGCCAAACAGCTTTTGCAAAAGCTGAAAATCTGCTTATAGGATAGCTGGCTATTGGACAGCTTGACATGTGGCAGTTTTTGATGAGCTGGAAGCTGATTTGGTGGCTGGATAATGATGGCGGGTCGGGCTGGCAGCTGGCGGGTCAGCAGTTGTCTTGGCGGGTTGGCAGCTGACGGATGGGGCAGGGGTCTTGGCGGGTTGGGCAGCTGGCGGATCGGGCAGGGGTCTTGGCGGGTCAGGCAGCTGGCGGGTCAGGTATTAAATTGGCGCAAAAATATAGCAGCCCGGAATCGAACTCGCAACCTCCTGAACATCAACATATCTCCCACTCCACTTAGCCACTTGGTCTTGATTACTTATATCCTGAATATATTATATATAATATATACCAAACAGATTTAACATACTAAAATTCTTATAATGTTATACCATCTAAAATAGAATTATAGTATTTATAATATAAAAAAAACATTCTTAAAATATTACTTTATATTATATATTCTTAATAGAAAATTATTTTATTAAACAATAATATACATAATATTACTATTATAATAATACTTAAATATTAATAATTTATAATAATACTACTTATTAAAATAATACTTTAAAACTAATACTTAACATATTATACTATTTATTATAATTTATAAGTAGATTGTAATTAATTTATGTACATTATATTAACTCTTTTTATTTACATTATTATTATTATTATTGTAATTATATATAGATTATTAGATCCTATATATATTTATGAAAATAACATGATGGTTCAGCTCTGCTCAGGTTGTCCAAACCGTTCGGACCGTGAACATTGTCACAAAACATAATATAGTAGATTAAAGTGATGAAAAATAAACTACTTGGAGAATAAACTAAAAACAAACCATTTATTTAAGTTTTGACATAAAGTATTACAACCATGAATTAGAAATAATATTAAAACATAGAGCAAAACATGTATAAATAATCACTCATCAGGTATGGTACTGTCTTAGTTGGTGTAATGTCGTGATTGGTCGTACGGGCGGAGCCCTGTACCTATCACACGTGTGAATTTAATGTAAAACTTGATAGCAAGTATGCCATTATATGTTATGATTGAAATTTTTAGGAACATATATAAAAGTGAGAATTTTGCATTTTATCATAGTCTAGTATAAAAAAAGTTGAGTGGGATTTATATGAATATAAACTGTTGTAAAAAAAATTAGATAATGGATATATTTTTGAATAATATGATTATTTTAGGGAATTTATGCACAATTTTTCCCCGAAGTAGCACTTTGATGAAATGATGAGTATTATATTGTATTAATTAGGGCAGTAGATAGAGGTTAGTCTTATCCGAATGGGATAAACTTAAAATAATTGATATGAAGTTATTCAAATTTTGCATAGGATAGGTACAACTTTTTTGTCCTCCACCTCTAAGAGCTCACCGTGTTGATTTTTTTTATTTTCTATTATCTTACAGTTGCACGTTTATTCCTTGTGAGTTTTAAATTATTACTAGAAGCTATACTAATGATAGATTGTTTATAATTTCATTGCAGCTTGCATTTTGGAAGAAGATATACCTCATCTTTCAAGTCTTCTTCCTCTAAAAGGTCCTATTACAACTCTGTCCCTTGCAGGCCAATGTTCTATCTAACTAAAGAAGAGAGCAAAAGACCATAGTTCTCTATCACAGATGTGCCAAAGAATGCATATTTATAGATTTTCTTTATTATAAATATTTGTTATTGTATTTAAATTTAATTAGAAATAAAAATATTATTACTTTGTATTAAGGGGTTTGGGCTATCTCCCACCCAATTTTTCCCTATTAATGAAATAATCTATGTTAGAACAATCTTATTGTTGCAATTGAGTGTTTATTTATTGTTGTATTTGAATGTACATATATGAAAATTAGTGAATATCAAATGAAATAATTTTATGGTATTTTGTAAGAAATTGAATAAAGTTTAGTGACAAATATCATATTTTTTTGTGACCAAATATTCCGTCACAAAAAAACATAGTGAGCATAATTAGTTTAGACACTAAAAATATTTGATTTTAGTGTCCACTAAATTCTCTTTTAGTGGCTGAATTAATGCGGTCACTAAACATATCTTTTAGTGACCCATGTATTTTGGTCATTAGAACTTTTAGTGATTGAAAAGATTTGCTCATTAAAAGTTCACATTTAGTGACAATTTTTTTTGCCACTTAAAACAATTAGTGTCGGGCATACTTCATCACTAATAGTTGTTTTAGTGACTGTTGTGCTTCGGTCACTATAACTTCTTTTAGTGTCCAAAAAAAATAGTCACAAAAACAACTTTTAGTGGCAAAATACTTTTGGTCACAAAAAACATTTTGTAGCGGGGCTTTTGTGACGACCTTGTGACGGGCTCAATTCGGCCACTAAATGTCTTTAGTGACTATAATTCAGTATTTAGTGACGAAATATTTCATCACTAAAAGTCAATTTTCTAATAGTGATTGCACCCCAACCAAATCTCCGCGCCTGTTTATTAGCAGTGGTAGGTTGTTGCCACGGGGTCTAGAACCCGCAACCTTGATAAGAGAGTCTTAAGACCACACCTCAACACCAACTGAGCTGCAGCTCAGTTGGTGATGAGGAGTGGTATATTTTGTAACGGCCCGACCCTTTAGACCAAGCGTCGCCGGCCTACCAGCAGCCCGGTTTAGAGCTCAGAGGCCCGCAGGATTGTCTCGCCCTATGGAACCACTAGTAGTAAGCCAAAACATCAAGGCCAGCAGGCCCATTATACCCCAACAAATCTCCGTTCCTGTTTATCAGCAGAGATAGGTTGTTTCCACGGGGTCTCGAACCCACAACCTTGATAAGAGAGTCTTAAGACCACTCCTCATCACAAACTGATCTGCAGCTCAGTTGGTGATAAGGAGTGGTATTTTTTGTAATGGCCCGGCCCTTTAGACCAAGCACCGCCGGCCTACCAGCAGCCCGAGTTTAGAGCTCAGAGGCCCGCAGGCTTGTCTTGCCCCACGGCACCACTAGTAGCAAGCCTAAATATCAAGGCCTGCAGGCCCATTGCACCCCAACCAAATCTCCGCGCCTGTTTATCAGCAGCGGTAGGTTATTGTCACGGGGTCTCGAACCCGTAACCTTGATAAGAGAGTCTTAATACCACTCCTCATCACCAACTGAGCTACATCTTAGTTGGTGATGAGGAGTGGTATTTTTTGTAATGGCCCGACCCTTTAGACGAAGCGCCGCCGGCCTACCAGTAGCCTGGGTTTAGAGCTCAGAGGCCCGCAGGCTTGTCTCGCCCCACGACACCACTGGTAGTAAGCCTAAAAATCAAGGCATGCAGGCCCATAGCACCCCAACCAAATCTCCGAGCCTGTTTATCAGCAGCAGTAGGTTGTTGCTATGGGGTCTCGAACCCGCAACCTTGATAAGAGAGTCTTAATACAACTCCTCATCACCAACTGATCTGCAGCTCAGTTGGTGATGAGGAGTGGTATTAAGACTCTCTTATCATGGTTGCGGGTTCGAGACCCCGTGGCAATAACCTACCGCTGCTGATAAACAAGCTCGGAGATTTGGTTGGGGTGCAATGGGCCTGCAGGCCTTGATGTTTTGGCTTACTACTAGTGGTGCCATTGGGCGAGACAAGCCTGCGGGCCTCTGAGCTCTAAACCCGGGCTGCTTGTAGGTCGGCGGCGCTTGGTCTAAAGGGCCAGGCCGTTACATTCAGCCTGTTATTTGGTACTTGGCTCCACAGCACCTGCAAGCAACATTCCACCGCATGATAGAAAACAAAGCAACGGTCAGCTAAAGCTGACCAAAATTTAACGGACCCGCCCCTTACTCGGGACGGCGGTGCTCCTTCCCTGCATTTTATTAGCCCAGCTAAATAATAAAGTGCAAACATACTTCACCACAGGTGTAGGCTCACATGGCCAAACACCCCTTGCACTCAGGGCACATTAATGGTGAATCCGATCAATTCCGTGGCTTCAGCACCATCCCTGGTATGGCAACATCGTGAGAATTTTAGTCTTTCTGACCACAGTCTAAGACTCCGGACTATGCCAACATCCAGTCCCTCTTTTGGGTCTCTCGCAAAGAACCACATAGCCTAGGTCCGTTTCCACATGCCCGTTGCTCACTCCGCCTAGTCACTTTAAGAGGTATGCGCGGGCCAGGCTTCCCTTGGATCCCAATTCATTCCCGATCATCACATAACCTAGTTTTGTACAAGGCTGGGCCCCCCGACCGCCATGTTAGCAGAACTACGTTTTCGCTCAGTTTTCCGGGTGCGCCTTGGAGTTAATACCCATGGATCCCTGCTGCAATCAATAGTGTAGAAACCCGAAAAACACAAAGCATGGAGTCTTCTCCGGCAATCCATATAATATGCAACATCACCGATCCAGACCAACATGTCCGGGTAGGCTTCACACACAATGCCTATGTCCGTACTTCGATTCCGGACTCTAAATGCAACACAAGGGGGACTGTTCACATCTACCCCATTGAACACCGCACACTCAGCGCACACTTGCGGGAGCGGGTTTCCTTATGCAAAAGAAGGAGAGCTTAACATGCTAAAGTAAAGAATCGTTACCCTTGAAGTTCTCTTTTTCTCCATGGAAACTATCAGGATGGAAAGCTTTTCAAGGGAATTTCCTCCGCAGATCCGGTCTTGGTTCTCGATTTGGTGCTCTGATGCTCCGCCGGCACTCGGATTCCTCCTCTTCCTTCCTCCTTGCTCTCTCCTCTCTCTAACTCCTTAGAAAGAGAATGCATTAAGAGAATAATGAGGAATTAATCCTCTATTCCCGGCCTTATAACAGCAGGAATACATCTGGGCCGTCAGATCTTGTTTAAAGAAAACGAACAGCTCGGATTTGCCCCAAATTTTTCATTCCTAGACTGAACACGACCTTGCACACGGCCATGTCCCAAGCCATGTGCCTCGATCTGGGCATGATCGTCAAGCAAAAAAAAGACATGGGTCGAGACACGCCCGTGTCTCAACCTGAAATGCCTGTGTCGGGTTCCGACAAGCCTATGACCTAGGGGCATGTCACAAATAACTGCCACGCCAACCATCACGTCCCGGACTAGACACGGGTAGGAACACACCCGTGTGGAATATTACACGCCCGTGTCGACCAGTACACGCCCGTGTACCACGGCCGTGTACTTCAGTCAGCACATCCCAGTTTTCAACCTGAGCGGGAATCCGGTAGTGACACGGTTAAGGACACGCCTGTATCATCCCTGACATGCCTATGTCCACACTATCCATAGCCTTGTTTCCTATCGTGTCCCTCACTAGACATAGTCCGACCAACATAGAGAAGGACACGGGCTTAGACATGCTCGTGTCCAAGGCTGTGTGCTCCTATTAAGGCACCAAAAAAATTCCTTAGGACGTGACCCGTTCGATTATGATTTTCGGGGCGTTACAAATCTCCCCCCTTAAAAGAATTTCATCCCGAAATAATTTATAGGTACAAAAATATTAAATGTTACCTGAGTGGAACAACTGGCGGTATTCCTCCAACATAGGTTTCTCTCGCTCCAATGAAAGCTCCTCACATCCACAGTTATCCAAACAACTTTAACCATTCGAATTTCCTTGTTGCGGAGTCATTTGACTTCAATGTCTTCAATTCATAGTGGCTTGACTTTTGCCGTCAACATGTTATCAACCGTCACTTGATCGACCGCAATTACCTGCGAAGGCACTTGCACCGCCTTCCGCAACACTGATATATGGAACACATCGTGTAGCCTACTCAACTCAACTAATAGCTTTAATCGGTACGCTGCTTCGCCAACCCTCTCCAGGATCTAAAATGGTCCACGGTATCTTGGACTTAAATTCTTCAAGCGTCAAACCCGCGAGACACCCTTGAATGGCTTGATTTTCGAATATACTAAGTCGCTAACACTGAACTCCACATTCCTATGCTTGGCAGTATAGTATTTTGCCTGCATGTCTTGTACGAACTTCATCTGTTCCTGAATTGTACGTATCATTGAAGTGGCATCTTCCACCACTTGACGTTTATATAGCTTCGACTCGCATGTCTCAAACAAAGATAACGGCATGCGACACATTCTCCCATATAAGTCCTCAAAAGGCGTCATTCTAATACTCGCTTGATAGCTGTTGTTATATGCAAACTCCACCATGTATAGGTGATCTTCCCACTGCTTTCCGAAATCCAAGACGCACATGCGAAGCATGCCCTCCATTGTCCTGTTGACCCTCTCCGTCTGACCATCCTTCTACGGATAAAAGGTTGTGCTGAAACTCAGCTTAGTCCCCAACAATTTATGCACTAGCCTCCAGTCATTTGACATGAAGCGTCCATCTCGATCACTAACAATACTGCGGATCACACCATACAATAGTACAATATTATCAACATAGAGTTTGGCTAACGTTTCCACCAGATCTTCATTCCTATTCAGGATGAAGTGTGACACTTTTGTAAATTTATCTACGACCACCAAGATGGCATTGTTTCCCCTCTGCGACTTTGGAAAACCATTTACAAAATCCATGGAAATGTCGTCGTACTTCCACTCCGGGATATGTAAGGACTTCAAGAAACCTCCGGGCTTCTGTCACTCCGCCTTCACCAAGGCACATGCTTGGCACTTCACCACATAAAGTGCTATATCCTTCTTCAATCCTTGCCACCAGAACAACTTCTTCATGTCTTTATACATCTTCGTGCTCCCCGGGTGGATTGAGTACTCGGTATGATGAGCCTCGTAAATCAACTTCTCCCAAAGATTATCTGCAGTAGGTGCGCAAAGGCAACTGTCCCTTAGAAGCCCATCCTCAACAGCAAATTGGGAATTTGACCCATCCAAAGATTCGTCTAAGATCTGCTTCATGCTACTATCCTGAACCAAAGCCCGCCAAATCCTATCAGCTAGGTCATACTACACATCTGTCCAGAATAATTTTTCCTCGTCACTAGTCTGCTTGTCAACGCAAGAGATCTTTATTGCCTCCAAATAATAGACCAAACTCTCACCATGTACCTCCAACAAGAAGGCCTGCACAGGAGCCCTGCGACTCAATGAATCTGCCACTATATTTTCTTTCCCAGGCACATAATATATCTTGAAGGTGTAGTCCCCCAGGAACTCCATAAATCTCTGATGCCTCATGTTTAGGTACTTCTGATCTAACAAGTACTTTATGTTCATATGATCGGTGTAGATGTCGACCTTCACACCGTACAGGTACTGCCTCCACAACTTTAGAGCAAATATCATGACCGCTTACTCCAAGTCATGGACCAGATAATTCCTCTCGTGAACCTTTAATTGACGTGGTCCATAGGCTATCACGCTCCCATGTTGTAGAAAAACACAGCCCAAACCACTGCCCGAAGCATCACTATAAATTTCAAACCCTTCGTTCCCACTTGGCGAACGTAAAATAGGCGTCGTGGTCAACCACCTCTTCAATTATTCAAAAGAATGCGCGCACTCCAGCAACCACACAAACTTTTGATCCTTCCTTGTCAATGTCGTGAGTGGTAGCGCTATCCGCGAGAAGTTCGCTACAAAGCTCCTGTAGTAGCCGGCAAGCCCTAGAAACTCCGGATTTCCGCCACTGTAGTCAACACATGCCACTCCCGTATCGCCACTATCTTCGCCGGATCCACCGCTATCCCTTCTCCACTAACAATATGACCAATGAACGCTACCGAGGATAAACAGAACTCACACTTGGAGAACTTAGAATACAAATTATTCTTCCTCAATGTCTCCAAAACCATATGCAGATGCTTGTAGTGATCATCCTCGCACTATGAGTACACCAAGATATCATCGATAAATACTATCACGAAACGGTCCTGGTAATCTCTGAACATCCTGTTCATTAGATCCATAAACACGTATGGAACATTGGTCAACCCAAACGGCATGACCGTGAACTCATAATGCCCAAACCGTGTGCTAAATGTTGTCTTTGGGATGTTGCTTTCCCTTATCCTTAATTGGTAGTATCGGGATTTCAGATCTAACTTCGAATATACTATTGACCCCACCAACTAATCAAATAGATCGTCAATCCTTGGGCTCGGATACTTATTCTTTTCCGTAAGCTTGTTCAACTCCCGATAGTCGATACAGAGTCGCAAGCTCCCATCCTTCTTCTTAACGAAGAGGACCGGCGCGCTCCACGGCTACGAACTTGGGCGCGCATACCCTTGTTCCAAATACTCTTGCAATTGCACCTTTATCTCCACCATCTCCTTAGGCGCTATCTGATATGGATAGCGTGACACCGGTTTGGCACTCGGCACAAGCTCAATTGTAAAATCAATTTCCCGCCGAAGAGGGGCTCCAGGGAGATCGTCTGGGAACAAATCAGGATACTTGGACACAACTAAAATACTGCCCAGACTAGGTTTGGGCGTTGAAGCCTGCACTAAGGTGACAAACAGCTCTGCCCCAGACCGAACTGCCTTAATCACCTAAAGAGCAGACATCAAAATCTTGCTCGACCCTTTCATTCCCACAAATGTAGTCTCCCGATCGGTATTCAGTCATAACTTAACCTCCTTTTGGCTACAATCAATCCATCCTCGCTGCTCCGAGAGCCAGTCCATACCAAATTTTATGTCAAACTCCACTAACGGAAGTACCGACGCTTGCAAATCAAACTCCTAATCCCCAATCTGTATCTTTACCACACATATTCTATCCGCGCGCATTGAGCACCCATTGGGCAATAACACATCTAACTTGTCCTTTGTCATCGAGGAATGAACTCTAATGCGCGATATGAATCTTTCGGACAAGAAGGAATGCGAAGCTCCCATATCAAACAGGGCTTTCGCCGGACAATCAAAAATTAACACAAAGCCTAGCACCAACATTTATAAGCAAACTTGTAAAAAGTTAACAACTGCATAAAGCTAAACTACTATATTTTAACCCATACCTGTCACCACGTCAGCTTGTTTTATGGCCTCTTGCAAACCAAGATTATATACTCTAAGCTAGGATGCCGCATGGTGGGATGTGGTTGACTTCAGCGCCTTCACTTTTTCTTCATATGATGCTCCAAGCTTCCTCTTAAACTTTGCACGTCCGCTCAACCACTCAAGAGCATAATGCCCCATCTTTCCACAATTGTAGCAAGCTTTAGAGACTCAACTTATGGTTGCCCTCATCGCCCCAAACGAAGGGGCTGAGCTCAAATTCTTCTGCTTCTCTTTCCATCCGCGGAAACCCAACTTTGTATTCGGCACTTTGAACTCTGACTTCTTTTCCCCTAAGTCCTTCTTCTCTTATACTTTCCTCATGACTTTTTCCAATGAACGGGCTGAATTGACCAAGGCTATGAAGCCCTACGCCTTATGCCCAACAAGGAGTAGTTGTTGTTCGCCACATAGACCCTAATAAAATTGGTTGGTCTTCCACTCTTCCTCAGTAAACATCGCAAGAGCATAACGACCCAACCGTGTAAACTCGTGGAGGTATTTATCCACGCTTCTGTATCCCTGAGTCAAACCAAGGTACTAATTCTCCATCTCATGCTTCTGAGCAGAGGGTAGATATCTGGCCAAGAACAACCATGAGAATCCATCCATAGGAACATCATCAAGGTTCCTTCCCACTAAGAGATGAACCTCCAAATCGTCCCACAACTGCCACTCCTCATTTTTTGTGGCGGTCAAGACTCTGTTCATCATAGAGAGACAATCCTCAGCTTGAGTTGGCATTGCAGTCCCGACGAACACCGGAGGATTTAGCTCATTACATGCTTGAGCTGCTTCTCTGAAGCTCTCCTTGGTGCTACTTGATCAACGGCCACGCGTTCTACCACTCCCGGCTATGCCACCCTAATCAGCCCTTGCTCATTAATAGGTGGTGTGTGTTGTACTGGCCTTGCAGGTTGGGACTTTATCATAGCAAAGAATACTTCAGCCACCAATTTGATGGTTTTTACTGATGGAGGTGTTGTAGGCACGTCATTCGGTGTACTACTTTCCGTCGATCGTGGATGTTACGATTGCCCAGCACTGCTCCTAGTTACCTATAGTAGCATAAACCCTTGATTAGGCGACATACAGATTGCTAAAAGCAATCATTGGAACACTCAGGTTCCTCAGAACAATTGTATTTTTCATTCCTAAGTAGACATTCGTGGCTTCTTTTATGTTATAATGATGACGCACATACATGTGCTCATCACCGCTTAAAAGAATTCGCCCACGAATTCCAATAAGCAATACCAAAACCGGTAGTCTGATACCAAATTGTAACACCCCTATCCTTCGCATGGTATATAGAAGTAGCTCTGCCGGGGCCCGACGCCATATACTACAGACAGACCGAAGGGTTACAGAATGAAACCATTCTTCCAATCACAAACGTCCTCCACATAGCAACTAGCGGAAGCTTCTAAGCAGATGAACGAACCCAAAAACAGATAATATATATCATGAATTTCCACTAACCACAATAGGAATGAAATAACAAAATACACAAAAGTACTTGGCCTTATGGCCTTACAAGTGTTCACTTAAGAAAGTAATGTTTTACATACATAGGCTCGCAGGCCAGCCACACATGATAAAAAAAACAATTCGCTTTGGCCTTCGAGTGCTAGCACATCAATATGGGCTTTAGCCCGCTATTTGGTACTTGGCTCCGCAGCACCTGCAAGTAATATTCTGTTGGGGCTGCGGTCCGGAATCTCCCCCGCGCTGCGGTGCTATGCGGTAATGGCTTAACTGGCTGCCCCGTGGATCCACCCGAGGACCTTTGATATAAAGATTAGTGGCGCCGTCCTCCAATAGTCCGGGCTTTTTGTGCGAGTGGTTGCGCTATGTCCTCTCAATTGGTATCAGAGGGAGGTTGACTGACTGAATAGGCTAACACCTAAGTCACAAGATCCTGATAGATACCAAAGTTTATAGATATTCACTTTCACTATCATGGCCCAGTCCAAGGATTATTCTAGCACCAGACCTCCAGCATGCAACTTGGCTAAGTTTGGCATCTGGAAGGCAAGGATCAAATTATATATGAACTCTATTGATGAAAGTATCTTTGCTTCTATTTTGACAGGACCACCAAGAGCACCTGCTGCAGCTACTGCCTCATCATCATCTGATATGAGTGCAGTGCCTCCTCCCGACTACAATGATGAATAGAAAAAGGCAAAGATAGCAGATGCCAAGGCAATGAACATTCTGGCTCAGACAATGTCTGATGAAGTATTCCAGAAGGTTGCTGACTGCTCCTCAGCAAAAGCTATGTGGGATACACTGAACCAGATTGTAGCTTGTTCAGCTGATGAAAGGAAGGACAGAAGGTCCAACCTTATCTCACAGTATGAGAATTTCAAGAAAACTGATGCTGAATCAGTTGAAGCTATGTACACAAGGCTCAGCTCAATCATCAATGAGCTGAGGACCCTTGATAAGGATATTTCATTGACAGAGGTCAATGATAAGATTCTTATGTGCTTCCCTAGCACATGAGATCTAAGGATCTGGCCTATCAAGGAAGCCAGAAGCACAACAGAAATCTCAACAGAAGCCCTTCTCGGCAAGCTCAAGTCTTTTGAGCAAGTACTGAAGTCCAGGGAAGCTGAAGCTGAAGCAAAGACCCCAACTCCTATAAGAAAAGAGCAAACCCTTGCTCTTAAAGCTGCTGAAGCTTCTGAAGGAAGCAAGTCCAATGAGGAACTGATGGCATTATTTGCCAAAAGGTTTCTCAAGATGGGAAGGAAGGAATTCAGAAAGAAATCTTCAAAGTATGAAGATAAACCAAGGTATGATCGTACCCCTTCTAAATAAAAAATCTGTTATGGTTGCAGGAAGCCTGGACATATTCTTCCAGATTGTCTAGAGGAAAAGAACAAAGATAAAAGAAAAGACAAGGATCAGCACAGGAAGCACTCCAAGCTATCCTCCTACAAGAATAAAAAGAAGGAGAGAGGCTTTGTTGCTGAAACCTGGAGCGATTCTGATGAGGAATCCTCTTCCTCAAGCTCCAGTGAGGATGAAGAAGAAAAGAAGGCAAAGGAAGTTTGCCTGATGGTAATTGATGCCTGCTGCAATCACTCAGCTGCAGAGAATTCAGATTCTGATGAAGAGATGCCAACAAAAGATGAGGTATTGTCTTCTTATGACTTTACATCTACAGAATTTAGACTAGAATTTAAATCTTTATGTTTAGATTTAATTAGTTCTGGAAAAGAGATTAAAGAACTTAGACAAAGGCTAGCTGAATCAGAAATCATATCTATTGAAAACATTAAGTTAAAGGAAGATCTCACTAATTCTAGTGAAGAAATTAAATTTCTTAAGAATGAGTTAGCTAAATCCAAAAGGTTAGAAGAGTCTCTGAATGGTAGAAGCCTTAAGTTGCTTGAAATAACCAGCATGTCTAACACTAGGGCATGCAATAACAAATTAGGCTTAGGAGCATCTTCTAGTGAGCCCCCAATCATTCTTAAAAAACAACTTTCAACTCCAGTGAATTTTATTTCATCTAGTGGAATAAAAAACACTGAGCAAGTCAATCAAGTAAATAGAGCTTTAAATAAAGCTAAAAGAGAGAAAAGAAAACAGAAATTTAAGGAATTACAAAAAACGTCGAACGCTGCTCGACGATCGCAGACTCAGTGGTCGAAGGAAGCTCGACGATCTGAGCATCTATCGTAGAACGTCGATCGATGATCGCAAGCTCAGTGGTCGAACGGAGATCGACGATCTGAGCAGCCATCGTCGAACGCTGGTCGACGTTTCCAATATGAATTTCAAAATTACACCCAGAATTTTAGAAACCCGAATATGAATAGAAACCCTAGGTTCATTGACCCATCATCTGCATGGAGAATATCACCTAGGAGATCTTACCCATTAGGTTATCACCCTCAGCCTGCTTATTCATTTATTTCCAGTTTTTCTTATATGAAAAACAAGGGACCCAAGGTTACCTGGGTCCACAATGTTTAAATTGATTTATTTGCAGGTGAAGACCTATCCTATCACTCAAAATAAGTGGTATTTGGATAGTGGTTGCTCCAAGCACATGACAGGAAATAAAGAACATCTGTCAAAGTTCAAGGCAAAGCTTGGCCCAAAGGCAATCTTTGGAGATTCAAGTTGTGGTCAAACTGAAGGCTATGGCAGGATGACAATTGGAGCTGTATCATTCAAGAGAGTTGCTTATGTGATTGGACTGAAGCATAATCTAATTTCAGTAAGTCAGTTATGTGATGTTGGATACTAGGTATCATTCTCTAACTCTCTTTATAATATTACTTTAAATAATAATGTTATATTAGTAGGTATTAGACAAGGCAACATTTACTTAGTAGATTTTGATTCAACTCACTCTGAAATCTATTTGTTTAATGAAGTAACCAATAATAATACTCTATGGCATAAAAGGCTTAGCCATGTTAACCTCAAGAATATATCTAGGTTATCTAAACACAACCTTGTTAGAGGTTTACCTTCTTGCCCTTACAAGAAGGAGAGCCTATGCAAGGCTTGTCAACTAGGCAAGCAAACCAAGAACTCATTTAAATTAGTAAATAAAAGTGATTCTCCTAGAATCCTGTATTTATTACATTTGGACCTATTTGGCCCAATAAATGTACAGAGTTTAGGAGGGAAGTATTACACCCTAGTCATTGTAGATGACTTCTCTAGGTTCACTTGGGTGTTCTTTTTGAGAACTAAGGCTGATAACTTCAAAGCCCTTACAGACTTTCTATTATGTGTGCAGACTGAGTACTCTACTTGTAACATCCCATTTCCGGCTAGACCCCTAGGAGTCGGTTAGTTGTGACAAAACCCTAGGAAGCCCAAAATTTGAAATAAAGCGATCAATATTTTCGGGTCACGGGTTGGTCACGCCCGTGACCGACCCGTCACGCCCGTGACTTGGGCGTGACTACTTCGACGATCGTCGATCTCCACGAGACGATCGTCGAACGTGCTGTCTGGGCATGTCACGCCCGTGACACCATCGACGATTGTCGATCGCCGTGGGACGATCGTCGACCTTGCGGCCCGGGCATGTCATGCCCGTGACATGATTGTCATGCCCGTGACCTAGGGCATGACCAGCCTTCGACGATCGTCGATCTCAATTCGACGATCGTCGACCTCGAAATTTGCCGTTCGGGCATGTCACGCCCGTGACCTAGAGGTCACGCCCGTGACCTAGGGCGTGACCAGCCTTCGACGATCGTCGATCTCAATTCGACGATCGTCGACCCCAAAATCTGCCGTTCGGGCCTGTCACGCCCGTGACCCAATGTGTCACGCCCGTGACCATCCATCGACGATCGTCGATCTCAGTTCGACGATCGTCGAACCCAGAATTGGCTATTCGGGCCTGTCACGCCCGTGACCTAGGTGTCACGCCCGTGACATTGGCCGAAACGACGGTTCAGGCCCGAAATTATTCTAACACGCGTGGTAATAAATGCTGGTGTGGGAAGTTACACCAGGAGTAATTTCAGGCCGTTTTCCTTCTGTAATTATATAATAAATGAGGAAGATATGGTCCAATAGGAAGCCGCCAGCTGGACACACCTGTTCAGTTTCCACCGTTTCTTATCCCTTCACTGTAACCGAAACGTTAAGGGGAGAACCTTCATGGACATAAAGGCTTTACCCATTCACCTTCCCACTTTATGACTTATAAAAGCCCACCTGGAACCAGAGGAGAAGGTTACACGCTCAAGCAAACGGTTCAGACCTTTGTTCTTGCTGTAGGAGAAGTTCAGCAACGCCACCACCGCGCCATGGCACCCCGTCGTTCTTCTCGCCTTCAAACAGCGAACAAGGTCCTCCTCTGCTCCTTCTCTTTCGTGGGTAGATCTTAGGATTCTTAGAAAGGAGGTTCGCGCTCAATGAAGCCGGACCCGTCTCTCGTTTTCATGAGAAAACCATGTAAAAGGTATTTTTGAGTTCGCCGGAAACCGCCACCTCCGGCGGCCAAACCACCGCCGACCGATAGCCATCGCCTCAACGGAGGTGGTGGTGGTGGTGGCTGGCCAGGGAAGTGACCGAACGGCCGGCGACGGATCACGGAACGCTTACAGGAAAAAAATGGTTTTCTGTCTGTTTTCGGGTTCATGAAGAAGATGAACAGTAGAATTAATATTATAATACATAGATTATTATATATTACATAATGGAAAAATGGATTATTTGAATATATTTTGAGGCTGCAAAACGAGGCACATAGAGGCCGAATTAGGAAAAATGACCAGTCACAAAAGTTGTAGCCCTCTGGGTCTACTTTAATTTAAAATTGATTTTATTCAATTTGGGTGAGTGATTTGACCACAGCACTCATTTTGGTGGGATCCAGACCTAGGCTAACCAGAAATTGAAATGGTTGCCCACGGTTCATAACATGTCCAAATGACTTGAAATTTGGGCTGGAGGTCTATAATATGTATATCAAGAGGCTGTCCAAAAATGGGAATTTTTGGAGATACTTTGCCTAAAGTTTTTGTTTTAATTTAATAAACTTAGAGGAGTTTATTTAGATGGTCAAATGACCTCCAAACCCTCCCAAATTTTGGTGAGTGGTCCCTGGCTATAAAACCTAGGTCTGTGTAAAATTCCAATTGATTTGGAGGAGTTTTGGGTGAGAAATCTTCTACCCTTAACTAGGCGTTAGTGAGACACCTTTTAATAAAAAGTGCACTGAGAATTTGGAAAGGTCAAATCGCCTCAACAGAGGCTGATTTTCTGATCTCTGACTTAGAATGGTGTTATAACCTGCGTGGAGAAAAATGGAGTGGTTTAGGGTTGGTTTACCCTAGGATCCAAACTCAAATCTTAAATGAAGGGTTTTGAGGTTCATGAAGGACATAGGAGCAAAAGCTCTTGTATGCCCTTGAAATTAGGAGGAGAGTGGCATGATATGCTGAAAACCCTCTGGTTGAAATAGTGAAGGAATTGGAGGTAACTGGGTACCTCAGAAGTTGAGAGTTTGAATTAGGATAGAAATGTAATTTAGTTATTTTAAGCACTAAATCTAATCCAAAAATTATGAAACTCGGGAGGAGGGGGTTTTAGGATATTTTAGACTTATGGTAATTTTCCTGGAATTTTATGATTAATAAATATCATACTTCATGTGTTAAAGGATTATTAGCCTGATTTGTTATTTCAAATATTTGGAGGTTTTAAATTAATTATAATCAGTTAAAATTCTGGATTTAGATCTTGACCTGTAGAACACTGATCCCTGGATTTTTATAGAATTTTTATGTTGAGTAAATCTAGTACTTTATTCACATATGATAGAAAGGGCTTTTAAGTTTAAAAATTAATTATGGATAAAATACTTGCTAGAAAATTGTGAAACTTGGCCAGTGCTAATTTTAGGCCTTTATCTGCATGACATAAATTATTTATAGTTTTTGGAAGAATATTTTCTGTACTTGATTCATAAACAACAGAAGTTAGAGGATATTTCTAAAATAGTTTTCATGCCCTTTTAATGATAGAAAAATTATGATACTTAGGATTTAACCTATTGAGATAACTTAGTATTTATCATAAATTTGCTGGACATCTTGCATGAGAACTTAGGCTAGTTCATGTTCAAACCGGTAGCCCTTGGGATTTTCGAGGAATTTAATTAAATGCCAAATAAATTAGGAAAATTTCCATTTTCTGGACTTAGGTCATTTATATCATGGTAAGTCTCCAGTAAATAATTTAGGGCATTTGGATGAGTAATGGATCATTGCATAACCGGTTCGACATGTAGCCTAGGTCGGTCTGCATATAGCAATTTGTGAAATGCAATAGGACATGATCTGAGGAAGGCACTGGAGCTAATCATAATGTCTGGGTGGGCAATGGTGGAGGAAATCACTATAGGAAGATATAAAGAATGGCGAGAAGTGGTGATAGCTAGAGTTAAGAGGTGCTCGGGTTGGGCGAAAGATCGCTTTTCCGAAGAGAGGAAGGTTAAAAATTACCCTAGGATAGTCTATTGTAATATGAGAAGGGAATCGGGCTAAGGGAAATAAACCAATAATATTAAGTGCCTTGCGAAAGGGAACTTCGGGCCGTAATGCCGCCGTCTTGGTTCCTAGTGCCCCTTGAGAGCCCTTCACGGGGTATACCGGGGGCAGTCCTGGGCTAACGTAAACTGTAATAACAAATCGACAAGAGTAACTAGGTAACTAGGGCTGCACTTTTCACAAACACTGTTGGCACAGGAAGATTGATGAGAGCTTCGGCTCGGTTGGTTAAGAGACGGACGGGATGGTCCGGGGAGCTTCGGCTCGGTCGGTTTGGAGACGGACGGGATGGTCCGGGGAGCTTCGGCTCGGTTGTTTTGGAGACGGACGTTTTGGTCCGGGGAGCTTCGGCTCGGTCGATTTGGAGACGGACGGGATGGTCCGGGGAGCTTCGGCTCGGTTGTTTTGGAGACGGATGTTTTGGTGCGGGGAGCTTCGGCTCGGTTTTTGTGTGTTTGCGATTAAACTTGCATGTGCATAAGATAGGAAAAGTTAAGGTGGTGGGTTTTACGATATCAGGGAGTTCGATTGCACCGACACCGATATCGTTGACTCGGCGAGGTGGTTAGCACTTCGCCAACAGAAGTCCGGTGCGCCAGCCGGCAGGAGTACGCAGGCGTCCGCTTAGTGCACCAAGCGTTGAGGCGTACGATAGGTCAGACCAGTGGTGCTTTTACTGGTTTTGAGGTGGGCGAGGCCCAACCCACCGCTTCCGTCTGCCACTACAGAGGTATCCTGGGAGGTAACGGCTGCGAAAGGGGGAACTAAAGGTCTGTGTGCACAGTGTCGGGTGTGTGAGTTTCACTTGCATGTTTCATCATACCCACTAGCATGTCATATCATAATCGATTCATTTAACCCTGACAACTAAAGTATAAGTGGTATGGGACGCTTATACATTAGGACCTGCAAAATGACCCCTTGGTCTATAAGCTTGTGTGGGCAAGTTTATAAATCAAAGGTTAATTTCAATATATAGCAACCATTGCTGTTTGATAACCGACACCCCAACGTATAAGTGGTATGGGACACTCTATACGATGGGAGCCTTGCAAAAGATCCCTTTGCTTATGTGTTCTCGCATAAGTGAAGGTTTAAATTCATATAATTGCTTTTCTTACTGCTAGACCTATTATAACATTCATATTAACTGCTCACCGGATACAACTTGCTAGATTAAGTCCACAGTCACCTGTTTCTTGATTTATCTCTACCATCATGTCCTTCCCTTTCTTCCTCCCCGCTCGGTACCTAGGAGCCATGGGGGAAGGGGTAGGGGATGATAGGGCTTAGTCTTTATGACTAACGGTTTTCGAACCGCATCATTTAGGAGATCGTGGAGCCCAGCATGGAGGAGCAGCCCCAGAGATCGGTGCGCCTAGAGATGGGGCAGTCTAGCTCCGGAGTTCACACAGCCGGGACCGTGAGTCTCGACCCTGAGTAGTTTCTGTTTTCGCTTCCGCATGTGAGACTTGTAGTGAGGACATATTGTACCGGGCATAAGCCCGTATTTATAGTACTCTGATGATTTCTGTGGACACTCCCTTCGTGGAGATTTTATCTTATTTACATGTGATTTATTATTGTGGACTGTGTTGGTACCCTAGTTTGATTTGAGTTCAGTCCTCTCCTTTGTGCCCCTTGACCCAAGAAATATCTATGGTCAATGGTTAGGAGTCTAGCTGTAGGGTCCTCGCTTTTCCAAATTGAGAATTTGGTTAAGTAGGTTTTTCGTTCGACTATAGTCGAACGCCGTTCGACTATCGTCTATCGGCTGATCGACGATCGTCTATCAGTTGGTCGACGCTTTGTCTGCGCTGATAGTTCGATTATTTGTTGATAGTTCGACTATCTGTTCTGCGCTGATAGTTCGACTATCTGTTGATAGTTCGACTATCTGTTGATAGTTCGACTATCTGTTCTGCGCTGGTAGTTCGACTATCTGTTGATAGTTCGACTATCTGTTCTGCGCTGATAGTTCGACTATCTGTTGATAGTTCGACTATCTGTTCTGCGCTGATAGTTCGACTATCTGTTGATAGTTCGACTATCTGTTCTGCGCTGATAGTTCGACTATCTGTTGATAGTTCGACTATCTGTTCTGCGCTGGTAGTTCGACTATCGGTTGATAGGTCGACTATCTGTTCTGCGATGGTAGTTCGACTATCTGCTGATAGATCGACTATCTAGTTTGTTTTGATAGTTCGACTATCTTTTGATAGATCGACTATCTGTCTTCTGAGGTAGGTCGACTATCTGCTTGATAGTTCGACTATCTCTGTGCGCTTGATAGCTCGACTATCTATCCTAGATAGATCGACTATCTGATAGTTCGACTATCTGTTCTGATAGTTCGACTATCTGCTGCGGTAGCTCGACTATCTGTTTGATAGCTCGACTATCTGGATCGTTCGACTATCTGCCCGATAGTTCGACGATCTCCTGGCGTCGTTCGACGATCTTCGAAGGTCGTTCGACGTTTTCTGTCTGCCTTTATATTTTGTATTTATTTATTATATTTAATTAATTAATACATTTTCTGGCACAGTATTTTAAGCTGTATGATAATATTTCCAGGCATTATTTGCTCTATTCTTATTGCCTGAGTTAAAATCTTTTAAGATAAAGTTGTTTGTCTTATTAGCTGTCTTTTTAAATTACTTTATCTGCTGACAGCCCTTTATAGCCGTTAGACTGAAAAGTCTTCTTTTGCTATAAAGAGATTGTTTCTGATGTGACTTTATTTAGTCCTTCTGTTATCTGATTTAAGCCTGCAGCTTCTTAGAAAGTGATTTATTCCCTTTATAGAATGTTTTGCTGCAGAGATATTTCTGTCTTCTTGATATTTACAGCCCAAGTCTCAAGGCTTAGAAGAAGACAAATAATTCAAATGGAAGAGAGCCGTTGCTTGCTGATGATTATATAAAGAACCCTTTGCAGAAGGATTCAAGCTAGTGAATAGAAGCAAGTTACACACATTATTAAAAAGCACTCAAGCCTTCATCAAGCTCAAGCTTCCTGCTCTCAGCAAACTCCATCTAACTGAGAAGTGTTAAGATCTTCATCTCTTCTTCACCTGAGTTCTCCTGCTTTCAGGAAGTTCAACTCAGAGTTTCTTTGAAGAAGAAGAAGAAGAAGATTGCTGCTTGAAGACTGTTTCTTTTTATTGTTTACTTTCTTCCTGTAGCTTTTCCTTCAGAATTTTCTGAAGAGTTTTCTCTGCACTGAAGCAAGACTTCACCTGGACATTCTTGAGCCAGGGGGAGCCTTGATTCTACAGAGCATTCTAGCTCAGTGCAAGCTTTTTGTGCTTCTCTAATCTATTGTAAAATAGAGAAGACATCTTAACCTTCTTCCCCCTCCTGTACAGGGTTATTACTCCCTTCAAAAGTATCCCTTGGTGGCAGGGCACCTGATCAAAAACCTGTGCGTGGTTTTTAGACACCTGATCAAAAGTCTAAAGGGTTTCTGAATCTACCTGAATCAGATTCTGTTGGTGGCAGGGCACCTGATCAAAAACCTGAGTGGATTCCTACCGTGTGGGTAGAAGAGTGGACGTACCCAAGTTGTTTGGGGAACCACTATAAATTTCCTTGTGTCGTCTGGATTCAACTGTTTAATTCCTGTACTGTGGCTGTGAATAGATATAACTAGGTTGCTAGTTGCTGTTTAGGTTTTCCAAGCTTTAACTGTAATTACAGTTAGCTTGTGTTTGTTCACATCACTTGTTTTAGGCTTTAAGGTTAAATCAATATCTATAATCTTTTCATTCCGCACTTCACTCCAAGGGAGTTGGGTAGAATATTAAGTTTTGTTTGTGCAAAATTTGATAACTCTATTCACCCCCCCTCTAGAGTAGTATCTATCCCTTCACTTTCAATTGGTATCAGAGGGAGGTTGACTGACTGTATAGGCTAACACCTAAGTCACAAGATCCTGATAGATACCAAGAGCTTATAGATATTCACTATCATGGCCCAGTCCAAGGATTACTCTAGCACCAGACCTCCAGCATGCAACTTAGCAAAGTTTGGCATCTGGAAGGCAAGGATCAAACTTTATATGAATTCTATTGATGAAAGTATTTTTGCTTCTATTTTGTCAGGTCCCCCAAGAGCACCTGCTGCAGCCACTGCCTCATCATCTGATATGAGTGCAGTGCCTCCTCCAGATTATAATGATGAATACAAGAAGGCTAAAATTGCTGATGCCAAGGTAATGAACATACTGGCTCAGACAATGTCTGATGAGGTGTTCCAGAAGATGGCTGACTGCTCCTCAGCAAAGGCCATGTGGGACACACTGAACCAGATTGTAGCTGGTTCAGCTGATGAAAGGAAGGACAGAAGGTCCAACCTTATCTCACAGTATGAGAACTTCAAGAAGACTGATGCTGAATCAGTTGAGGCTATGTACACCAGGCTCAGCTCAATCATCAATGAGCTGAGGACCCTGGACAAGGACATATCATTGACAGAGGTCAATGATAAGATTCTTATGTGCTTCCCTAGTACATGGGATCTAAGAATCTGGCCCATCAAAGAAGACAGAAGCACAAATGAGATCTCAACTGAAGCTCTCCTCGGCAAGCTCAAGTCTTTTGAGCAAGTGCTGAAGACCAGAGAAGCAGAAGCTGAAGCCAAGACCCCCACTCCAACAAGAAAAGAGCAATCTCTAGCTCTTAAGGCTGCAGATGTTTCTGAAGGCAGCCAATCCAATGAGGAACTTATGGCACTGTTTGTCAAGAGGTTTCTCAAAATGGGGAGAAAGGAGTTCAAAAAGAAGTCTTCACGCTATGAAGACAAACCAAGGTATGATCGATCTCCTGCTAAAGAAATTATTTGCTATGCTTGCAGGAAGCCTGGACACATTTTGCCAGAGTGTCCAGAAGAGAAGAACAAGGAAAAGAGAAAAGACAAAGAACAACACAGGAAGCACTCCAAGCCATCCTCCTACAAAAACAAGAAGAAGGAGAGAGGTTTCATTGCTGAAACCTGGAGTGATTCTGATGAAGAATCATCCTCATCAAGCTCCAGTGAAGATGAGGAAGAGAAGAAGGCCAAAGAAATTTGCCTAATGGCAATAGATGCCTGCAGCAACCACTCTGCTGCAGAGAATTCTGATTCTGATGAAGAGATGCCTACTGAAGATGAGGTACTTTCATCTTATGACTTTACTTCAGAAGAGTTTAAGTTAGATTTTAAATCTTTATGTTTAGATTTAATTAGTTCAGAAAAAGAAATAAAAGAACTTAGAAATAGGCTAGCTGACTCTGAATCAATAGCCTCTGAAAACATTAGGTTAAAGGAAGATCTCACTACTTGTAGTGAAGAAATTAAATTTCTTAAAATAGAATTAGCTAAGTCTAAGAGATTAGAAGAATCCCTTAATGGTAGAAGCCTTAAGCTGTTAGAAATTACCAGCATGACTAACACTAGGTCAGGTAATGATAAATTAGGCTTAGGAGCTTCTCCCAGTGAACCCCCAGTCCTCCTTAAAAATAACCTTTCAACTCCAGTGAACTTCATTTCAGCTAGTGGAAAGAAGAACACTGAGCAAGTAAACCTTGTAAATAAAACCCTAAATAAAGCTAAGAGAGAAAAGAGAAAGAAGTTTTTCAAAGAAATGCAAAGAGCGTCGAACGCCGCTCGACGATCGGATGCTCCATGGTCGAACGAAGCTCGACGATCTGAGCGCCCATCGTCGAACGTCGATCGACGATTTCAACATGATTTTCAAAATCATAATCAGTATCATAGAAACCTAAATGAAAATAGAAACCCTAGGTTTGTTGACCCATCATCTGCATGGAGAATCCCACCTAGGAGATCTCACCCACTAGGTTATCACCCTCAGCCTGCATTCTCTTATATTTCCAGTTTTTCTTATGTGAAAAATAAGGGACCCAAGGTTACCTAGGTCCACTCTGTCTAAATAGTTGTTTTGCAGGTGAAGGCCTATCCAATCACTCAAAATAAGTGGTATTTGGATAGTGGATGCTCTAAGCATATGACAGGAAACAAAGAGCTTCTGTCAAAATACAAAGCTAAGCTCGGCCCAAAGGTTATCTTTGGAGACTCCAGCTGTGGTCAGACAGAAGGATATGGCAAGATCACCATTGGAGCAGTTACATTCAAGAGAGTTGCTTATGTCAATAGACTGAAGCATAATCTGATTTCAGTTAGCCAGCTATGTGATGCTGGCTACCAGGTTTCTTTTTCTAACTCCTCTTGCAATATTACTTTAAATAATAATGTTGTTTTAATAGGTAATAGAATAGGCAATATATATTTAGTAGATTTTAATTCATCTCACTCTGAAATCTGCCTGTTTAATGAATTAACCCTTAATAATAATTCTTTATGGCATAAAAGGCTTAGTCATGTAAACCTTAAGAATATCTCTAGGTTATCTAAGCACAACCTTGTTAGAGGTTTACCTTCTTGCCCCTACAAGAAGGAGAGCCTATGCAAGGCTTGTCAGCTAGGCAAGCAAACCAAGAATTCATTTAAATCTGTTAATAAAAGCGATTCTCCTAGAATCCTGTATTTATTACATTTGGACCTTTTTGGCCCAATAAATGTACAGAGTCTAGGAGGGAAGTATTACACATTAGTGATTGTAGATGACTTCTCAAGGTTCAGTTGGGTTTTCTTTTTGAGAACTAAGTCTGATAACTTCAAAGCCCTTACAGACTTTCTACTTTGTGTGCAGACTGAGTACTCTACTCATGTGGCCTTGATCAGAAGTGATCATGGTACTGAGTTTGACTCTCTTCTCATGCAAGAATTCTGTGAGAGAGAAGGTATCAAACATAGCTTCTCAGCTCCTAGAACTCCCCAACAAAATGGGGTAGTTGAAAGGAAGAATAGAACACTAATTGAAGCTGCTAGTACATTGTTGGCAGATGCTAACATGCCTCTATCCTATTGGGTAGAAGCTGTTAGTACAGCTAACTATGTCTTGAATAGAAGTTTGATACACAAACTTAAGTGTAAAACTCCTTATGAGTTGCTTAAAGGAAAGAAACCAAAAATTAATTACTTTAGAGTTTTTGGTTGTATTGTTTATATTCATAACAATAATAAAGAATATATTAGAAAATTTGAAGCAAAAGCTTCAATGGGAATCATGCTTGGATATTCCCAAGTAAGCAAAGCTTATAGGGTTTATAACAAATCAACCTGTAAGATAGAAGAATCTGTGCATGTGACTTTTGATGAGTCTCAGATGTTTTACAAGGAGAAAGAAAATTCTCCTTCCTCTAGTTCTTTGCAGGTACATGATGCTCCTCAAGAGATTCTCCAACTATCAACTCTTCAGATCACTGAATCAGACAGTGATGAAGACATTGCTGAAGCTGTTGAAGCTGTTGCTGTACCACCAACAGTAGATCAAATTCCTCCTGAGGAATTAATCCCAACTGTTGCTGAAGATCACATCCCACCTGCTGATATTGTCACACTTAGAGATCACCCTACATCTCAAGTGATTGGAGACATATCAGCTGGTGTGCAAACAAGACATCAATTAAGACAGGATGTGATGCATGCTTGTTTCCTCTCACAGGTTGAGCCCCTCACCTTTAAAGATGCAGAGCTAGATCCCCACTGAATCATTGCAATGCAAGAGGAACTCAATCAGTTTGAGAGATGTAAAGTTTGGACTTTGGTTCCAAGACCTAAAGGCCAACTGATCATAGGCACCAAGTGGGTGTATAGAAACAAGTTAGATGCAAATGGAATAATAGTAAGGAATAAAGCTAGGCTTGTAGCTCAGGGCTACAGACAGGAGGAAGGTATAGACTATGACCAAACCTTTGCTCCTGTTGCAAGGCTAGAAGCAATAAGGATCTTCTTGGCCTATGCAGCCTACATGAAGTTTAAGGTGTTCCAAATGGATGTCAAAAGTGCATTCCTAAATGGTGAGCTTAAGGAAGAGGTGTTTGTTGAACAACCACCAGGGTTTGTTTCTTCAACTCAGCCTTCTCATGTTTTTAAGTTGCAGAAAGCTCTTTATGGACTAAAGCAAGCTCCTAGGGCCTGGTATGAGACTCTAGCTAGTTTCCTGTTAGAGCACAACTTCACTAGGGGAGTAGTTGATAGAACCCTTTTCGTCAAGCATCACAAGGACACAATCCTGTTAGTTCAGGTGTATGTAGATGATATTATCTTTGGCTCCACTGATCCCAAACTGTGCAAAAAGTTTTCCAACTTGATGCATTCTAAGTTTGAGATGAGTAGCATGGGTGTGCTGTCTTACTTTCTTGGTCTCCAAGTTAAGCAAGATGCTGATGGTATCTTCATCTCCCAATCCAAATATGCCAAGGAATTGGTAAAGAAATTTGGGATGGCTGATGCTTCAGCAATGCCTACACCCATGGCTACTAATGTAGTTATTGATTCTGATGATCACGGCAAGCCAGTTGATCAAAAGACTTATAGGGCCATTGTTGGTTCCCTATTATATCTAACTACAAGTAGGCCAGATATAATGTTTGCTACATGCCTTTGTGCTAGATTCCAGGTCAACCCCAAGGAATCTCATCTGATTCTTCTAAAGAGAATCCTGAGATACCTGAAAGGATGTCCAAATCTAGGACTTTGGTACCCAGCTGAGTCAGAGTTTGAATTAATTGGATATTCTGATTCTGACTATGCTGGTTGTAGAGTTGACAGGAAGAGCACCTCAGGAACGTGCCAGTTCCTGGGAGAGAGATTGGTCTCTTGGTTCTGTAAGAAGCAGGCTTCTGTCTCAACTTCAACTGCAGAGGCTGAATATATAGCAGCTGCCAGTTGTTGTTCACAGATCCTGTGGATTCAAAACCAGCTTGTGGATTATGGTTACTCACACAAGAACACCAAGATCATGTGTGATAGTACCAGTGCTATTTCTATTGCACAAAATCCAGTGCACCACTCTAGAACCAAGCACATTGAGATTAGGCACCATTTCCTGAGAGATTGTGTGGAAAAGAACAAGATCTGTCTTGAGTTCATATCTACTGAGTTTCAGAGAGGTGATATATTCACCAAGCCTTTAGATGAACAGAAGCATCTGTTCTTTTTAGTCCAACTAGGCATGATCAATGGACGAGACTAAGTGTGACGATATCTGCCTATGTTGAGGTCTGCTTGAAGATCGTCGAACGATGATCGAAGATCGTCGAACGGATTGAGCCTATCGTCGACCTCTGGTTAATGATAGCTTATCTGTTTGAAGATCGTCGATCGACGTTCGACCATCGTCGAACAGGCTAAGCTTATCGTCGATCTCTACTCGACGACAGCTTGTTGCTTGTGAAGCCAGAATTAGCCGAACGATGGTTCGACTATTCTGCTTCTGAGCCGATCGTCGAACGGCCGTTCGACTATCGGTTCAAGATCTTTTTAATAGATCGACTATTTCCGGTCCAATATAAAGCCGATAGTCGACCTAGGTTAAAAGATCGTGTGCTTTATCGTCGACGGAGCATGCCCTTTCGCATTCTGCTTTCCCACTTGCGATTTTCTGGCGCTTCGTCTTTCTCGTTCTCTCTCCAGCTTTCTCGTGCTTTCTCCGGCGAATCCATGGCGATTTCTCCAGCTGTTCTAGCCGTAGTAAAGTTTGACGCCGGATTCAGTGTGGATTTCGAAGCTTTCAGCAGTTGCGATGCCGGAATCGTGGAAGTTCTCCAGCTCTGCAGGGATCAAGGTCTAGAGAAGCTGATGTCTGAAAGGATCAAGATCAACATTCCAGAGATAAAAGAATGGGCTTTCACGTCGTCTTCCACAGACGAATCGATGATCGGTACCATCGGCGGAGTAGAAGTTATCCTGACTCCGGCCGTTCTTTCTGATGTTTTTGGTTTAGTTATTGGTGACGAAGATTATGAGCAAGATGCTCAGGAGTTCGGAAGGATGCTTGTGGAGCTGGGACATGCCGAGGGCATTCCCACCAAGCTGCTCAAGGTAAACTTCCCCTTCAAGATCAAGTTCCTCGCTGAGGTAGTAGGAAAAGTGATTCTGGGCAAGCACTCTGCCCATGATAATATAACAAGACAGCAATTCGCACTTATGTGTGCAATTATTAATCGAAATAGAATCGATTGGGCAGCTGTTCTGTTTGATTTAATCAGGAAGAAGACAGGAAAGAAGGAAGTCACCCTGGGAAGGGTTATTGGAATTTTCCATAAGGAGAAATTCCCCCAGCTGCTGAGTTCTGCCGCAACTACAATCAACGCCAGCAAGAAGATGGATCCCCACTTGTTTTCTAAGTGGAAGAGGACATTTGTGAAATCTGCTCCAGCAACATCTGAGGGCACAAGGACTGCATCAGTCGCTCCTCAACCTGTTGAAGCTGGCTCAGCTATTCCTTCCTCCTCCTCTGTTTTGCCATCTACCTCAGTTGAAGTACCATCAACTTCTGCTGAGGTACGACCCTCTTCTTCTACTGCACCTGAAACAACCGTGGTTGTTCCTCTGTCTCCTCCAGCTTCTCCTCTACCTGCTCATCTGGCTAGGATATCTGCTCCTAGCTTTGATTTGTTAGGATCAGAGAGAATTCTTACTCCTCCTGAATCTCCAATTCATTCTCCAATTCATTCCCCAATAAATTCTCCTGCTCCATCTCCTGCTCGATCCCCTGTTCACACCATCCTCCATCCCAGCACATCTACCATATCTGCTGCAGCTCCATCAACCTCTCATCCATCATCTTTTGAAATCACTCCTGATTTTATCTCGCGCATTGTGGAGCTGATTACCCCATCAATCAAAATCATGATTGAAGAGGCAATCGCTCCCCTTGTTGCCTCCATTGATCTATTATCTGCTTCCATCAAATCCCTCTCCAAATCAGCTGAGCCATCTTCCTCTAGGGGCCTGGTTTCAGTACCCACTGAAATCAGGCAGGGGGAGATGTTCAATGAAGATGTCTCAGGCCTTCCTGCCTCTCCTTCAGTTGTGAAAGATCTAGTCTTATCTGCCCAGCCAGAATCCGCTCAAGTTGAGCCAGAAGAAGTTCCAGATGTTGTTATGACTGTTCAGGAAGAGACAGCTCCTGCTGAGGAAGAGATTGTTCCAGCTGAGGAAGTGGTAACCCCAGCTGAGGAAGAGATTGTTCCAGCTGAGGATGTGGTATCTCCAGCTGAGGAAGAGATTGCTCCAGTTAAGCAAGTTGTAGCTCCAGTTTTGACTGAGAAAGAAATATCAGATGGAATCCTGCTATCAAAAATTGCAGTGAAAGTATGCTTAGAAGATCTAACCTCTCCTATGATTGCCAGATTCCTGGAAGGAATCATAACCTCTTATCTAAATGAATCATGGGAAATGGTTAAATATGAAGGTAACTCTTTCATCCGCTTTGTTGATGAGTCTATTAATTTGATAGTCTGTGAATACCTTGAAGGAATGATCTCTGTTTATTTAGCAGATCTATATTCATAATTTTACAGATATTAGTAAAGAAGATTTAACTGCTCAAATCATAGCAGTAGTTTCTGAGGCTGACCCAAGTATTCCTGCTACTCAAGTAGACCCTGAGTTGGAATCCTTCTTAGATAATAAAGAAGATGAGTCTGAGAAAGAGGAAGTCAAAGTTGACTCTTCTGTTCTGAGCTTGGAAGAAGCTCAAGCAAGAGCAGCATGGGAATTAAGAGTTCAATCCTTAAAAGAGAAAGAGAAAGATTTGCTATTTGAAAAGTCATCCATCTGGGATGACTCTCCAGGATTAGATTTAGACTCCCTTCTGGCTATGGATGCCATGGAAGAAGAAAAAGAAAAGTCTGCCTCAAAGCTTAAAGAAAAGGCTGTCTCAGAAGCCTATGATCCCTATGAGAACCCTCCATCATCCCATTCTGATGATGATGATGATTCAGATGTTTCTGAAAAGTCAAAGAAAAGGAAATCTGCTGCAAAGAAAAGAAAAGCTGCTCCCCCTCCACCTCCAAACAAGGATAATGACATTCCCTATTATGTTTTGAAGGGCATTGACCCCAAATCCAAGGATTTTAAGCATTGGATGTGGTTTTCGAAAAATCAGCAAAAAGAAAGGAAGAGAACTAAGAGGTATGACAGTCCAGTCTCCAGATGGACTCCCAAAGGTCCTCCTCCACCTCCAGGTGCAGGAGCCTCTGGGAATCTACCTGCTAATCAATCTGCCGTCTATGGAAAATCTGCGTCTGCTCAGCCCCAACCAAGACAAGGTCATCAAAGTTCTCAAGGCAGATCATCTTATGGTTCTCAAAGACAAGTGAAGGAGGTTGTGGCCCAAAGACCAACTTTTTCCCCACCTCCTTCTCCAGTTCAATCTGAGAAAAGTGTTTCGAAAGGTAAATAGTTTATTGTGTTTTAAAACCTTCTAGCAAGTCCCTTTTGCTAAGTTTATTCTAATGTATTATCTAGATAAAATAGCTGATGCTGCTTCTCCTGAGCCCGTATATGAAAATCCTGAGCTTGATCCTAATTTTAGGATGGCTCGCTTTCAAGAGCTTGTAGGAGCAGCCCAAATAAGAAAAGCAAGAGCCGAAGGCAAAGATACAACTGGTTTTACTACCATGTCAGCTTATAGAAAGAAAGAATTTGAGAAATTCCAAGTCAATCCTGAGATTTTTGATCCAGCAAAGTACATGGAAAAACATCCTGAAGCTGTTGTCCCCAGAGTTACAGAACTAAAGATCCTTGGAGTGCAGGATTTAAAGATGTCAAAGAAGGAATCAGATGACCCTCTTCGAAAAATTTCTTTTGTCTCTAGTTCTTCTGATCCATTACCTGACCCTAAAGATTCTTAATAGTTTGATTAAACTGCTGTGATATATTTGATTATTTATTTATCTGATTGATAATCTGTCAGTTTATTGTTAACTATTTGCTGAATTTATTTTTAGTATTCTTTTGCTAGCTGTTTTAGTTTTTGAGAGACTTAACTCAAATAGGGGGAGATTGTTGGTACCCTAGTTTGATTTGAGTTCAGTCCTCTCCTTTGTGCCCCTTGACCCAAGAAATATCTATGGTCAATGGTTAGGAGTCTAGCTGTAGGGTCCTCGCTTTTCCAAATTGAGAATTTGGTTAAGTAGGTTTTTCGTTCGACTATAGTCGAACGCCGTTCGACTATCGTCTATCGGCTGATCGACGATCGTCTATCAGTTGGTCGACGCTTTGTCTGCGCTGATAGTTCGACTATCTGTTGATAGTTCGACTATCTGTTCTGCGCTGATAGTTCGACTATCTGTTGATAGTTCGACTATCTGTTCTGCGCTGGTAGTTCGACTATCTGTTGATAGTTCGACTATCTGTTCTGCGCTGATAGTTCGACTATCTGTTGATAGTTCGACTATCTGTTCTGCGCTGATAGTTCGACTATCTGTTGATAGTTTGACTATCTGTTCTGCGCTGATAGTTCGACTATCTGTTGATAGTTCGACTATCTGTTTTGCGCTGGTAGTTCGACTATCGGTTGATAGGTCGACTATCTGTTCTGCGCTGGTAGTTCGACTATCTGCTGATAGATCGACTATCTAGTTTGTTTTGATAGTTCGACTATCTTTTGATAGATCGACTATCTGTCTTCTGAGGTAGGTCGACTATCTGCTTGATAGTTCGACTATCTCTGTGCGCTTGATAGCTCGACTATCTGTCCTAGATAGATCGACTATCTGATAGTTCGACTATCTGTTCTGATAGTTCGACTATCTGCTGCGGTAGCTCGACTATCTGTTTGATAGCTCGACTATCTGGATCGTTCGACTATCTGCCCGATAGTTCGACGATCTCCTGGCGTCGTTCGACGATCTTCGAAGGTCGTTCGACGTTTTCTGTCTGCCTTTATATTTTGTATTTATTTATTATATTTAATTAATTAATACATTTTCTGGCACAGTATTTTAAGCTGTATGATAATATTTCCAGGCATTATTTGCTCTATTCTTATTGCCTGAGTTAAAATCTTTTAAGATAAAGTTGTTTGTCTTATTAGCTGTCTTTTTAAATTACTTTATCTGCTGACAGCCCTTTATAGCCGTTAGACTGAAAAGTCTTCTTTTGCTATAAAGAGATTGTTTCTGATGTGACTTTATTTAGTCCTTCTGTTATCTGATTTAAGCCTGCAGCTTCTTAGAAAGTGATTTATTCCCTTTATAGAATGTTTTGCTGCAGAGATATTTCTGTCTTCTTGATATTTACAGCCCAAGTCTCAAGGCTTAGAAGAAGACAAATAATTCAAATGGAAGAGAGCCGTTGCTTGCTGATGATTATATAAAGAACCCTTTGCAGAAGGATTCAAGCTAGTGAATAGAAGCAAGTTACACACATTATTAAAAAGCACTCAAGCCTTCATCAAGCTCAAGCTTCCTGCTCTCAGCAAACTCCATCTAACTGAGAAGTGTTAAGATCTTCATCTCTTCTTCACCTGAGTTCTCCTGCTTTCAGGAAGTTCAACTCAGAGTTTCTTTGAAGAAGAAGAAGAAGAAGATTGCTGCTTGAAGACTGTTTCTTTTTATTGTTTACTTTCTTCCTGTAGCTTTTCCTTCAGAATTTTCTGAAGAGTTTTCTCTGCACTGAAGCAAGACTTCACCTGGACATTCTTGAGCCAGGGGGAGCCTTGATTCTACAGAGCATTCTAGCTCAGTGCAAGCTTTTTGTGCTTCTCTAATCTATTGTAAAATAGAGAAGACATCTTAACCTTCTTCCCCCTCCTGTACAGGGTTATTACTCCCTTCAAAAGTATCCCTTGGTGGCAGGGCACCTGATCAAAAACCTGTGCGTGGTTTTTAGACACCTGATCAAAAGTCTAAAGGATTTCTGAATCTACCTGAATCAGATTCTGTTGGTGGCAGGGCACCTGATCAAAAACCTTAGTGGATTCCTACCGTGTGGGTAGAAGAGTGGACGTACCCAAGTTGTTTGGGGAACCACTATAAATTTCCTTGTGTCGTCTGGATTCAACTGTTTAATTCCTGTACTGTGGCTGTGAATAGATATAACTAGGTTGCTAGTTGCTGTTTAGGTTTTCCAAGCTTTAACTGTAATTACAGTTAGCTTGTGTTTGTTCACATCACTTGTGTTAGGCTTTAAGGTTAAATCAATATCTATAATCTTTTCATTCCGCACTTCACTCCAAGGGAGTTGGGTAGAATATTAAGTTTTGTTTGTGCAAAATTTGATAACTCTATTCACCCCCCCTCTAGAGTAGTATCTATCCCTTCACTTTCAGACTGCATTGTTCTTACTTCAATAATTGTGCTACTTTTCTGTGATCGAATTGGCCGGCAGAATCGGCGCCTTGTGGTGATAACCCTTCAGGACGTGAAGGAGTCACCGCAAAGCGGCGGTTCTGGGCCTAAGACCCCGGTGGTTGAAAAAGAAAAAAAAAGGGGGTCTTACAAGTGGTATCAGAGCAAACATCGATCAGACGGAAGTAGCAGTCCACAAACCCTAGGTCACCCCCCGCTCGAGTTTAGTTTGGGGACAAACTAAGCAGCGGAAGCAGTGGTGTGCCCATATGGGGATCACATATAAATTGTCCACCTTTATGTAATATTTGAACGTTTTCTCAGCGTGTGTTTTTGTTACGCAGCCTCCAGCACGGACTACGCCACAAGGTGGAGTTCAACAGGCTCAGGATGTTGCACCACCCCCACCGGCCCCCACTCCTTTCCTTCAGTCAGACATGGGACAGACCCTGACTGCCATTCTGGAGGCCTTTAGGGCCCAGCAGGTTCCGGCCCCGCAGCCAAATCCGGGGGCCAACTGGCTAAGCATCTTTCGAGGACTGGCTCCCTCATCCTATTTGGGGACAGAGTCGGCTGTTCGGACGGAAGAGTGGCTAGATATCATGTACGAGATGCTGACTGGGATTCGGTGTCCATGGGAGGAGAGGGTGGCTCTGGTTGTCTCCTGCCTGGAGTCCCATGCAAAGAGGTGGTGGAAGACGCTGTTGGACACGACATTTGCTGATAGGGAGGTTGCGGAGGTTACTTGGGAGGAGTTCAGGGCCGCACTGCTGGAGCATTTCATTCCGCAGTCGGCTAGGGATGATTTGGAGGAGCGGTTCTTACAGCTGAAGCAGGGTACCCGGACCGTGGTGGAGTACCATCGAGAGTTTGACCATCTGGCTCGATACACAGATTCCTACCAGCTGGACGAGGCAGGGTATATCAGGAGGTTCTATAAGGGCCTACGGGAGGACTTGAGGGAGGCTCTGTTGTTTGTATCTGACGGGCCCATCTCCCGGATCTTGGAGATGGCCAAAAGGATTGAGGCTGACTGGCATACCACCCGGGGCCGGAAGCGGCCAGCAGAGGATCAGGGACGGAGAGGTAGGAATGACCAGCGGCGGGGTGCTATACCAGAGGGGAGGAGGACAGAGGACCAGCCTCGTCAGGACGTGAGGCAGGAGCCGAGGGAACAGGTGATATTAGCCCCTCCCCCTCTTCGGATGCAGGAGATGCCGAGACCCAGGGGAATGGCGTATCCCCCACCAGAGTGTTTTCTTTGTCATCAGATTGGGCACATTCGGAGGAACTGCCACATAAGGGGGGCACCACCTCCAGCACATCAGGGCGGCCCACCAGCTCAGCATTACGGAGGCCGAGGACGCGGCCGTGGTCATGGATACCAGTGGGGAGATCGTAGACAGGAAAGAGAGCAGGTATATGCTTTGGACCTTGCGCAGCCTCGAAATCCGGAGTAGGTCATAGCAGGTACGCAGCAATGCTTCTTTATTTTCATAGAATTTCCCTTTTAGTTGTTAAAACTCAGAACCGCACTAGATAGGTTAACAAGGAAAGAAAATTCTTTATAGAACCCTAAGATGTTTAATCACCCCAGGTATAGTCTTCATCAGCGGCAAGCCGGCCCGCACGCTGTTCGATACTGGAGCTACTCACTCCTTTGTGTCGGAGACGTTCGTAGAAGGACTGGAGGGTGTGGAGCGGTTCACAGGCTCGAGGATGAGGGTACGACTACCAGATGGGTCTGAGCTCCTTACCACGGATCACTGCAATATGGAGGCAGAAATTGGTGGAAAAGCGTTCGAGGCTCCAGCAACGATTTTGAAGCTGACGGACTATGACCTGATCCTGGGCATGGTATGGCTGCACTGGAACTATGCCCAGATTGACTGCCAGGCAAAGAGGATCACCGTGAGACACGGGGACTCTTTCATTACCATCGAAGGTATAAGACCTGTCTCTCGTATACTCTTATCTTCGGTACAAGACGTTAAGGCCCATCTGCATGGAGAGGAGGTCTATCAGATTCTATTTGAGATGGCAGAGGTTAAGGAGTCGGTGACAGACATCCCGGTGGTGCGAGATTTCGCTGACATCTTTCCGGAGAAACTGCCAGGACTACCTCCACACCGAGAGCAGGATTTTCAGATACAGCTTGTGCCGGGAGCCAAGCCTGCGTCTAGGGCCCCTTATCGGATGGCCCCATAGGAGTTGGCAGAGTTTCAGACTCAGTTGCAGGAATTAGTTGAGGCAGGTTTTGTTAGACCGAGTTCCTCGCCATGGGGAGCGCCGGTCCTGTTCGTGAAGAAGAAGGATGGGACACTCCGCCTGTGCATCGATTATCGAGCACTAAACAGGCTGACCGTCCGGAATACCTATCTGCTCCCACGGATAGACGAATTATTCGACCAGCTGAAGGGGGCCCATTATTTCTCGAAGCTGGACTTGAGATCAGGATACTACCAGCTGCGGATTCAGGAGGAGGATATCCCGTAGACGGCCTTTAGTAGCAGATATGGCCTGTATGAGTTCACCGTGATGCCCTTTGGGCTCACGAATGCTCCGTCGGCGTTCATGAGTCTCATGAACCAGGTTTTCGAGGCCTACTTGGATGTGTTCGTCATAGTATTCATAGACGACATCCTGATCTACTCTAGGACGGAGGAGGAGCACACTCGGCATCTGGCACTGACCTTGGAGAGGTTGCGGGAGCATCGCCTTTATGCAAAATTCAGCAAGTGTCAGTTCTGGTTGAAGGAGGTGGCCTTTCTAGGCCACATCATCAGCGGAGCTGGGTTAGCAGTAGATCCAGCAAAGATTCGGGCAGTTCGCGATTGGCCGCAGCTGAGGACAGCCACCGATGTACGCAGTTTCTTGGGACTTGCCGGTTACTACCGGAAGTTCGTGGAGGGGTTCTCTCGGATTGCCCTCCCCCTCACATCTTTGACAAAGAAGGAGGCACCTTTTGTTTGGACCCCGCAGTGCCAGGCGGCTTTCCAGGAGCTGAAGGACCGACTCATCTCGGCCCCTATTCTGGCCCTTCCATCCGGAAAGGAAGGATTCCAGGTGTATACCGACGCATCATACCAAGGGATGGGAGCGGTGCTGATGCAGAAAGGACATGTCATAGCATATGCCTCCCGCCAACTGAAGACCCATGAGAGGAACTACCCGGTGCACGACCTCGAGATGGGAGCGGTCGTTTTTGCTCTGAAGGTCTGGCGCCATTATCTTTATGGAGTCCACTGCAATATCTTCTCCGATCATAAGAACCTGAAATACGTGGACACGCAGAAGGAGCTGAATATCAGGCAGAGGCGTTGGGTGGAGTTCTTAGCAGATTATCAGTATGAGATGCACTACCATCCAGGGAAGGCAAACGTGGTGGCCGACGCGTTGAGCCGGAGAGCTGCCACTTTCGAAGCTGGGCCCCAGGTTATGTCCATGGAGCTAGTCCAGTCATTCAGAGATATGCAGATATCCCTAGTGTCCGAGGATGACCCAGTTCTGTATAGAGAGTATCTGGCATCGATGGTGGCCATAGACGATATTCGGGATCGCATTCGGGACGGATAGAGGACAGATGCGTGGGCGGAGCCGATGTTCCGAGCTTTGGAGGAAGGTTCGACAGGAGATTATTCCCTGAGAGATGGTTTGCTGAACTTCAGAGGCAGAGTATATATACCCGCAGGAGGCCAGATCCGAGAGGATATTATGATGGAGGCGCATTGCAGCCGGTACTCGGTACACCCGGGGATCACAAAGATGACCGCTGATTTGAAGAGGACGATGTTTTGGCCGGGCATGAAGAAGGACATTACGTACTTCGTGACCCATTGCGAGGCGTGTCAGTTGGTGAAGGCAGAGTGCAGGAACCCCGCAGGATTGTTACAGCCACTCCCGGTGCCGGATTGGAAGTTTGACGATATAGCGATGGATTTTATACATGGTCTTCCCCGGTCTCGGACAGGGAACGACTCGATTTGGGTGATTGTCGATCGGTTGATGAAGGTGGCCCGCTTTGTACTGATCAGGAAGGATGACTCGGTGGGAGTGCTGGTACGGAAGTTTGTGGAGCAGTATGTCCGATATCATGGCGTGCCCCGGACAATAGTGTCGGACCGCGATGGACGGTTTATATCCAGGGAGTGGCGGTCAGTGCAGTCATATTTGGGCACCCGGTTGACTTTTAGCACGGCCTTCCACCTTCAGACGGACGGGCAGACCGAGCGTACCAACCGGACCTTGGAGGATTTACTACGGCTGTGTATACTGGACCGAGGGGAGCCGTGGGAGAAGATGTTACCGTTGGTCGAGTTCTCCTATAATAATAGCTACCAGTCCAGCATCAGGATGGCACCTTATGAAGCCTTGTATGGAAGAAAATTTAGGACCCCGCTTTCTTGGGTTCAAGACGAGGATCCGAAGCTGTTGGGATCGGATTTTGTTGAAGACACCGAGGCTAAGGTGAGACTGATCAGAGATAGGATGTTGGAGGCGTAGAGCAGACAGGCTAAATACTATGACGCCCGGCATCGTCAGGTGGAGTTTCGGGTAGGGGATCGAGTGTTCTTGAAGATCCGGCCCATGCACGGAGTCTCACGGGTGCGCGGTCGGAGGAAGAAACTCAGCCCTAGGTATATGGGCCCTTACCGGATCCTGGAGCGGATCGGACCCCTAGCCTACAGGCTAGAGTTGCCACCAGAGCTGGCAGCTCTACACGACGTCTTCCACATCTCTTCGCTGAGAAGGGCTCTACTACGCCCGGAGCAGCAGATTTTGACCACCGAAGGGCCGGTAGCTTCAGACCGATCTGTTCACTTGGAGCCGGTTTGGATCGACGACAAAGGAGTGCGGATCTTGCGCCGCAAGAAGATCCCCTTAGTCAAGGTTCTGTGGAGAAACCACGGTCAGGAGGAGCACACCTGGGAACCGCAGGATCTGATGAGGCAAAGATACCCGGAGTTGTTCAGTCAGGTACATCTCACCACCTCTCAGTATACTATAGACTGCCTTTTTATTTTGGAATGTTAAGACTAGATAAGGAAAATCCAGGACCTAGGCATGCGCACTTAATCAGAAAGGTTGGGGCTAATCTTTTGTTTATTGGGGAGATTGTCTTCGTTATCAAACGAACAGTCGCCTGAACCCAATAGAAAGATCGTATGGGATGTTACAAGTTTAATTTATTCCGATAGAAATCCTCGTAGGCTCAACCTCAATTTCGTGGACGAAATTTTTGTTTTGTTTATTGGGATTTGTAACATCCCATTTCCGGCTAGACCCCTAGGAGTCGGTTAATTGTGACAAAACCCTAGGAAGCCCAAAATTTGAAATAAAGCGATCAATATTTTCGGGTCACGGGTTGGTCACGCCCGTGACCGACCCGTCACGCCCGTGACTTGGGCGTGACTACTTCGACGATCGTCGATCTCCACTAGACGATCGTTGAACGTGCTGTCTGGGCATGTCACGCCCGTGACCAAGGTGTCACGCCCGTGACAATGGGCGTCACCCCATCGACGATTGTCGATCGCCGTGAGACGATCGTTGACCTTGCGGCCCGGGCATGTCACGCCCGTGACATGAGTGTCACGCCCGTGACCTAGGGCGTGACCAGCCTTCGACGATCGTCGATCTCAATTTGACGATCGTCGACCTCGAAATTTGCCGTTCGGGCATGTCAAGCCCGTGACCTAGAGGTCACGCTCGTGACCTAGGGCGTGACCAGCCTTCGACGATCGTCGATCTCAATTCGACGATCGTCGACCCCAAAATCTGTCGTTCGGGCCTGTCACGCCCGTGACCCAATGTGTCACGCCCGTGACCATCCATCGTCGATCGTCGATCTCAGTTCGATGATCGTCGAACCCAGAATTGGCTATTCGGGCCTGTTATGCCCGTGACCAAGTGTCACGCCCGTGACATTGGCCGAAACGACGGTTTAGGCCTGAAATTATTCTAACACGCGTGGTAATAAATGCTGGAGTGGGAAGTTACACCAGGAGTAATTTCAGGCCGTTTTCCTTCTGTAATTATATAATAAATGAGGAAGATATGGTCCAATAGGAAGCCGCCAGCTGGACACACCTGTTCAGTTTCCACCGTTTCTTATCCCTTCACTGTAACCGAAACGTTAAGGGGAGAACCTTCATGGTCATAAAGGCTTTACCCATTCACCTTCCCACTTTCTGACTTATAAAAGCCCACCTGGAACCAGAGGAGAAGGTTACACGCTCAAGCAAACGGGTCAGACCTTTGTTCTTGCTGTAGGAGAAGTTCAGCAACGCCACCACCGCGCCATGGCACCCCGTCGTTCTTCTCGCCTTCAAACCGCGAACAAGGTCCTCCTCTGCTCCTTCTCTTTCATGGGTAGATCTTAGGATTCTTAGAAAGGAGGTTCACGCTCAACGGAGCCGGACCCGTCTCTCATTTTCATGAGAAAACCATGTAAAAGGTATTTTTGAGTTCGCCGGAAACCGCCACCTCCGGCGGCCAAACCACCGTCGACTGATAGCCATCGCCTCAACGGAGGTGGTGGTGGTGGTGGCTGGCCAGGGAAGTGACCGAACGGCCGGCGACGGATCACGGAACGCTTACAGGAAAAAATGGTTTTCTGTCTGTTTTCGGGTTCATGAAGAAGATGAACAGTAGAATTAATATTATAATACATAGATTATTATATATTACATAATGGAAAAATGGATTATTTGAATATATTTTGAGGCTGCAAAACGAGGCACTTAGAGGCCGAATTAGGAAAAATGACCAGTCACAAAAGTTGTAGCCCTCTTGGTCTACTTTAATTTAAAATTGATTTTATTCAATTTGGGTGAGTGGTTTGACCACCGCACTCATTTTGGTGGGATCAAGACCTAGGCTAACCAGAAATTGAAATGGTTGCCCACGGTTCATAACATGTCCAAATGACTTGAAATTTGGGCTGGAGGTCTATAATATGTATATCGAGAGGCTGTCCAAAAATGGGAATTTTTGGAGATACTTTGCCTAAAGTTTTTGTTTTAATTTAATAAACTTAGAGGAATTTATTTAGATGGTCAAATGACCTCCAAACCCTCCCAAATTTTGGTGAGTGGTCCCTGGCTATAAAACCTAGGTCTGTGTAAAATTCCAATTGATTTGGAGGAGTTTTGGGTGAGAAATCTTCTACCCTTAACTAGGCGTTAGTGAGACACCTTTTAATAAAAAGTGCACTGAGAATTTGGAAAGGTCAAATTGCCTCAACAGAGACTGATTTTCTGATCTCTGACTTAGAATGGTGTTATAACCTGCGTGGAGAAAAATGGAGTGGTTTAGGGTTGGTTTACCCTAGGATCCAAACTCAAATCTTAAATGAAGGGTTTTGAGGTTCGTGAAGGAAATAGGAGCAAAAGCTCTTGTATGCCCTTGAAATTTGGAGGAGAGTGGCATGATATGCTGAAAACCCTCTGGTTGAAATAGTGAAGGAATTGGAGGTAAATGGGTACCTCGGAAGTTGAGAGTTTGAATTAGGATAGAAATGTAATTTAGTTATTTTAAGCACTAAATCTAATCCAAAAATTATAAAACTCAGGAGGCGGGGGTTTTAGGATATTTTAGACTTATGGTAATTTTCCTGGAATTTTATGATTAATAAATATCATACTTCTTGTGTTAAAGGATTATTAGCCCGATTTGTTGTTTCAAATATTTGGAGGTTTTAAATTAATTATATTCAGTTAAAATTCTGGATTTAGATCTTGACCAGTAGAACATTGATCCCTGGATTTTTATAGAATTTTTATGTTGAGTAAATCTAGTACTTTATTCACAGATGATAGAAAGGGTTTTAAGTTTAAAAATTAATTATGGATAAAATACTTGCTGGAAAATTGTGAAACTTGGCCAGTGCTAATTTTAGGCTTTATCTGCATGACATAAATTATTTATAGTTTTTGGAAGAATATTTTCTGTACTTGATTCATAAACAACAGAAGTTAGAGGATATTTCTAAAATAGTTTTCATGCCCTTTTAATGATAGAAAAATTATGATACTTAGGATTTAACCTATTGAGATAACCTAGTATTTATCATAAATTTGCTGGACATCTTGCATGAGAACTTAGGGTAGTTCATGTTCAAACCGCTAGCCCTTGGGATTTTCGAGGAATTTAATTAAATGCCAAATAAATTAGGAAAATTTCCATTTTCTGGACTTAGGTCATTTATATCATGGTAAGTCTCCAGTAAATAATTTAGGGCATTTGGATGAGTAATGGATCATTGCATAACCGGTTCGACATGTAGCCTAGGTCGGTCTGCATATAGCAATTTGTGAAATGCAATAGGACAAGATCTGAGGAAGGCACTGGAGCTAATCATAATGTCTGGGTGGGCAATGGTGGAGGAAATCACTATAGGAAGATATAAAGAATGGCGAGAAGTGGTGATAGCTAGAGTTAAGAGGTGCTCGGGTTGGGCGAAAGATCGCTTTTCCGAAGAGAGGAAGGTTAAAAATTACCCTAGGATAGTCTATTGTAATATGAGAAGGGAATCAGGCTAAGGGAAATAAACCAATAATATTAAGTGCCTTGCGAAAGGGAACTTCGGGCCGTAATGCCGCCGTCTTGGTTCCTAGTGCCCCTTGAGAGCCCTTCACGGGGTATACCGGGGGCAGTCCTGGGCTAACGTAAACTGTAATAACAAATCGACAAGAGTAACTAGGTAACTAGGGCTGCACTTTTCACAAACACTGTTGGCACAAGAAGATTGATGAGAGCTTCGGCTCGGTTGGTTAAGAGACGGACGGGATGGTCCGGGGAGCTTCGGCTCGGTCGGTTTGGAGACGGACGGGATGGTCCGGGGAGCTTCGGCTCGGTTGTTTTGGAGACGGACGTTTTGGTCCGGGGAGCTTCAGCTCGGTCGGTTTGGAGACGGACGGGATGGTCCGGGGAGCTTCGGCTCGGTTGTTTTGGAGACGGATGTTTTGGTCCGGGGAGCTTCGGCTCGGTTTTTGTGTGTTTGCGATTAAACTTGCATGTGCATAAGATAGGAAAAGTTAAGGTGGTGGGTTTTACAATATCGGGGAGTTCGATTGCACCGACACCGATATCGTTGACTCGGCGAGGTGGTTAGCACTTCGCCAACAGAAGTCCGGTGCGCCAGCCGGCAAGAGTACGCAGGCGTCCGCTTAGTGCACTAAGCGTTGAGGCGTACGATAGGTCAGACCAGTGGTGCTTTTACTGGTTTTGAGGTGGGCGAGGCCCAACCCACCGCTTCCGTCTGCCACTACGGAGGTATCCTGGGAGGTAACGGCTCCGAAAGGGGGAACTAAAGGTCTGTGTGCACAGAGTCGGGTGTGTGAGTTGCACTTGCATGTTTCATCATACCCACTAGCATGTCATAGCATAATCGATTCATTTAACCCTGACACCTAAAGTATAAGTGGTATGGGACGCTTATACATTAGGACCTGCAAAACGACCCCTTGGTCTATAAGCTTGTGTGGGCAAGTTTATAAATCAAAGGTTAATTTCAATATATAGCAACCATTGCTGTTTGATAACCGACACCCCAACGTATAAGTGGTATGGGACACTCTATACGATGGGAGCCTTGCAAAAGATCCCTTTGCTTATGTGTTCTCGCATAAGTGAAGGTTTAAATTCATATAATTGCTTTTCTTACTGCTAGACCTATTATAACATTCATAATAACTGCTCACCGGATACAACTTGCTAGATTAAGTCCACAGTCACCTGTTTCTTGATTTATCTCTACCATCATGTCCTTCCCTTTCTTCCTCCCTGCTCGGTACCTAGGAGCCATGGGGGAAGGGGTAGGGGATGATAGGGCTTAGTCTTTACGACTAACGGTTTTCGAACCGCATCATTTAGGGGATCGTGGAGCCCAGCATGGAGGAGCAGCCCCAGAGATCGGTGCGCCTAGAGATGGGGCAGTCTAGCTCCGAAGTTCACACAGCCGGGACCATGAGTCTCGACCCTGAGTAGTTTCTGTTTTCGCTTCCGCATGTGAGACTTGTAGTGAGGACATATTGTACCGGGCATAAGCCCGTATTTATAGTACTCTGATGATTTCTGTGGACACTCCCTTCGTGGATATTTTATCTTATTTACATGTGATTTATTATTGTGGACTGCATTGTTCTTACTTCAATAATTGTGCTACTTTTCTGTGATCGAATTGGCCGGCAGAATCGGCGCCTTGTGGTGATAACCCTTCAGGACGTGAAGGAGTCACCGCAAAGCGGCGGTTCTGGGCCTAAGACCCCGGTGGTTGAAAAAGAAAAAAAAGGGGGTCTTACACTACTCATGTGGCCTTGATCAGAAGTGATCATGGTACTGAGTTTGACTCTCTTCTCATGCAAGAATTCTGTGAGAGAGAAGGTATCAAACATAGCTTCTCAGCTCCTAGAACTCCCCAACAAAATGGGGTAGTTGAAAGGAAGAACAGAACACTAATTGAATCTGCTGGCACATTGTTGGCAGATGCTAATATGCCTCATTCCTATTGGGCAGAAGCTGTTAGTACAGCCAACTATGTCTTGAATAGAAGTCTGATACACAAACTTAAGTGTAAAACTCCTTATGAGTTACTTAAAGGAAAGAAACCTAAAATAAATTGTTTTAGAGTGTTTGGCTGTGTTGTTTATATTCATAATAACAATAAAGAATACCTTAGAAAATTTGAAGCAAAGGCTTCAATGGGAATTTTTCTTGGATATTCCCAAGTAAGCAAAGCTTATAGTGTTTTCAATAAATCATCTTCTAAAATTGAAGAGTCTGTTCATGTGTCCTTTGATGAATCCCAAATGTTTTACAAGGAGAAGGAAACTTCCCCTTCCTCAAGTTCATTACAGGTACAAGAAACTTCTAAAGATGTCACTCAAGAAATCCTCCATCTTTCAACTCTTCATATCACTGAATCAGACAGTGATGAAGACATTGCAGAAGTTGTTGCTGTACCACCAATAGTAGATCAAATTCCTTCTGAGGAATTAATCCCAACTATTGCTGAAGATCACATCCCACCTGCTGATGTTGTCACACTTAGAGATCACCCTACATCTCAAGTGATAGGAGACATATCAGCTGGTGTTCAAACAAGACATCAGATAAGACAGGATGTGATGCATGCTTGTTTCCTTTCACAGATTGAGCCCCTCACCATTAAAGATGCTGAGCTAGATCCCCACTGAATCATTGCTATGCAAGAGGAACTCAATCAGTTTGAAAGATGTAAAGTATGGACTTTGGTTCCAAGACCTAAAGGCCAACTGATCATAGGCACCAAGTGGGTGTATAGAAACAAGTTGGATGCAAATGGAATCATTGTAAGGAATAAAGCTAGGCTTGTAGCTCAGGGCTACAGATAGGAGGAAGGTATAGATTATGACCAAACCTTTGCTCCTGTTGCAAGGCTAGAGGCAATAAGGATCTTCTTAGCCTATGCAGCCTATATGAAGTTTAAGGTTTTTCAGATGGATGTCAAAAGTGCTTTTCTTAATGGTGAGCTAAATGAAGAGGTATTTGTTGAACAGCCACCCGATTTTGTTTCTTCAACTCAGCCCTCACATGTATTCAAGTTGCAGAAAGCTCTTTATGGACTAAAACAAGCACCAAGAGCCTGGTATGAGACTCTAGCTAGTTTCCTGTTAGAGCACAACTTTGTTAGGGGAGTAGTTGATAGAACCCGCTTCGTCAAGCACCACAAGGACGCAATCCTGTTTGTTCAAGTGTATGTGGATGACATTATTTTTGGTTCCACTGATCCCAAACTATGCAAAAAGTTCTCCAACTTAATGCATTCTAAGTTTGAGATGAGTAGTATGGGTGAGCTGTCTTACTTTCTTGGTCTCCAAGTAAAGCAAGATGCTGATGGCATCTTCATCTCCCAATCCAAATATGCCAAGGAATTGGTAAAGAAGTTTAGGATGGCAGATGCTTCAGCAATGCATACACCTATGGCTACTAATGTAGTTATTTATTCTGATGATCAGGGAAAGCCTATTGATCAAAAGAATTATAGGGCCATTGTTGGTTCCCTATTGTATTTAACTGCAAGTAGGCCAGACATAATGTTTACTACATGCCTTTGTGCTAGATTCCAGGTCAACCCCAAGGAATCTCATCTGATTCTTCTCAAGGGAATCTTGAGATACCTGAAAGGATGTCCAAATCTAGGACTTTGGTACCCAGCTGAGTCAGAATTTGAATTAATTGGATATTTTGATTCTGATTATGCTGGTTGTCGAGTTGACAGGAAAAGTACCTCAAGAACTTGTCAGTTCCTGGGAGAGAGATTGGTCTCTTGGTTCTGTAAGAAGCAGGCCTCTGTCTCAACTTCAACTGCAGAAGCTGAATATATAGCAGCTGCTAGTTGTTGTTTACAGATCCTGTGGATACAAAATCAACTTTTGGATTATGGGTACTCACACAAGAATACTAAAATCATGTGTGATAGTACAAGTGCTATCTCCATTGCACAAAATCCAGTGTACCACTCTAGAACGAAGCACATTGAGATTAGACACCATTTCCTGAGAGATTGTGTGGAAAAGAACAAGATCAGCCTTGAGTTCATATCCACAGACCTTCAGAGAGGTGATATATTCACCAAGCCCTTAGATGAACAGAAGCATCTGTTCTTTTTGGTTCAACTAGGCATGATTAATGGAACAGACTAAGTGTGACGTCTGCCTTGTTGAAACTTGTTCGAAGATAGTCGAACGAAGTTCGACGATAGTCGAACGGATCAAGCCTATCGTCGACCTATGGTTGAAGATAGCTTATCTGCTTGAAGATCGTCGACCGGCGTTTGAAGATAGTCGAACAGGTGGAGCCTATCGTCGATCTATGGTTGACGACAGCTTGATGTTTGTGAAGACAGGAATAGTCGTACGATTAATCGACTACTCTGCTTCAGGACCGATCGTCGAACGACCGTTCGACCATCGTCTCTAGTATCTTTTAAATAGATCGACGATCGCTGTTTTAATATAAAGCCGATGGTCGACATAGGTTAAAAGATAGTTGCTCTTATCGTCGACGGAGAGCGTCTTTTTGCATTCCGTCTTCCCGCATGCTCTTTGTCTTGCGATTTCTACCGCTCCGTCCTCGCCGTCTCTCTCTCGTCTTCTCCAGCTTTCTCGATGGCGATTTCTCCAGTGCTTCTTATAGTAGTGAAGTTTGATGCCGGTTTCAGCGTAGATTTCGACGCCTTTAGCTGCTGCGAACTAGGAATAGTGGAGATTCTGAATCTGTACAAAGATCAAGGATTAGAGAAACTCATGTCCTACAGAATAAAGATAAACACTCAAGAGATCAAAGAGTGGGCTTTCACTTCATCTTCAACTGATGACTCGATGACTGGAACTATTAGCGGAGAAGAGGTAATATTGACTCCCGCTATTCTGACTGAAATTTTTGGATTGATTAATGGTGAAGAAGAGTATGAGCAAGATACTCCTGAGTTCAGAAGAATGTTAACTGAGCTGGGACATGCCGAAGGCATTCCCTCCAAGCTGCTCAAAGTGAATTTCCCGTTTAAGATTAAGTTTCTTGCGGAAATTGTTGGAAAAGTGCTACTGGGAAAGCACTCCGCCCACAATAATATTACAAGGCAGCAATTCGCACTAATGTGTGCAATAGTGAATAAGAAGCAGATAAATTGGGCAGGCATTATGTTCGATTTAATCAGGAAAAAGAATGGAATGAAAGAAGTTACCCTAGGAAGGGTAGTTGGAATTTTTCTGAAGGAGAAATTCCCCCACCTGCTTGTGTCAGCCGCCACCTCCATCAACGCAAGCAAGAAGATGGATCCATCCTTGTTCACAAAATGGAAAAGGACCTTCCTGAAGCCCGCTCCAGCAGGGGTTGCTCTAGTTACTTCTAAGAGCACTAGGACTGTCTCAGTCACTCCCCCCTTCTAGCAGCTGGCTCAGCAAATTTATCTCTTCCATCTTCTTCATCAGTTTTGCCGTCTACTTCAGTTGAAGTTCCTTCAACTTCAATTGAAGTACGACATTCTGCTTCTCCACCTACATCTCCTCTCCCGACTCATCTTGCTGGAATATCTCAACCCAGTTTTGATTTATTGGTGTCTGAGATTCCCACTCCTCCTCAGTCACCAATTCCCTCTTCTGATCATCTTGATCACCCTGCATCCACCCATGTATCTCCACATCATTCTCCAGCTCCATCTCCAGTTCCATCTCCAGCTCATTCTCCAGCTCATCTTGCATATACCATCACTGCTGCTCTTACACCCTCTGAAATTCCTTCATCATCTTCATCATCTTCTTTTGAAATAACTCCAGATTTTATTTCTAGCATTGTGGAGTTAATTACCCCCTCAATCAGAACTATGATTGATGAGGCAATTGCTCCCCTTGCTTCCTCTATCTCCTCTCTAACTACTGTTATTCTGAAACTCTCAAACTCTGCTGAGCCCTCTTCTTCTAGGGGTCTGGTTTCAGTCTCTACTGAAATCAGGCAGGGGGAGATGCTTGAAGAAGACGTCTCTGAGCAGCCCTTGGCCTCTCCTCCAGTAGTTCATCTTGCAGTAGTAGAGAAAGCAATAGAAGATTCAGCTCCTCCTCCTCTATCTGAAAAGGAAATTTCTGATGCAGTATTAAAATCTAAATTCATTGTTAAAGCTTGTTTAGAAGAAAGTTCTACTCACTTGGTTGCCCTATACCTAGAAGGAATCATCACCTCCTTTCTAGATGAATTGTGGGAGTAAGGACATGCTGTGGTCGATTCTGAAGGTATTCCCTTTACTTACTTATTAGACTTGTTAACTGATATGCTAGTTTGGGAATATCTGGAAGGCATGATTAGATGTCATTTAGAATAATTTTATTCATAAAACTACAGATAAATTGGAAGAAATTCTAGAAGTTCAAGAGTCTGTTATCCCACCTGCTCCAGAAGTTCAACCAGAACCAGAGGCTCAAATTTCTGAAGTTGCTCAGCCTAAAGTGCAACCAGAACTGGTCACTATGACAGTTTCTGAGATTCAAGAATCAGCTATAGATGCCCAGATTGAAAAATCTACTGTATGGGATGATTCCCCAGGCTTGGATTTAGATGCTCTATTGGCACAAGATGCCATAGAAGAAGAACAAGAAAGAGCTGCTCGAAAGGAAAAAGAAAGAGCTATAAAAAATGCTATTGACCCATATGATCTACCCATCTCCACAAATTCTGAGGATTAGATCGATTCTGATGAGTCTGCTGAGACTAAAAGAAAAAGAATTGCTAAAAAGAAAAGAAAAGTTGTTGCCCCTCCTCCTGCTAATCCAGATAATGATACACCATATTATATACTGAAAGGAATTGATCCAAAGTCAAAAGACTTCCAGCATTGGATGTTGTTTTCTAAGAACCAGCGAAAGCAAGGGAAAAAGTCTAAGAGGTATGACTCTCCTGTTCCTAGATGGAATCCTAGAGGTCCTCCTCCTCCACCTCCCGGTGCAGGAGCCTCAGGAAATTTATCCTCTAAACCTGCTGCTCAATCCGAAAGATCAAATCCATTTCAGTCTGCTCAAAGGAGAAGTTCACAAGGATTCCAAGGTAAAAACCAAACTGGCTATCAAAGACCTGATACTGTTAAAGAACAAGTTAAGGAGGTAGTGTATCAAAGACCAACCTTTTCCCCTCCTCCTTCTCCAAAGAAAAAAGTTTCATCTCCAAAGCCAGTTCATACTGAGAAAGATGTTCCAAAAGGTAAGTGATTTATTTATTAACTGAAAATTCTAGCAAGAACTTTGCTAAGTCTGCTCTCTCTTTTTATCTAGTTAATCAGGATAAAGAACCAGTTGACAGTTCTTCTGAGATTGTTTATGAAAGCCCAGAGCTTGATCCTAACTTTAGGATGGCTTGTTTTCTTGAACTGGTTGGAGCAGCGCAGATTAGGAAAGCAAAAGCAGAAGGAAAGGACACTGCAGGATTAACCACAATGTCTAAATTCAGAAAGAAGGAGCTCGAAAAATTCTAGGTCAGACCTGAGATGTTTGATCCTTCAAAGTATATGGAAAAGCATCCTGAGGCAGGGGTCCCAAGGACAACAGAATTGAAAATTATTGGAGAACAAGACTTGAAGCTATCGAAAAAAGAAGCTCTAGATCCTACAAGAAAGATTACTTTTGTTTCTAGCTCTTCTAATCCTGAATCTAACTCTGAAGCACCTTAATTATTCATTGATTGACAGTTAATTTCTTATCTGATTGATTGATGATATTTGCTTAGTTGTTTCTCTTTATGTATTTTATTTTACTTTCAGTAATTAGTTTTGTATGTTTTAATGGTTGAGAGACTTAACTCAAATAGGGGGAGATTGTTGGAACCCTAGGTTTTGATTTGTGTTCAGTCCTCTCTTTCTGTCTCTTGACCCAAGATTTATCTATGGTCAAAGGTTAGTTTATAGTTTAGATTCTCTAGTTGTGTAGAATTGCTTTTCCAGATGAATATTTGGTTAAGTAGTTTTTCGTTCGACTATAGTCGAACGTCGCTCGACTATCGTCTATCGGATGATCGACGATCGTCTATCTGTTGGTCGACGTTCTGTCTGCGTTGATAGCTCGACTATCTGTTGATAGGTCGACTATCTGTTTGCTTTGGTAGTTCGACTATCTGTCCTGATAGTTCAACTATCTGATAGCTCGACTATCTGTTGATAGGTCGACTATCTGTGTTGATTTGATAGTTCGACTATCTGCTTGGATAGTTCAACTATCTGATAGTTCGACTATCTGTTGATAGGTCGACTATCTGTTTTGTTTTGATAGGTCGACTATCTGTTGATTGGTCGACTATCTGTGTTGCTTTGATAGTTCGACTATCTACTTGGATAGTTCAACTATCTGATAGTTCGACTATCTGTTGATAGGTCGACTATATGTTTTGTTTTGATAGGTCGACTATCTGTTGATAGGTCGACTATCTGTTTTCTGTGATAGGTCGACTATCTGCCTGATAGGTCGACTATCTGTTTTGCTTTGGTAGTTCGACTATCTGTCCGGATAGATAGACTATCTGATAGCTCGACTATCTGTTCTGATAGGTCGACTATCTGCCGAGGTAGTTCGACTATCTTCTTTGATAGTTCGACTATCTGGATCGTTCGACTATCTGTCCGATAGGTCGACGATCTCCGTGCGTCGGTCGACGATCTCCGAGGGTCGTTCGACGTTTTGCTGCATGTTTTAAATAGTTTTGTCGTCTTCTGTGATGTGACTAATTTCATAATTATTTTGGCATATTTTATAAAAGATTATCTGAGTAAATTGTGATAACACTTCCATGCAATATCTATTCTATTCTTTATGCATGAGCTAATCTTTTCTGACAAAGTTGTGTGTCTTATAGCTGAGATATGATCTCTGCCAGGCTGTCCTTTATAGCCGTTAGACTCAAAAAGTCTTCTTTGGCTGTAAAGAGTCTCTTCTGATGTGACTTTCTCTTATATTATTTCATCAGAGTAATTTGCAGCTTCTTAGAAAGCTTTATCCTTTTATAGGATATCTTCCTGCAGTGTTTTGTTTTTGCTTTATGCTTTTTGCAGCCCAGCTTGCAGAGTTCAGAAGAAGACAATATTCAAACTCAGTTAAGAGCCGTTGCTGCTGCTGCTATATAAATATTTCTTTGAAGAAGAAATCTACTAGCTCTAATATACCAAAAAGCGATCAGCAGCAATCAAGCTTAAGAACTTACAGTTTCCAACTGCTCTCAGCACATTCACATCTAACTGAGAAGAAGTTCTAGTTCTTCACTCTTCTTCAACCTGAGTTCTCCTGCTTACAGGAAGATCTTCACTTAGAGCCTTTTAAAAAAGAAGAAGAAGAAGATAGCTGCTTAAAGAAGAAATTTGATTTACCTTCTTGTAGCTTTTTCCTTCAGTAATTTCTGAAGTGTTTCTGCACTGAAGCAAGACTTCACCTGGATGTTCTTTGAGCCAGGGGGAGCCTTGATTCTTTTAGAGCTTTCTAGCTCAGTGCAAGTTATTGTGCTTCTCTAATCTATTGTAAAATATAGAAGACACCTTAACCTCCTTTCCCCCTCCTGTACAGGGTTATTACTCCCTTCAAAAGTATCCCTTGGTGGCAGGGCACCTGATCAAAAACCTGTGTTGGTTTTTAGACACCTGATCAAAAGTCTAAAGGGTTTCTTGATCTACAAGCAGATCTTGTTGGTGGCAGGGCACCTGATCAAAAACCTGAGTGGATTCCTACCTTGGTCGTAGAAGAGTGGACGTACCCAAGTTGTTTGGGGAACCACTATAAATTCCTTGTGTCGTCTGGATTACTTTATTTAATTACTTGCATTGTGGCTGTGAATAGATCTTAACTAGGTTAGCTAGTTGCTGTTTAGGTTTCCAAGTCTTAACTGTAACTAAAGTTGGCTGCCTTGTTGTGCACAACACTTGTGTTAGGCTTTAAGGTTTAATCTCAAATATCTATAACCTTCATTCCGCATTTAACTCCAAGGGAGTTGAGTAGAAAGTCAACTTTGCTAGTGCAATTTTTGATTACTCTATTCACCCCCCCCCTCTAGAGTAGTATTTATCCCTTCTCTTTCAATTGGTATCAGAGGGAGGTTACGGGTTCGAAACCCTGGGGTCGTTTTCGGGGGGGGGGGGGGAGGGGCTGCGGTCCGGAATCGCCCCCGCGCTGCGGTGCTATGCGGTAATGGCTTAACTGGCTGCCCCGTGGATCCGCCCGAGGACCTTTGATATAAAGATTAGTGGCGCCGTCCTCCAACAGTCCGGGCTTTTGGTGCGAGTGGTTGCGCTAAGTCCTCTCACATTCCACAGCACGGTGGTAAATAAAGAAACGGTCAGCTAAAGCTGACAAAAATATAACGACCCCGCCCCTTACTCCGGACGGCATTGCTCCTTCCCTGAATTTCATTAGCCCAGCTAAACTATAAAGTGCAAACATACTTTGCCACAGGTGTAGGCTCGCATGACCAAACACTACGTGCACTCAGGGCACATTAATGGTGAATCTGGTCAATTCCGTGTCATCACCACCATCCTAGGGATTGCAACATCATGAGCATTTTAGTCTTTCTGACCACAGTCTTAGACTCCTGACTATGCCAACGACCAGTCCGACTTTTGGGTCTCTCGCACCGAACTGCATAAACCAAGTCCGATTCCACTTGACTGTTACTCACTCTACCTAGTCACTTTATGACGTACACGCGGGCCATGCTTCTCTCGGATCCCAATTCAATCCCCATCATCACATAACCCAGTTATGTACAAGGCTAGCTCCCCGGCCGCCAAGTTAGCAGAACTACGTTTCCACTCAGTTTTTCTGGTGCGCCTTGGAGTAAATACCCAAGGATCCCTGTTGCAATCTACCGTGTAGAAACCCGAAAAACACAAAACACTGAGTCTTCTTCGTCAATCCATATAATATGCAACATCACCGATCCAGACCAACACGTCCGGGTAGGCTTAACACAGAATTCCTATGTCCGTACTTATATTCTGTACTCTATATGCAACACAAGGGGGACTATTCACATCTACCCATAGGAACACCGCACACTTATCGCACACTCGCTGGAGAGGGTTTCCTGATGCAAAAGAAGGAGAGCTTCACATGCTCAAGTAAAGAATCATTACCCTTAAAGTTCACTTTTGTGCTATGGGAAACTTTCTGGATGGAAAGCTTTGCAAGGGAATTTCCTCCGCGGATCCTGTCTCGGTTCTCGATTTGATGCTCTGATGCTCCGCCGACGGCCAGATTCATCCTCCTCCTTCCTCCTTGCTCTCTCCTCTCTCTAACTCCTTAGAAAGAGAATGCCTTAAGAGAATAATGAGGAATTAATCCTCAATTCCCGTCCTTATAATAAAAGGAACACATCTGGGCCGTCAGATCTTGTTTAAAGAAAACGAACGGATCGGATTCCCCCAAAATTTCTCATTCCTTTGCAGAACACGACCTTGCATACGGCCGTGTCCAAGGCCGTGCGCCCCAATCCGTGCATGCTCATCGAGCACAAAAAAGGACACGGGTCGAGACACGCCCGCATCTCAACCTGACACGCCCGTATCAGGTTACGACACGGCCGTGATCTAGGGGCGTGTCACAAATAACTGGCACGCCAACCGTCTTGTCCCGGACAGGACACAGGTAATAATATGCTCGTGTGGAACATTATAGGCCCGTATCGACCAGTACATGCTCGTGTACCATGACCGCGTACTTCAGTCGGCACAACCCAGTTTTCAACCCGAGTGGGAAACGGGTAGTGACACGATTAAGGACATGCCTGTTTCATCCCTGACACGCTCGTGTCCACATTATTCATAGCCAAGTTTCCTACCGTATCCCTCAATGGACAAAGTCCGTCCAATACAGAGAGGGACACGGCCTTGGACACGCCCGTGTCCTAGGCCGAGTGCTTCTATTTAGGCACCAAATAATTTCCTTAGGATGCGACCAGTTCAATTACGATTTTCAGGGTTACAAGTATTCCTACTTCCACCCACAGTGAGAATCCTGATAGACTGAGTGCCAGAATGGAGAGGGAGTTTGTTGAAACACATGTGGGCACTGAGTTAGTGCCCTTGAGGGTTCCCATAACTACAGATACAGATACTCTAGTCAGTTCTGAGCCAAAGATATCAGTGTAGATGCATAGATTCTAGTTATAGTCCTAGTTGCTATAGAGACAGTTCAAGAGCTAGTTGATCTTCTTATAGAGGTTGCTGAGATTTCTCATGCTACTATTGATGAGTTGGTGCCTGATGAGGCTAATAATGACATGGAAGCTGAAAATGTTCAGCTTGCTTCTGATCTCGAGGATGTTCCTACTGCTGCTGAGGTTTTGGATGATGCTGCTGATCTGAGTGAGTTAGTAGTTGATACTGAGCTAGATGTTGGTTACTATGACATTGCCGATGAGTATGAGCTTGCAGCTATTGATAATGCAAATTATTCCTCTGATATTGATGCCCAAGAGATTCTGATGGTAAGTCTCCCAGAGCCTCAATCTATTGTGACTGAGGGGGAGCCGATTCACCCCTTAGTCTCAATATAGACTCAACTTGATCGGTTTGTCTGAAAACTGCAAAGGAAAATGGCTTCTCTTCATAGTGGACCTTCAATAGAGGACATAAAGGTAGTTGACTTATCTTATGAGGAAGGAGATGCTAAGGTGTATTCTCCTATTCTAGAAGCCTTTACTGCTGAGCTACATTCAAAAGCTACTGTTACTCCCATGAAAGAGTCCTCTCGTGACTCCAAGGGAACTATAGATAACCCACCCCTCCCAGTGTTCAGGATGTAGATATAGCATCCAACAATGTAGATTTATCTTTTTTGAAATCCATAGAAGCCATCATGGCCAAAGATCAAGCACACTTTGATCGATCTTTGAAGAAAGTGAAGAAGAAAGTCAAATAAATAGAGAAAGACAAGAATAAAGGCCTTGTATCTATCAAGATGCGTTTTGAAAAATTGGATGAAAGGCTTGATTCATGGTTTGCGTAGGGTGGCCAAGCAATTGTTCACATTATGGTAGGGCTCAAAAGTAATTTACAAGTTCTTCTGAATGTTGACGCAAATGCCAAAATATTTTTTACTACCCAAAATTCAAGAATGAACTATTTTGATGATCAGATGGTCCATTATTCCAATGCCATAGCATCAACGATACTTGAAGAAGTCAAAAAGGGGGAGGATGCACTAAAAGCTAAGGTGGCGGCTCTTGAAGCCGCCATGGTGGAAAACTTCAAGGGGTCAATACCTATAGTTTTGCTATTTTCATTTGGCTTCACAATAAGTTATTTGGTCGGCAAGGTAAGAGTCAAGCTAGATTTCCTGAACCTACCGTGCCTGCTCCAGTAGATGTTCCTGTTAATCATGTTCAGGATTATTCTCAATACTGGACAGACACTCAGGATTATCCTCAGTTTGAACAATATACCACTTGTAATACCCAGCTCCCGGAACCTAGGACACAACTTAGGGGAGTCTTATGCCCAGAACTGCCATCCAGTTGAAACACCGATATACAGGTTGACCGATACTACAAGATGCCTATCCTGCTGGCTAAAACCAATATCATCAATGCCAGCCCAACATAAAGAACAAACCGAAGTCAAAATCCACATAAGTATAAAAGTCCACAAGTACATCAATAATAAGAAGAATCAACTTGCTTCTATAATATCATATTACATAAAAACATAGCCAAAAGGGATACAATAAGAGTCTCTCAAAAACTCACATCTGTAACCGAAGGTAGCGATGGTATCGTCACATCAGGCCCTGTCACACTGGCCTGGCTGCCCTCCTACACAACCTGATGTTGCTCTCTATCTGCGGGTTTTCCTCCTAAAAAGGAAGACGTAGCAACTGTTAGTCATAAAGTTTAAGTGGCTATCACATCAGCTCCCCCGATGAATCTTAGGCACCGTGCGGAGAAAGGAAAAGGGTAATATATATATATATATATATATATATATATATATATATATATATATATATATAAAAGAAGTAGTAAAAGCAGGTGGTATAAGACTAATCAATATCAGGGTATCCAACATGTAAAACAAGTTAGTATATCAATCTACACTAGCAGTTCTACTATTACTAGCAGTATACAAATATGATCCTACAATAGGAAAGTAACTCAACTTATATGAATGCCCATATAGACATATAAGTTAAGGATCGGCTTAACAGTAAAGTAACTTATCATATAAAAGTGTCCATACAAACTTATATGATAAGTGAAAGTGAAGGGATAGATCACTCTAACTCTAGGGGGGGTGAATAGAGTATTAAAAATCTTCTGATTAAGTTTTATAGCGGATTAAAATAAGTGATATATATATATATATATAAGTATGAAAAGAAATATCACAGCGCACAAGCAAAAAGTAAAGGCAAACCAGATGACACAAGGAGTTTATAGTGGTTCCCCAATAAACTTGGGTACATCCACTCTTCTACCACCCTTGTAAGAATCCACTATAGGTTTTTGATCAGGTGCCCTGCCACCACAATATTTATTTTCTAAGGGAGATCTAGCAACACTTTGTGCTTTTGACCAGGTGCTCAAAAACCAAACTAAATCTTTTGATCAGGAGACTTAACAACCAAAGAGATAACTTTTGAAGGGAGTTAAAAACCCTTTTATAGTGTTGAATGAAAAAAAAGATGATGTTGTTCTTCTTTGTCAATAATCTGTGAGAAGACTAGTGGATATGTTGATTTTGTAAAAGCTCCCCCTTAGATATAGAATAGTTCAGGAGAAAGGAAGCTTTTCTCTGGGTGTAGGCCTTCAGATTGCCTATTGATCTTCATGAAGCTTTTAGACAGATGTTGATCGATTGTCTCTTGAAAGCCCTGAAGCAAAAACTGATGAAGAACTTGAGTTGTATAAGAGATGTTCTTCTTTTAGTTTTCTATAAAATAAAATTCTATCACAACATACTAACTTGTTTCTATCTTGAAAATAAAATCCTTAAATATTCCTTGTAGATTTTAGCCTTTGAATTTTGAATTCCTTTCCTTGAATGACTACAAAAATTCTAGGAGTTGAATGACAAGAATTTTTCTTTAATTAGTTTCCCCAATTTTCCTAGTAAAATAATCCAAGTAATAACTCTGTGAAAACCATAATTAATGCTGCCATAAAATGGCTACATTCATAAGAATATTGTTCATTAATTACATGAGCATTACATACATATTTATTATATTATTTGAAATTCATCTGCCTTAATTGAACTGAAATCATCAAGGAATTAGTCGAACTGAACCTGGGGGAAAATAGTCTACCTCAGCAAATTTTTTGTCGAACTGAGATCCAAGTTCGTCGTGCAGAGAATTCTCTTTCGTCGAGCTGAGCTCCGAGAACGTTGAGCCGAAAATGTACGTGACAAACTGAGCTCCAAGTTCGTCGAAATAAGATATTCCTTCCTCGAGCTGAAGTTCTATTGTGAGATCAGAGATCGAGGATCTCAACTAGACTTTCGTCGAGCTCAACTCAGAGAAGGAACTCTGAGTTCATCGATCTGAGATCGACGATCGTCGAGTTGAGTTTAGTTATCGTCAAACGACTTTTTCTGCAATCTTAAAATTACTTATCTCTAAAGTCTTGAGTCTCTGAAGTCTTCTGAAGCTAGGTTTCAATAATCTAACCTAATGAGACTAACCTTAACCCTAGAACTTGCTATACATGTTGGGTCAACAAACCTAATAGCGAACCTAGCCCAAATCCTAATTAGGGTTCCAACAATCTCCCCCTATTTGGGTGAGGTCACTATACAAAAATAAAAAATAAAGAAAATCACAAAGCAATAAAAATATCAGACATAATTTTATATCATTCAGCAGATATGAACAAATGTGCCTTGTGGATATAATACACATCAATAAAGTTTTAAATGCAAAATCACAATATTAAGAGTTTTTCTTTGAATCATTAGTAGAGGGATCTGAAGCAGGTTTTGTGAAAACCATTATCCTTTCTGGTTCTTCTACTTCTCTTTGGGTCATCTTCGTATCTTGAGCCCCAAGATTCTTCACAATTGCGGCTCTGGGTACTGCGGTTTCTGGATGAAAATTCATATAGGTATCGACTTTAAAAAGATTTTTTACCTAATATTTGTCCGGTTCTTTCTTCCTATAAGATGACATATTAGAGAATTTAGAGGAATCATTTCCTTCCTCCTTGGCCTTCCTTATCTAGGATAGAGCTATCAGCTCATTGAACCTGGCCATTCTATAGTTTGGATCCAATTCTGGATCATAAGCTAGAGAAGGAGGTCTCTCTAAACTAGATTCTTCTTTCTAAATATCTTGAAATTTATGCTGTTGTTTTCTATGTTTGTTGCTAGATTGAGACTCTTACCTTGAAGTTCTTTCCTTGCTGCTATGAGTTGGTGTTGATTGATAAGAATAAGATCAGACCTTTGAGCATGATAAATGTTTCCTGCTGATCTAGTAGGGAGTATCTCTTTATCTTCTTTCTTCTTTGTTGCTCATTCTTAGACAGTGTCATCCAGTAGGGAGTATCTGGAGTGAGAGTAATGTTGTGCAGAATGTAGTAGGGAGTGTCATTTGTAGGATTTGGTATAAGTGACGCCTTTACTGGAACTTTCTTCTTTACTTTTCTCTTCTTATAACCAAAATCTTCTGAATTATCCGAATCATCATCATCATTGCCATATTCATCAAAACGAATATCATATAAAGCATTAATTTGCTTAAACAATCATCTTGATCCTTGTCTTGAACTTTTGGCTTTATAGGTATAATATATGTGATGACTTGATCCAGAACACTATCACTTTTTGGTTCCATGTCTTGAAACATAATCTCATTAAGATCTGGCATAGGGGACTCAGCCCAGCCAAAAGTTGGAGGAGAAAAAGCCTTTGGCTTTAGAACACTTACTGATATAATCTCAAAAGAAATACTAGATGAAATGTTATAGAAGCTATTTCTAATTTCTTCTAACACAGAAGAATTAACTGGAGCAGAATAGTAAACCATTGTTCTAGAATAATCTGAAACTATTGAATCAAAAGCTGGAATATTTCTGCTATAAACTGTTGAAAGTGTTAAGTTATCTACCTAAATCACCTAGAGCGGGGGTGAATAGGTGAATTGTGCGTCTATTTGCGAAATAAAAAATTTAACGAACTTGTACAAAAACAATCAAGCAATCACAGACGATAAGAAGATTTATAGTGGTTCACCAACCTTGGGTACATCCACTTTCCCTCACCAATCTAGTAAATCACTAGACTCAGCTACTCCACTATATCGGATTGAAAACAAATCCTATGTCTCGGAACCAAGTTCCTACAATCTTGATCCAAAGGGATCTACACTCCGAAGATGAAAACTTCCTACAACTCGGAGAACAACGCTCCCACACTCGTAGAATAATCTCCTACAAAATTACAAAGAGATATATACAAACAATGATTTGTCTCAGATCTGGAAAAATTTAACTCTAGGTCTTCTTCTGAACTTTGCAGCTTTTCAGAAATGTAGAAGAAGACTCTCTGTAGATCTGAACTAAGAAACTTATGACCTACTCGATCAAGGAGAAGATGAAGATTCCCTGAACAGCAAGTCTAACTTGATCGAAAACAGTCGTGTAGATCTTCAAACTGAGCGACGACGACGGCTTCTGTAAGTTTGTTCTTGCAGAGAGACGGCCGATCAGAAATTTAGAAAGTGTATGGTTCATCGCTTAGGGGAAGTCTTAATGAAAATACATAATATAGGATCTCCCCTAACGGTTAGTGTTGGGTATGGCATCCACAATAGACCTGATTTGAAGAAGCCCCTGAACAAGCTAAGGTGAATTGAAAATGTATTTGACAATTCTATCAAGTTGTGCTTGCAGTTATTCCATGCTAAGTACACACCAATGTTAGGGTGCAGTGGGTCAATATACACGGGTCTGCGCAACGTAAACCCTCGTTGCGTAGATCAGTGTGTTGATTCACGTGTGCTCGCTCTATTGGAGTGTACTTATTTTCAAGTACAGGGTCAAGGTAGATCAAGAGCAGAAGAAGGAGCAAAGATGGGTCAAAGACCAAGTCATCAAAAGAAGGAAGGGAGAAAACTATTCTAAGTCAAAATCGACGGGAATCGCTAAGGGATTCCCGCCGACTTCGATGAGAATCTCTAGTGATTCCCGCTGACTTTGAAGGGAATCGTCAGTGATTCCCGCCGATTCGATGAGAATCAGTAAGCATCTCCCGCCGACTTCTTCCGGCTGACAGATGTCAAACAGGGATTCTGCCAAGGCAGAATCGACGGGAGTTGTGAGTGATTCCCGCCGACATCGACATGAATCACCAACGATTCCCGCCGATTTTGCCTTAGGCAAATTTCCTCCATTCGCTGGACCGAACCAACTTGTCGTGTGCTATTTAGGCCGGGGCTAGGGATACTCCTCGTGGGCCCCACAACGGTCATTAGGGTTGGCTCCTAGTATAAATATACACGTATTTTGAACCTCCATACACAGTGTTTCACGGAAATACGAAAGAGGCCGAACAAGACATAGCCGATCGCAGAAATCGCCGAAGCTTGTCGTCGCTCGCAAGATAGTCTTCGTTGTTGATCTCAGTGCTTCTCTAATCTTCCGACAATAATACCGAGGCAAGCAGAGCGTCTCATGTATCTCTCTTAAGATCTCTTGTCTTCCGATTTGTAGAACGAGACTTGTTCTCCATTCCGAATCGGTTGAGACGATTGATCCGACTGAGATCGTTTGTAGACCTAGCTTGCTTCGTCAAGAAGTTTGGATCTACAAAGCTTCGCCGCTGCATTTACTTGCCGCCGCCGATCTTTACAAGATTCTTTCCAAGAGAGAATCCTGGTTGTGGACTCTTCGTAATCTTCAAGCAAGCTTCAACGAACGAAGAAGGACATTAGGATCTCCAAAAGCTTTGTTTGTATTTTCTTTTATATTCAAATTTTGTTGTAAAGGAATTTTCATACCTAGCTGTAAGGGTTGGGTCAACCCGTTAAGGTGGAGTTATATCTCCATTGTTGGAAGGGTTCCTTCCGTATTAGGGGGAGCATTGCTCCTAGTGTGAGGATTGGATTTCAATCCGGTTGAATAAGTGACCGAGTCGTCCTTTTGTGTGAGATAGGTAGATGGGGGAAAGTGGATGTACCCAAATTGGGGAACCACTATAATTCTTTGTGTGCTTTCTGTGTTCTGTTTGTTTATTTGTGCAGGTTATTTTATTTCCGCAAAAGACTGCACGACACCTATACCCCCATAGTCGGATTAGGTCGACAGTAGATACATTCAAGTGGTTTCAGAGGGAGGTTCCTAGTCAATAAGGTTAACACCTTGAGTAAGATCCGGTGTATAGTGTCAAGAAGAAAGAAGATCTCAGGAATGGACGGACTCAAGTATTCAAGAAAGATTCCACTATGCACCAAGCTGAATTTTCCCATCTGGAAGGAAAGGATCAGGTTCTACATGGAAGCAGTGGATCCCCGAATCTTCATGATAGTGGAGGAGGGCCCTTATATCCACACTAAGGCCTCCACCATTGATCCGACCAAGATGGTGCCAAAGAAGCTCTCCGAAATTGATAAGGATGAGACCGTGCTTGTCGGACTAGACAAGAAAGCTCAAAACATCTTATTAAGCGTCGTTGATGATTCCATGATGCAGAATTTCAGCAACTGCAGGACTGCCAAGGACATTTGGCACTGCCTGATCATTCTGATGGAAGGCACAGATGAAGTAAGGGATGATTGAAGATCCCTTCTAAACCAGAAATATTAGGCCTTCAGGCAAGGTCCCAAGGAAGAAATCGGAGTGACATTCGAGAACTTCCTGAAGATCATCAATGACCTGAAGGGTTATGGCAGAGTGTTCACCGATGGTAAACTAAATGACAAATTCCTTAGATCCCTTACAAAGGAATGGGACACCAGGATCTGCGCCATCAGAGAATTTGGGAAGCTGGCAGAAACTGATCCCCAGATTCTGTTTGGGAAGCTAATGTCCTACGAGCTTTAGCTGAACACAAGAAAAGGTGAAGAAGAAGCCGATAAGGCTGCAATCAAAGAAAAGACTGTGGCCCTGAAAGCTAATCACTCAAGGAATGGCAAGGGTGCAGCCTCATCCCGCTCTTGGAGTATAACGCCCCCATTCGTCACATGGAATATAACAGAGGGTCCGGCCGGGGCCCCACGCTATATTTCACAGACAAACGAGAGAGCCACTTGAGAGTATCAAAAACCTGTCTGCACGCATCCTAACTCAGAGCATTCTAGCGGAAGATTATTAAGCTATAGAACTCAAAATACTGAATGTCCACACTATATAACTATCACATTTATATATCATACCAGGAATGTTTACACGAATACACCGCACACGGCCTTAAGGCCTTACAGGTTTCTCTTTACACAATATAATTTCATACATCGGCACGCAGGCCGGCCACACATGAAATCCAACACTTTGCTTGTCCTTCAAGGGCCTACCAGCAGCATGGGCTTCTGCCCGCTCAGTCCAATCAGCCCGCAACACCTGCATATGGACGTCCACCCCATGGGTGATAAACAAAGCAACGGTCAGCATTCAGCTGACCAATTATAACGACCCTACCCCTTACCCGGGGCAGTGGTTCCTTCCCTACATGTAAAGCAACCACCACATATATATATATCACACACACAACATCACAAATGCCGACCTCAATGCCAGGCGCTCCGTGCACTCAGGGCATATTTAGGTTTGTACTTGGTAGGCGGGCATAAGCCTCCAAACCCCTGTGGAAGACCTCACGCACCTGTCTCACTCAGAGGTACGCACCTCACCAAAACCCGTGAGCACTACCAGTCGACCTACCCACATAGTGTAACAAGCCCAGGGAATTCGCCCTGCTGCTTTGCTACCAATCGACCGCTCATCCGATCTTAACATCGCCACTTGGTGGAATGGGCATAAGCCTCCAAACCCCTGTTGGAGGCCTCACACGCCCACCCACTCAGAGGTGTCCGCACTCCAACAACCAGCTCTTAACAAGCATGCAACCAAAGGAGCTATGCAAAGCATACTTCACGCAAGCACATCGTCCTCACCATCTCCGCAGGCTAAACGATGAATACACGGAGTCTTCTCCGGTTCGCAATATAAACATCACCAATCCCGACATACGTCTGGATGGGCTTCACACAGCATGCCTATGTCGTACTACATACTTCCGGCTCTAGATGCAGACTCAACTGCTGGAATCGCATACGCTTTTCCATCTCTTGATGGAGGATCCCATGCACATGCATAAACAAAGGGCTTCACCTGCCCAAGGAAGAAAGACCGTTACCCTTGACGATCGCTTCGGCGCCATAGAAGAACTAGCCGGATGGAAATCACTGCAGCGGCCTTGCCTCCGCAACGCTGAACTCGGCTCTCGATTCGGACCAACGAAGCTCCACCGGCGGCCGGAATGCTCCTCCTCCTCCTCCTCCAAGTTCTCCTCTCTTTCTTCTCTTTAGAAAGAGAATGGCTAAGTGAGAATGAGATTTCATCTCAATCCACGGCCATATAGAAGCTGGAAAGGCTTTGGACCACAAGATCTAAATAGAAGGAAACGAACGGCCGAGATCTGCTCTGAAAAACATTTCAACAGGCCTGACACGCCCTGTGACACGCCCGTGTCATAGGCCGTGTACCCCCAGTCGGTTAGCAACCGACTCAAAAGATACCAGAACACGGGCATGGACACGCCCGTGTCGGACCTGACACGCCCGTGTCAGTCAATCGACACGCCCGTGTCACCCCTGAAACACGGCCTTACACAATTGCCAAAATGACCAGAGAAGTACACGGCCAAGGCACACGCCCGTGTCCATGGCTGTGTCCCTCAAGCTCGACTATCGTCGACGTCGACCGCTGCCCCCACGCTCTTCGACCAAGCCTGGACACGCCCTGGAACACGCCCGTGTTCCAGGCCGTGTCTCCGCTTGACGACCACCAACCGCCAGGTCGACACCTCGACACGCCCAGGATGGACACGTGTCGGACACGCCCCGGACACGCCCTGGGACACGCCCGTGTCCCAGGCCGTGTCAAGCGACACGCTGCCCGACCTTGCCGCCTGCAAGTCGCGCCAACACACATGACACCTGGCTGGACACGCCCCCCGACACGCCCGTGTCGCTGGGCGTGTCAGCCCCCCCCTCAACATTTGTCGCGACCAATTTGTTGAGTAAACGATCCCGAGCAAGACACGCCCTGGGACACGCCCGTGTCCCAGGCTGTGTCAGCCTACAAAAACTCCATTTTGTCTTGGGGATATTTGGGGTGTTACAACCCTCCCCTCCTAAAAGAAATTTCGCCCCGAAATTTAGCGCAACACACATGTATCAATACAACCATGCTGTTGCAATACAAACCAAAACGATCCAGGTTTAGAGCTCAGAGGCCGCAGCTTGTCTCGCCCCATGGAATCGTACCACCTCAACTGTTTGTCACAAACATAGATACATACATACAAGATAACAAAAGATAATAAAGTGCAACTTCACTTTATTTTGGCTTCTCCGCATCTCGCAGAATCCGTTTCGCGACTTCCATTATGTCCAAAGCATGGATTTGCTGTTCTGCTTGGTTTGCACTTTGCGGCTCCGGCAACTCAAGAGTGTAAATTCGAGGTTGTGCCCGCGATGCAGACGATTCTGCCACGACTTTGCCCTTTTCGTCATAGGACGCACCGGTCTTTTGCTCACCCTTTGAAGCACCACTCCAGCAAAATCGGGCGATATGCCCTTGCTTCCCACAAATGAAACATGTACGCGGCCCATTCCGTCCTTGCTCAAACGTAGCTCCTGACGCAACATCCGAAGTTTGTTCAGCAGGCCTGAACCGCTTCTTATCACGTTTCCTCAAATCTGATTGCTCTGATTGCGGAACTTTGAATTCGGACTTTTCCACTGCCGCATTGTTCTTTTCCTGCACCCGCTTCAAATCCTTCTCCAGCGCACTAGCGGTATGTACCAACGCTTGAAAGCCTTGGTTCACTGAACTCGGGAGAGACAACCTCAGCTCATCACACAGTCCTTCATAGAACCTATTCGTCTTTCGCGCCTCTTCCGCAAACGTCGACCCCGTATACCGACCAAGTCTGGTAAACTCATGCAGGTAATCGTCTACGGTCTTATCACCCTGCACCAGATGCTGAAATTCATTTTACATTGCAATTATCTGCGACATTGGCAAGTATTTCGCCCAGAATAATCTGGAGAATTCGTCCATCGATATGTCGCCCAGGTCTCTACCTCTCAAATGGTGCAACTCGATCTTATCCCACCAAAGCCTCGCCTCTCCTTCCAGTAGGAAAGTGGCTAACGGGACGTTCTGCTCCTCACTAATCCTGAGCGCAGCCAGGATTCGTTTCACTCTGGAGAGACAATCTTCTGCCTCTGTTGGAGACGTCGTCCCGACAAACGTAGGGGGATTAAACTCCATAAATTGCTTCAGTTGCTCGTCCGCTGCGTGCACAGCAACCGGAACCTCAACATGCTCTTGCCTCGCACCAACCTGTACTGGCGCCACAGCAGGCCTCGCTTGCCCGAATGGTTGTGCTTAAAGCATGACAAAGATCACCTCCGCAACGAAGCGCACCGTTTCCGCAGAAGGGGGAGGTGTAGGCACCTCAGCTGGTGCCGCACTCTCATCCGAACGCTGGGGCTCAGACTGCCCAGCTCCACTCCTTGTCACCTATAGGTGAACAAGAAAGCATTACTCTCCATGCTAAAACGGCAAACAAACCGAATAGACACACACACATTCCTAGTGGACATTCTTGAGTTCAATTATGCGCTCCCAACTCAACCTTAACCTCTGATACCAAAGTTGTAACGCCCCCATTCGTCACATGGAATATAATAGAGGGTCCGGCCGGGGCCCCACGCTATATTTCACAGACAAACGAGAGAGCCACTTGAGAGTATCAAAAACCTGTCTACACGCATCCTAACTCAGAGCATTCTAGAGGAAGATTATTAAGCTATAGAACTCAAAATACTGAATGTCCACACTATATAACTATCACATTTATATATCATACCAGGAATGTTTACACGAATACACCGCACACGGCCTTAAGGCCTTACAGGTTTCTCTTTACACAATATAATTTCATACATCGGCACGCAGGCCGGCCACACATAAAATCCAACACTTCGCACAGCCTTCAAGGGCCTACCAGCAACATGGGCTTCTGCCCGCTCAGTCCAATCAGCCCGCAACACCTGCATATGGACGTCCACCCCATGGGTGATAAACAAAGTAACGGTCAGCATTCAGCTGACCAATTATAACGACCCTACCCCTTACCCGGTGCAGTGGTTCCTTCCCTGCATGTAAAGCAACCACCACATATATATATATATATATATCACACACACAACATCACAAATGTCGGCCTCAATGCCAGGTGCTCCGTGCACTCAGGGCACATTTAGGTTTGTACTTGGTAGGCGGGCATAAGCCTCCAAACCCCTGTGGAAGACCTCACGCACCCGTCTCACTCAGAGGTACGGACCTCACCAAAACCCGTGAGCACTACCAGTCGACCTACCCACGTAGTGTAACAAGCCTTAGGAATTCGCCCTGCTGCTTTGCTACCAATCGACCGCTCATCCGATCTTAACATCGCCACTTGGTGGAATGGGCATAAGCCTCCAAACCCCTGTTGGAGACCTCACACGCCCACCCACTAAGAGGTGTCCGCACTCCAACAACCAGCTCTTAACAAGCATGCAACCAAAGGAGCTAAGCAAAGCATACTTCACACAAGCACATCGACCTCACCATCTCCGCAGGCTAAACGATGAATACACGGAGTCTTCTCCAGTTCGCAATATAAACATCACCAATCCCGACATACGTCTGGATGGGCTTCACACAGCATGCCTATGCCGTACTACATACTTCCGGCTCTAGATGCAGACTCAACTGCTGGAATCGCTTATGCTTTTCCATCTCTTGATGGAGGATCCCATGCACATGCATAAACAAAGGGCTTCACCTGCCCAAGGAAGAAAGACCGTTACCCTTGACGATCGCTTCGGCGCCATGGAAAAACTAGCCGGATGGAAATCACCGCAGCGGCCTTGCCTCCGTAACGCTGAACTCGGCTCTCGATTCGGACCAACGAAGCTCCACCGGCGGCCGGAATGCTCCTCCTCCTCCTCCTCCAAGTTCTCCTCTCTTTCTTCTCTTTAGAAAGAGAATGGCTAAGTGAGAATGAGATTTCATCTCAATCCATGGCCATATAGAAGCTGGAAAGGCTTTGGACCACAAGATCCAAATAGAAGGAAAAGAACGGCCGAGATCTGCTCTGAAAAACATTTCAACAGGCCTGACACGCCCTGTGACACGCCTGTGTCACAGGCCGTGTACCCCCAGTCGGTTAGCAACCGACTCAAAAGATACCAGAACACGGGCTTGGACACGCCCGTGTCGGACCTGACACGCCCGTGTCGGACCTGACACGCCCGTGTCAGTCAATCGACACGCCCGTGTCACCCCTATAACACGGCCTTACACAATTGCCAAAACGACCAGAGAAGTACACGGCCAAGGCACACGCCCGTGTCCATGGCCGTGTCCCTCAAGCTTGACTATCGTCGACGTCGACTGCTGCCCCACGCTCGTCGACCAAGCCTGGACACGCCCTGGAACACGACCGTGTTCCAGGCCGTATCGCCGCTTGACGACCGCCAACCGCCAGGTCGACACCTCGACACGCCCAGGATGGACACGTGTCGGACACGCCCCGGACACGCCCTGGGACACGCCCGTGTCCCAGGCCGTGTCAAGCGACACGCCTCCCGACCTTGCCGTCTGCAAGTCGCTCCAACACACACGACACCTGGCTGGACATGCCCCCCGACACGCCCGTGTCGCCGGGCGTGTCAGCCCCCCCCCCTCAACATTTGTCGCGACCAATTTGTTGAGTAAACGATCCCGAGCAAGACACGCCCTGGGACACGCCCGTGTCCCAGGACGTGTCAGCCTACAAAAACTCCATTTTGTCTTGGGGATATTTGGGGTGCAGCTAAATTGGTGATGAGAGTTGAAAGAACTCCATAGTAAAGCATTCTCGGGCTGTAGTAGTCCTGGTATGGGTGACCTCCTGGGAAGTCCCCGTGGTGCGCGCTTGACTATCGAGTTTACCTCATCAAAGGGAGGCTGTGGCCACCAACAACCCGCCTGTGGAGGGAGAGGGGTTGGGGTGCTTGGGCTACAGCCCGGTAGCGATGCCTGGAGGGCGGAGCCGTAACGCTGTTACGTACGCGCCAGGGTCGTTACAATAAAAAGTGCACTTTTATTATAACGACCCTAGCCGATCCAACGTGGCAGTGCCACGGCTCCGCTCTAGGCATCGCTACCGGGCTGCAGCCCAAGCACCCCAACCCCTCTCCCTCCACAGGCGGGTTGTTGGTGGCCACAGCCTCCCTTTGATGAGCGAACTCGACAGTTAAGTTGGGCCGTACGGGGACTTCCCAGGAGGTCACCCATCCCAGTACTACTCTCGCCCAAGCACGCTTAACTATGGAGTTCTTTCAACCTTCATCACCAATTGAGCTGCCATGTTGGATCGGCTAGGGTCGTTACATGGAGAAAGGCTGAGGAAGAAGAATCTTAGCCATGCTCATCCGGCTCAGAGCTATCTGAGGAAGAATTCTCCTTCATCACTCGAGAGTTCAAGAAGTTCCTCAAGTTGAGGAATCAGAGAAAAAAGGATGGTTCCTCCTACAGACATCATAAGAAGAATTACTCTTCTAACAGGTATGCGTATAAACAGAATAAACATTGTTCTACAAACATTATCTTCTTTGGATTTAATAAGCCAGGTCACGTCATTGCTGAATGCCACCAAAGAATGAGAGATAAGGGGAAAGGAGAGGAGCACAAGTCCTCTAGAGATAAGAAGAAGGAGAGGAGCTACATTGCTAAAAAGCCAAAGACACTGAGTATATCTGACTCTTCAGACTCAAGTGATGATGAGGAAGCTACTTCGGGTTAATGGGTCGCTCCGACTCAGATGGAGTCTGACCTCCATGTACTTGGAAGGTAAAATATCGCACCCCCTCTCTGACTCTGACTCTGACTCTGAGTCTCTTGAAGATGACCACGAGGACAGTCCATCTACCCGTGAGGCTGAACTCTTCGAAAAGTATGAGCTTTTGCTCAACAGTTTCGAAGAGTGCCGAAATTGGTTGAGCGCTCAAAAAAAGGAAGTCAAATTCCTTAAGTTTGAGGGTGTGCCCCTAAGAGAAGAGATCACTAGCTTAATTTCTCTCCGATAGCAACACCTGGACCTGACTTCTGAGCACTCAAATTCTCTAAGGCTCCTTGACCAAAAACAGGAAGAAATCCACAAGCTGGAAGAATAGCTTGCGGCAAAGTGGAAGATTTTCAAAAGCTTCTCTATGCCCAAGACCGTTCTTCCTCTGATTGATGAATTCTCTGCTCAGGCTAAGGGGTCTTGCTTAGGGCATGTGGCTGTGCCTGGTAAATCATCCAGGAGAAACAGAAATCAGAGGAAAAATAAGGCTACTAAGAAGGCCTCTACTGCAGAAAAGGGAAAGGCCCCACTCGGTCTTGTTTCATTTTGAAAGCCTGGCATTCCATGCAATGAGCAGGACTTTGAGTCAACCTATGGCCACTTATTCCAGCACTCGGTTGAAAAGCCCAAGAGCCGGTATGATGGTTGGACCTTCCCCCGCAATTACGGTGAGAGTGTCTTCAAGTCACCTTATGAGGAAATCCAAGTGGAGAATTAAGGCCACTTCTCTAGCGGCCATAATAGAAAGCAGGCACCAAAGGCAAAGCCTGTTATACTGAAGGAACCGGAAGTGAAGAAGTCATGTGACTGCTATCTTCATGATGCCTCCACCTCCAAATCCAAGGCCCTGGATGGACCCACCATTCCAAGGGTGAAGCAGGTGCCTAGGAAACGGTACAACAGGTTTGACTGTTGGTGTTGTGGAAAAGTTTGTAACTTTGTCGTGGATTAATGGTTTAATCCAAGATACAATGAGACTCCTTTTGTTAGTAATGCGAGGCCGACCACTCGTAGGGTTAACCAACCGAGGGGGAGTGTGCTAACAAGGAATCTAGGACCCAAGTTCGATTGGGTTCCTAAGGGAAACTAATTTTGTTTTGCAGGTATGTCCAAAGGACACCAAAACGCCAATCTGGTACTTGGACAGTGGATGTTCCCGGCATATGACCGGGACAAGAAGCCTGTTGCGTGATTACTCCCCAGTCGAAAATCGACCCAAAGTCATCTTTGGAGGATCTGATCGAGGAGTCACCAGGGGTTATGGTATGATTTCCAACGGTGTATTCTCTATCACAGACGTGGCCTATGTTGAAGGGTTAAACCATAACCTGATCAGTGTAAGCCAGTTGTGTGATAAAGGATACGACGTTAAGTTCTGTAAGGAAAAGTGCTTGATAATATCGTGTGCCTCTTCGGAGACGGTATTAACTAGCATTAGGAGCAGAAATATTTTTTGCTTAGATTTTCTTAGCTTAGACTTTTCTACCCCTTTTTGCCTAGTAGCAAAAGACAGTGCATCTCTTTATGAACAATAACACAAGAGATTGACACATATTAATTTCAAAACTATTAGTATGTTGTTTTCATAGAATTTAGTAAGGGTTGCCCCTACTATTAAGTGCATCAAATATAGCCCTTGTCCTGCATGTTAGAAGGGCAAACAGACTCGGGCTATCTTTAAGGGCATTGCTGACAAAGACTCTTCCAGATGTCTTTATCTTCTACACATGGAATTGTTCGGTCCAGTGCAAGTTCATACTATAGGAGGCAAATCCTATATGCTAGTGATTATTGATGATCACTCTCAGTTTATGTGGGTGTTCTTCTTGAAACGAAATTCTGATACATTTGAAATATTCACTAATTTTATCAGGCAGATTCAGAATGAACTTAACTGCTCCGTGGTCAAAATAAGGCGTGGCCATGGAACAGAATTCGAGTCTGGAGCTATGACAGAATTCTGTGAAGAACATGGTATCTTTCATGATTTTTCCTCCCCGCGTACACCTCAGCAAAACGGTGTTGCGGAGAGGAGGAATAGAATGCTCATTAAGGCATGTACGACAATGTTGAATGACGCTTCTCTCCCAGAGTACTTCTGGGCAGAGGCTGTCAATACAGCCTGTCACGTGCAAAACCGGGCCTTGATAAACAAGAATCATCACAACACGCCTTATGAGCTATTGAAAGGCAGGAAACCGACCATGTCCTATCTAAGGATTTTTGGTTGTAGATGCTATGTACTCAATAATGGGAAGTACCCACGTATTAAATTCGGAGAAAAATGCTTCGAAGGCATCTTCATGGGCTATAGTAGACATAGTCGGGCATGTAGGGTTTTCAATAAGAAAACCCTAGTGGTAGAGGAGTCCATTAATGTTGTATTTTATGAAGGAAGCCTGCTTCATAGCAATTCTTCCAGTGGCATTCTTGAAGATGCATGTGCAAAGCTTGAACAGCTAAGTCTATATGAGACTGCTAAAGATGAAACTCCCAAGTACGTCAAGATCTCCACCTCAACGCCACCTGGAGAAGATGACGGTCAGGATAGAGAAATTCTCCCAGAAGAGGGAGGAGCCCGAGAAGCTGTTGGATCTCTAGATGCAGGACTCTTAGAGCTCAGACACGTGAGGGATCACCCAAGAGATCAGATCATAGGAGATCCTCGGGACGGTATCAGAACTCGTAGAGGTACAATTAACGAGATTCTGCACCTAAGTTTTCTATCACAGGTTGAGCCAAAGAAGTTCAATGAAGCGAATAAAGATGCGTCATGGATATTGGCAATACAAGATGAACTGCATCAATTCGAACGATGAAATGTCTTGACGCTAGTTCCCAGACCAAATAAATAGAATGTGATCGCCACAAAGTTGATCTTCAGAAACAAACTAGATGAACAAAGGGTCATCATCAAGAACAAGGCTAGACTGGTGGCTCAAGGTTACAAACAAGAGGAGGGGATTGACTTCGACCAAACCTTTGCACTAGTTGCAAGGCTCGAGGCGATCAGATTTTTCCTGGCATATGCCTCCCACAAAGGATTCACTGTCTATCAGATGGACGTGAAATCAGCTTTTCTCAATGGAAATTTATAAGAGGAAGTATATATCGCGCAACCCCCAGTTATTGTTAATCCAACATTCCCTAATCATGTTTACTTTCTTAATAAAGTCGTATATGGCTTAAAACAAGATCCTCGAGCTTTGTATGAGAATCTGTCTAGTTTTCTTCTTGAGAACAAGTTCTCGAGAGGAAAAATAGATAAGACATTGTTTCTTTGGGAAGTCAAAGGTATGATTTTGCTGGTGCAAATCTATGTCGACGACATAATCTTCGGCTCAACGGACAACAATCTTTGCAAGAAGTTTTCTAAACTTATGCAAGGAAATTTTGAAATGAGCAGCATGGGAGAGCTAAAGTATTTCTTGGGACTTCAAGTCAAATAGTCTGAGGATGGAATTTTCATTTCTCAGACAAAGTTCACAAATGAACTCCTCAAGAAATTCAGAATGGAGAGCGCAACCCTTATAAGGACTCCAATGGGATCCACTGTGTCTCTGGATAAGGATGAGAAAGGGAAACCTTTTGATGAAACCAAATACATAAGCATAATTGGATCCCTGCTCTACCTTACTGCTAGTAGACAAGATATTATGTTTTCCACATGCGTTTGTGCTAGATATCAGGTGAACACTAAGGAATCTCATTATATCGCTGCAAAGCGGATTCTTAGATACCTTAAGGGCACACCAAATCTTGGCTTGTGGTACCCAAGAAACAATGATGTCGAGTTGATAGGCTTTTCAGATGCTGACTTTGCAGGAAGCAGGGATGATAGTAAAAGCACTTCTGGGATGTGCCAATTCCTAGGAAGAAGGCTTATATCGTGGAATGGTAAAAAGACGAACTGTGCCGCAATCTCTACGGCTGAATCTGATTATATCTCAGCAGACAGATGTTGCACACAACTTATATGGATCAGAAATCAACTCGAAGATTATGACTTGACGTTCAGAGAAGTTCCTATGTATTGCACTCCTCAAGCGCAATTGCAATTGCGAACAATCAAGTGTCGCACAGCAGAACAAAGCATTTTGAAGTGCGCTATCACTTCATTCGGGAGCATGTGGAAAACAAAGATATATCTCTCTGCTATGTTCCCACGGATAAGTAGATTGCAGATATCTTCACAAAGCCCCTAGACGAGGCCAAGTTCAGTCTCTTCAAAAATGAACACGACATGCTGAACTATGAAGATTGAAGACTGAAGGGCTCAAGGCTCTTGGATCTAGGGGAAGCATCTGCTAGATGCTCAAGATCGAGCACGGATGCAAGAAATAAGGGGGAGCATCTTGCTCCAAGTGAAGTCCCAGATTTTCATAAGCCAAAAAGGGGGAGATTACCCTCTCGGCCAAGACTAAGGTGGCTGCCAATGCTAAGTAGGCCACAAAGGCTATGTTTCTCTCAGGAAAATGGTAATGAATCTCACTCCCAACTGAACTTTAAGTTTATGATTTTCATTCCCATCTGTTCTTTTCACCTTTGCTTGTAGGGTTTAGGCTTCTTCAAATAGGGGGAGATTGTTGGGTATGGCATCCACAATAGACCTGATTTTAAGAAGCCCCTGAACAAGAAAAGGTGAATTGAAAATGTATTTTTACAATTCTATCAAGTTGTGCTTGCAGCAATTCCATGCTAAGTACATGCCAATGTCAGTGTGCAGTGGGTCAATATACACGGGTCTGCACAACATAATCTCTCATTTCGTAGATCAGTGTGTTGATTCACGTGTGCTCTCTCTATTGGAGTGTACTTATTTTTAAGTACAGGGTCAAGGTAGATCAAGAGCAGAAGGAGCAAAGATGGGTCAAAGACCAAGTCATCAAAAGAAGGAAGAGAGAAAACACTTCTATGTAAAATCGACGGGAATCGCTAAGTGATTCCCGCCGACTTCGACGGGAATCGCTAGTTATTCCCGCCGACTTCGACGGGAATCGTCAGTGATTCCCGCCGATTCAACGAGAATCAGTAAGAATCTCCCGCCGACTTCTTCCGGCATACAGATGTCAAACGAGGATTCTTCCAAGGCAGAATCGACGGGAGTCGTTAGTGATTCCCGCCGACATCGACGAGAATCACCAACAATTCCCGCCGATTTTCCCTTAGGCAAATTTCCTCCGTTCGCTAGACCGAACCAACTTGCCGTGCGCTGTTTCGGCCAGGGCTAGGGCTACTCCTCGTGGGCCCAATAACGGTCAATAGGGTTACCTCCTTGTATAAATATATGCGTAATTTGAACCTCCATACACAGTGATTCACGGAAATACGAAAGAGGCCGATCGAGACCTAGCTGATCGCAGAAATCGCCGAAGCTTGTCGCCGCTCGCAAAATAGTCGTCGCCGTTGATCTTAGTGCTTCTCTGATCTTACGACGATAGTACCGAGGCAAGCAGAGCGTCTCACGTATCTCACTTGAGATCTCTTGTCTTCAAATTCGTAGAATGAGACTTATTCTCCATTCCGAATCGTTTGAGACGATTGATCCGACTGAGATCATTTTTAGACCTTGCTTGCTTTGTCAAGAAGTTTGGATCTACAAAGCATCGTCGTCGCATTTACTTGCCGCCGCCGATCTTGACAAGATTCTTTCCAAGAGAGAAGTCTTGTTGTGGACTCTTCGTAATCTTCAAGCAAGCTTCAACGAACGAAGAAGGACATCGGGATCTCCAAAAGCGTTATTTGTATTTTCTTTTACATTCAAATTTTGTTGTAAAGGAATTTTCATTCCTAGTTGTAAGGGTTGGGTGCAACCCGTTGAGGTGGAGTTTTATCTCCATTTATGGAAGGGTTCCATCCGTAGTTAGTGGAGCATTGCTCATAGTGTGAGGATTGGATTTCAATTCGGTTGAAGAAGTGACCGAGTCGTTCCTTGGTGGGAGATAGGTCGAAGGGGGAAAGTAGACGTACCCAAATTGGGGAACCACTATAATTCTTTGTGTGCTTTCTGTGTTCTGTTTGTTTATTTGTGCAGGTTATTTTAATTCTGCAAAAGACTGCACGACACCTATCCCCCCATAGGTGGATTTGGTCGACACTAGATACTTTCAGTTAGAATTAACATTAATGACGACACGTGGACCAATCACGTCAAGTCATTTGAAAATCTCGTTGATCGGGACTTAAGTAAATTTTCTGAAAAATGAACTGCAGTTCTCGAGAAGTATGAATGAGTTCTCGAGAACAAGGCTAATTTCTCGAGAGCTATGCTTTCTAGACATAAGATAGTACTCGATAGATAAGCGTTAAGTCAACTCAAGAACTAAATTTCGCTTCTCGAGAACTAAAATAACATTACTCGAGAGCTAAAATTTTTACTAGAAAACTAAGATGACTTCTTGAGAACTAAAAGCTAAGTTCTCGAGAACTATAACCAGCTTCTCGAGAGATGGACTTAGAAAATTTTTCAAGGCTGTCTCTGGCTACTCGAGAAGTATAGGCTGTGACTTCTCGAGAACTTAGACTAAGCTTCTCGAGAACTATTATGATGTTTCTCGAGAACTAGTCTATGCCTTTTGAGAACTAAGTGAACTTCTCGAATACTGCTAACTCTACTTCTCGAGAACTATAGTAGACTTCTCGAGAGGTGGACTTAGAGAAATTTTAGAACTTAGAAACTTTTTCTCTTCAAGAATCCAATCTTCATACCATGGTCCAAGTGCTTGAATATGAAGTGTATCCCAATATAGAGGCTACACATTAGTCAACACCTTGGATCACATAGTGAGGGATTACACTGTGTGGTCCTGTATTCATGACCCACTGTAGACTGACATTGGTCTACACTTAACACTGATGGTCTACAAACACACAACTAAATAAAGATATTAATTACAACTTAATTCATCTTAGTTCGAGGGTGACTTCATGCAAACCTGGGTTATTATGGATGCAATACCCAACAATCTCACCCTATTTGTAGAAGTCAGGACCCTCTACACTAAGGTGAATTATACCAATAAAGAAAGAACTGTATATGAAGAAAAGATTCAAATGACAAGAATGAAAAAATTAAGCACAGAATTAACAAAACTAGAAATTATATATATATATATATATAATGTTTTAGATTTCTAATCAACATCCATTTCATCCATAATTTCAAAACAGTTATCAACATAAAGTCATTCCTTTCTCTGATGTTGCCTCTCATACTTCTCTTGTTGTCTCCTCTGGTAGCTGAAAGGCTTTGGGTAGTACCTTGGAGATTTTGGAGGAGCCTTAGGATTGTTCTTGCCATACTTTCTCACATAGATTCTCCTTTTAGTCATGGACTTCTCATAGTGTTCCCAATCAGAGGAGCTGTAGTGGAGATTCCTATTTTAATTGTAGTTCATTACTAATTTGAGAGTATCAAGAATTAAGGATTTAGAGGTAGGAATCGAGACTTCAGCAAATTCCTGTGCTTTTCTTTTCTCTATGTCTTTCATAGGGGCACTTTTGCTTATAGAGGGGCCTTCCCCATACTTCCTCTACTTAGAAGTGTTTATTTCAGGTAAACCTTGAGGAATAATATCATCCCATACATGGTCATAAGAAGCAGGAGGAGGATTTTGATCTTCTGGCCTTGGATAAAAGCACGACATTTGAGGCTGCATCTTAGAAGGCATCTGGCTTGACTAACCTTCAAAAAGAGGGTTCAAGTTATGAGGAATGACATTATGATCAACCTGAAATTCAAGGAATATATGGTTATGCATCCAGACTGCAGTGTCATAGTTATGAAACTTAACAGACTAGATTTGTTCTAAAACATTCTTATTAATTGCAGATATCTTGTCAGACAAAACTGTGTTTGCAGCAGCAGCAAACTTGTCCACAAGCTTATCCACATGTTCGTTCACCAAGCTCTCTCCCTTCTGAATTCTATAGATAGTTTAGCTATAGCATCCTCTTTGAAGGTACCAACCTCTTTATAGATTTTCATGTGGTTTTCCTGGGCTTTCTTTTCCAAAAAGATTTAATTGTTAGCAAAAGTTATTGTTTGATCCATGACCTGACCAACAATAGTGATAATACGGTCTATAGCTTTGCCACAAATCTGGAATCGTTCTTTGAGAGAGTCAGTATTTTGCTGAATTTCTGCAAATCCTCCACTCATCTCTTTCTCTAGAGCAGTGACTTTGTCTTGGACTATCTTTAGAGATTCATCAAAATATTTCCTTTGGTCAGCCAGCATAATTTCAATCTTACATAGTATATCAGAACTGATAGGGGTAGTAGCAACAGGAATAACAGGAGTAGAAGGAGTAACAATATGAGGTGGAGGAGGAACTGCCCATTGAGATATCTCTTCAATAACTACAGAGCTTTTAGCTCTGGTAGTATGAATGACTAAATCTCCCCCTTCATCAAGGAAGGAAGGAATAGATAAATAGAGTCTCCTTAGAGGAGCTTAACCTGCCTCAAGTTCTGTCTCATCCTCTTCTGATAGAAGGATGGTATCTGGTTGAGGTGAGTCTTTTATTAGAGAAGGAGAAGGAGTGGCTCTGGGAGAAGGTACTGGAGATGGATAAGGAGCTGGAGATGGATCCTTTGAAAGTTCTTCAGTAGTTTCTGTGTGGAGGGGAGGAAGAGTTTCATCAGAGGTGAGTTATTTTATCATGTCTTCTATATCTACTGTAGTAGAGTCTGCCACTGGGGACATAACTTAAGATCTGATAGGACTCTTGACTGGACTTCTCACTTGTGATCTAACTGGTGTCTTGGCAGGTGAACTGACTGTACATCTGACTGGAGATCTGGATGGAGGAGGAGATGGAATTGTATCAACAGGAACAAAGGAAGCAGGCTCCCCCTCAGTTGCTGCACTAGATGGTTCAACAACTTGATGAGAGGAGGGGTATGGGGGTCCTGACCTCTGAAGCAGGGGTTGCACGCACTTTAGCTATCTGCTTTGGATTCTTTAGTTTTAACTCCCATCTATGAATGGAAGCTAAGGAAATCTTCTTTAAGTGATGAATTGATATACCTTTTTAAGTCTTGAAGACCACTGGATCAATCTCATGCATCATCAAGGAGATTATCCTGGCAAACTTTGGCTCTTTAATGCTATCCCTGATCATGTCAAAAATCTTCAAACCATATTGAAATTTCTTCCTCACACTATGACTGCCATGACATTGAATAGGTCATTGGTTATGAAACCTATGGACCCTGTACTGCACCAAAGAATTTTCCAACTATATCCACTAGAAGTTTGCTAACATCATTTAGAGCAGTTCTCCTTAGAGAGGTAATGTCCACTGGAACACCACAGAAATAGCAGGCTCTGACATTGTCATCTTCTATTAATTCATCCTCATTATAATCTACAGTAGGCAATCTTAGAAGTCTGGACACTATGGTCGGGCTTAACTTAATCTTTACTCCCTTGACCTTAGATTTTAGTACAGTGCTATTCCTCCTTATCTTGACATTTCTATAGAACTCTTCTACTTCTGGAAATAGAATCTTACAAGGTTCTGAAAGAACAAAGTTCAAACCTGCGGTTTATAGCAAAAGAAGCGATTCTTTAAATTGTTTGAAATATCGGCAATCTCGGCGACCACAAGTTCACTGCCGACTCCTATTCTTGACTGCTGAGCCATTGAGACTGACGAAGGCGATGGACGGAGCACGAGAAAACGGCGGTGTCGAAGCTCTGATCGGCGGAAGGCGAAGAGTTTTCGAGAGAATGGATTTTGAAATGTCGGTTGATTTGAGATTTCTAAAGTTATATATATATATAACCCTAGTAATGTTGATTAGGTGTCTAATTAATCTAAAATGACCCTTGGATTAAAGCAGAATTCGAGCAGTTTTTGAAATAGAAGAAATGAACAGAAATCGAAAACAGACGGGGCATTTCTCGAGAGGTAGGGTTAGTTCTCGAGAGACATGGTATAGTTCTCGAGAAGTATATTTCTTGTTTTCGAGAACTTATTGTACTTCTCGAGAGATAGATCTTTAGTTTTCAAGAAGTGGACTTAAGTTTTCGAGAACTAGTTATATACTTTTCGAGAAGTAACTGTATTTCTCGAGAACTGCCTTCCACTTGAGAAATTTCTGACCTTTTGTAGTATCCTCGATTCTTGAGCATTAGAATGATCTCTTTTGGTCTATCCTTCGCTGTTCGGCATCCCAAGTTCAGTTTTGAAGAAATTGAACTTGGTCTCGTCCAGCGGCTTTGTGAAAATATCTGCAACTTGTCGATCTGTTGGCACGTACTGAAAATCCACATCCCCTTACTCCACATGCTCCCGGATTAGTGATATCTGAGCTCGATGTGCTTTGTCCGGCTGTGCGAGACTGGGTTGTTGGCAATTGCTATTGCGCTGGAGGAGTCGCAAAATAATGGAATGTTTTAAACCTTTATGTTGTAATCTTCTAGTTGGTTCTTTAGACAAAGCAATTGTGCATAATAACTGCCGGCAGAAATAAATTCATAATTGGCCATTGAGATTGCGACATAATTTTGCTTTTTGCTGCACCATGAGATAATCCTTCTTCCAAGGAACTGACATGTCCCGAAAGTGCTTTTTCGCTTATCTTTGCTACCTCCAAAGTCTGCATCTGAAAAACCAATTAGTTCGCTGTCATTACTTCTTAGGTAACATAAGCCAAGATTTTGTGTACCTTTAAGGTATCTCAAGATTCGCTTTGCAGCAGTATAGTGAGATTCCTTACAGTTCACTTGGAATCTAGCACAGACACATGTAGAGAACATTATGTCTAGTCTACTAGTAGTAAGGTAGAGCAAGGATCCAACTATTCTTCTATACTTGGATTCATCAAAAGGTTTCCCTTTCTCATCCTTGTCCAGAGACACAGCTGAGGGCATTGGAGTCCTCATAGAGGTTGCACTCTCCATTCCAAATTTCTTAATCAACTCCTCGGTGAACTTCGTCTGTTAGATGAAAATTCTATCTTCAGATTGTTTCACCTGAAGTCCTAAGAAATACTTCAGCTCTCTCATACTACTCATTTCAAACTTCCTTTGCATAAGTTTAGAAAATTTTTTGCAGAGGTTGTTATCTGTAAAACCAAAAATAATGTCGTCGACATAGATTTGCACTAGTAAAATCTTACCTTTAATTTCTCTAAGAAATAATGTCTTATCTATCTTTCCCCTTGTGAATATGTTCTCGAGGAGAAAGGTAGATAGCGTTTCGTACAAATCTCGAGGAGCTTGTTTCAAACCGTACAGCGCTTTCGATAATAAATAAACATAGTCAGGAAAGTTAGAATCAACAAAACCTGGGGGCTATTCCACGTACAATTCTTCCTTTATGTCATAATTATGGAAGGCGGATTTTACGTCCATTTGATAGACAGTGAAGTCCTTAAGTGCAGTATAAGCCAGGAACAGACTGATTGCCTCCAGCCTTTCCACTGGAGCATATGTTTGGTCAAATTCGATTCCTTCTTCTTGACGATATCCCTTGGCGACGAGTCTGGCCTTATTCTTTATGATTGTCCCATCCTCATCCAATTTGTTCCTGTAGACCCACTTCGTCATGATGACATTCTTACCTTTGGTCTTGGAACTAGCTTCAAAATTTTGCAGCGCTTGAACTGGTTCAGTTCTTCTTCCATGGCTAAGATCCATGATGCGTCTGAGTTTTCTTCCTCAAACATCTTTGGTTCAACCTGTGAGAGAAAACTTAAATATAAATTCACATTAGTTGTACGTCGACGAGTTCTGACACCATCTCTTGGATCTCCTATGATTTGGTCCAATGGATGATCCTTTAGATGTCTGAGCTCAAGGTTCCTATCATCTACAACTTGTTCAGCCACTGGAGTGACGTCATTAACTTGGATGGTTTCTTCATCTTGATCATCTACCTCTCCAATGGGGGTTAGAGTAGTGATCTTGATGAACTTTTCTTTTTCCCTTTCAGTTGGTTCATCCAAGCTGATTTCTTTCAGTCTTGTACCTGTATCTTCAACAAGCACACTAGACGATTTGCTTTGTAGCAAGCTCGTCTCATCAAATACAACATGTATGGATTCTTCTACAACCAGGATTTTCTATTGAAAATCCTTTATGTCTTACTATGGCTACTATAACCTACAAAAATACCTTCAAAACTTTTCTCACTAAACTTCGTAGTATGATACATACCATTGTTAAGCACGAAGCATTTATAGCCAAAAATTCTAAAATATGAAATAGTTTGTTTCCTGTCTTTCAGAAGTTCGTAAAGTGTCTTATCATGATTCTTATTGATGAGTGCTCGATTTTGCATGTGGCATGCAGCATTGACGGCTTCAACCCAGAAATACTCTGGTAGTGAAGCATAACTCAACATAGTTCTGCAGGCCTCTATGAGTTTTTTGTTCCTTCTCTGAACTACTCCATTTTTTTGTGGACTGCGAAGAGAGGAAAACTCAGGAAAGATACCTAGGCTTTCACAGAATTCTGTCATGGCGCCAGACTTGAACTCTGTTCAATTGTCACTTCTGATTTTGACTACGGAACAGTTGTATTCATTCTGGATCTGCCTGACAAAATTAGTAAAGATGTCGAAGGTATCCTACTTGTGTTTCAGAAAGAACACCCATGCAAAGCGCGAGTAATCATCAACAATAACCAATGTATATTCCTTACCTCCAAAGCTTCTAATTTGCAGTGGACCAAATAAGTCCATATGAAGTAGATGGAGACATCTACTTGAATTTTTGTCAATAATACTTTTAAAGGCAGCCCTTGTTTGCTTGCCTTTTACGCATGCATGATAAGGTCTATCATTAACGTACTTGACATTCGGGGCATCACGTACTATGTTCTGGTAGAATGAATTAATTAATAGTTTTAAAATTAACATGTCCTAACCTCTTGTGCCATTGGTAACCAAGAGACGCACTATCTTTTGCCAAAAGACACACTGGTGTAGAAGAATCTATACAAATGAAATTTAAACAAAATATATTCCTGCTTCGAGTACCAGATAGAATCGTTTCAATGTTGTCAATAGACTTTATCAGGAACTTGTCAGCGTGGAATTCAACTATGTATCCTTTGTCGCATAGTTGGCTTATGCTTATAAGTTGTTGTTCCAATCCCTCAACATAAGCTACATACAAAAAGGATACACTACTGTTAGTGATCATACCGTAGCCTTTTGTCATCCCTCGGTATGAACCTCCAAAGGTGACCTTTGTTCCGTTCAATAATGGAGAATAATTTTGAAGTAGGCTTCTTGTCCCGATCTTGTGCCGAGAGCATCCACTGTCCAAATACCAGATTGGCGTTTTGGCGGCCTTTGGACATTCCTGCAATCATAGTCAGTTTGCCTTAGGAACCCAAACATGTTTGGGTCCTTTGTCTCTTGTTAGAACACTCCCCCTATGAGGATTAGCATCATGAGTGGTCATTCTCATGTTACCAACTTGAGGAGTTGCAAAATTTCTTTGATTAAACCAACAATCGATGGAAAAATGACCAATTATGCCACAGCACCAACAGTCAAACATGTTGTATCTTTTCCTTAGGTACTCCTGCTAGACCTTCTGGGATATTGGTCCAGCAGAGGTAGCATTCTTGGAGGAAGAAGCTTCATGATTATGGCAATCACATGATTTCTTCTCCATCACATGCTTTTGTACAATGGATTTTACTTTTGGTGCTTTCTTGAAGTTATTACCATGATCATAGGGACCATAGTCCTAAAGAATTACTTCTTCATAAGGTACCTTAATGAAACTCTCACCAAAGTTTTTGGGGCGAGTCCATCCTTTGTAAGGAAACTTTGGCTCTACATAAGTAGGCCTAGTCAAGTGTTCGTAGGATGAGTCAAGATAAAACTCATTTGTTGGAAATATGATTTTTCTTAAAGACAGTATGATCTTGAGTGGCTTTCCCCTTTGCTTTGTCCAAGGCCTTCTTGGCGGACTTATTCCTTATCTGAGCCTTATTCCTCCTAGAAGATTTACTAGGAGCTTCTACATGGCCTAGCCTAGCACCCTTGGCCTAAGCAGAGAAGTCAGTAATAAGAGGAAGAAATATCTTTGGCTTAGAGAAACCTTCAACAAGTTTCTTTTCAGCATCTAGTAAGTCTTCCAACCCCTTGATGATTTCATCCTTCAGATTATGCTGCTTGATAGCCTTGGTTAACTCATAGACAGTAGTATCTAAGTCTTCTCTAAGTGAGTCCATCTTAACGATTTCCTCTCACAAAGAGCTTTCTATGGCCTTTAGAGACTTAATCTCTTTTTCCTAAGTTTTTATGACTTTTCGACATTTGTCGTAAGCCAAGATCAACTCCTTATACTGGGCCATGAATTCAGACTCATCGTCAGAGGTGCTGTCCTCATGATCATGCTCAGAAACATCAGATTCTTAAAGAGTGGTGTGAGATTTTACCTCCCAATGAACTGGGGCTCTTGTTCATCATCTGATTGAGCCATAAGTCCAAAGTAGGCTTCCTCTTCTTCACTTGACTCAGATGAGTCAGAGTCACTAAGAATCTTTCCCTTCTTTGCTATCAGGCTCTTATCTGTCCTCTTCTTATTGTACGAGGATTTCTTTTCTTCTCTCCTTCCACCCTCCTTCTTCTTGTGGGGGCAGTCAGCTATGACGTGACCTGACATGTTACAACAGTAGCAAACAATGTCAGTCGAAATATGTTTGTTCGGTTTAGAACCATACCTGTCCTGGCTGCCCTTGCCTTTTCTCTGTCGATCAACGTCATGTCGTGATCTTCTGTGTGAGGCATCCTTGCCCTTCCATTGCTTTTTCTTGTTCATGAATTTCTTTAACTTTCGTTAGAGTATGGAGAACTCTCCTTCAGATAGTTAAGATCCCGAGGTACTTGGCTCCGAGTTTTCTTCTTCACTAACTTCTTGAGCTGGGGCTGGAGAGGTAGCCTTAGATTTCCTGGAGGTGTCTGCCTTTAAAGCAACAGACTTTTCATTGGATGCAGACCTGCTCTTCTCTTCTTCAGCTTTCCTCGTGTTGAGTTGAAGCTCATATGACATCAGCTTCCCGAAGAGATTCTGAGGATCTATCTCAGCTAGCTTTCCAAATTCCCTGATGGCATAGACCTTGTTGTCCAATTCCTTGGTTAAGGATCTTAGGAACTTGTCATTTAGTTCTCCGTTGGTGAAGACTCGGCCATATAATCTGAGTTCATTAACTACCTTGAAAAAGTTCTCAAAAGTATCTGCAATTATATCTTTGTGCCCTTGTCAGAAGAATTCATATTTCTGATTCAACAAGGATCTTCTGTCATCCCTTACTTCTTCTGTACCTTCCATCAAGGTGACGAGGGACTGCCACATCTCCTTAGCAGACTTGCAGTGGATCAGGTTTTGCAGCATAGAGTCATCGACTGCACTTGCAATTATATTTTTAGCTTTCTTGTCCAAGGAGACAAGTGCAATCTCGTCTTTATCTAGATCCATCAGCTTCTTTGGGACTTTCTTTGTTTGATATATAATTGAGACAGTCATAGGACTGTGGGGACCTTCTTCAACAATCATGAAGATCCGGGGATCCACAACTTCCATGAAAAATTTATTTCTCTCTTTCCACATGGGAAAATTTTTCTCTGTGCAAAAGGGAAGCTCGACAAAATCTTTAGCCTTGTCCATTGCTTGAAAATTCTCAAGAGATAACTTAGAGAGGAAATCGATCAAGGTGTTAACCTTTTAACGACCAACCTCCCTCATATACCAATTGAAAGTGTTAAGTTGTCTACCTAAATCACCTAGAGGGGGGGGGGTGAATAGGTGAATTGTGCGTCTAATATAGGAATAAAAATTTAACGAACTTACACGAAAATAATCAAGCAATCATAGATGAGAAGAAGATTTATAGTGGTTCCCCAACCTTGGGTACGTCCACTTTCCCTCACCGATCTAGTAAATCAGTAGACACGGCTACTCCACTATCTCGGATTGAAAACCAATCCTACGTTTCGGAACCAAGTTCCTACAATCTTGATCCAAAGGGTTCTACACTTCGAAGATGAAAACATCCTACAACTCAGAGAACAATGCTCCTACACTTGGAGAATAATCTCCTACAAAATTACAAAGAGATATGAAATACAAACAAAGATTTGTCTCAGATCTGAAAAAATTTAACTCTAGGTCTTCTTCTGAACTTTGCGGCTTTTTCAGAAATGTTGAAGAAGACACTCTGTATATCTGACCTGAGAAACTTAGAACCTACTTGATCAAGGAGAAGATGAAGATTCCTTGAACAGCAAGTCTAACTTGATCGAAAACATTCGTGTAGATCTTCAAACTCAGCGGCGGCGGCGTCGTTTGTAACTTCGTTCTTTGAGATAAACGGCCGATTAGAAATTTAGAAAGTGTATGGTTCACCGCTTAGGGTTAGTCTTGATTAAAAGACATTATATAGGATCTCCCTTAACGTTTAAAATTAACATTAATGACGACACGTGGACCAATCACATCAAGTCATTTGAAAATCCCGTCGATCTGGACTTAAGTAAATTTTCTGAAAAATGAACTACAGTCCTCGAGAAGTATGAATGAGTTTTCAAAAACAAGGCTGATTTCTCGAGAGCTATGCTTTTTGGACTTAAGATAGTACTCGAGAGATAAGCATTGAGTCAACTCAAGAACTAAATTTTGCTTCTTGAGAACTAAAATAACTTTACTCGAGAGCTAAAATTTGTACTCGAAAACTAAGCTGACTTCTCGAGAACTAAAAGAAAAGTTCTCGAGATCTAAAACCAGCTTCTCGAGAGATGGACTTAGAAAATTTTTCAAGGCTGTCTCTGGCTACTCGAGATGTATAGGCTGTGATTTCTAAAGAACTTAGACTAAGCTTCTCGAGAACTATAATGATGTTTCTCGAGAACTAGTCTAGGCTTTTCGAGAACTAAGTGAACTTCTCGAATACTGCTAACTCTACTTCTCGAGAACTATAGTAGACTTCTCGAGAGGTGGACTTAGAGAAATTTTAGAACTTAGAAACTTTTTCTCTTCAAGAATCTAATCTTCATACTATGGTCCAAGTGCTTGAATATGAAGTGTATCCCAATAGAGAGGCTACACATGAGTCAACACCTTGGATCACAAAGTGAGGGATTATACTGTATGATCCTGTGTTCATCACCCACGGTAGTCTGACATTGGTCTACACTTAGCAATTATTGTCTTCAAACACAAAACTAAACAAAGATATTAAATACAACTTAATTCATCTTAGTTCAACGGTGACTTCATGCAAATCTGGGTTATTGTGGATGCAAAACCAAACAACTGTATCAAATTAATGCAATAAAGAATGAATATCAACTGAGGGATTTATAATGAAATCACCAATAGTGTATATTACTTTATCAATTGATTCTTCTTCTAAACAAACAATCTCAGTATCATCATCTATAATTTCAATTATCTCTTTTGATGGAATTGCTGCTGTTGGAACTGCTGCTGAAGTTATTTATGCTGCTGCTTGAGGAGCTTCTTCATTGGACATCTCCTCTAGCCTAATTTTAGAAAGACCTGAACCCAGGCCCCTAAAAGAAGGGATAGTAGAGGAAGAATCCAACTGAGTAGATAGCAGGGAAATTGAGGTAGTGAGAGGGGCAATTTCCTCAGCAATTAGCTTCTATAGAGTGGGAGTGATGAATTTGAGAAGATCATTTGAGATGTCAGAGAAATCTAGATATAGTAATTCTGGGGTAGATGGGGTATAGGTGGATTGGTGACCACATTTGGAACAGACAGTGAATCCTTGAGGGAAGTCTGACTGTAGGAAGGTTGGGAATGTTGGTGGAATATTTGATGGAGGGATGAAATCAGGAAGTTCATCTTGAACAGGTGAATGTTGTGGAGATGGAGATGAGATTAGTTTGAATGTATGGAATGATATTTGTTGATCTGGATGAGTAGATGAGGATGGGAGATCATCAATATGTGATGGTTGAGGTGATTGAGGAGGTGGAGATGGTGTATCCTCAGAAATATGGAATTTTGATTGTTGTTAAGATGGTGATTTTGATGGTGAGACTTGAGGAATTGAGGTAGAAGGTTGTCTAAGTGTAGTTGATGAATGAAATATAGAATGAGGAAGAGACGGAGGATGAGCAGGAGCTTCTTCTGGTGTTGGAGAAGTGGTTGTTTCAGCCCTTGTGTCCTCTGAATCAATCCTAAAGGAGGAGGGCCAAGATGGCTTGGGGATAATCCTCTCACATCTACCAAATAAGGCAGAGGTAAGCCATTTAGAAGCATTAATGAAAATGATCTGGGAGACCAATAATTCTGGATCCTTTGCTTGGAGGAAGATTCCCAGAACTCTTCCAAAACTCACATCCTTCTTTCTGATTTTCTTTTTAATCAATTCAAATAGAATTCCTCCCCAGTTCACTGATTTCTTGTTAACCAAGGCACACATCAGTTGAAATTGGATCCTGGTAATATCATGAGAAGATTGTTTTCCTAACAACACTTTGCCAACAATATCTGCCAAGTTTCTATATTCTATTGATACATTTTTCTTAAGAAAGTGGTTAGGGTTTCCTTCATTATGACCTAACCTTTCTAGCATTTCATTAAATTCACTGCTAGATAAATCTATTTTATCTTCACCATTAATAAAATCAAAAACTTCAGCCAAAAGTTCTGGAGAAAGAGGAACCTAGTGACCTGATATCTATTCTATAAGAACTGGAGTATCTTTAGTCTTTGCTATGAAAACCCATTTTTTGATCTCTGTCGTTGGGAGTTTTATCCATGTCGTCATGAAAAACTGCATATTTGGACCTTCAAACAACTTCAGAATATCTTGGAATACTTGATCTGAGTGAGAAAATGATTTAAAATTAATATCAAATCCCGCAACAAACTTCTCTGCTGCAAGGATTGCTGGAGAGACCGTCATTACTCTGCAAAAACAACAAGAGATAAAGTGCAAGAGAATAGGAAAACGTGGGATGGAGTTCGATGAAAACCATATTATAATTTTTCATAAGGTGAAACGGCGAACTCCGCCCAACGCAAAAGAAAAACTTCGAACTCAGGTGGATGAAAAATATCATGAAGAGATAAAAAGCGTCGATCTCAGTTTGAAGAGGGGGAAAACATTTCGTCGTTCTCAGGTCGACGAAATATTTTTTGAAACAAAATTCGTTGATCTTCGTTCGTCAAAAAGTTTCACAAAGAAATTTCGTCGATCTCCGTCCGACGAAAAATCTCAAGAATAGTTCATTGATCGTCAATCTCCGTTATACGAATGGTGATCAATTCTTCGACCTCATACAGAAATCAAATTAAACTTCTCCATTAATAATACCTTGCTGGTTTAAGTAGAACAAATGTTTCTTTTCATTCAATGGTTTGGTGAAAATGTCTGCTCTTTGTAAATCAGTAGAGATAAAGACAAGGTTAATTTTATTTTTGGCTACACAATCTCTAATGAAATGAGGTCTAATTTTTATATGCATTGTCCTACTATGATGCACTAGATTTTGTGCAATGGAAATTGCACTGACACTATCACAAAATATAGTTGAATTATTTAGATTGAAACCATAATCTAGGAGTTGATTTTGAATCCATAAAATTTGTGAACAGAAACTGCTAGCTGCTATATATTCAGCTTCAGCAGTTGAAGTTGACACAGATGTCTGTTTCGTACAAAACCAAGACACAAGCCTATCACCAAGGAATTGGCATGTTCCTGATGTACTTTTCTTATCAACTATACATCCAACAAAGTCAGCATCTGAGAATCCAGTTAATTCAAAATCTGACAAAGTTGGATACCAAAGTCCTAGATTTGGACAAACCTTTATATATATCAAAATTATTTTTATTAAAATAAGGTGAGATTCTTTACGGTTCACTTGGAACCTATCACAAAGACATGTAGCAAACATTATATTTTGCCTTTTAGCTGTGAGATATAGCAAGGACCCAATAATAGACCTATATGTTTTTTGATCAACTGGCTTGCCCTGTTCATCAGAATCAATCATAGCAATTGAAGCCATGGGTATTTTCATAGTTGAGGAATCAGACATCCCTAATCTCTTAACTAGATCCTTATCATATTTAGATTGGGAGATGAAAATGACATCAGGGGATTGCTTCACTTGAAGACCAAGGAAGTAGGAAAGCTCGCCCATGCTACTCATTTCAAACTTGGAATGCAGCAGGTTAGAATACCTTTTGCATAGTTTGGAATCAGTAGAGCTAAAAATGATGTCATCTACATATATTTGAACTAGCAAAATTTTATTTTTATGATGCCTAAAAATAAAGTTATATCTACAATGGCCCTAGTGAACTTATGCTCTAAAGAAAGCTAGTTAGGGTTTCATACAAAGCTCTTAGAGCTTGCTTTAAACCTTAAAGAGCTTTATGCAACTTAAAAACAAAAGAGGGATGAGATGAAGAGATAAAACTCGACGGTTGATCCACATAAACTTCCTCTTTGATTTCACCATTGAGAAAGTCACTCTTGACATCCATTTGGTAGACTTTGAACTTCTTGTATGTTGCATATGCAAGAAATATTCTGATAGCCTCCAGTCTTGCAATAGAGGCAAAGGTTTGGTCATAATCAATTCCTTCCTCTTGAGAATAGCCTTGAGCTACCAATCTTGCTTTGTTCCTTACAATAGCTCCTTGTGCATCCAATTTGTTCCTGAAAACCCATTTAATTCCAATGACTAGGTATTTTTTGGGTGGTCTTGGTACTAAATCACAAACTTTATATCTCTCAAATTAATTGAGCTCCTCTTGCATTATAATAATCAAGTGGGGATCTTGCTCTATATCTTTTATGGATTGAGGTTCAATCAAAGATATGAAGCAAGCATGCATCAAGTCTTGGTTGAGTTGATGTATTGTTTGCACACCAACTGATATGTCTCCAATCACTTGTGATATGGGATGATCTCTATGTGTGACAAGATCAGTTGGAGGTGTCTCTTCATAAACATCTTGGGGAATTAATTCCTCTTGTGGAATTATGTTTGTTGTTATTGTTTCAACTATTCCAACAATTTTTTCTTCACCCTCTTCATCAATCTGGAAAGAAGGATACAAAGCAACCTCTTGGGTGAGGTTTAAGTCATCCAATTTCTCACATAGAAGGGGTACCTGTAATGTATCTCTGGTAGAAGAATCCTTCTCCTTGTAACACATATTAGCTTCATCAAAAGTTATATGTACAGATGCTTCCATTTTTTATGTTGATTTGTTAAATACCCTATAGGCCTTGCTTACTTCGGAATATCGAAGAAAAACTCCCTCTGGACCTTTGGCTTTAAACATTCTAAGATGTTTCTTGTTATTAATGTGAATCTAACATCTAAAACCAAATATTCTAAAATAATCTATTTTAGGTTGCTTCCATTTAAGCAATTCATAGGGAGTCTTGCCCTTAAGTTTATGTATTAAACTTCTATTCAAAACATAATTGGCCTAGCTTACAGCCTCTTCCCCAAAGGATAGGGGCATGTAAGCATTTTTAAGTAATGTCCCTACAGCTTCAATAAGGGTTCTATTTTTTTCCTTTCTGCTACCCCATTTTGTTTAGGAGTTCTAGGAGCATGGAAGCAATGTCTGATACCTTCCTTCTCACAGAATTCATGCATAAGAAGAGATTCAAACTCAATGCCACGATTACTTCTGATTAATACAACTGGAGTAGAGTACTCAATCTTTATGCTCCTAAGAAAGTATCTAAGAACTTTAAAGTTATTTTACTTATTTCTCAGAAAGAACACCCAAGTGAATCTAGAGAAGTCATCTGCAATAACTAGAATATAAGATTTCCCTCCCAAACTTTGTATAGCAATGGGTCCAAAAAGATCTATGTGAAGAAAATACAAGATTCTTTGTGAATCACTCATATTAATTGATTTAAAACTATTTTTAGTTTGCTTGCCTAACTGATAAGCCTTGTAAAGACTTTCCTGCTTATAGGCGCCAGAAGGCAATCCTCTAACAAGGCTGTCCCTAGATAGTTTAGCAATATTTCTTAAATTTACATGTTCGAGTCTTTTATCTCATATGTCATTAGTTGAACTAATTTGATTAATTAAACAGATTTCTGAAATAGCAGACTTAAAATTTACTCCATATTTGTTGTCTACTCTAGTTCATGTTAAAACAATTTCTTTTGAACTAGAGGAAATAATACATAAAGACTTGTTAAAGGTTACATGATAACCTTCATCACATAATAGACTTATGGATATTAGGTTATGCTTGAGACAACTCACATAGGCTACCTTCTTGAAGGTGATAACTCCAACTTTGACATTCCCATATCCTTTTGTTTGGCCACAGTTGGAGTCTCCAAAGATCACCTTTGGTCCAAGCTTTGACTTGTAATAAGCTAGATTTCTCTTATTGCCTGTCATATGTTTTGAACACCTTCTATCAATGTACCATTGGGTCTCTGTTGTAGGATTGTCCATCACCTGCAAGAAAATAAATTAGGTGTTCTTCACCCAGGTAACCTTGTGTCCTTGATTATTCTCAAATTTATAACTAGAAATAAAAGAAAATTCTGGTCGATTTTTACATCCTTTGGGGTGAAATCTTCTAGGTGGAATTGTCCATTAAGTAAAAGGGTTAACCAATTTTTGTCTTTGATAATTATTTTTACGAGGATTTAAATTTCTTTTAAAGTTTTCTAGGTTCGACAAATTCTAGTAAGTTCGTCGATCTGCGTTTGATGAATAGGGATGAGTTCATCGACTCCGCTCAGAGAATGAATATTTTCATTTTCTACGCCCCAATTTCGTCAATCGCGGTTAAACGAACCATATTGATTTCTTCGATCGCAGTTAGATGAATGGTTATATAGAAAAATTGCGTTCATAGATCATCGATCTGAGTTCGACGAACCATATACATTTCGTCGATCTTGGTTCGACGAAAAATGTTGAACATTGTTTTTATTAAAAAAAAATTTTCTCTTTTGTTTAGGTTTTTGAAACATTTCAATTTGTTGGTTGTTATTGTTTGGTATTGCATCCATAATAGACCTGATTTGAAGAAGAGCCTGAACAAGCTAAGTTGAATTGACAATGTATTTGATAATTCTATCAAGTTGTGCTTGCAGCTATTCCATGCTAAGTACACACTAATGTCAGAGTGCAGTGGGTCAATATATACGGGTCTGCGCAACGTAATCCCTCGTTATGTAGATCAGTGTGTTGATCCACGTGTGCTCTCTCTATTGGAGTGTACTTATTTTCAAGTACATCGTCAAGGTAGATCAAGAGAAGAAGAAGGAGAAAAGATGGTTCAAAGACGAATCTATCAAAAGAAGGAAGGAGGAAAATTCTTCCAAGTAAGAATCGACGGGAGTCGTTAGTGATTCCCGCCGACTTTGTCGGGAATCACTAAGTGACTCCCGCTAATTCTACTTCCGGCCGGCAAAGTTACAAATTCTGCCAAGGCAGAATCAACGGGAGTCGGGAGTAACTCCCACCGACATCGACGGGAATCACCAATGACTCCCGCCGATTTTGCCATAGGCAGATTCCCGCCGCTCGCTGGACCGAACCGAGCCGCCGTGTACTGTTTCGGTCGAGGCTAGGGCTTTTCCTCGTGGGTCCCATAATGGCTCTTAGGGTTGGCTCCTTGTATAAATACTTGCGTATTTTGAAACTCTACAGGACCAACATCGGAATACGAAATCACGCCGCCGTGACCTAGCGCATCGCGAGCTCTGCCCGCACGCACGTCGCCGATCGGAAGTTGTCTCCACCACTTATCTCAGCTTATCTCTGATCTCTCGACGACAGTACCAAGGCAAGCACCCGGTCTTACGTGTCTCTCTCGAGATCTCTTGTCTTTTGATTCATTGAACGAGGCTTTTTCTCCCTTCCGAATCGGTTGATACGTTTGATCCGACTGAGATCGTTCGAAGACCTAGCTTGCTTCGTCAAGAAGTTTGGATTTGTAAAGCATCGCCTACGCACTTGCTTGTCGCCGCCGATCTTGATAAGATCCATTCCAAGTGAGAAATCCGGTTATGGACTCTTCGTACTTTTCGTGCAGGCTTTAACGAACGAAGAAGGACATCGGAATCTCCATAAAGCATTGTTTGTATTTTTATTTACATTCAATTTTGTTGTAAAGGAATTTTCATTCCTATTTGTAAGGGTTGGGTGCAACCCGTTGTGGTGGAGTTGTGACTCCGTTGTTGGAAGGGTTCCTTCCGTGGTTAGGGGAGCGTTGCTCCTATTATGAGGATTGGATTTCAATCCGTTTGGAGAAGTGACCGATTCATCCCTTGGTGGAAGATAGGTCGAAGGGGGAAAGTGGACATTCCCAAATCGGGGAACCACTATAATTCTTTGTGTTTTCTGTGTTTTATTTGCTTACTTGAGCAGGTTAGTTTAATTCCGCAAAATACTGCATGACACCTATTCCCCCCTATAGGTGGATTAGGTTGACACTAGATACTTTCAAGTGGTATCAGAGAGAGGTTACTCATCAATATGGTTAACACCTTGAGTAAGATCCTGTGTCTAGTGTCAAGAAGAAAGAAGATCTCAGGAATGGACGGACTCAAGTATACAGGAAAGATTCCAGTATGCACCAAGCTGAATTTTCCAATCTGGAAGGAAAGGATCAGGTTCTACATTGAAGCAGTCGATCCCCGACTCTTCATGATAGTGGAGGAGGACCCTCATATCCCCACAAAGTCCTCCACCATTAATCAGACCAAGATGGTGCCCAAGAGGCTCTACGAAATTGATAAGTATGAGATGGTGCTTGTCGGCCTAGACAAGAAAGCACAAAACATTTTAGTGTGCGCCGTCGATGATTCAATGATGCCGAATTTCAGCAACTACAGGACTGCCAAGGACATCATTCACTGCTTGATAATTCTGATTCTGATGGAGGGAACAGATGAAGTAATCGATGATCGAAGATCCCTTCTGAACCAGAAGTATGAGGCCTTCAGGAAAGGTCCCAAGGAAGAAATCATTGTGACATTTGAGAACTTCCTGAAGATCGTTAATGCCCTAAAGGGTTATGGCAGAGTGTTCACCAATGGTGAACTAAATGACAAATTCCTTAGATCCCTGACTAAGGAATGGGACACCAAGATCTGCGCCATCAGAGAGTTTTGCAAGCTGGCAGAAACTAATCCCCAGATTCTGTTTGGAAAGCTAATGTCCTTCGAGCTTCAGCTGAACACCAGAAAAGCTGAAGAGGAGGCTGATAAGGCTGCAGCCAAAGAAAAGACTGTGGCCCTGAAAGCTAATATCTCAAGGAAAGGCAAGGGTGCAGCCTCGTCCCGCTCTCAAAGAAAGGCTGAGGAAGAAGACTCTGAGCCATGCTCATCCGGCTCAGAGATATCTGAAGAAGAATTCTCTCTCATTACTCGAGAGTTCAAGAAGTTCCTCAAGATGAGGAATCAGAGAAACGGAGATGGCTCCTCCTCCAAACATCAGAAGAAGAATTACTCTTCTAATAGGTATGATTCTAAACAAAACAAACATCGTTCTGCTGACATGATCTTCTTTGGGTGTAATAAGTCAGTCCACGTCATTGCTGACTGCCACCAAAGCAAGAGATATAAGGGGAAAGGAGAGGAGCACAAGTCCTCTCGAGACAAGAAGAAGGAGAGGAGCTATATTGCCAAGAATCAAAAGACACTGAGTGAATCTGACTCATCAGACTCCAGTGATGATGAGAAAGCCTACTTATGGATAATGGGTCGCTCCGACTCAGATGGTGATTGTCCACCATTTACTGGGAAGGTAAAAGATTGCACCCCCTCTCTGACTCTAACTCTAACTCTGTGTCTCCTGATGATGATCTCGAGGACAGCCCATCTGCCCGTGAAGCTAAACTCCTCGAAAAGTATGAGCTCCTGCTCAATACATTTGAAGAATGCCGAAAGAGGTTGAGAGCTACAAAAAAGGAAGTCAAATTCCTTAAGGTTGAGGGAGTGTCCCTAAGAGAAGAGATCACGTGCTTGATATCTCTCCGAAAGGAACACCTAGACCTTATTTCTGAGCACTCAGTTTCTCGAAGGCTCCTTGACCAAAAGCAGGAAGAAAATAACAAGCTGGAAGAACAGCTTGCGGCCGAGAGGAAGATTGTCAAAAGCTTCTGTATGCCGAGGATCGTTCTTCCTCTTGTTGATGAATTCTCTAATCAGGATAAGGGGGTTGTCTTAGGGCATGTGGCAATGCCTTGTAGATCATCCAGGAGAAACAGAAATCAGAGGAAAAATAAGGCTGCGAAGAAGGCCTCTACTGTAGAAAAGGGAAAGGCCCCACTCGATCATATTTGCTTCCGGAAGCCTAGCTTTCCCTGCAATGAGCATGACTTTGAGTCAACCTATGGCCACCTCTTCCATCCCTCGGTTGAAAAGCCTAAGAGTCGGTATGATGGTGGACCTTCCCCCGAAACTATGGTGAGAGTGTCTTCAAGGCACCTTATGAGGAAATCCAAGTGGAGAATTATGGCCCCTTCTCTAGCGGCCATAATAGGAAGCAGACACCAAAGGCCATGCCTGGTATACAGAAGGAACAGGAAGTTAAGAATTCATGTGAATGTTGTTATCATGATGCCTCCACCTCCACATCCAAGGCCCCGACTGAACCCACTGTTCCAAGGGTGAAAAAGGAGCCTAGGAAACAGTACAACAGGGTTTTACTATTGCTGTTGTGGAAAAGTTGGTCACTTTGTCATGGATTGCTGGTTTAATCCAAGAAACAATGAGACTACTCATGTTAGCAATGCGAGGCCAACCACTCGTAGGGTTAACCACCCGAGGGGGAGTGTGCTAACAAGGAATCTAGGACCCAAGTCTGATTGTGTTCCTAAGGGAAACTAATTCTGTTTTACAGGTATGTCCAAAGGCCATCAAAACGCCAATCTGCTACTTGGAGAGTGGATGTTCCCAGCATATGACCGGGACAAGAAGCCTGTTGCGTGATTACTCCCCAGTCGAAAATGAACCCAAAGTCATCTTTGGAGGATCAGATCGAGAAGTCACCAAGGGTTATGGTATGATATCCAATGGTGTATTCTCTATCACAGACATAGCCTATGTTGAAGGGTTAAACCAAAACCTGATCAGTGTAAGCCAGTTGTGTGATAAAGGATACGACATTAAGTTCTGCAAGTAAAAGTGCCTGATAATATTGTGTGTCTCTTTGGAGACGGTATTAACTGGCATTAGGAACGGGAATATTTTCTGCTTAGATTTTCTTAGCATAGACTCTTCTACCCCGTTTGCCTAGTAGTAAAATACAGTGCATCTCTCTATGAACAATGGCACAAGGGATTAGAACATATTAATTTCAGAAACGATTAATATGTTGTTTTCTACGAACTTAGTAAGGGATGCCCCTACTATTAAGTGCATCAAAGATAGCTCTTGTACTTCATGCCAGAAGGGCAAACAGACTCGGGCTTCCTTTAAGGGCATTGCAGGCAAAGAATCTTCCAGATGTCTTTATCTTCTACATATAGACTTGTTTGGTCCAGTGCAAGTTCATAGCTTAGGAGGCAAATCGTATACGCTAGTGATTGTTGATGATCACTCTCAGTTTACGTAGGTGTTCCTCTTGAAATGAAAGTCAGATACGTTTGACATCTTCACTAATTTTGTCAAGCAGATTAAGAACGAACTTAATTGCTCCGTGGTCAAAATTAGAAGTGACCATGGAACAGAATTCGAGTCTGGGGCTATGACAGAATTCTGTGAAGAACATGGTATCTTTCATGAGTTTTCCTCCCCGCATACTCCTCAGGAAAACGGAATTTCGGAGAGGAGAAATAGAATGCTCATTGAAGCATGTTCGACAATGTTGAATGACGCTTCTCTACCAGAGTACTTCTGGGCAGAGGCTATCAATACAGCTTGCCATGTGCAAAACCGTGCCTTGATCAACATGAACCATCGTAAAACTCCTTATGAGCTATTGAAAGGCAGGAAACCGACCATGTCCTATCTAATGATTTTTGGTTGCATATGCTATATACACAATAATGGGAAGTACCTACGTACTAAGTTCGGAGAAAAATTCTTCGAAGGAATCTTCATGGGCTATAGTAGCCATAGTCGGGCATATAGGGTTTTCAATAAGAAAACCCTAGTGGTAGAAGAGTCAATTAATGTTATATTTGATGAAGGAAGCATGCTTTACAACAATTATTCTAGTGGCATTCTTGAAGATGCAGGTGCAAGGCTTGAACAGCTAAGTCTATAAGAGATTGCTAAAAATGAAGCACCCAAGTACGTCAAGGTCTCCACCTCAACACCAACTGGAGAAGATGACGGTCAGGATAGGGAGATTCTACCAGAAGAGGGAGGAGCCCGAGAAGCTGTAGGAGCTCCAGGTGCAAGACTCTTAGAGCTAAGACACGTGAGGGATCACCCAAGAGATTAGATCATAAGGGATCCTCGGGACGGTGTCAAAACTCGTAGAGGTACAAATAACGAGATTATGCACTTTAGTTTGCTGTCACAGGTTGAGCAAAAGAAGTTCGACGAAGCGAACAAAGATGCGTCATAGATATTGGCCATGCAAGATGAACTTCTTCAATTCGAACGATGCAACGTATGGACGCTAATTCCCAGACCAAAGAAACAGAATGTGATCGACACTAAGTTTAACTTTAGAAAAAAACTGGATGAACACGGTGTCATCATCAAGAACAAATCCAGACTGGTGGCTCAAGTATACAGACAGGAGGAGGGGATTGACTTTGACCAAACTAGTGTCGCACAGCAGAACAAAGCATATTGAAGTGCGCTACCACTTCATTCGGGAGAATATGGAGAACAAAGATATATCTCTCTGCTATGTCCCCACGGATAAGCATATTGCAGATATCTTCACGAAGCCACTAGACGAGGCCAAGTTCAATTCCTTCAGAACTTAACTCGGTATGCTGAACTTTGAAGATTAAAGACTGAAAGGCTCAAGTCTCTTGGATCAAGGGGAAGCATTTGCTAGGAACTCAAGATCGGGCACGAATGCAAGAACTTAGGGGGAGCACTTTGCTCTAAGTGATGTCCCAAGTTTATAGAAGCCGAAAAGGGGTAGACTACCCTCTCGGCCAAGGCTAAGGTGGTTGTTAATGCTAAGTAGGCAACAAAGGCTATGTTGCTCTCCGATAGGGGGAGATCAAATCGGCTAAGGCTATGTTTCTCTCAGGAATTTGGTAATGAATTCCACACTCAACTGAATTTTCATTTTATGATTTTCATTTCCATATGTTCTATTCACCTTAGCTTGTAGGGTTTAGGCTTCTTCAAATAGGGGGAGATTGTTGGGTATTGCATCGACAACAGACCTGACTTGATGAAGATCCTGAACAATCTAAGTTGAATTGACAATGTATTTGTGTTGGGTATCGTATCCACAATTACCTGGATTTGAGGAAGCCTCCGGTCAAGCTAAGATGAATTCACAGTGTATTTGATGAAATCTTTCAAGATGTGCTTGCAGCTATTCATCGCTAAGTACACACCAATGTCAGGGTGCAGTAGGTCAATATACACGGGTCTGTGCAACGTAATCCCTCGTTGAGCAGATCAGTGTGTTGGCTTACGTGTACTCTCTCTACTGGTGTGTACTTATTTTCAAGCACAGGGCTATGTAAGATCAAGAGCAGACAAGGAGCAAGGATGGGCCAAAGACTAGCTCACGGGAAGAAAGACGAAAATCGTCTAAGTACAAATCGAGGAGAATCACTAAGTGATTCTCGCCGATTCTATGGGAATCACTAGTGATTCTCGCCGAATCGTCGAGAATCACGAACTGATTCTCGCCGAATGCTGCCGGTTGTCTCGAAGCCGCCTTGAATCCTTCTAAGGCAGAATCGTCGAGAATCAATTGTGATTCTCGCCGATTATCACCGTCTTGTATTATCAGTGGAGATTGAATTCTGTTAAGAAGAATTCGGCGAGAATCGTAGTTGAATCTCGCCGATTCGGCGAGAATCACCTACGATTCTCGACGAATTTGATTTAGGCAATTTTCGCCTATTCTCTGGACCGGTCCAAGTTAACTGGGTTATTTCGAACCGGACTTAGGGCTTCTTCTTGGTGGGGCCCACAACGGTCATCTTGATGACCTAATGTATAAATAGATCTGTAATTTTGAACAGTAAAAAGGATAGACAGAAAAATGAACAAAGGACGCCGACGTGACCAAAATCGCAATCTTGCTCCGTGGCCGTCGTCGCCGCTCGTACAGTTAGTCGCCGTTGCTGATCAAGGTTCTTCCAGATCTCCGGCGATAGAAGCTCAGCCTAGCAAGCATCTCACGCGTCTAACCAGAGATCTTTTGTCTCTTTATTTGTAGATCGGGAAAACCATCCCCTTCCGAATCGATCGAGACGATCGATACTAGTGTGACCGTTGGAAGACCTTGGTACCTTTGCTACGAAGGTTGAATCTCCATTGCATCGCCGCAGCACTCCGTTGCCTCTGCCAATCCCGAGAGCCAAGTCGCCGCCCTTTGCCGCCGCCGGTTTCGGGGAGATTCTCTCCAAGAGAGATCTAGGGTTGTGGACTCTTCGTTGACTTCAAGAACACGTCGTCGAACGAAGAGGGACACCTTAGTCTCCATAAGCTGTTTGTATTTCTAATACATTCTATTTTCATTATCGTGTAAAGGAAAGTTTGGTGCCTAGTTGTAAGGGTTGGGTGCAACCCGTGGTGTGGGAGTGGTGACTCCTACGTGTGGAAGGGTTCCTTCCGTTAGTGCAAAGATTGGATTTCAATCCTGTTGGTGAAGTGACCGAGTCGTCCCTGGTTAGGAGATAGGTCGAAGGGGGAAAGTGGACGTACCCAAATCGGGGAACCACTATAAATTGCTTGAGTCTTTTCTGTGCTGTGTTGTTTGATTTATTTGTGCAGGTACAGTTTTTAATTCCGCAAAAACGTTACAAGACACCTATTCCCCCCCCCCCCCATAAGTGAAGCTAGTTGGCACTAGGTGGACTTTCAAGTGGTATCAGAGGGAGGTTACTCATCAAAAAAGTTCACACCTTGAGTAGAATCCTGCCACCAGTGTCAAAAGCATGGAGCTGGATTATGAGATCTCTCCGCTAAGACTCCCCACATGCATAAAGGAGTATTATCCCGTCTAGAAGATGAGAGTGTCATTTCACTTGGAGGCTATCGATCCTCGAGCATCTCTCATCTTGGAAGAGGGTCCATTCATTCCAATGAAGACCTCCGGCTCTGGAAAGGATATCCAAATCCCCAAGTGTATTACTGAGATGTCGGAGACTGAACTCTTATTATTTAATCTGGACAAGATGATTCGTCAGATCATCGTGGATGTCTGGTCTGGACCTTCTCGATCTAGACTGGAAAAGTGTAGGACGGACAAGTCAATGTGGGTAACCATCTCAGATCTCATGGAGGGGTCAGAGAAAGCAGGGATCTGCTGTCAGCAAGAGGATGAAGCCTATGTTGGGGTCCTTGCCTCTGAAGATGAAGGCAAGGACCAATCGGTCAGCATCAGGGCTCCGGTGTCCTTGTTAGAGACTGAAGAAGAAATTGAGGAAAGCAGTTCTGATGAAGCTGACTCAACGGTCTCTGGCTATTTTAACAGTAACTCTGAAGAGCAGGTAACTTCTTCATCCTGCCCCTCTTCTCTTGAAGTTCCTGAAGACAGGAATAGTTCGGATAGTTGCCCTTCAGAAAATCCTGATTCCCTGAAGAGAGCCCTTCAGAAAAGCAACCTACTTATTGATGAGCAAGCTAAGGAGATTGCTCGACTGAAGATCTTGTTGGATCTCTAATTGGCATCGAACAGGGTTAAGGACTCTAAAATCTCAGATCTAGAGAGTAGCCTAGAAAATGAAAATAGGATAGTATCCAACTTTTCCAAGATTGATGCTATCAAAAGAAAGGAAGAAAATGGTTGGATCTCCCGAATTATCAATTCATGGAAAAATGGGGAAACAGTTTTCAGACCCCCCCACCCCAGGCAGGGAGGGTACTCATCATGCCTTCAGGAACGATCACAGGAACAACAGTGGTCACTACAAGGGTGATCAGCCCTCATGTGGAGACACCCATAGTGCAAGGGCTGTCATGGTCACCCTTGAGAGAATACCTAAGGCTCAGTCTAAACACTTTGTATTCTCGGCCACAGCCCCAACTCGGCATGAATCTACTGGTATCACCTCTCACTGCGCTTCTCACCGCCCTAGGACACAGGAAAGGGGGGTTAGAAGTCATGCAGTTAGTGCTCATGGGGCCTCTGGAAGGGTGCTAACTGAAAGGAAGGCACCACCTCCCAGGCCTCATGACGCTCGCTACATGCATTCCTTCCACCCTTCCAAGTGTCACGGTGGAAAGGCAATTTTGTGAGCAGATTCGGCTCTATCCCGTTTAGACCTAGGACCATGACTACCTAAGTCACCGGATCTGGTCAGAAATGGCGATACAACATTCACACGTGTTGGTGCTATGGCAAGGTGGGTCACTTTGCCATAGATTGTTGGCACAACACCTCTGTGTCAAGGGCAAGGGCATATCCACCTCATCTGGGCAGAGGTAGTCTTCCTGACAAGATTTCTGAGGGAAGGCATTCGAGTTTTTATGCTAACAAGAACCTAGGACCCAATACATATTGGGTTCCTAAGGTAAGGTAACACTCTTTTGCAGGGTAGTCTAGGTTCTCATAAACCTAATGGGAACCAGACAGGAGATGTTCCAAGGATGACGTGGAACAAGTATCTGGAATAGGAGCAGTGCCATCAACACAAGCACATTCAAGTTGACCACCTCGTGTGCCTTGAGTAGAAGATCTAAATGACACATCCTTTAATCTCAGGTAATTGCAATCAGCTTCAATATATGAGCCATAGTGCATCGATTTTTACATATCTGTATATATGTATGTCTACATATCCACACTAAGTCATGAATTCCCTCTCTCGAAAGTAAATGGTCATGGGTAGATTTACACTTATATGCTTGTACACCTAAGGAAAGATTAAAATTGTAAAAATAACCTTTAGATACATTGTTAAAGATTTATCTGTAAATACACTGGTAGATTCGAGAATGAACCCCAATAGGCATAAGTCAGCCCACTGAAAATTAAAAAATATACGTCATTGGAAGTCACTAAAACTTACAATTGACATCAAGAATATTGTGTATATCTCGATCAAGAAATCACCTATTAAAGTTGCTTGCCACGGTTATTATCTTGGGTATACAAAAGTTGATATGCCTCCTAACGCTGTGTGGAAAACTCCTTCCAAACCCTCAATAGATACATGTATTAAGAAATATATATTCTGAAGATTGGTATTAAGAAATATATATTTAGAAGATTTATAAACCCTTTGATATCAGAAGATTCCGAGAATCAGGTATGCCTCAAATCCGGTCGATTTATGTTTAGAAAAACTCCCGCCGACTCTTCATCTTCCGCATTTCGCAGAGAAACCCATCGATATCACGCAGGAATCCCGCCGACCCTTCAAGGACGCGAGCTCGTTCCATCCCTCCTCTCGGCGACTTCCCGCATCTTAGGTTCCAAATCTCGTCGACCTCATTCCGGGTTCCGTAGACCTCTCTTCTCGCGTCCAGGGTGCTCGTCCAAGTATTTATTCTTCACGGTTTCGATCAAACAATGACGCGAGCTCCTCCAGGTTTTCCGTCGTCTCCGTCGACTCTCGCTTCCTCCGCATTTGGGTAACCACTTCCTCTCCCTTACAGTGACTTACTATTAGTGTAGCTTCCCTCTTGATTTCTGATTAGGCGTAGACTTGGGATTCGCTCCCTAGGTTTGCAATGGCTCCAAGGACCACCGCCGGCCTGGTCACTGGATGTGAGTTGGTTCGAACCGGGTTCTCACATGCCTCGGATGAGTTCAGAAACATCATCATCATGCTTGAAGAGGCTGGACTAACTTTTGTACTGGAGCAACCCTGCAAAATTCTGGATAAGGAAGTGATGGAGTTCTTCGCAACCGCCAAACTTCGGAATGAAGACACTATCATCAAGAGTAAGGTTGCAGGTGCAAAGATCAAGATGTCTGCAAGGAAAATGACTCAATGCTTGCAGCTCTCCAGTTCTAAGCACGAGGATTATCTGGAGGAACATGATAGAGCCAGGACCCTATTATTCTGTGGACTAGCTAGGGGAACCAGGTCGATAAAGAGAAAAGAAATGAATGAGGAGGGGAAACTCTCGTCCGACATCATTGGGAAAGTACTGATATGCAAACCCGGCTCACACGACCACATCTCAGCTGACATGTTCAAGATTCTTGTGGCAATAGTCTGCCGAAAGAGATTCAACTGGGGGGCTATGCTTTTTGAGAAGAATAAGGACACTCTCAGATCTCCAAGTTTCGGAAGAATCATCAGCCTATATCTCAATCAGTTGATCGGAGATAGGTTTGACATGAGAAAAGGAGTTCCTTTGCATTCTTTGAAGAAAATGGACTCCAGCGTATTTGACAGATGGGAGCGACGCATTGGGCAAGCTGCAGTGGTAGTAGAACAAGAAGAATCTCCTGCCGAGGACAACAGAACTTCAGCAGATTCCGTGGCAATCCCCAGTGAAGTTCCTGATGCACTGACTGCAGGAACTGAGGGGGAGCCTCTACCCGCTTCTGCTAATGTCATATCTGACATCTCGCAGATAGCTAGAGATGTTGTTGAGACTATGCAAGAAGATAGTGAGGATGTAGTGGAAGATGAGGCGGCCCTGAACGACAGTGATCTTGGAGATGGGGGTGATAATGAGGAGGATGACGAGGAAAACTTAAACAATACTGCAGCTGAGAAAAAGCACATGGGTGATGAGGAGGAGGAAACTGGAAGTGAGAGGATGGAAGTCGTGAATCCTCGGGATGCTGCTGAAGTTCCATCTATGGAACATGCTCCTGAGACGACTGATGCAAGAATGGAGGGGGAGCCCTTCCAGCAACTGTTGACAAGCATTCCTGGACAACCGGCTGTGGCGGCCAGCATTCCCCCTATGGAACCTGTACTAGTGTCCAGCTCACCCAATTCCTCTGCTGATGAGCCAGACCAGGGCTTGCCTGGAGGTCCTCCACTGCAAGCAAATATAGCCAATCATACGGTCAATATTGTTCAAGGATTTGTGAATAAGCAGAAGGCCTCGTTTGTGAAAGCACAAGACGTAGTGCTAAAAAGGGTAAAAGAATCTGAGGATCTAATTTTAAATAACATTGTGGAAGTCAATCACAAGTTGGACGTTATGGAAAAGAAATTCGAGGAAAAGTATACTGAAGCCGGCACAGCTGTCTCTCTGTTGATGCAAGGTATTAAAAAGAACACAGATGATCTGGCTATTGTAAATCAGAATGCACATGTTATGGCTAACACCATCCAAAAATTTGATGCCAACGTGGTGATTTTGAACGCGGATCAAAAGACCCTGCTGAATGAATTTTCAAAAACTATGAAGCACATCGATGAGTCCCTGCATGCTTACGCAAACTCAATTGCTGTAGAAGACAAAAAGGGGGAGGAAGACTACAAAGCTAAGATAGCCGGGCTTCAACAGATAATCATCGAAAACTTCGATCAGTCTAATAGGTATGCTCTTAAACTCTAACAAAATCTTAATTGACGCCTTTAATCAATCTAATAGATAATAATTAACAAATTCGGTCATTCGAATAGATATGTGTTTGAAATGGCCCATTGGTTAGTGCGACAAGCCTCGGGCATACACGTTCCCCTTGCTCCTCCGGAGCAAGCGGAGCATACTGCTGCTGCTGCTGAAGAAGAGGTAAGTATTGAAGAAGTTATACTGAGTGAGGCTGAAGCCAAGAAGGCTGCTAGGGCTGGTGCAGGAGTAGAAAGCTGTCGCTGGTTCGACCAAGAAGCCCTAGCAAACGCTAAAGGGAAAAGGAAAATCAAGAAGGAACCTCAAAGGAAACGCCAACTAAAAAGAGAATCAGACTGAAGGAGGAAGAGGTGCGAAATGAAAGGTGGAGCCCAGCATCATGAAGCATCATTTTGGACACATTTGCGTTGCAACAAAGGGGGGAGATAAACAGGAACGATGTCTACAGTCAGTACGAGTGGGAGCAGCACAAGACCTTTGAAGCCAAAAGAAACATCTTCTTCAGGTCCGATGCTGTGGCAAATAAAGCTCCCCTCCCAGATACTACCCTAAGCCTAAGGAGTATTTTGAACGACAAAGCAGCAAGTTCTTGGCGCAGCAGCTCAAAGATGAAATTGCTAAGGATAAATAGATTTAGGAATTTGACTCATGAACGTTGTATATGTTCATTGTTATCTTTGTGTAAACATATGAACACTTATTGTGGATATTTATATATATGTATATGTGATTCGATGGTTATCTCCTATGTTGCTCTGCTTGTTCTTATTGTTCCTCTAGTAGTATAATGTATGTATTATCTGGATTGGTGAAATTCATCTTAGCTAGTAGGATTTTGGCTTCTTCAAATAGGGGGAGATTGTTGGGTATCGTATCCACAATTACCTGGATTTGAGGAAGCCTCCGGTCAAGCTAAGATGAATTCACAGTGTATTTGATGAAATCTTTCAAGTTGTGCTTGCAGCTATTCATCGCTAAGTACACACCAATGTCAGGGTGCAGTAGGTCAATATACACGGGTTTGTGCAACTTAATCCCTCGTTGAGCAGATCAGTGTGTTGGCTTACGTGTACTCTCTCTACTGGTGTGTACTTATTTTCAAGCACAGGGCTATGTAAGATCAAGAGCAGACAAGGAGCAAGGATGGGCCAAAGACCAGATCACGGGAAGAAAGACGAAAATCGTGTAAGTACAAATCGACGAGAATCACTAAGTGATTCTCGCCGATTCGACGGGAATCACTAGTGATTCTCGCCGAATCGTCGAGAATCACGAACTGATTCTCGCTGAATGCTGCCGGTTGTCTCGAAGCCGCCTTGAATTCTTCTATGGCACAATCGTCGAGAATCAATTGTGATTCTCGCCGATTCTCACCGGCTTGTATTATCAGTGGAGATTGAATTCTGTTAAGAAGAATTCGGCGAGAATCGTAGTTGATTCTCGCCGATTCGGCGAGAATCACCTACGATTCTCGCCGAATTTGACTTAGGCAATTTTCGCCTATTCTCTGGACCGGTCCAAGTTAACTGGGTTATTTCGAACCAGACTTAGGGCTTCTTCTTGGTGAGGCCCACAACGGTCATCATGATGACCTAATGTATAAATACATCTGTAATTTTGAACAGTAAAAAGGATAGACAGAAAAACGAACAAAGGCCGCCGACGTGACCAAAATTGCAATCTTGCTCCGCGGCCGTCGCCGCCACTCGTACAGTTTGTCGCCATTGCTGATCAAGGTTCTTCCAGATCTCCGGCGACAGAAGCTCAGCCTAGCAAGAGTCTCACGCATCTAACCAGAGATCTTTTGTCTCTTGATTCGTAGATCGGGAAAACCATCCCCTTCCGAATCGATCGAGACGATCGATCCTAGTGTGACCATTGGAAGACCTTGGTACCTTTGCTACGAAGGTTGAATCTCCATTGCATCGCCGCAGCACTCCGTTGCCGCCGCCAATCCCGAGAGCCAAGCCGCCGCCCTTTGCCGCCGCCGGTTTCGTGGAGATTCTCTCCAAGAGAGATCTAGGGTTGTGGACTCTTCGTTGAGTTCAATAACACGTCGTCGAACGAAGAGGGACACCTTAGTCTCCATAAGTTATTTGTATTTCTAATACATTCTATTTTCATTATTGTGTAAAGGAACGTTTGGTTCCTAGTTGTAAGGGTTGGGTGTAACCCGTGGTGTGGGAGTGGTCACTCCTACGTGTGGAAGGGTTCCTTCTGTTAGTGCAAGGATTGGATTTCAATCCTGTTGGTGAAGTGACTAAGTCGTCCCTGGTTGGGATATAGGTCAAAGGGGGAAAGTGGACGTACCCAAATCGGGGAATCACTATAAATTACTTGAGTCTTTTCTGTGCTGTGTTGTTTGATTTATTTGTGCAGGTACATTTTTTAATTCCGCAAAAACGCTACAAGACACCTATTCCCCCCCCCCCAATAGGTGAAGCTAGTTGGCACTAGGTGGACTTTCAATTTGAAAATTCTAACAAGTTGTGCATACAGCTATTCCATGCTAAGTACACACCAATGTCAGAGTGCAGTTGGTCGATATACAAAGGTCTGCGCAATGTAATCCCTAGTTGTGTAGATCACTGTGTTGATCCACGTGTGCTCTCTCTATTGGATTGTACTTATTTTCATGTACAGGGTCAAGGTAGATCAAGAGAAGAAGAAGGAGCAATGATGGGTCAAAGAACAAGCTATCAAAAGAAGGAAGGAGGAAAATTCTTCCAAGTAAGAATCGATGGGAGTCATTAGTGATTCCCGCCGACTTCGTCGGGAATCACTAAGTGACTCCCGACGATTCTATTTCCGTCCAGCAAAGTTATAAATTCTTCCAAGGTAGAATCGACAGGAGTCGGAAGTGACTCCCGCCTACATCGACGGGAATCACCAACGACTCCCGCCGATTTTGCCTTAGGCAGATTCTCGCCGCTCGCTGGACCGAACCGAGCCACCGTGCGCTGTTTCGTCCAAGGTTTGGGATTTTCCTCGTGGGCCCCACAACGGATCTTAGGGTTGGCTCCTGGTATAAATACTTGCGTATTTTGAAACTCTACAGGACCAAAACCAGAATACGAAATCACGCCGCCGTGACCTAGCGCATCGCGAGCTCCGCCCGCACACACGTCGCCGATCGGAAGTTGTCGCCACCGCTGATCTTAGCTTTTCTTTTATCGTTCGACGATAGTACCGAGGCCAGCACCCGGTCTCACGTGTCTCTCTCGAGATCTCTTGTCTTCGGATTCGTTGAACAAGGCTTGTTCTCCCTTCCGAATCGGTTGAGATGTTTGATCCAACTGAGATCGTTCGAAGACCTAGCTTGCTTCGTCAAGAAGTTTGGATTTGCAAAGCATCTCCACCACACTTGCTTGCCACCGCCGATCTTGATAAGATCCATTCTAAGTGAGAAATCTGGTTGTGGACTCTTCGTACTTTTTGTGCAAGCTTCAACGAACGAAGAAGGACATCAGAATCTCCATAAAGCATTGTTTGTATTTTTATTTACATTCAATTTTGTTGTAAAGGAATTTTCATTCCTATTTGTAAGGGTTTAGTGCAACCCGTTGTGGTGGAGTTGTGACTCCGTTGTTGGAAGGGTTCCTTCCGTGGTTAGGGGAGCGTTGCTCTTAGTGTGAGGATTGGATTTCAATCCGTTTGGAGACGTGACCGAGTCGTCCCTTGGTGGGAGATAGGTCGAAGGGGGAAAGTGGACGTACCCAAATCGGGGAAGCACTATAATTCTTTGTGTGTTTTATGTGTTCTGTTATCTTACTTGTGCAAGTTAGTTTATTTACACAAAAGACAGCACGACAGCTATCCCCCCCCATAGGTGGATTAGGTTGACACTAGATACTTTCAGTTATCTTCTATTTTTTCTTTGCCTTTTTCAGATATGAATTTAACAGGGGCAGAATGAAAGTTTTTCATAAGAAGAGGAGGCTGACTTGATGAAGCTCCTAAGCCTAATTGGTCATTAAGCCTGGAATTGACTGTGCTAGTTATGTCCATTAATTTGATGCTTCTCCTATTAAGGGATTCTTCAAATTATTTTGCCTCATTTAGTTTAGTTTTAATGAAATAATTTGTTCTAAAGCTAAGTCTAATTCATCTTTTAGTTTGATTTTTTTCTAAAACAGATTGTCATATTCAATTTGTTTTTCTCTGAGAAGTTTGATTTCTTCTCAGATTTAATTATGTCATTACATAGAAGTTTGAATTCAGTTTTAAAATGATAAGTGAAACCAAAAGAAGCTATTACCTGGTCCTCTTCTGATTCAGATTCTACTGCTGATTCTTCAGCTACTGAGTGATGGCATGATGCATCAATTTCCATCATGCAGATCTCTCTGGATTTAGCCTCTTCTTCATCGTCACTAGAACTCGATGAAGTTTCTTCTTTTGAGTCACTCCAGGTCTCAGCTAAAAAGCCTCTCTCCTTCTTCTTCTTGTATTTGTTTGAGAAGAGCTTGTTGGAGCTCTTCTTAGATTCTTTCTCTTTTCTCTTGTCCTTCTTTTGAGCCTCTGGACATTCTCGAAGAATGTGACCTGGCTTCTTGCATCCATAGCAGACAATTTCCTTGGTAGGAGTCTTGTCATACCTTGGCTTGTCCTCATTTCTGGTTGACCTTCTGAAGTCATTCTTAGCCATTTTCTAGAATCTTTTAGCTAATAGACTCATCAGCTCTTCAATGGCAGGTAGTGCTTCTGATTCCTCAGATTCCTTGAAGGCAATGCTTTACTCCTTCCTTCCTGAGGTAGAAGTCTTTTGTTCAGCTGCTTCCCTGATTTTGACAAGCTGCTCAAAAGTCTTGAGCTTGCCTAATAATGACTCAGTTGAAATCTCATTTAGGCTTCAGGAAACCTTGATGGGCTAAATCCTAGAGTCACATGTGCTGGGGAAGCACATAAGAATCTTATTATTAATTTCTGTTAATGAGATGTTCTTGTCAAAGTTTTTCAGCTCATTGATCAAGTTGTGTCTGTTCTACATATCTGCAATTGAATCTGACTCTTCCTTCTTGAAATTCTCATATTATGAAATGAGAAGGGATCTTCTATCTTTCCTTTCATCAGCAGATCCTGCTACCATTTGGTTTAGGGAATCAAATGGCTTTTGCTGATCTACATTCAATAACTTTTTAAAATATGTCATCAGACATAGTTTGAGCTAGAATGTTCATAGCTTTGGCATCTGCTATCTTAGCTTTTTTCTGAGCTTCTGTCCACTCAGGTGGTGGAACAGCACTGGTGCTTTTAGTGGTTTTTGCTGATGGAGTAGGGGGGCCTGTCAAAATAGAATTGTAGATATCCTCATCAATGGAATTCATATATAATCTGATCCTTGCCTTCCAAAGTGCAAACTTGTTATGATTGTACTCTGGAAGTCTAGTGCTTGATTACTCCTTATTTTGTGCCATGATGTAAAAAGATACTAGAGTAAATGGGATCTATAAAAGATCTTTTGGTTCAGGTGTTAGCCTGTGAAATCAAACAACCTTACCCTCTGTTACCAATTGAAAGTGAAGGGATAGATCACACTAACTCTAGAGGGGGGTGAATAGAGTATTAAAAATCTTCTGATTAGGTTTTATAGTGGATTTAAATAAGTGATATATATATAAGTATGAAAAGATATATCACAGCACACAAGCAAAAAGTAAAGGCAAACCAGACTACACAATGATCTTATAGTGGTTCCCCAATAAACATGGGTGCATCCACTCTTCTACCACCCTAGTAGGAATCAACTACAAGTTTTTGATCAGGTTCCCTGCCACCACAAGATCTATTTTCTAAGGGAGATGTAGCAACCATTTTAGCTTTTGACCAGGTGCTCAAAAACCAAACTAAGTCTTTTGATAAGGAGTCTTAACAACCAAAGGGATAACTTTTGAAGGGAGTTAAAAACCTTTTAAAGTGGTGAATGAAACTAAAGATGATGTTGTTCTTCTCTATAAATAGCTGAGAGAAGACTAGTGGATTCTTTGATATTGTCAAAGCTCCCCCTGAGATGTAGAATAGTTCAGGAGAAAGGAAGCTTTGCTAAGGGTGTAGTCCTTCAGATTGCTTGTTGATCTTCAGGAAGGTTTTAGACAGATGTTGATGGATTGTCTCTTGAAAGCCCTGAAGTAAAAACTAATGAAGAACTTGAGTTATATAAGAGTTGTTCTTCGTTCAATTTTCTGCAAAATAAAATTCTGTCACAACTTACTAACTTGCTTCTATCTTGAAAAGAAAATCCTTATAAATTCCTTGCAGATTTCAGACTTTTAATTTTGAATTCCTTTCCTTTAGTGACTGCAGAAATTCTGGGAGTTGAACGGCTAGAATTTTTCTTTAAATAGTTTCCCCAACTGTCCAAGTAAAATAAGCTAAGTAATAACTCTATGAAGTCCATAATTAATGCTGCCATGGAACGACTATATTCATAAGAAAATTATGCATTAATTACCAGAGCATTACATACATATTTATAATATAATTTTAAATTAATATGCCTTAATCGAACTGAAATCATCAAGGAATTTGTCGAACAGAACCTGGTGGAAAATAGTCGACCTCATCAAATTTTTCGTCGAACTGAGATCCAAGTTCATCGAGCTGAGAGTTCACTTTCGTCGAGCTGAGCTCCGAGAACGTCGAGCTGAAAAAGTACTTGGCAAACTGAGCTCCAAGTTCGTCGAACTGAGATAGTCCTTCGTCGAGCTGAAGTTCTAATATGAGATCAAGGATTGACGATCTCATTAAGACTTTCGTTGAGCTCAACTAAGATAAGGAACTTTGAGTACGTCGATCTGAGATCGAAGATCGTCGAGCTGAGTTCAGCTATCATCGAACAAATTTTTCTATAATCTTTAAACTTACTTGTCTCTTAAGTCTTGAGTCTCTGAATCCTTCTAATGGTAGGTTTCAATAATCTAACCTAATTAGACTAACCTTAACCCTAGAACTAACAAATGAACCTAGGCTATACATGTTCGGTAAACAAATATAAAAGTGAACGTAGCCGAAATCCAAATTGGGGTTCCAACAATAAGGATCTTATGTTGTGTAATGAAATGGCATGAATGTAATATGATGACTCACCCATGCTCATACACACGCACACTGCTATATCGACACAGATTGGTAGTTCCCACTTTTCTAGAAGGTGGCTAACCTCTCAGACGCCATCCATCGTAGCCAGACAGTGATAGTGGAATGAGCATTCAACTACTAGGCGGGCATCCACACTACCAAGCCCAGGCCTTTGTATGCCTCAACGCTAAGAACAAAACAGCAGAGCTCACATGCGTACTACAGCTTAGAGGGGTCTCGGGTAGATGTGCACCAATAACACATCCCAAACTTGCTTATATCGTGGTATGGAGAGGGTATTAATGAGCTTGTCACCAAATAACACAGCCAAACCATCCACTGGAATGGAGGGTTCCTCAGGAAGGAAGAACCGATGAACAATGCCCAACTATCCAAGTCTATCTGTCAACTCCCGTCGGTTTGACGACTAGCAAGCCCATAGACCTGCCAAACTATCCTAAAGGTAGGATTATGACACCGCATGTCAACTCACACTGAAAGCAATTTCACAATTAAGGGCTCCACACTAGTCCCTGATCAACACAACATTCCAGTGCGACAAACACACATGCACTCTAACCCTTCCACATTTCCATACAACATAAGGGTTCATCATTTACACAGGTGGCAAGCCACCTTACACATCACTCCAATCCCACACTTCTACCCGTAGGGAGATATAACTCTAAGAAGTTGACTACTAAACACAATCCATTAATTATCATATCACATGGCCATGCATTAACCACATCCAATTCCTTTCCACATAATCTAGCATTCACAACAAATGTAACACCGTGTGATAACCACAACAATATAATGATACTTCACATAAACATCAAGCATGATAGCATAGCTTTTGGTTATACATTCAATTGTCAGACATCACACCCTCTTTCCAAAACTTATGTCATTTTCCTGATTATAATCACGTACAACCCTTCCGGATTTCACAAGAATATCATTTGTACAACCAAATCGTATCAAATCATTTGTTCACCAACTTTCCCATATCATTTGTTTATCAAACTCCTTCAAACCATTTTTACAATCATGTTTCACCAAAGCTCAACATTATTTTGTTACAAACTCTCTACCAAATCCAAACCCAGATCTACACTAACTCGAGAACAACATGTACTCAAGACATGACTGTATAGCAATTTTGACTGGACATTCCAGAGGCTACAAGACTCATATGAAAATGTGCAACCATCCATTAGAATGGTATTTCCAAGGGCTACGACATTCGTGTTTAGTAAAAAACCCAGATCTGGCCGTAACATACTTAAAGATGGCCTTGAAGTTCGCTGCATAGAGAAAATAGATTTTTGCACGCATCTTAAAGCAAGATGAACGAAATCAATTCATCTCCTTCCTTTTATTATTAGTTCAAGAGTATATTCAGACTTTCCTCATACCTTATTCACCCTCAATAGACCATTCCTCTTCATAAAAACAAGTCCATCATCTTCACCAAGAAGAGAGGAGAGGTTAATGACATCAAATCCCTAGGACAAGGTCCTAACATGGTCTCTCCCTTGGAGATCTTCATCTTGCAAGTCTAACATTTTTGGGTCGACATCTATCCTAGATAATAACTACAGATCAAGCACCAAGGGAGGGGAAAGGAAGATCACCTCATTTCTAGTCATATATCTCGTTACTCTCCTTGGAGGCATCTTCTTCTCGTTGGGTTTGTTCTTCACAGAAAGGATCAGTCTTTCCTGCAGCAAAATCTATCTCCAGAGGCTTTCCCTCTTCCGACGGTTTCAGCACAAGTAATGATTATGCAAGATGTCAAGTGACGGCTAGGGTGTAAGTCTCCTTTTATAGGAAGAAATAGGGTTAGACCGCCTACCACGTGTCACCCTAGTACTGAAATGCCCATTATTATTTAAATTAAGTCTTGTCAAAAAGACCATGTCCTAAAAATTCAATTGGCGCATTTCACGAAAACCCAGTTCTGCCCATTCATATGAACCCGTAACACAGTATGCCGAAATTTTTCTATGTCAAAAGTGTCGTGTATACCATACACATTTGAAGAATCGTCGAGATTCGTCGTGATCACTAGATGCCTATAATGTCCAGTCAAAATCATTTAGTATATAAGACAATTCATCAAATGGAGTCGAGTTTACTCGATGCACTCGAAACTTCGTCGAGTGGTGTCATGTTCACTCAATGCCTATAGTATACAGAATAATTCTAAGTAAACACTCAACGCCTCGTCGAATGGCACTGAGAACACTCAACGCTCTCGACGCTTTCTAAGTCCATAAAAATTCTAAGTTAAATCACTCAACACCTCATCAAATGGCGTTGAGACCACTCAATTCTCTTGACGCTTTCTGTGACCAGAAATATTCTAAGTTAAATTTTGTTGAGTGGCGTTGACACCACTCAACGCACTCGATGCTTTTTGAATTAATGACAATTTCTAAGTTAAACTTGAATGGCGTTGAGACCACTCAATGCACTCAATGCTTGGTTTATACATAGCAATTTTTTTAATTAAACTGGAATGGCATTGAGGACACTCAACGCACTCAACGCTAGGTGGATCCAGAGCAATTTTCTAAGTTAAATTGGAATGGCGTTGAGACCACTAAACACACTCAACGCCTGGTTGAGTCTAGACTTCTTCGAAGTGAAATTTTCCATATTATTCGAGTATCACTCGACACCTATTACAAGTGTACCCCGAGCTTGAGGTAGAATTCTTGTCTCAAAATGCGTACGAGAGGTCTAGAATGAAATGGAACGTTACAGATCCTATAAACAAAATAAAAGATTTTGTCCCTGAAATCAGGCTAAGGTTGTGGGGGAGATAAAACATGGAAATATAATATGATTAAATTTACCTTGGGAAAACAAATTCGAGTAGCGCTTCCGCATCAATTCAACTGGCTCCCAAGTATATTCTTCCTTCCCATGGTTAGACCATAGGACCTTCACCAAAGGTACACTTTTAAGACGCAAGTTTCTAGACTTGGTGTCCACCATCCGCACCGACTCAAGTCGAATAGATCTATTTGTTGACACTGCTCCATCTGTGAAGTAAACATGTTGATCGGGTCGTAATAGTGCCTTTCGAAGCAACGACACATTGAAGACGTCGTGCAAATTTTCCAGCTATGTTGCTAGCTCCAGCCGATATGCTACTTAGACAATTCTTTCCAATATAGCATAGGGCCCCACATATCTCGGGCTGAGCTTCTTCATACCACACACTCGTAACAGTCCATGCATCAGCCTGATCTTTAAGAATAATTTGTCACCCACTTGAAATTCCACCATCCGATGTTTCTTATTATTGTATTTTGTGTGCCGACTTTGAGCCTCAAGCATGCAGTCTCGTATCAATCTAACAACATCGGTATCATCACTATATTGATTTCCACAAACCTTTGGATCTTCATCCTGCACCCATGATAATGGAGTTCTACACCACCTCCCATAAAGCACTTCGTGGGGTGCGATCCTGATGATAGCTTGAAGACTGTTGTGTTTGAGAATTCCACCAGTGACAAGAGCCTTTTCCATGCCTCTCCTCTATCCAGTACACACAATCTCAACAAATCATACATAGTTATGATTGTCCTCTAAGATTGAACATCCGTCTAAGGATGAATGTCCATGTTAAAGGTAAGGCGAGAGCCCAAATATGCTTGAACTGCCTTCCATTCCTTGGAAGTGAAGCGACCATCACAGTCGGAGACAATCATCTTATGCACACCATGGTATAGTTCACACTGTTCCACAAAGAGACAAACCAATACATCCACATGCGTCTCCTTCTTCATTGGGATAAATTTGGCGACCTTAGTTAAGCGATCTACAATTACCCAAACCTAATCGTTCCAAGGGAGCAAGCATGGCAACCCTTGAACAAAGTCCATGAAGATATCCTCGAACTTATACTCGGGGATGGGCAATGACTGTAAAAATCCTCCAGGTTTCTTGCACTCTGCCTTCACCTTTTGGCAAGCCTCATAGTGTGTGACATAGTATTTAACAACACTCTTCATTCATGGACAAAACATGATCTTTCGGAGGTCACTATACATCTTGGAAATCTCGGGATACGCAAAATACATGGAACAATGTGCCTCTCTCAAGATGTATTCCTGGATTTCACCGCCCTTGGGAATATAGAGCCTGCCACAGAAATGAATGAGGCCATTCTTCATTATATACTCTTTAGTAGATCCATCCTCAATAGCTTTAATCACAAGGGCGAGAGCAGCATCCTTACCTTACTCTGCCCGAATTCGATCTCGAATGTTACAAACTATGCTCATGGCAGCTAGGTATTCAATATATGTCTCAGAATCATCCTTACACACCAATGTGATCTCCATCTCCTCGAGCACTCGAGCTAATTTCATACTCATCATCTGAGCCCAGGGCTTGACTCTAGTACTTTTCTGCTCCAAGCATCTACTACGGAGTTTGCTTTCCCGAGGTGATAGTTCAATGTAAATTTGTAACCACACAAATATTCTAACCACCGCCGCTGCCTCAAGTTCAGCTCCTTCTGAGTGTGGACAAACTTCAAATTTTTATGATCCAGAAATATCTCACAGTGAACGCCATATAAATAATGCCTCCAAACCTTTAAGGTGAACACCACTGCTCCCAACTCTAAATCATGCACTAGGTAATTAACCTCATGCTTTTTCAACTGCCTTGAAGCGTAAGCAATCACCTGTCTGTGTTGCATCAACACTGCCCCCATCCCTTGATAGGAGGCATTAGTGTAAACTTGAACTTTCTCTGATGGAAGAGCTAGGATGGGTGTGGTGGTTAGTCTATCTTTATGTTTTTGAAATTTAGCATCACACTAGAGTGTCCACTCATATGACACACCTTTATTCGTCAAAGCAGTGAGGCGAAGGTCTATCTTTGAGAATCCTTTCACACACTTGCGATAATTCCTAGCAAGTCCAAGTAAGCTCCATAACTCAAACCTTGGTCGGGTCCACGGCTAGTCCAGGTCCACTAATCACATGGACCAAGAAGGCAACTTCTCGGAGCCAAAATTCGTATTTGCTGAACTTGGCAAACAGGGCATGCTCTTTTAGCTTATTTAAAACTAAGGTCAAGTGCTCTGAATGCTCTTCTTCTATCCTCGAAAAGACCAAAATATCATCGATTAAGATGATGAAGAAGACATCTAAGTACGGCTCGAACACCTGGTTCATCAAACTCATGAACGCAGAAGGGGCGTTTGTGAGTCCAAATGGCATTAACATGAACTTGTACAAACCATATTGATAGTTTTACTTTCAAGACTACCTAAACACCTAGAGGGGGGGGGGGTGAATAAGTACTTTTCATTTATTTAACTTAAGGCAGAATATAACTACAGTTCTTTTAATAAATCAGATATTTATATAGCTAACACAGCACAGCAATCACAATCATTCACACATCACAGATTGCACACAGATTTATAGAGGTTCCCCAAGGTCTGGGTACATCCACTTTCCCCCTTCAACTATCTAGCAGTATGCTAGAGTCGGCCTAACTTCTTCCTTTAGCTCAGAATCCAGAAGGATTCCTACAACTCAGAATGTCTCCACATTCCAACAACTCAGGCTAACAAGCCCTACCTCAGCCTTGCCACAAGGCCTACAACTCAGAGAATACCTTCTCCTATAACTCAGGCATAAACAGCCCTACCTCAGCCTTGCCACAAGGCCTACAACTCAGAGAATACCTTCTCCTACAACTCCGGCATAAACAACCCTACCACTCTGAGAATAAATCTCCTCCACTCAGCCTTTATAAAATAGGCTTAAAACTCAGATCTATGAATAGACCCTATAGAATTTGATAAGGAATTTTGTAATCTCTTACCCCTGTTTAGAAAGAAGGGATAAGAATTTCTTGATAAGCTTCTTGAATAGGCTGATGGCTGAAATCAACTTGATCTTAGCTTTATTCAAAGCTTCTTGAATCTGAACTTAGTTGGGTTGATTTCCTTTGAATATAACTGACTGGCAGCTTCCTTCTTAGACTTCAGAAATAGATCTGAATCTTCTTGACAAATTAGTTCAGTATATGCTTCTTGAGAGACCTATGAATGTCTCCTTCTTGATTTCAAATAGCTGGAACTCTCTCTTTCCAAACCTCTTAAAGATACTTCTGAATTCTTGATTGAATTCAACTTAGATAAAATCTGAATAGTAAACTACTTCAGAACGTCTTCTTAAGTCTTCTCACGAAGATCTTCTTCTTTGTTACTTGTACTTTCTTGATCAGAGATCAATCTTTAATTGTGTTAGTTGTGATAATAATTATTCTTTTCTTTTCTATATATCCGTTTCTTCTTCTGAATCCATCTATTTATAGTCTTCATCCATGGTAACCGGCTGATCCGGTTTATAACTAACTTCTGACAAGTCTGACAGCTTCAGTAAACCTGTTGGAACTCACAGCTATCAAGTCTTCAAATAGTTTTGAGCCTTTGACTTTGTCAGCAAAGCGTCGAGACTGACTGTCATAAAGTGTCGAGACCATCTGTCAATATTTGTCGACATAAGTGACTTAAGTGTTGACACAGCCTTTAGTGATGTCGACATAGCTGCCTTGATGTCGACACAGCTTCTTGACACTGCATCTTGAGAATGTTTCGACACTGATTATTTGTGTCGACACAAACACCTCACCTTTCATCAGCAATCAACTTGGTCTAGACTCAGCTGTGTGTCGACACAAGTCCTGTGTGTCGACACAAATGTTGTAGACACAGAATTTGTTTATCGACACTGCCTTTATGTGTCGACAAAATTGATGTCGACTCTGCTTCTGTGTGTCGACACAGCCTCCCGGTGTCGACATAGTTGATGTCGACTGACTATTCCTGTGTGTCGACACTACCTCCTGGTGTCGACACAAATTCACTGAGGTGTCGACACAGCCATTTCCAAGTGTCGACACAATCTTACTGGAGTGTCGACACAGCTTTCTCAAGTGTCGACATATTGACTTAGAATATTTTTCCATCATTCTAGCACATTCTTAACCTGCACATATAAACTCAAAATAACATCAAATACACCTTGATGTATATCATTGAGCTAAGTTAGGCTTCTCCAAATCAGGTACACATTTTCCAATATACCCAACAATCTCCCCCTATTTGGAGAAGTCATAACCCTTTAGCCAATGATATACACCACTTAGAAAATAAACATGATGATGTATATAAGCATTATATTATAGGGTACTATATAAACAAAACACATATCATTGTTACATCACAGAATAAAAGATGTAAAAGAGAATGATCACAGAACAATGTTTTGTATATTAACTCAAAAATGTTTGTTACAAGTTGTTTATATTGATTTCTTTAACAAACTAACAATTACATAGTTCTTGAACAAAAACTAGTAAAACTTAGACTAAGGCTGGACTGGCTCCTTGATGACAATCCCTTTGCCAGATTTAATCTGAGCCTGCACAATAGGTTCTATATCTTCAATAGGCTTCTTGCCTTTCAACTCAGCTTTCTTTTGTGCATCAGCCTTGATCCTTTGTCTTTCAAAATAATGAAAGGGCTTGGGGAAATACTTTCTAGGTTCCTGAGTATCAGGAGGTAGCTTCCCCATCTTAGCCTTTCTCCTGTGTCAAACTAGGGCCTCCTTCCTGGCTTCATACTTTTGCCATTCTTGCTCATTGTACCATTTTCCCCTTTCATGTACTTGATCTTTTATAGCTTTCCAGGCAGTTAAAATGATATTCCTTGAAGTGGGGCTCCACTGCTCAAAGTCTGGCTTTAATTCTGCTTGCTCTCTAAATCTTTTCTTTGGTAATAGAGCATCTTGCTGAGCTTTTAGACTAGCTTCTGGCATATCAACCATTTCAATAATAACATTTGTAACTGGTAGAGGAGGGCTGTACATAGACTCAACTTGTTGATGTACTAGTTCAATATCTGCAGGAGGGTAAATGACTTGGGCAACCTCAGGTTGATCACCTTCAAGTAGAATTGGTTGCACCCCTGACTCAGCCATATTATCATCATCACACAAGGGTGGATATCCCAGAGTGGCTCTTATGTTTTTGTTACCCATTTAGCATGATCAGATCTAGCATAGACTAACACCCTCTCCCCTTTTATGACTTCTCTGGTCATATAATCTCTTAAGTCCTCTTTCTTAAATCTTATTTGCCCATCCAGGTAATTGATTCCATCTTTAAAGAATGGCTTAACCTTTTGAAGCTTGTCACTAATTAACTTTTGAGATGAAGTGATGGTAGTTTTAACTGAATCTAGGGCAGCTTGTAGCTTCTTATCATATTATTCTATTTCTTTTGTCCTTTCTGTAGTCATTCCTGTAACAGCATTTAATTACTCAGTGACCATCTCTTTGTGAGATTAATTCAGATTGTCATTCATTCTTATTTAATTTTCAAGGACATAGCCTTGTTTGACTGCAATCTCATCCACTTGCTTCTTTATTTCTTCGTGTTGCTTGGCAAGAAATACCACAGCATTATCTCCCTTGTGGAAGCAATCTATCATCTCTCTTTTATTCTGATTAACTTCAAATCTTATAGATTTTATATCTTGTGCCAGATCAAATTGAAGAGCCTTTTGGCTTTCATCCACATATTTTTCTAGAAGCAATCTCTGCTCATCAAATTTTACTTGTAAGTCAACAAAATACTTGCTTTAATCAATATCAGGAGTAGAATGTGAAGTAGTTGGTTGGAGATCCTTCTTATAGCTTTGAATTCTTCTCTTAAAGACCATAAGTTTTCTTTTCTTGGCCTACCTAACTTCTTCATGCTCAGACTCCGAAGAACTTTCAATATAAACTCTCTCTTGAGGAGTGGAAGAAATTTCTTTTTCAGCTCCATTTTTCTCTTCCTCTATATCAACCTGCTCCCCCTCAACCCTTACTTGCTTCCCATCAAATCTTAGGGTCTCCATTTTATCTGCTTCTCCTCCAAGATCAGGAAACAGCTCTTCAAGAGTGAATTCTTGTTGTGTGAGAGCAGGAGATTGTACTTTCTCAGCAGCAGCAATAACTCAAGAAATATCTAGATCAGTTTGAGAAACAATGTCCTTTGATAAATTGATTCTTTCTTCCTCTTGTACCTGTTCAGACTCTGGCTCCCTCTGTAAATGTGCATTCTCAGCATTGTCCTTGACTTGTATACTTTCCAACTCCCCCTACACTTGTGCAATAACTGGCTTCCCCTGCACCTGTGCAGATATAGTATCTTCCTGGACTTGTGCATCTTCAGGACCATTCTCTTGCCTGTCCACATCAGGCATTTCTTTACAAAGAACTCTATCCCATCTTGAGAATAACCTTATGTCTATTCTCCTCATGTGGTTTATGTTTGATCCAGGAATCTGTTGCCTCACCTTTGGAATTATTCCAGCCAGGTACAGACTCATGATCCTCGCCAAGTTTGGCTTCTTGATTCCTTCTTTAATCTTATCAAACAGTACTGCAGACCAATTAGTTTGACTCTTGAAGATTACCCTTGTCATCAGGCTGAACATATAGGCTAATATCCTATCATGGCCACCTTGTTTGCATAAGATCACTTTTCCTAAAATTTCATACAGGAATTTCCTCTGAGGATTCATGCCCTTCCTTTTGATGGCAGATCCTATATTTATGGTTGGATCCAATCCACACCATTGAAGTGCCTCCCTGGTCCTTGAGGCTGGTACCTCTTCCTCATCTTGTATTCTAGGAAGATGGAGAATCTTGCTTAACCTCTTTTTAGACAGCTTAACTTTTTCTCCATGAACTGTGAATTTGATCTTCAAGCCTGTGTAGTCCATCGATGCAGCCGTGTAGATGTCGAATACTTATTTCTTCCATATTTTACTAGGTTCAAAGACAAGATATTCCAATCCATTGTCTGAAAGAAGAGAAATGACCTGTTTGATCTCCGATTCGGCATCGTTGAATGCATACATAACCAACTCATATCCTTCATTGACGTTGTCTTCAACCTTGGGCGCAATTGGAATGAAGAGAAAGATTGATTGGAGAGGAGAGAGATTGTTGACACAAGGTTTTTGTCTTGAAACCCTGGTGAGCGTGTCGACAAAATAAGTTCTTGACCTATTTATACCCTTCTAATCAAAGAAGATCAAAGGCGGGCAAAAACTGGCTAAAAGTGTCGACACTGTTGGAATGTGTCGACACAAACTTCTATTGTCTCGACCACGGCGCTGACTACTATGTGTCGACACCAATTAATGATATGTCGACACAGAAGATACATAGAAGTTCATCAGAAATTTTGTGTCGACTCTTATTATAAGTGTCGACACAGAATCTTTAAGTGTCGACATCATTACTCTGGTTATGTCGACACTATATTTCTTGATGTGTCAACTCTTTGTCCCTTAGGTGTCGACACATTTTCTCCGTGTCGACACAATTTCCCTAAATTGTCAACATGACTTTTCTGTGTCGATACCTTATCACAGAATGTGTGGACACCATTTACTTAGCCAATTTTTGGTAAACTAACCTATGGTCAACATTCTTAATTCAATTTTAAATCTATTGAATTTAGTTTTATCTAGAGGCTTAGTAAATACATCTGCAATTTGATAATCAGTTTTAACAAATTCTAATAAGATATCTTCTTTTTCTACGTGCTCTCTAAGAAAATGGTATTTTATCTCTATATGCTTAGTCCTACTATATGAAACAGGATTGTTTGCAATAGAAATGGCACTTTTAGAATCACACAATAAAGGTGTTCTACTTACTTGAATACCATAGTACCTTAGCTGATGTTGAATCCACAACAGCTGTGTACAGAAACTTCCTGCTGCCACATATTCAGACTCAGCTGTGGATATTGCCACACTATTATGCTTCTTACAGCTCCAAGATATCAATCTTCCTCCTAGGAATTGGCATGTACCTGTAGTACTTTTTCTGTCTTCTCTATAGCCTGCAAAATCTTCATCTGAATAACCTGTTAGTAGAAAATCTCCATTCCTAGGGTACCAAAGGCATAGATTACGTGTGCCCTTTAGATATCTCAAAATCCTCTTTACTGCAGTATAATGTGATTCTTTAGGGCATGTTTGGTACCTAGCACAAAGACATGTTGCAAACGTAATGTCTGGTCTACTAGCAGTGAGATATATAAGAGAGCCAATTATTCCTCTATACAAAGACTCATCTACAGGTTTACCTGCATCATCATTACATATAGGCATACTTGTTCCCATAGGAGTTCACATGGTGGAGGGTGATTCCATACCATACTTCTTAATTAACTCCTTGGTGAACATAGAGTGGGATATGGACAATCTATCATCAGTCTGTCTTACTTGGATTCCCAAGAAGAACTTAAGTTCCCCCATACTGCTCATTTCAAACTTCCCTTGCTTAAGTTTGGCAAACTTCTTGCAAATGTCGTTCTCTGCAGACCCAAAAATTATGTCATCTACATAGATCTGAACTAAGATTATCTTCCCTTTAGATTCACTTAGGAATAGAGTTTTGTCTATTTTACCTCTTGAGAATTTATACTCAACAAGGAAAGTAGACAGGGTTTCATACCAAGCCCTTGGGGCTTACTTTAACCAATTCAATGCTTTCCTAAGTCTATAGACATAACCAGGTTTAAGAGAATCTACAAAACCTGATGGCTGCTCTACATAGACTTCTTCTTTTAGATCGCCATTCAGGAATGCTGATTTCACATCCATTTGATATACCTTGAATCCTTGATATGCTGCATAGGCAAGGAACATTCTGATTGCTTCCAGTCTTGCTACTGGGGAAAATGTTTGATCAAAGTCTATTCCCTCTTCCTTCCTGTATCATTTTGCAACCAATCTTTCTTTATTCTTCATAATAACTCCATTCTCATCCAACTTGTTCCTAAAAATCCACTTTGTAGCAATGATGTTGTTGTCTTTTGGTTTAGGAACCAACTCCCAGACCTTGCATCTTCTAAACTTATTAAGCTCCTCTTGCATAGCATTAATCTAGTATTGGTCTTGGATAGCTTCTTCAAATTTATTTGGCTGCAGTTGAGATAAAAAACTTGAGTGCAGGAATGTATTCAGATTTCTACTTCTAGTTTGCACTCCATGTCTTGGATCACCAATTATCTGATTTGCTGGATGATCCTTTAGATGTCTTACAGCTGGAGGTAAAATTCCTTCTGGCTGAACACCTCAAGTTTCATCATTATGCTGCACCTCTTGGTTGTCATAAACTTCTAGAGAGTCTTGTACTCCTCTGGACAGTAGCCATCATTTTCCAATACTTCATCTGCAGTTGAGCCTTCTGCAATGGAAAGCTTGTCCATTCTATTGCTTATACCTGTAGGACTGCATGAACTACAAGGCAACTCACTGTTGATTAATCTTGTTTCATCAAATACAATATGTACAGATTCTTCTACAACCTGAGTAATCAAGTTGTAGACTCTATAAGCCTTACTATTTTTGTTGTACCCAACAAATATCCCATCTTGGGATTTGGCAGCAAACTTAGTTAAATAAGACTTGCCATTGTTAAGAATATAACACTTGCAACCAAAGATTCTAAAATAGGATAGATTTGGTTTTCTACCTTTCATGATCTCATAGGGAGTCTTTTTGTGGTACTTGGTGATAGAAGCCCTGTTGAGCACATAACATGCAGTGTTTACTGCCTCAGCCCAAAAATATTCTGCGAGAGAAGTGTCACTCAATAGAGTTCTACCAGCTTCAATCAATGTCCTATTCTTTCTTTCAGCAATACCATTTTGCTGAGGTGTTCTAGGTGAGGAGAATTCTCGAAAAATCCCAAATTCTTCACACAATCTTGTCATACTTTCAGATTGAAATTCAGTGCCATGGTCACTTCTGATTTTGACCACTGTACTGTCCAGTTCATTTTGAATTTATATGACAAAACTGTGTAAAACAGTTGGGGTTTAAGATTTCTATCTTAGAAAGAACACCCAGTAATATCTTGAATAGTCATCTACAACCACTAAAGTGTAGACCTTCCTACCTAGACTATGAAATGGCATAGGACCAAAAAGATCCATATGTAAGAGGTATAGACACCTCACTGAATCCTTATTTTCAAGGCTATGAAAGGAGGATTTTGTCTGCTTGCCCTTTTGACAAGCTGAACATATCCCTTCCTTTATACACTTAACTTGAGGACCATTCCTCACTAACTCTTTACTAAAGAGTTGGCCAATTATCTTGTAGTTAAGATGGGCCAGCCTCTTTTGCCATTTGACACAATGAGATGCTTTCTCATCAGCTACAAGACAAATAGGAGAATCTTTGTTCTCACACTCAAAATCAAGACAATAAACATTTCTCTTTCTGTATCCTATCAAAATGATCTTTTGATCACTTGACCTTTTGATATGACATCCATTCTTAACAAATGAAATGTCATATCCTAGATCACTCAGCTTACTTAAGCTTATCAGGTTATGTTTCGAACCTTTTACATAAGCCACTTGAGTGATGGTAATTTGGTTTGACGAAATGTAACCAAATCCTTTGATGATTCCTCTTTTAGATCCACCAAAGATTACTTAAGGCCCATATTGGATAGATGTGTACTCCTTCAGCAGCCCCTTTATTCCAGTCATGTGCCTGGAACATCCACTGTCCAAGTACCATATAGGGGCATGAAGACTTGGACTTTCCTGCAATACAGAATTGCTTTCCCTTTGAACCCAAGTAAGTCTTGGGTCCTTGGTTCAAGTTAGCACCATTCATATCCAAACTACCATCAGCTCTTCTAACATGTAGACTGTTGTTCTTCCTGACACTTATGTTATGCCAGCAGTTTAAGGCAAAATTGCATGTCTTACAACAGAACCAACATTCATACTTGTTGTATCTAGGTCTAGATACATTTTTGGTAGAAAAATTTCTTTTCTGTGATGGTGTTGCTGCAGCTACACCCACTGATTTCTTATAACCATGGGGTTTATGAACATGGGCTGACTTATTAGCATTAACACCCTTGATATTCATAACATCAGTCTTATTATGACCATGAGTGTTTTCAAGATCATACTTGTTAGAAGGCTCGTGCACCTTTCTAAAAACTATAAGGACTTTAAAGTTCAATGGCTGAATAGAGGCTTTGCTCTTTCTCTTGAAATGGGCAGCCTTGGTGTTAGCTTTATAGCCTATTCCAGCCTTACTTTTTTGAGCCACAAACTCATCTATTAAGGGTAAGACTGATTTTGGCTTAGAGTAACTAGCCACCAAATCTTTCTCTACTTGAATTCTGACTTCCATACCTTTAATTAGATCATTTTTATATGTGATTGTACCCATCTTAATAACAGTAATAGTTTTCAGCTTGGCAACCTCATTCATTTATTGATCCAATTCTTTCTCTAAACTAGATGCAGTCATCTTAAGATCTGAAATTTCCTTAGCCTGATTTTTGGCTAGGTTTTTGCTTTTCTTAAGTGTCTGCAATAAGTCCTCATATTCATCTATCAACTGATGAATATCTCCTTCAGATTTTGATCCATCCTCATCACTTGATGAAGATGAATCTGACTCTGAACAAGTAATGTAATCAGAAATTCTAGAATTACTTTGTACCTTACTGGGACCAGGCTGATCCTGACACTTGTTGTCTTCTAATTCAGCCATCAGTCCCATGCACTGATGGTCTTATTGTTCATTGATGGAGTCAAGTAATTGCATAAACTCCTCTTCTTCACTAGCAGCATACAGTCCAATGTATGCTTCAGCTTCAGATTCTGACTCTGAGGAGGATTGATCTGTAAGACTCTTCTCCTTCTAAGCAACAAAGGATTTCTCCTTCTTGCCCTTTTGTTGAGTCTTCTTCTTGTCTGCTGACTCCTTCCTCTTTTTTGGACACTCAGGCACCACATGCCCAGGCCTATTGCAGCAATAACAAACAATTTTTGATGTTGTAGCTTTTTTGGGCTTAGACCTACTCCTTTCCTTTCTTGATGATTTTCTCTTTCGATAGTAGTCATCAACTAGTTGTGATGTGGAATGCCTTGACTTCCACTGCTTCTTTTTGTCTGCTGACTCCTTGTGATTTTCTCCAGAACCCATTTTCTTGATTCTTGATTCTGCCTTAGGGATCTAACTCAGACTATTAAGTCCTTCTTTGAGGAACCTCCCTCTGATACCACTTGATAGTTTTACTTTCAAGACTACCTAAACACCAAGAGGGGGGGGGGTGAATAGGTACTTTTCCTTGATTTAACTTAAGGCAGAATATAACTACAGTTCTTTGAATAAATCAGATATTTCAATAGCAAACACAGCACAACAATCACAATCATACACACATCACAGATTGCACACAGATTTATAGTGGTTCCCCAAGGTCTGGGAACATCCACTTTCCCCCTTCACCTATCTAGCAGTATGCTAGAGTCGGCCTAACTTCTTCCTTTAGCTCAGAATCTAGAAGGATTCCTACAACTCAGAATGTCTCCACATTCCTACAACTCAGGCTAACAAGCCCTTCCTCAGCCTTGCCACAAGGACTACAACTCAGAGAATACCTTCTCCTACAACTCAGGCATAAACAACCCAACCTCAGCCTTGCCACAAGGCCTACAACTCAGAGAATACCTTCTCCTATAACTTAGGCATAAACATCCCTACCACTCAGAGAATAAATCTCCTACACTCAGCCTTTATAAAATAGGCTTACAAATCAGATCTATGAATAAATCCTACAGAATTTGATAAGGAATTTTGTAATCTCTTACCCCTGTTGAGAGAGAATGGATAAGAACTTTCTTGATCAGCTTCTTGAAGATACTGATGGCTGAAATCAACTTGATCTTAGCTTTCTTCAAAGCTTCTTGAATCTGAACTTAGTTGGGTTGATTTCCTTGTAATATAACTGACTGGCAGCTTCCTTCTTAGACTTTAGAAATAGATCTGAATCTTCTTGACTGATTAGTTAAGTATCTGCTTCTTGAGAGACCTGTGAATGTCTCCTTCTTGATTTCAAATAGCTGGAACTCTCTCTTTCCAAACCTTTTGAAGATACTTCTGAAATCTTGATTGAGATCAACTTAGACAGAATCTGAATAGTAAACTACTTCAGAACGTCTTCTTAGATGTTCTCACGAAGATCTTCTTCTTTGTTACTTGTACTTTCTTGATCAGAGATCAATCTCTAATTGTGTTAGTCTTGACAGTACTTATTATTTTCTTTTCTATATATCTATTTTTTCTTCTGAATCCATCTATTTATAGATTTCATCCATGGTAACCGGCTGATCCGGTTTATAACTACCTTCTGACAGGTCTGACAGCTTCAGTACAGGAACTCACAGCTTTCAAGGCTTCAAACAGTTCTTGAGCCTTTGACTCTGTCAGCAAAGCGTCGAGACTGACTGTCATAAAGTGTCGAGACCATCTGTCAATATGTGTCGACACAAGTGATCTAAGTGTCGACACAGCCTTTGGTGATGTCGACATAGCTGCCTTGATGTCGACACAACTTCTTGACACTACATCTTGAGAATGTGTCGACACTGATTATTTGTGTCGATACAAACACTTCACCATTCATCAGCAATCAACTTGGTCTAGACTCAGCTGTGTGTCGACACAAGTCCTGTGTGTCGACACAGTTGTTGTAGACAAAGAATTTGTGTGTCGACACTGCCTCCATGTGTCGACACAATTGATGTCAACTCTGCTTCTGTGTGTCGACATAGCCTCCCAGTGTCGACACAGTTGATGTCGAATTACTATTCCTGTTTGTCGACACTGCCTCCCGGTGTCGACACAAATTCACTGAGGTGTCGACACATCCATTTCCAAGTGTCGACACAATCTTACTGGAGTGTCGACATAGCTTCCTCAGGTGTCGACATATGGACTTAGAATATTTTTCCTGCATTCTAGCACATTCTTAACCTGCACATATAAACTCAAAATAACATCAAATACACCTTGATGTATATCATTTAGCTAAGTGAGGCTTCTCCAAATCAGGTACACATTTTCCAATGTACCCAACACATATCATGAGCTAAATGCTATCTTCGGGATATCTTCCTCTTATATCCTCGACTGGTAATACCCTGAGTGCAAATCCAGTTCGGAAAAACAATGCACTCCCACCAACTGATAGAATAACTTATCATTCCGAGGTAGGGGATAGGTGTTCCATACCGCCAGTCAGTTGAGATCCCGATATTCTATGCACAATCTTAATGTTCCGTCCTTCTTCTTGACAAATATAACAGGGGCTCCCCATGGTGATGAATTAGGGTGAACAAACCCTGATTCTACCAACTCCAGTAACTGAACCATAAACTCAGCGAGTTCTATTGGCACCAATCGGTAAGGGGTCTGTGAGATGGGTTTGACACCCGATATTAATTTTATTTGAATGTCCACCTCTCTATATGGGGGTAATCCTGACAACTTCTCAGGAAATACCTTTGGGATTTCACGCACTACCCGCACATCTTTCACGCTTAACGCCATCTCTTTTAATTCAAAACATATCATATATACTTCGTCCCCTCCCATATGGGCCATAAGGGCCTGAATCGAAGACAAAAACATATGAGGTGCAAATTCAATACCTTGGAAAATGACCTCCGAGTCTCCATGCCTCAAGGTGATTTGCTTCGCCACACAATCTATCTTGGCGTTGTGCCAATCCAACCACAACATGCCCAAATAATATCAAATTCTGGTATTCTCAATATCGTTGCAGGGGTTTCAAAGATCTTTCTTCCAATATATACTTCCAAGTCAAACTTGGCAGACGAGGTAATCTCGGAGCCATCCGGGAGGCGTAGTCTCTGAGTGGTATCGACGAAGTGTTGCACTCCTTCCAAGTCTTTAACAAAGTATGCTGAAACGAACGAGTGAGGGGAACCAGTATCAAATAGTGTATAAGCTGGTTTCTCATTAACCATTATGGTGCATATGTATCAATTATAAAGACTCAAAGCTAGCCTCCTAGCATATCGTAGGCAGTTGAAGAGAAATACTTATAATATACTAACCATATCACGACATACATGCAATCACATCCTGAGGATTCCGCTCCTGCGCCAAATCCAGCACAAACATCTACTCTCGAGCAGGTCCAGGATTCCTTCATCGTTGTCCTCGTCCTCGACCATGCACATGTCCCCATCCTCATGGGGTTGTTAGAGGAAGAGCATGGGGAGCATCTCTATATATTTGCCGGCAGTGACATTAGATGTGGCCCGTCTGATTGCACTGGAAGCAAACTCGCTCGTGCAGCTCCCTAGGATGCAGGTACAGGTTTTGCGGTGGATGTAGTGCTGGCTGCAGGGCCAGACTCTCCATTCTAAAATTCTAGCATAAGCGACCTCCGACTCTATTCTTTCACCGCCCTCTATTGTCCTTCCACCTTTTATAACTGGGTCCTACTTCCATTATTCCCTCGGCTGGTCTCTTACTTCTTCCCAGGCGATCCACCTCTCTTTTTGCCATATCGATGATCTTTGCCAAACTTGATCCGCTATAAACAAAACGGCATGCCTAAGGGGTTATCGCAAGCCTTTCTAGAACTGCTTTGCATAACCATAGTCATCCAACTCGTAGGCATTAAATAATCTAGCGAGGTGCTGCAACTCCCTTTGATATTCCTTCACAGACTTAGATCCTTGCTTCAACTGTAGGAATATTTCTTCAAGTTTGTCTCCAGCGGTCAAGGGAATGAAATGCTCCAAGAAGGCTACATAAAACTCATCCCAACTGATCTCCGTGTACACTCGGCCTTGGAAAGTGGAATCCATGCGGGACTTCCACCACCTATTCGTATGTAATTCCAAGACTGACACCGCTTAGGTAACAGCCATATTGGCTGGACATGTGATTCAAGCCAATAACTCTTACACAGTGTCAAGCCACTCTTCAGTACTAAGCGCCTTCTCCGTACCAAGATAAGTAGGTGGGGATAGGGATCAAAAGTTTCTTAACCAGTTAAAGCCCGGGGCTTGTTCCTTCACAGAGGCTTGTTGAGACTTTAAGGCGTCTAAGATAGCCGTAAAAGTTTTTCCCAACTCAGACTGCTAGAACTAGGTAGGGACAGAAGCTGCATGAGTGCCCATTACTGACTCAACATGCATCGGAATCTTCACATAAAGGTACAAACTAAAGGTCAGGTTAGCTAAATGTAGGGTAACGACTGGACATACTTAGTGTGAATTACACATGGGCACACCACTGCTTCCGCTATGTCAGTTTGTCCACAAACTAACAAATTGAACGTGGGTGGCACTACTGTTAAATGACTTATTTAGTTGAGGATCGTTGCAAGCTGATACCATTTGTAAGACCCCCTCCCCGAACACAATAAACTTCTGAGGGGTCTCTTATGCCAAGATCAGCCGCCTCACAATATCGCCAACATATAGGCTGACCGATATTACAAGATGCCTATCCTATTGGCTAAAACCAATATCATCCATGTCAACCCAACAAAAAGAACAAATAGAAGTCAAAATCCACATAAGTATAAAAGTCCATAAGTAGTTCAATAATAAGAAGCATCAACAAGCTTCTATAATAGCAGAGTACATAAAAACTTTGGCAAAAGGGCTACAATAAGATTCTCTCAAAAACTCACATCCTTAACTGAAGGAAGCGATGGTATCATCATGTCAGGCCCTGTCACCCTATCTTGGATGCCCTGCTGCACAACCTGCTGCTGCTCTATATGCGGGGTTTCCTCATAAAAAGGAAGATGTAGCAACCGTTAGTCATAAAAGACTAAGTGGATATCACATTCGTTCCCCCAGTGACTCTTAGGCACAAGTCGGAGAAAGGAAAAGGGTACAATATATATGTAAGTAGTAGTACAAGTAGGTGGTATAAGACTAATCAATATTAGAGTATCTAACATGTAAAATAAGAGAGAATATCAATCTATAGTATCAGTTCAACTATCAACAACAGTATACAAGTACGATCCTACAATAGTAAAGTAACTCAACATATACGAATGCCCATATAGACATATAAGTTAAGGATCGTCTTAACAATAAAATAACTCATCATATAAGAGTTTCCATACAAACTTATATGATAAGGATCTTATGTAGTGGAATACAATGCCATGAATGCAAAGTGATGACTCACCCATGCTCACACACATGCACACTACTATGTCGAGACAGACTGCTAGTTCCCACTTTTCGAGCAGGTAGCTACCCTCTCAAGCTCCATCTGTCATGGCCAGACGGTTATAGTGGAACGAGATTTCCACTACTAGGCGAGCACCCACACTACAAAGCCTAGGCCTTCATACGCCTCAATGCTCAGAACATGACAACGGAGCTCACATGCGTACTACGATATAGAGGGGTCTCGGGTAGTTGCGCACCAAGAACACAGCCAAAACTGGCCTATATCGTGGCACGAAGAGGGTCTTCGTGATCATGTCACCAAAGAAGAAAGCCAAACCATCCGCTAGAGTGGAGGGTGCTTCAGGAAGTAAGCAGTGGGGACCATGGCTAAACTGTCCAAGTATTTCTGTCAACTCCCGTCAGTATGACAAACGGCGAGCCTGTAGACCTATCGCACTATCCTTAACCCATGATCATGACACCGCATTTCAAAAAAAACTGCATGCAATTTAGCATTTAATGGCTCCACATTGAGTCCCTTATAAACACATCAGTCCAGTGCAACAAACACACACGCACTCCAACCCTTCAACATTTCCATACTATATAAGTGTTCATCATTTACACAGGTGGCATGCCACCTTATACAGAACACTAATCCCACACTACTACCAATAGGGAGACATAACTCTAAGCATTGTACTACTAAACACATTCCATTAATCATCATATCACATGGCTATGCATTAACCACATCCAATTCCTTTACACATAATCAAGCATTCCCAATAAGTGTAACACCAAGTGATAACCACAATAATATATTGATACTTCACATACAAATCAAGCATGATAATAATGCTATGAGTTGCACATTCAATGGTAAGACATACCACCCTCATTCCAAAATTTATGTCATTCTCCTGATTATAATCATGTACATCCCTACCGGATTTCACAAGAATATCATTTGTACAACCAAATCGTATAAAATCATTGTTCACTAACTTTCAAAAACCATTCTTTTATCAAACTTCTTCAAAATATTTGTACAATCATGTTTCACCAAACCTCAATATTATTTTGCAAATAACTCCCTACAAAATCCAAACCCGGTTCTATACTAACCCGAGAACATGTACTTAAGAAATGACTGTACAACAACTTCGACTGGACATTTCTGAGGCTAAAAGACTCGTATGAAAAAGTGTAACTATCCGTTGGAAAAGTCATTCCATGGGCTACGACTTTTGTGTTTTGTCAAAAAGCCATATCTGTGCGTAACATACTCGAAAACATCCTTGAAGTTTGCTGCACATAGAAAATAGATTTTTGCACGCATCTTAATGCAAGATGAATGATAACGGTTCATCTTCTTCCTTTAGTGGTTTGTTTAAGACAATATTCAGACTTTTCTCCTCCCTTATTCACCCTCAATAGACCATTCCTCTTCAAGAAACCAAGTCAATCATCTTCATAAAGAAGAGAGGAGTGTTTGAATACATCAAATCCCTAGGACACAGTCCAATCATGGTCTCTTCCTTGTAGATCTTCACCTCGTAAGTCAAACTCTTTTTAGTCAACATCTCTCTTAGATAATAACTATAGATCTAGCACCAAGGTAGATAGTAGGAAGCTCAACTTATTTCTGGCCATGGATTTTGTAACTGTCCTTGGCGACATCTTCTTCTTGTTGGTGTTATTCTTCATGGAAACAAACAATCTTTCCTCCAGCAAAATCCATTACTGAAGGCTTTCCCTCTTCCGACGGTTTTGGAATAGGTAATGATTCAGAAAGAAGTGAAGTGACGGCTAGTGTTTTTCATAAGTCTCCTTTTATAGGAAGAAGTAGGGTTAGATCGCCTTCCATGTGTTACCCTAATACTAGACCGCCCATTATTATTTAAATGACGAAAATTTTCTAAGTCAAGATCGCCATGTATACCTTACACACTCGACGAATCGTAGAGATTCGTCGTGATCACTCGTCTCCTATAAAGACCCGTCAAAATCATCGAGTATACATTAAAATTCGTCGAATGGCGTCTGATAATACGTTTTGTAGCCTAAACTATTATCGTATTTTCTATTTTATAGTGTACAAATTATGTCTATTATTAGTTTATTTGTATCATTTTTATGTAAATATTATTGCCGCTGACTTTTTCTTGTCTTTTTGCCGGTTTCTAGAAAATTGGCCAAAATGACCTGACACGCCCCCCTATCACGCCCTCCCTGTGCGTGACCTAGGGCGTGTCACCCGATCCCGAGGACTTCTGCTGGAAGGGACAGGAAAACGAACAAAACCGCTGTCACGCACCCCGGACACGCCCTCCCTAGGCGTGTCACCAGGCGTGACTACGGCCGTGTCGCACTCTACCGCAAAGCCTGCCGCCGCATTAAATGTCATTTCTCCATAGCACGCAAACAGTACTGTCACGCCCCATATCACGCCCGTGACATGGGCGTGACACCCTCCTTTTTTCAGTGACTGACGGATTTCCGACCAATGATTTGGACATGACGTGCCTGTCACGCCCCACTACACGGGCGTGACCTAGGGCATGACCACCGACGTACCAAAGCAATCATCCCTCCCGCCAGAATCCAGAGCCCGAGGTCAACATAGTACTGGCACGCCCCCTGACACGCCCCCCCTAGGGCGTGTCGGAGGGCGTGACCAACCTGAGAAAAATTCTATAATTTGAGACCCCCCCTCTCCATTTCAGCAAGCTTTGGTTGAGAGGGGGAGGTGCTGCCCCTTTGGTTCTTGAGTTTTTTTTTTCATGCTTTCTCTCTCTCTCTCTCTCTCTCTCTCTCTCTCTCTCTTTGTAATTTTTGTTTAACCCTAGTTTAATCTTAGTTTGTTTTAGCTTTTATTGTAATATTGCTCTTGCTTAGTGCTACTTGTAGTGATAGAATAGGATTTCAATTTCATGCACTTGTAATTTTAATTTTCAATAGTGTAACTTGCCCCTTTTTATTAATAGAAGTGTTATTTGTTTAGCTTGTATTCTTTTTATGCTTTACTACTCATTCCCCCTCCTCCACTCCATTATGATTAACTAATCCTCCTTGTACTCGATCTTGATGATCCGAGGTTAGAGCGATTAAGTTATGATGTTTTAATTAATCTTTTCTTTTTAGGTTAGGGCCTTGAATTACTCTTGATTAATCACGGGTTGGAGGTATATTTTCGATATATACTCTCCGCCTTTGCTTTCATTCTGGGCTAGCCGAGAGGCCGAAAGAATGAAGTGAGCATTCAAGAGTTAAGGGAGTTGTACGCACCCCTCGAGAGAGGCAGACGTCAAAATCTCCCGAATTGGAGTAAAATCCAATAGTGGGGTTCACCGCGTAAAGCGAGTTTTAGGCCTCCGATTTAGACGAGAGTCGGTGGGACCTTCCTAAACTCAGTTGGGCACGACTTCGAGAGAAGCGTGTTCAAGCTTTAGGAACCTCCACGGTCAAGGACCTTTATCCTATTAAGTTTAGATTTTTATCGCATTTTCTTAATCGTCTTTAGCCGAGGTGAATCTTGATCGAGTGCATTTCCATTTCATATTTTCTACCCCTCGTAGTAATCATTTTACTTTATAGCTTTACTTTCTCCCTTGCACTTAGATTTTCTAAAACCCTAGTTTTTTCCGTCGATAAGATAATAGCGTTCACGTGAGTAAGCATAGCCAACAGTTCCCGGATTTCAATACGACACTTGTGTCCCCTAGCTACAATTCGATAGGTATACTTGCCTCATTGGGTTGCTAGTTCGGTTGCGTTTATTTTCTTCAAACCCTAGCGTGCAACAAGTTTTTGGCGCCGTTGTCGGGGAACCAACTTCCGTTGATAACTTGAAAACACGAACCTATTAATTTTATCTCTTCTCTTTCTCATCCCCTTTCTTTAAAGTTTTAAAAAATCAAAAATATTATCACCGCTCTTAATAGTAACCAACTTCGCAATTTTTCTACGCCACCTAATTCTCTCGAAAAGGGCAAAGGGCTTTAAGCGCCACTATCTTGTCTAGTACCTTGCGAACCCTTCACGGGGTAGTCCTTGGGAAGTTCGGGAGTTAATCTATAAAAAAAAATCTATTTCAAAAAGAAAAAAAAAATGTTTTTTTTTCTCTAGTTTATCCTTTTTCTCTTTCTCTTCTTCTTTTCTGTTCTTTTAGTGCATGACCCGCGGGTGTCCATCGGTTATTTTAGACTTGGACCACGAAATTGAGCGTACTCTTTAGAGAAGATCGCGATTTCAAGGTCCTACTATCCAAGTGCCGGTTGAGGACTCCGAGTCATTTGCTACTTTAAGAATGGAAGAACCCAACGTAGATGAGAACGTGCAAAGGACTATGTCCTATTATGCACGACCGAACCTCGAGGGAACAGAATCAAGTATAGTCTGCCCTGCTATAGCAAATAATAACTTCGATCTAAAGCCTAGCATACTTCAAATGGTGTAGCAATATGTGCAATTTGACGGACTTCAAGATGAATATCCGAACGCACATATAGCTAGCTTTCTTAAAATTTGCGACACCTTCAAGATAAATGGTGTCACAAATGATGCGATCAGGCTGAGACTCTTCCCCTTCTCTCTAAGAACTAAAGCTAAGCAGTGGCTGAACACACTTCCAAAAAATAGCATAACCACTTGGAATGAATTAACTGAAAAATTTTTGGCGAAGTATTTTCCGCCAGCTAAAACTGCAAAACTTAGGAACGACATCTCTACCTTCGGACAAATAGACTCTGAAACCCTATACAAAACTTGGGAGAGATTTAAAGAATTATTAAGACGATGCCCACATCACGCGCTGTCTGTATGGTTACATGTGCAGACGTTTTATAACGGGCTAAATCAAAGCACGAAGCAAATGATAGACGCAGCTTCTGGCGGTACTATAAATCATAAGACCCCGGAAGCCGCTCTTGAGCTTTTTGAGGACATGGCCATGAACACTTATCAGTGGAATGTGCCTAGGTCCCGCCCGAACAAGCCTGCATGTATCTATGAAGTGGACAACGTCTCCCAGCTCGCTCTGCAAGTAGAAATCCTAAGCAAAAAAATCACGGAGATGACTGCTGCCTCCGCCCCTCAGGTATGGGAATCTGCAACCCCTACTCCAGAACATTTAGATTATGTTAATAATATGCCTAGAACTGCTTTTAATAATTTTTCTGCTGCGAATATTCATCCGCCTGGTTTTAATTTTCCGAATAGTTATAACCCTTCTTTAAGAAATCATCCGAACTTTTCATGGAATAATCCATCGAATGCGATGCGCCCACCCCCGCAAAATGATTTTTCTACACCACCACCACCACCACAACTTCTTCAAAATTACCCAAAACCTCCAAGCTTGGAGGAATTACTTTCTAAATATATCACCATAAATGACGCTACCATAAGAACTTTAACCGAAAGCGTAAAAAGTCTAGAAAATCAGGTAGGACAGCTCGCGAAAATAATTTTTGAGCGACCCGCAGGGTCTCTTCCTTCCAATACCGAACCCAACCCGAGAGAGCAAGCGAAAGCTATAACTCTTCGGAGTGGGAAGCAATTCTCCGGTATGGTAAGTGAAGAGCCCGAGGCAAGCTCCGCTCCCGCTTTTAAAAATCAAAGCTCCGCTCCGCTTCCACCCTCTGCTGAAGAAGTAATCACCCCCACTTTAGAAAATAATCTCACTCCACCACCCATCTTCAAAAATAATTCAACTCCTCCATACTCCTCTGAACTTAATAGACAATGTCAAGATGATCAGTACTCCGCTTCTTAGAAATCTTCAAACAAATCCACATTAATCTTCCCTTCCACAAGTCTATTACGCAGATGCCGAAATATGCCAAATATCTTAAAGACCTCCTCACAAATAAGAACAAGTTAGAGAATCTTTCGCACGTCACGCTAAACGACGAGTGCTCCGCCGTTTTAACAAATGGTTTGCCGAAGAAAATCAGTAACCCGGGTAGTTTCTCTATCCCGTGTGTCTTCGGTGATCCTTTTGTTAAACACGCGTTAGCCGACTTAGGCGCGAGTATAAACCTGATGCCCTTTTCGTTGTTCAAAAAGTTAGGGATTGGTAGCCTTAACCCCACGCGTATGAGTATCCAGCTAGCCGATAGATCCGTCAAGTACTCGTTAGGAATAGTGGAGGACGTTCTAGTGAAAGTCGACAAGTTCATCTTCCCGGTGGACTTTGTCATTTTGGACATCGAAGAAGACGTCGAGGTTCCCCTGATCCTTGGCCGACCCTTCCTTGCCACCTCCCGAGCCATCATTGATGTAAGCAATGGTAAGCTCTTCCTTCGAGTAGGCGATGACGAAGTCACATTTTCTATCACCCCTTCGATGAAGAACACCTTGGCAAACGATGTCTCATGCTTTTTCGTAGACGCCGTGTGTGATGATTCTTCCTACTGCCTCTCCGACTTTGAAAAAGAATTTTCTACTTTTTGCTCCTCTTCTCTTACAACTGAATCACTGCAAGGAAGTGATGAATCTTCTTATTGTCTTTCTGAGTTTGAAAAAGAATTTTCTGATTTTTGTTCTTCCTCTTTTCTTCCCACTGAATCGCTACAAGAAGCCGTCTTGGCTGCTAGCCCCACCCCTTATTACGTTCCTTATAAAAAAGTTTATGAAGATATTATTTTTGAAAAAGAAAGAATCTCAAAATCCTCTTATGAAGAACCCCCTACCGTAGAACTTAAAGAACTCCCCGAACACCTTAAGTATGCTTTCTTAGAAAAGGATTCCAAGTTACCAGTTATCGTTTCGGCCTACCTCACAGATACGCAAAACGATAAACTTCTTCTAGTTCTACGTAAGCATCGTCGGGCTATTGCTTGGCAAATTTCTGATATCAAGGGCATAAGCCCATCTTTCTGTACCCATAAAATTTTAATGGAAGATAATTCGCGTAACTCTATCCAACCTCAGCACCGTATAAACCCGAACATGAAAGAAGTAGTCAAAGGCGAGGTTATGAAACTATTAGACGCAGGAATTATCTACCCTATTTCGGACAGTAAGTGGGTTAGCCCCGTTCAGGTAGTTCCAAAGAAGGGAGGGATAACTGTAGTTAGTAATGAGAATAATGAATTAATCCCGACACGGACGGTGACGGGTTGGCATATGTGCATAGATTACCGTAAGTTAAATGACGCCACCCGCAAGGACCACTTTCCTTTACCGTTTATCGACCAGATTTTAGAACGTCTCTCCGGCCATAGCTTTTATTGTTTTCTCGATGGCCTCTCAGGGTACTTTCAAATACCCATCTCTCCCGAGGGCCAAGAGAAAACTACGTTTACTTGTCCCTTCGGCACCTTCGCGTACCGAAGAATGCTGCTTGGATTATGCAATGCGCCAGCTACATTCCAGCGATGTATGCTCGCAATATTTGACAAGTACGTAGAAAGCATTATGGAGGTATTCATGGACGATTTCTCCGTGTTCGGCGATTCCTTCGATAGATGTTTAGAAAACCTCGAAAAAGTCTTAGAACGATGCGAAGAAACTAACCTTGCCCTAAATTGGGAAAAATGCCATTTTATGGTGAGGGAAGGGTTAGTTTTGAGTCATAAAATTTCTGCTAAAGGTATTGAGGTAGACGTTGCCAAGATAGAAGTTATTGAGAAGTTGCCGCCGCCTACAAACATAAAAGCTATAAGAAGTTTCCTAGGCCACGCTGGTTTTTATCGTCGTTTTATAAAGGACTTCTCCAAGATCACAAAGCCCCTCACCCATCTCTTAGAAAAAAACGCTCCATTCATTTTTGATGACTCTTATATTTCTGCCTTTGAATCAATTAAAGAAAAGTTAATTAACGCACCGATTATGATAGCTCCGGTGTGGGACCTTCCATTCGAGATTATGTGCGATGGGAGTAGTTTTGCGGTGGGAGCCATGTTAGGTCAACGCATATCTAAAAACTTCCACCCCATCTATTACGCTAGTAAAACCCTCACATTTGCACAAGAAAATTACACCACAACCGAGAAGGAGCTCTTAGCTGTAGTATTTGTGTTTGATAAATTCCGCCCTTACATTACACTTTCAAAAGTCAATGTTTTTACGGACCACTCGGCCCTCAAGTACCTTCTTACCAAAACGGATGCTAAGCCTCGCTTGATTCGCTGGGTCTTACTCCTCCAAGAGTTTGACTTAGAGATCCGTGATAAGCGAGGAGCCGAGAACTTGGTCGCCGACCATCTATCCAGATTAGATAACCCCTTTATAGAAAAATTAAATGAAAAATCTTTTAATGACTATTTTCCTGATGAGAAGCTGCTTTTAGTAAATACATCTACTTCTCCTTGGTTCGCGCACATCGCCAACTATCTAGTGGCCCGGGTGCTCCCAAAAGAGTTCTCCTTTCAGCAAAAGAAGAAATTCTTTTCTGAGCTGAAGAACTACATTTGGGAAGACCCGCATCTTTTCAAAATTTGTGTGGATCAAGTGATAAGGAGATGTGTTTCTTATGATGAAGGAATTGATATTATAAAACATTTGCATGAAGGTCCGACAGGTGGGCACTATCAAGTTGCTCGCACCGCTCAGAAGGTGCTTTGCGCGGGTTTTTACTGGCCTAGCCTGTTTAAGGACGCGCAAGCCTTTGTGAGCAGGTGTGATAGTTGCCAACGGTCGGGCAACATCTCTAATAAAAATGAAATGCCGCAAAATTATTTCTTAGAGTGCGAAATTTTCGACCTCTGGGGAATTGATTTTGTTGGCCCCCTTCCTTCTATCTTCGGAAACAAATATATTTTAGTTGCTGTTGATTATGTTTCATGATGGGCTGAGGCCCAAGCTCTTCCTACGAACGACTCCCGAGTTGTAGTCACGTTTTTAAAAAAATTATTTTCTAGATTCGGTACGCCTCGCGCAATCATTAGCGATAGGGGTTCCCATTTCTGTAACGCGCAATTTTCAAAAATCCTTACCAAATACGGCGTTACGCATAAGCTTTCCACTGCCTACCACCACCAAACTAACGGACAAGTCGAAGTAGTTAATAGAGAAATAAAAAGAATTTTAGAAAAGACTGTTTCAACTTCTAGAAAAGACTGGTCAGCCAAACTTGACGATGCCTTATGGGCCTACCGAACAGCGTACAAAACCGCCCTCAGATGTACGCCGTATCGGCTGGTCTATGGAAAATCGTGTCATCTGCCTGTAGAGTTAGAACACCGCGCCTTTTGGGCCTTAAAATTTTTAAACTTCGATCCCCACTCAGTCGGTGACCTTTGAAAATTTCAAATAAATGAACTCGACGAGTGGCGCTCTTATGCTTATGAAAATAATAAACTTTATAAAGAGCGGACGAAGCGTTTACACGATAAACACTTAAGGAACCCTAAAAACTTTAAGCCGGGCGACCAAGTCCTTTTATATAATTCTCGTTTACGTTTATTTCCGGGCAAATTAAAATCTCGCTGGTCTGGCCCGTTTTCTGTTTTAGAAGTATTTCCTTATGGAACTGTTTTAATTTCTCACCCTGATAAGGGAAATTTCAAAGTGAATGGTCAGCGTCTTAAACTCTACTTTTCTGGTGATGATGATGTCAGTCCAAACATTATTAAGTTTCTGCTTCACGAACTCTAATCTTGAACTTTTAATTTGTTTTTTGCTAAAGACAATTTTATTTCAGGATAACAATATATTTATTTATTTTTGGACAAAATTATTTTTTTGATGCGTCGAGCTCAACGACGCTTTAACCAAAGGGCGCTCTTGGGAGGCAACCCAAGTTATCTTTTTCTATTTTCTTTATTTTACAATTTTTGCCTCGGATGGCTCCGACAAGCTGAAGCTTCTGCGATCGCTTGCTCCAACATTACTGAATCCATCACGAACTCCAAAGAAGACATTCGGAGGAGCGGCATCACTCAGCTTTCGCAGCAAATAAATCCTGGGAAGTACCTGTATTTCAATTCTGTACTTTATTTTTCTCTCCTTCTCCAATCCCCTTTTTTAGTCATTGAGGGCAATGTCTGTTTTAAGCTTGGGGGAGGATTTCCTCCTTCATTTTTGCTTAGTGTAAATAATTTTCTTTTTGTATATATTGTAAATATTTCCAAAAAAATAAAAAATGAATATCTTAAAATTCCAAAAAAAAAGAGAAAAAAATCCAAAATCCAAAAAAAGAGAATATTTCACAAAAAATTAAATAAAAAAAAATATATGTGTTTTTGAATAGTTTAGACATTTTGGTATTTCAATAGTACCCCTAGTTTTTAGTTTTGTTTTACTCAAAATCTCCTATAAACAACTTAGTTAATTATAATATTTCTAATCGTCCTTTTTAATTATGTTTCACAAGTAAAATGTTGGCCATGCTGTGTTTCTAATTCACGGTAACATGTTAAGGTGAAATATTTTTCTAAAACTCGCATTTCTATTATGGTTTTTTGTTGTTTATTTCCTTTACTTTCTCAAAAATTCATCATCCACTATTTTCTTTTTCGTTTTTGAATAATTTTTGTAAAGTCAACTTTTGAAAAATGTAGTAGATGTGAACGATCCAAGTCACTTATTATTTCTATTTTCAAGTTAATTTCATCAATCTTCTTTTATTATCTAGGACTCGCTAATTGAAAATTTTTCAAACCTTTGTTTTAAATAAATTCAAAAGCGTGAAAATGATTTAGGCCGTTTTTGTTTTCGTTTGAGCTTTCCTGCCAACCTAAAAACTTTTACCACTAGTTAGCCGTTTTTGAGCCTTTTTCCGATTTCATTTGATAGCTCCTCCCTTCATTTCAGTTTCACCAAAGCCAAAATTTCCAATCTATCGAATCACACTAGCCTTTTTGAGTTTCATAAATTATTTTGATGATTTTGATAGGGTATTTTGTGATTTTTGTGGGAGAAAGGTTTTCGAAAAAAAAAGTATGTTCGAAAGTGATGTTTATTTTTGTTTGGCCAACTCAAAAAGGAAAATAAAAATATTTATGGCCTTTGTTTTGAAAAAAAAAATGAAAAAAAAAATAAGAAAAAGAAAAAATGTGTATATATTTTTATGAAAGTTTTTGAAACTCTTTGCTTTGGTTTAGTGTGATTATAAAATCTTCACGTTTATCTTTGAATTCCACTCCTAATCATATTCCTAAACCAAACGTTTCTGTCCTATTTAAGTCCTTTTGATTCACGCTTTTTGATTTTTATTTAACAACTAAGAAAAGAAAAACAGTAAATCAGTTTTAGTTTTGGATTTAAACCTAGATTTTTGTTAATTAAATTGATATAATTATAATGCGTTACTTGGATCCAGTAACAACTTAATGCGTGTTTTTCATTTTCGTTGCTTTGCTTAAGTCTATTTAAAAAATCTCGTTAAAATTTTGGATGATTTGTTTTTATTAAGTAAAGTTTATAAATGTTTTACCATACCTAAATAATTGTTTTAGACTTACATTTCACCTTTTCCCTACTAAGAATTTCGCATAGTACTTGTGTAGGAATAATTAGAACTTTTTGATTAGTCCTTTTATAAATATCTAGTTTGTATATTTTTGCTTAGGGACAAGCAAAGCTTAAGCTTGGGGGAATTTGATAATACGTTTTGTAGCCTAAACTATTATCATATTTTCTATTTTATAGTGTACAAATCATGTCTATTATTAATTTATTTGTATCATTTTTATGTAAATATTATTGCCGCTGACTTTTTCTTGTCTTTTTGCAGGTTTCTAGAAAATTGGCCAAAATGACCTGACATGCCCCCCTGTCACGCCCTCCCTGGAGGTGACCTAGGGCGTGTCACCCGATCCCGAGGACTTCTGCTGGAAGGGACAGGAAAATTAACAAAACCGCTGTCACGCCCCCCGGACACGCCCTCCTTGGGCGTGTCACCAGGCGTGACTACGGGCGTGTCGCACTCTGCCGCAAAGCCTGCCGCCGCATTAAATGTCGTTTCTCCACAACACACAAACAGTACTGTCACGCCCCATGTCACGCCCGTGACATGGGCGTGACACCCTCCTTTTTTCGGTGACTGACGGATTTTCGACCAATGATTTGGACATGACGTGCCTGTCACGCCCCCCCTACACGGGCGTGACCTAGGGCGTGACCACCGACGTACCAAAGCAATCATCCCTCCCGCCAGAATCCAGAGCCCGAGGTCAACATAGTACTGTCACGCCCCCTGACACGCCCCCCCTAGGGCGTGTCGGAGGGCGTGACCAACCCAAGAAAAATTCTATAAATTGAGACCCCCCCTCTCCATTTCAGCAAGCTTTGGTTGAGAGGGGGAGGTGCTGCCCCTTTGGTTCTTGAGTTTTTTTCATGCTTTCTCTCTCTCTCTCTATCTCTCTCTCTCTCTCTTTGTAATTTTTGTTTAACCCTAGTTTAATCTTAGTTTGTTTTAGCTTTTATTGTAATATTGCTCTTTCTTAGTGCTACTTGTAGGGCTAGAATAGGATTTCAGTTTCATGCACTTTTAATTTTAATTTTCAATAGTGTAACTTGCCCCTTTTTATTAATAGAAGTGTTATTTGTTTAGCTTGTGTTCTTTTTATGCTTTACTACTCATCCCCCCTCCTCCACTCCATTATGATTAACTAATCCTCCTTGTACTCGATCTTGATGATCCGAGGTTAGAGCGATTAAGTTATGATGTTTTAATTAATCTTTTCTTTTTAGGTTAGGGCCTTGAATTACTCTTGATTAATCACGGGTTGGAGGTATATTTTCGATATATACTCTCCGCCTTTACTTTCATTCTAGGCTAGCCGAGAGGCTGAAAGAATGAAGTGAGCATTCAAGAGTAAAGGGAGTTGTACACACCCCTCGAGAGAGGCAGACGTCCAAATCTCCCGGATTGGAGTAAAATCCAATAGTGGGGTTCACCGCGTAAAGCGAGTTTTAGGCCTCCGATTTAGACGAGAGTCGGTGGGACCTTCCTAAACTCAGTTGGGCACGACTTCGAGAGAAGCGTGTTCAAGCTTTAGGAACCTCCACGGTCAAGGACCTTTATCCTATTAAGTTTAGATTTTTATCGCATTTTCTTAATCATCTTTAGCCGAGGTGAATCTTGATCGAGTGCATTTCCATTAAATATTTTCTACCCCTCATAGTAATCATTTTACTTTATAGCTTTACTTTCTCCCTTGCACTTAGATTTTCTAAAACCCTAGTTTTTTCCGTCGGTAAGATAATAGCATTCGCGTGAGTAAGCATAGCCAACAGTTCCCGAATTTCAATACGACACTTGTGTCCCCTAGCTACAATTCGATAGGTATACTTGCCTCATTGGGTTGCTAGTTCGGTTGCGTTTATTTTCTTCGAAACCTAGCGCGCAACAGCGTCCAGTTTACTCGATGCAATCGACGCTTCGTCGAGTGGCATCGAATTCACTCAATGCCTATAGTATCCAGAATTATTCTAAGTTAAACATTCAATGCCTCATCGAATGGCGTTGAGACCACTCAACGCCCTCGACACTTTCTGAGTCTAGAAATATTCTAAGTTAAATCACTTTACTCCTTGTCGAATGGCATTGAGACCTCTCAACGCTCTCCACGCTTTCTGAGTCCTGAAATATTCTAAGTAAAATTGTGTCAAGTTTCATTGAGACCACTCAACGTACTTTACGCTTTTTGAATCTAGGATAATTTCTAAGTTTAAGTAGAATGGCATTGAGACCACTCAACACACTCAATGCCATGTGGATCCAGATCAATTTTCTAAGTTAAACCAGAATGGCATTTAGACAACTCAACGCACTCTATGCCTGGTGGATCCAGAGCAATTTTCTATGTTAAACTAGAATGGCATTTAGACCACTCGACACACTTAATGCCATGTTTAGTTCAGAAATCTTCTAAGTGAAATTTTCCCTATTAGTCGAGTATCACTCGACTCCATTTACCGGTGCACCACGAGCTTGAGTTAGCTTTCTTTACTCAAAATGAGCATGAGGGGTCCAACACGAAATGGGATGTTACATTACTGCTGCTACTGCAAATCCAGAAGTTCAAATAGTTGAAGACATACCTCAACCAGCCTAGAAAAGGGGAAAGTATGGTGAAGGCTCGTCTGCCGTCAAGACTGAACTTAATAAAGAAATGGCTGAGGTGTGGAGTTCAATTTCAAAGAGCATCATTTTAGACACATTCAAGATTGTGGACTTTGTTAATGAGAATAGTTGGGATTACTAAAGCTCAGATGAATGGAAGAAGTATGTGATAGCCTACGCCAAAAGAAGACTGCATTTTGGAAAATATAATTTTGATGATCTGAATGTGCCTCCAGCTCCGCCAAGATATTATCCCAAGCCAAATGCTTATTTTACCAGGCAAAGTTAGAAGTGCAAGGTCAAATAGTCTTGATAGTTACTTTCACGATTGATATGTGTAGATAATGGTTGCCACAATTTAGAACTCTTTTATCTATATAATTTTTATGTTTTGACTGGGAATGTATTAGATTTTTTTTATGACCTGTTCTATCTATATTTTTTATATTATGTATACAATTAACCATAGCTTGTAGGGTTCTAACTTCTACAAATAGGGGAAGATTGTTGGTTATTATATCAAAAATAACCTTGATTTGAAGAAGGGTGTCATTAAGCTAAGATGAATTTAGATTGTATTTGTTGTTTTGTGTTCAGTATGTGCTTGCAAGACTATATTGCTAAGTACACACCAATATCAGGTTACAGTGGGTCAGAGAACACAAGAATATACAATGTTATACTTCATTGTGTAGGCCAATGTGTTGACTCATGTGTAATCTCTCTATTGGGGTGTACTTCCATCCCACGTGCATGAGAAGGATCAAGGAAGGACAAGGACTTGGAATCGGAAGAACAAAATTTTACCCAAGTAAATTATCGAGTATCGTAAGGCATATTCATTGAATTCATGGAGTATACTCATTGATACTCTTCGAATTCATCATATATACTAACTAGCACTCGTCGAATTCATCATATGTACTAAGGGTAAAATCTATGAAACTTGGAAAATAGGTCAAGTAAAAATCGTCGAGTATCATCGTGTATACTCGTCGAATTTGTCCAATGTATCTATCGATACTCGCAGAATTCGTCGAATATACATGTCGATACACGTCGAATTTATTGAGTCTTTTAGACTTTACTTCTCTAGATTTTCTAAGTTAGATTCGTCGACTATCACTTGGTGGACATTCGAGAATAATCAGGCACCACGACTAGACTATGAAGTTCAAAAATATGAAGTTCGAGAATAATCAAGCATACACCAAACGACACAAGGAGTTATAGTTATTCCCCAACCTTGGGTACATCCACTTATAACCTCACCAATCTAGCACCACGACTAGACTTGGCTACTTCACTATATCTCGAATTAAAAGCAATCTTACACCTCGGAGCAATGCTCTTACAACTTGGATTAAACACACTCCTACAAACTCGATCCCCCAAAATAGGATCTACACTCGAAAGAACAATCTTCCTACAAGTTTGGAGACAAAGCTCCTACAAGAATTGAAATACAGTTTTACAATAATAAAACTTCACAAATCCAGATCTTAAATCTTCAAACTTCTTCCCACTTGAGAACTGAAAAATCTTGAAAAAGACGTTGAGGAAGAAATCTTGAGAGAACACGATCTGAAATTTTTAAGATCCGACACGTTTAAATAGATGATTAGAGACACTTGAATCAAAGATCTATCGAATATATTATTCTATTGAATAACTGGAACAAGGAAGAAGCTTCAGAGAAGAACAACGAATGCGCGTGCGGCTTTCCCAATCTTGAACTTGTGGCGATTCAGACATAAGTTATGATTAAAATTAGGGTTAGCGAATTTTTCGACAAGACTTTATATAGAACTACATCTAACGGTCTGAAATCTTTTGAGGAATGAAGATCAATCATATTAAACACGGATAAACATTTGAAATCTCATTCGATGAATTATGAAACTGGATTGACGAATGAAATCTCGTTCGATGAATTATTAAATCGGTTCGACGAATGAACTCCCGTTCGACAAATTTGAATGAAATCTTTTCAACGAATTATATACAGTTACGCTTTACATGTGTGGGCTACAAACATCGGCGTGCAGGACAGCCACAGATGAACATAACAAAAGTCTTTGCTCAGCCTTCGAGGACCAGCAGTAGCAGCAATAGGGGTTTCATCCCTCTATTTCCCGCTCTGCTCTCCAGCACCTGCACAGGGACAGCCCACCATAATGCTGACAAATAAAGCAATGGTCAGCATTAAGCTGACAAATTTCTAACGACCCTACCCCTTTCCCGGGGTAGTGGTATTCCTTCCCTGCAGGCATAGAATTTCACAAGCAGATATATCATATAATTTTTACTCACGCACAATCAACATATCATAACTGTCGGCCACGCGACCCGACGATCTGTGCACTCAGGGCATATTCTTGGTGTACCGGCGAACCAGCATTCCACCACCGTTCATGGTCTGAAACCCAATGGTATTGAGCATTTATTCTTAAAGGCGCGGATGCCTAAGACTCTCATTATGCGCTCCAACGAGACCAATAATAAGGTCTACCAGTCGTTCAGACATAATGCGGTCCGGTTCAGCCAATCCCATTGCACAAATCATCCAACATGACGCAGGTTAGCTTTCCTCTTATCCATTTGGCACGAAGCCTTCAATAGCTCGCAGTTCACAATATACACAATGTCCACCAAGGACTGGCTTCATAATCCAAAAAGTTAGTTAGTTCCAGCGTTCCTCGCGGTCGCTTGGCGGGTTCAGCAGAATTCTCTTTTTGCACCCAAATTCAACCCAAAAATTTCATATAGTACAAGAATCACGAGGGTATTTCCTGGAATTCCACTCCAGTACTTCTTATTAATTCCCTTCACAGGCACAACCCCTCGAATCCACAAAATACACGTTTATACGCGGAGTCTTCTCTAGTGCGCAAAATGCAACATCACCAATCCAGACCAACCTGTTTAGATAGGCTTAACAAAGCATGCCTATTTCGTACTACACATTTCTGAATATATATGCAAGACTATGGATCACAAGAATCAACCCATGGAAATCACTTCAAAGCCACCTTTTGGTTGGGGAAATCCATATACATGCCAAAACGAGGACTTCACATGTCCATGAAGGAAGATCGTAACCCTTGACCTCTTTTGGAGCCATGGAAATCTAGCCGGATAAAAAGCACCACAATGCACTTTGAAGGATGGTATGAAAGATACCACCTGAGGGGTTAGATCTATTTAACTCTAGAGGGGGGTGAATAGAGTATTTTAAAAACTTTTTAGATTTTTATCGCGAAATTATAATAGTAATACTTATATGTGTAATCAGTTTGTGCAAAAATAAAACTAAACTATTCAGCAATCATCACACAATAAAAATAAGAGAACATCATAGACGGCACAAGAAATTTATAGTGGTTCCCCTAAACTTGGGTACATCCACTCTTCTACAACCCTGGTAGGAATCCACTCAGGTTTTTTATCAGGTGCCCTGCCACCAATCAGGTTTTTGCCCAGGTGACCTGTCACCACAATATCTATTTGTAGGGATATATTACAACCCTTTAGGCTTTTGATCAGGTGCCTAAAAACAAAATCAAGTCTTTTGATCAGGAGACTTGCAACCAAGTGTTTAACTTTTGAAGGGAGTTAGAACCCTGTGTACAGTGGGGTGAATGAAATAATAACTATATCTTTTCTTCTCTTTTCTCAAAACATCTGAGAAGACTTGTGGATCCTTGATGGTATCAAAGCTCCCCCTGAGATGAAGTTCTGTTCAGGAAGATTGAGAGCATTGTAGGGTGTATAGGTCTTCTTGAATAAGTTCTCTAGAAAGCTATAGATAGATGAAGTTGATTGTCTCTTGAAAGCTTGCTGGAAGAAGAACACTAGATGAAGATAGTGCAGAACTCTTTTTCTTGAATAATTTCCTGTGTCCTATGTTTTCAAAAACTTGACTATATCTTCTACAACAAATTGGTCTTTAAATTCGATTGCCTTGATTGATTGCTGAAATCTTGGAACTTGGATAACGGCTAGAAGAGCAATAAAGTAAATCATTAACTGTCCCAAAAATTAACTGTATATTCACTCAATGAAAACCCGTAATTAATGCTGCCATATGAACAAATATATTCTGAGAATCTAAGCATTAATTACTCAGAGCAATATAACCAATAAAATAAGCCTAATCAATTCTGAAAAAAACTGTAGAGAACAGAAATGTTGAACTGGCAATTTTCGTCGATCTGATATCCTAGATCGTCGAACTCAACCTCTCTTTTGTCGAGCTGAGCCCTTAGAGCTTTGAACTGAAATACAGCTTTCCATACTGGGCTCCAAGATCGTCGAGTAGAGATAGAAGATCATCGAACTCAAAATCTGATAGAAGATAAGAGTTCGTCGAACTTAGTTCAACTTTTGTTGATCTCAATTAAGAGAAGTGACTCTGAGATCGTCTAACTAAGAACGAAGATCGACGATCTTACTTCAGAGTTCATCGAATGACTTCTTCAACATGAAATTTCTGCCTTGTTCTAGTTTCTGCAATCTTCTGAGTCTTCTGAGGGCTTGGTCTGATCAATATAACTTGTTGACCTACCCTATAATCTAATGAAGACCTATGACCTTAGACTATACAAGGTCGGCCAATCTATGCAAATCCTAATATTGTACCTTAGCCCAAATCCCTAAACATAGGTGGGGTTCCATCAATCTCCCCCTATTTTGGTAAGGTCACTATGTACAATGCATAAGTAAAGAAAATATAATCATTCAACATGAAAGTAAATATCTGACAGAATGAAAAATAATTCAGCAGATAAAAAATATACAAAAAGAATAAAATTGTTTTAGGGCCTGTCTGAAGGAGGTGAAGAAGAAGGTTTAGTGAACACAATTGTTCTAAGAGGATCTTATGCTTCATGTTTAGACATTTTCAGGTCTTGAGCTCCATGAATTGTTATAGTAGAAGCTCTAGGCACAACTGCTTCTGGGTGAACCTGCATATAAGCATTTGGATCAAAAAGATGTTTATCTACCTCAAATTTTTCAAGTTCCTTTTGTCTATAAGTAGATATGGTAGTAAACAGGGAGGGATCAATTACTTCTTTATTTGCTTTATTCATCTGGGATAAGCCTATCAGCTCATGAAATATTTCCATTCTGAAATTAGGATCTAACTCAGGTTCATATCTTGGAGATGGAGGTCTCTCTGTATCAGTTGAGACATCCTGAGCAATCCTTTGAGGCTTTCTGAAAATAATAAACTGTTGCTGAAAATTTGTTAAAGGATAATTCTTCTCAGATTTTCCAGCATAATAAAAACATGGAGGTTGATCTTTCCTATAGCAGGAGGAGGAGGAGGAGGTTGATCTTTCCTTAATCTCCTCACTGGAGAAGATCCAGACCTCTTCTTCATCTTTTGTGCTTTTTTCTTGTTCCTTGACAACTTCATCCAATGAGGAGTATTATAAGTAAGGGTAATATTGTGCAGGATATAGTATGGAATATCATTATCTGGATTGGGCTTGGGAGCAGCCTTTCCTAAAGCCTTCCTCTTCTTTGATTTAGATCTCTTGGAACTGTAAAAATAAAGAACATCCTCAGAATCCTCATCATCCTTAGAGGATCTAGGAGGATTGTCATACAAATTATCAATTTTCATAATTTGCTCAGCTGAAATGGATTGAGCTGGAATAATTTGAGTTGGAACTACTGCAACTGGAACTACTGCAACTTCCTTGGCCATATCTTCAGCAAGAATTTCATCCATATCAGGTAATGGAGAAGTGGAGACTGTATAGGTTGGAGGAGAGAAAGCATTGGGCTCAGAAGACTCATCCTCAGTAATTTTAACAAACTTAGCCTTTGGAAATGGAATAAGCTCAGGCTCTGGAGCTATAAAGCTGCTCTAAATAAGCTATAAAATTTATGTTCTCTCTAGAGCAGTATAACAGAAAATATCTGTGCAAAACTGATTAGAAACAAATGAAATAATGTTGTTGTGAGTCAAATCAAAAGAATCCAGTATTGTAGTCAGATCAACTGAAGGAGAGATGATAACTTCTCCAACATAAATAACATCCAAGGAATAAACTGAATGACCTGTCTCGGAATCTGTAGCCAAAAATAATGCTAGCTCTATAACTTGTGTATCTGGTATCTCAGTATTTGAAATAACTGTATCTACAAGAACTGCTGCTTCTACTACTACTACTGCTACTGGTGGAGGGGGAATTCTTCATAGAAAATCTCCCCCTACCTGGTATAAGAAAGACCTGATGTCAAGCCCCTAAATGAAGAAGGGCCAGAAATAGAAGCAATTTGAGTAGAGATAGTTTTGATGGAGAGAATTAGAGGTGCAGTGGCATCCTTTATGAGATATTTGATGGTTGGAATGAGAAGAGAGATGATGGTAGATGGATCAGATGATGATGATGGAAGATAAGAAGTGGTGATGCCACAAGAAGTACAAACATTTAAGTGGATGACTAGAGGAATGAGTGGAGGGATGTCAGATGTGATATCCATATGGTTGTCAATCGCAAGTGGAGATTGTGGAGGAGTATGTGTTGGTGATTGTACTGGTGATGGGGATGATGTTAGTGTTGAGAGGAAATTGAAGATGGGAGACATTTGTGTAGATACATAAGTGGTGAAAGGAATGTCCTGTAGGTAATGACGTAGAGGAGATTGAGGTAGTGAGGTATGAGGTAGATATGGAGTGGAAATGACTGTGGAGATATTAGGGTTAGAAGGTTGTTGATTAGTTGGTGATGGAGGTAGTCTGGAGGAAGGTGGAGATAGAGGAATTTCTGGTGCCTCTTCATCAAGAGGTTGGGGATTGACTCTTTGAGTCCTAGTGTCCTCTGAAGTCCTTAAGGAAGAGGAGGCCCTAGAGGGCTTACTGATTGTCCTCTCCCATTTCCCAATGAGGGTTGTTGTCGGTCTCTTGGAAGCATTGAAGAAAACTGTTGGAGAGACCAATAGTTGGAGACATTTCTCCTAGAGGAAGATGCCAAGAATCCTCCCAAAACAAACTTCGCTTTTGTTTTTTTTCTTCTTAATTAAATAAAATAGATTATTACCCAAATTCACTGATTTGTTATTTACCAGGGAACTCATCAGAAGAATTGGTGCTTGGTAATATGGTCATGGGCGGTTTGCTTCCAAAGCAAGACCTTACCTACTATGTCAGCCAGAAACTTACACTCAACAGACAAAACCTTTTTCAGTAACTTACTAGGGTTTCCCTCGGAGTGACCTATCTGTGTAAGCATTATACCAAACTCATTACTATCCAGCTCTATATCATCATCTCCATTAACAAAACAAAATATCTAAAAAAGAATATCAGGAGTTAGAATCACCTCCTTTCCAGTAATGGTGCTGACTAGGGTTTGTCTGTCTAGAGAAGACGATGACAAAACCCATTCTTTTATCTCTGCCACAGGTAGCTTCATCCCTGTAGTAATCACTTTGAGAAGTTACTGCTCATCGAACAACTTCAGGATATCTTGGAAGATTTGGTCTGTATGCTTGAAAGAGTCTATATCTATATCAAACCCTGCGTCAAACTTCATCCCGGAGAGGTTCGCCGCCGAAATCGCAATGAGAGCTCCTACAAGGAAAAACAAGAGATCAAGTGTAAAGGAAATTGAAAGCACAGGACGGATGTCATCTAACGCTTAGATTGTAAGGTCTTTAGAAGATGAAAAGACGATCTCAGTCCAATGAAAAAGATAAGATCTTCGATCTGAGTTCGATCAAGTATTTTAACAAAAAATGAGATCGTCGATCTCAGTCTGAAGAAGACGAAAAAATCATCGATCTGGGTTCGATGAAAAATTCATTGAAGCAGGGATTGCCGATCTCTGTTCGACGAAATATGTTTCACTTAGAAGTGATCATCGATCTCTGTTCGACGAACTCTTCATGAAGCGTTCAAAGATCGTCGATCTCCATTCGACGAACTGTCAACAAATCGTCGACCTTAGACAGAAAGTTAAATTAATTCTTATCCATTAATCATACCCAGCTGATTTAATAAGAACAAATGTTTCTTCTCAACCAATGGCTTGGTGAAGATGTCCGCTCTTTGTAAATCAGTGGAGATAAAGACAAGATTAATTTTCTTTTTGTCTACATAATCTCTAATGAAATGATGTCTAATCTCTTTATGCTTGGTCCTACTATGATGCACTGGATTTTGTGCTATCGAAATAGCACTGGTACTATAATAATATATAGTTGAATTATTTAAGTTGTATCAATAATCTAGTAACTGATTCTGAATCCACAAAATCTGTGAGCAACAGCTGTCAACTGCTATGTATTCAGCTCCTGCAGTTGATGTGGACACAAAAGTTTTCTTCTTACAAAACCAGGACACAAGTCTATCACCAAGGAACTGACATGTTCCCGATGTGCTTTTTCTGTCCACTCTGCATCAAGCAAAATCAGCATTTGAGAATAAGGTTAATTCAAACTTTGATTCAATTGGAGAATAGTGTCCTAGATTTGGGCAACCCTTTATATATCTTCAAATCCTTTTTAGCAAAATATAGTGGGATTCATTATGGTTCACCTGGAACCTAGCATAAATACATGTAGCAAAAATAATATCTTGCATACTTGTAGTGAGATATAGTAGAGACCCAACACTGGCCCTATATATTTTCTGATCAACGGGCTTCCCATGTTCATCAGAATTTATCACAACATTGACAGCCATAGATGTTTTCATAGATGAGGCATCACACATCCCAAACTTTTGTACAAGCACTTTAGCATACTTAGATTGGGAGATGAAGATACCATCAGGAGATTGCTTCACTTGGAGACCAAGAAAGTATAAAACTTCACCCATGCTACTCATCTCAAACTTGGAATGCATATGATCAGAAAACCTTTTACATAGTTTGGGATGAGTAGAGCAAAAAATGATGTAATCTATATATATTTGAAATAACAAAATTTTCTCTTTATGATGCCTAATAAAAAGAGTTCTATCTACAATGGCTCTAGTGAACTTATGCTGTAACAAGAAGCTAGCTAAGGTTGTAACGCCCCCGATTTTTCGATGATTTTATTTAAATTGGAAACGTCATATTTACGGCGTCGTGGCGTTACTTTTAACGTCGAGTTGACAACGCAATGTCTTTAAGGCATTTTCGTGTTTGTGCGGTCGAGTTGGCCGGATTCTTGTTGTAATTGGGAAAATTTTTGCATTTTGAAATTTTGGACTTGCTTGTCATGTTTCGTTGCAATTCGAGAATTTTTTGAGTCTCGCCATGTGATTTAATATCACAAGAATGGTATGTCGGATTCTAAGGTTGTTTACGCTGCTAATTCGTAAGTCAGCGATTCATTCCAAAATATTGGTCAAATCAGAACTTCTGCAATTTGTCTAGCTTGTACTCGAGATCCCCCTTTTCGTTCTCGAGAACTCCCAGTCATTCTCGAGAAGTCTGACTTAATTTTTTCGAGAAGTCTATCCTAGTTCCGAGAAGTCTGTCCTAGTTCTCGAGAAGTCCTGTGCTGTTATCAAGAAGTCCTATGCCGTTCTCAAGAAGTCCTTTGATGTTCTCGAGAAGTCCTTTGACGTTCTCGAGAGGTCCGTTTTTTCATGTGTTCGAGTGCCGTTTTGAGTGTCAAAACGGCATTGTATCAAGAAATGGTAAACATAAAATTTGTTTGCGTCGATGATATCTACAACTTTTATGTTGATCATTTTTTGATTTAAAGCCATCTTAGACTCCTATTTTAAATTTTCCCAAAACTTCTCGTAAATTAGACCCACTATTGATTTCCACTTGAAAACCCTTGTTGTAATCGAGAACTAATATTTATTCTCAAGAAATATGGTATTATTCTCGAGAAATACATGATTATCTCGAGTCCTGATGTTTTGTTCTTGAGAAATATGAGTTTCTGTCGAGAACTTTGCTCTATTTCTCGAGAAGCCCCCTTTTCTCTCGAGTAGTCCTGTATAGTCTGCGTTCGGGCGCATTTTGGAGGGTCAAATCGTCACCTTATGGAAAATGGTTAACTTGAAATTTGTTTGTTTCGACGAGATCTACAACTGTCATGTTTGACACGTTTTTATTTGGAGCCATCTTGGACATTTAGTTTTTATTCTCCCGAGACTTCTCTCAGGTAGCCTGTTTGACTGATTCTCTCAAGTCCAAAGCTTTGTTCTCGAGAACTAATGTGATTATCGAGAGCCTTAGCCTCTCCATCTCGAAAAATGATGTCTCTCTCGAGAAATATGGCTTTTGTTCTCGAAAACCAATGTATTTCTCAAGAGCCAACCTGTCTCTCTCGAGAAGTCTGTTTCCTCTCGAGTGGTTCTATATAGTCTGTGTTCGAACACCGTTTTGAGAGTCAAAATGGTGTCAAATGAAAACATGGTCAACATTAATTTTGTTCGTCTCGATGAGATCTACAACTTTAATGTTGGGCACCTTTTAATTTGAAGTCATCTTAGACCCCTATTATCTGTTTTACCATAGCCACTCATAAATTACACGTTTTTTTGTATTTAGACAAAAAAAATTATAAGGACTTTTACATTATATATATATATATATATATATATATATATATATACATATATATATATATATATGGACTTAGGTTTGATACAAACTTCTTCTTCTCTGATATTAATTTTCTCCCGAACCAGAGGCGTGTGTTAACCCTAAAATCGGCGATCCTCTTTAAGGTGCCCATTTTTTCTGCTTTTCTCCTACAGGCTTCCACCCGCAAGGAGCAGGCTACCCCTACTGTCCACCGTGTCCACGCAAGGCGGACTACCGGGTCCAAAATCGCTCAAAGATGGATGCTCCGCCAGCCGCCCGCCAGGGGCGGCCTCCGTGGGCCGCCCGCCAGGGGCAGCCTCCAGTGACCGGGCGGATTCCCCCTGGAATCCGCCCAGGCTGCCCGCCAGGGGGCGACCTCGCCGGGCCGGGCGGACTCCCCCGAGTCCGCCCAGGCCGCCCGCTAGGGGGCGGCCTCCCCGGGCCGGGCGATTCCCCCTGGAATCCGCACAGGCCGCCCGCCAGGGGGCGGCCTCGCCGGGCCGGGCGGACTCCCCCGAGTCCGCCCAGGCCGCCCGCTAGGGGGCGGCCTCCCCGGGTCGGGCGGATTCCACCTGGAATCCGCCCAGGCCGCCCGCCAGGGGGCGGCCTCGCCGGGCAGGGCGGACTCCCCCGAGTCCGCCCAGGCCGCCCGCTAGGGGGCGGCCTCCTCGGGCCGGGCGGACTCCCCTGAGTCCGCCCAGGCCGCCCGCCAGGGGGCGGCCTCCGCCTGCCAGGCGGACTCCCCACGGAGTCCGCCCGGGCCGCCCGCTAGGCGGCAGCCTCCGCCCAGTTAGCCCAGAGCCTCTGCTCAGGGTCCGCCCACCTGCTCCTCAGGTTGCTCAGTCCGCCGAGGTCGCCGAGATCGTCGAGGTCGCCAAGAATAACGTCATTGGACCAGATTCTCCCCGGGCCTATAAATACCCCCCAAGACCTCTCATTCTGGAGGGGAGAGAGGAAAACTACCACCTTGATCAAAGGCTGCGGACTCAGTTTTCTCAGTCCGTCATGGTTAATCAGGCAAGGTCTGCGGCCTCCAAATCCTCAGTCCGCCCAGGTCGTCAAAGCTGTGGACTTAGTTTTTTCTGCCCTCAGCAGGCAGCTTGGGCAGCATCTACAGCTTCAGTTCTCCAGTCCTCTGCAGCTTCTTTTACTTAGTTTCTGCCATCTCCTTCCTCAGCCGCCAACTTCCCCCATTGTACCCTCTACTGCTCTTATATGTAATGGTGCAATAGCAAATTGTAACTCTTCTTGAATAAAGGAAAAGCCCGTCGCAAGAGTGGCATTCAAGCTGCGGCGGGTGAAGTCTACTATTGTCGCTGCTAGCGGCCTCCTCTCTTCTTCTCTCCTCTCTCGACATCAACCTGCAAAGCTAACCATTTAAGTAGCTGTCTGCTCGACAGTACCTGATCAAGCTTCCTCCCTGCTTGAGCAAGCTTCTCCTCTTCTCAAGCAAGCTTCCTCTCTGCTTGAGCAAGCTTCTCCTTTGCTCAAGCAAGCTTCCTCTCTGCTTGAGCAAGCTTTTCCTCTGCTCAAGCAAGCTTCCTCTCTGCTTGAGCAAGCTTCTCCTCTGCTCAAGCAAGCTTCCTCTCTGCTTGATCAAGCTTCTCCTCTGCTCAAGCAAGCTTCCTCTCTGCTTGAGCAAGCTTCTCCTCTGCTCAAGCAAGCTTCCTCTCTGCCTGAGCAAGCTTCCTCTCTGCCTGAGCAAGCTTCCTCTCTATCTGATGGCGACGGTGATGGCGACGGTGATGGCGACGGTGATGGCGACGGCCACCAGGACGGCCAAATGGAGCATGAATATGTTGAAGATGTACCGACAAAGGACGTGCGACGTCGTAGCGGTCATGGCTACAAGCTTCGCCCTCGCAACAAGAATCATATTTGATATTTTTTTGTTTTGGTGTGCTAATAGCCGTGTCATGATGGCTCTTTAAAACGTTATTTAATTTCTGCATTTTTATTTATGTGGTGTGCCTTTAGCCACATGATTTTTGCTTTGAGATGTAAGCCTATATAAGGGCCTTAAACTCTTCATTTTGTGGTAGAATATTATTGAAATCAAATTTTGAATTTGCCTAATCGTTTCCCCCTCTTTCTTCCCTAATTTCCCCCTCTTTCTTCTCAAAACCGCCGCCCCCTCTCTTTCCTTTCTTCCTCCAAGCCGCCGGCCCCAAGGCCCTCCTCTTCCCTAAGTGCTCGGCCTCCACCATTCCCCCTCTTGCTCTAGGCCGCCCCGTCCTCTTAGTGCTCGGCCGCCCTCATCTTTTCTTACTCTCGGCCAACCGAGATCTACTCTTGAATGGTGTTGCCGGCCCATGCATGAGAAGTTGCTTGCTTGCAAGGAAGAAGAAAGGTGTTTCCCTCCACGGCGTGAAGTGAAGGAGATTAGCACGTTCATCATCCGTAGCGCGTTTCCCGTGGACGTTCAAAGGAGGAGCGATCAAACTTGGTAGATCCACGCACCACGGATCTACAAAATCCGAGAGGGGTAACAAAAATTTCTACCAAGAGTTTTCTTTCTCTAGATAGTTCTTGTGGTGGACGGATTTTGCGTTATTTTTCCGATTTGTTTTCTTCACGGTTAATCAAATAATAGATCAGTATTTTTCGTTTGGATTTTCGAAAGATTCGTAAGAGGATTGGCGATCCTCGCTTTTCTTTTGTTGGGATAGATTCTACCATCTTTCGAATCATTTTGTTCTTGGTGGATCTATTTTGGTACAACCCCAAAAGCTCGCTCGGGATCAATATTATCCCATTTAGCCGGAAAGAGTTTGGCCTATAGCCAACACTCGATCTATTTGCGGAACGGCGATCCGTATTGTTAGCGCGAACGATAAATAAAATAATTGTTGTGGCTGCGTTTACGTTAGCGTGCGGGTTAGAGGGCGTAGATCGTGTCATAAGCGTCGTCGTGGCCTCCGTGACGACTATCAAGGATATTCCCTACATCAATTTGGTATCAGAGGGAGGTTCTCGTCAATTTCCTAATTGGCACTCCTCCCCCTCTCAAAATTTAAAATTCAAATTTCAAATTTAAAATTTCCAATTTCGAATTTCAAATTTCGAATTTCAAAATTCAAAATTCAAAATTCAAAATTCAAATTTCGAAATTTCAAATTTCAAATTTCAAATTTTAAAATTTCAAAATTCAAACTTTCAAATTTTAAATTTTAAAATTCAAATTTCAAATTTCAAATTTCAAATTTCGAATTTCAAAATTCAAATTTCAAAACTTTTAAGTTTCATGAAAACTAGTTTTTCTACATATTGGTCTGCAAATAGCGGCATTAAAATGTCAACTTTCTCAAAATCTAAAAGTCAAAATTTCTGGAATTCCCCCATCTAATTATTAGTAAGAAAACAAAAAAAAATAAAAAAAAATTATTAAGTACTTATTTTTATTAATTTATTTGAAAATTTAGTATTTTTGGTGTTTCAATAGCGGCCTAGATTTTTATTTTCTAAATAAAAAAATTCCAGCAAAATTTTTTAATGTTCCTCTTATTTTTCCAGCAAAAACCCTATCTTATAATCTTTAAAACCCTAGTGGTTAAGCGGGAACAATTCAACTTTTAAAAATTAATTAGCTACAGGCTTTTAATTTTTTTTGCATATACGCGGTTTCTTGCACCTATGGCGGGTTGTTGGAATCTCATTCCTTCACCTTCCTCGATTGGAGCTTTTCGCAAGGACGTGAAGCGTCAATGTGAGGACGTTATGGAATTGATATCACAACATAGAGGTCATCCCACCTCTAGGCGTGTTAGAATTCCTGCTCCAACCTATGATGGTTTAGGAGGGTTTCGAGTGTTTCTACTCTGGGTAGAGGATATGGAACGATATTTCGAGCAGTATCGTATTGGGGATCCCCACAGGATTTCCGTTGCGAGACTCCAGTTATTTGGTCGAGCGCTTACCTTCTGGATCAATGAAGAGAGACGTTATGGGCCATCAATCGCCGACTCTCTTGTAGGCTGGAAGATTATGAAGAATCTTCTAATGGATGAGTATTACCCTCCCTACTGTTGTGCCCAGTCTCCTGATTATATGAGTGATTCGACGCCTAAATTTTTGCCTACAACGAACCAGTATGTCCCCTCGTACTCCCATACTAGAACGTCACGTAAGATTCATTCTCCCGCCAGGTCCAATCCCAATGCCATGAATATGCGGGATGAGAGTGTTGTTATCAAAGTGATTGAGTTTGAGGCTGTGATTTCTAGTGTGCCCGTCACTGCAGACGAGGCTATTGACATTAACAATGTGAGTGACGACGAGGAGATTGGTTACCCCAGTGACCTGGATGACGATTTCTCCTCTGAGGAATTATCTCTGCTTCCCCTCGTCGAGGTTCCTGAGAATGATACTGATTCTGATTTGGGCGAAGTACCTTATGAGTTGATAGAATCACCCTATGACGAATGCTTCTCTGATTGTGAGTTAGGTGAAGACGAGCCAGATGAGTTTACTGTGAGGGAGAATCCTGTGTTTGAATTATCCTATTATTTTGATGACTTGCACCCGGAGGATTACACTTGGACGAAAAATCCATATTTTGACTTTCGGCATGATTTAGCCCCTCCTCTGGAGTCTATTGATGCGCCCATTCATGAGAATTGTATGGCTGCTAATATAGTGATTTATGAGTCGGAAGAGTTACCTTATGGTGAGAGCTTACCCGTTCGTGATTTACGCGATGATACATTAGGACACGAACTGGTTATCTTTAGCCCAAGACATATTGTAGAGCCACCTTCTGAGATTTTTACCGCTACTACTGACGTGACCGATGTGTTTGGAGGAATACCAATCGAGAGAGTTATTATTTTAGAGGACGATATTGAGGTCAACCCGGGTGAGCGTCCCCTGATGCAAACTCCGTGGCATGAATTTAATTGCATTATTAACTCTCCCCTCGTATTAGTTTTACCGGCTATCCCCACCATTTTGTTGACCCGACCTACAGATCCGTTTGGATATGAGATTATTTTGCCTGTTTGGAGTCAATTTGTTTTATCTTCCACGATGGATCCTCCTTGGGACATGTCACATAGTGTGAAGATAGATTTTGTATGTGGTCATGATGAAAGTCTCATAAATTCGGTACCCTCTCGACTTCCTAGGATTGACCAATTTTTCGAGAATCCATTAATGATGTGGTCATCGTTTGTCCCATCGGATTGCATTCAGTTAGTACCACCTGATTTAATTCGACTACTACCACCGGATCTAGTCCCGTTTTTGCCACCTGTTCGCATTATGTTGGTGCCACCTAATCCCGTTAGGATGATACCCCCTGATGAAGTCTCGTTAGCGCCACCTGATGTTATCATATTGGTGCCACCTGATGTAGTTCTGCTGGTGTCACCCTACTTATTTCTGTTAGTGGCCACGGTATGGCCCCATGAGTCGTCTCGCTCGCACCTCTTGTCACACCTGAGAGCGTCCAACTCTCTTAGTATTTATGATGCGCAGATTCCCTTGGCATATCTGCATGCCAAGTGTAGTCATAATAATTTTCGAATTAGAACTGCGACTTTGGAGCCATTTGAAGTCATCCTTGATGTGAAGGCTCCCGTCCCCCCTGACTTAACCCCTATATCCTCCGTATTCGGGTTGAGTCACGTAGCCCATGGTTTCACTCCCCACGATAGTATGACTCTTAGGCGCACTTTAAAAGAATTAATCACTCTTGTTGCGTCTCTTTATTTTCCCTCTAGTTTGTCGCCGAATGAGATAGTGCATGGTTATAAGGCGCCAGTGCCTCTTGACTTGGTTCCGTTACCGCCTTCTATTAAGACAAGTCAATTTGCACAGGATTTCGCTTCACACGTTCACACTCTCCATGAGCACATTGGCAAGACGTTAGCTAAGCAATATTCTATTTATCAATCGAATGCTAACGTACATAGGCGAGCAGTCTCCTTGAACATTGGCGATTTGGTTATGGTTTGTCTTATCCCTGAACGGATACCTTCGGGCACCATAAAAAAATTAGCGAACAAGAAAGCCGGTCCTTTTCGAATTTTGAAGAAATTAGGCGAAAATGCTTATTTATTAGAATTACCCGTTGATTGGGGAATCTCCCCTGTGTTAAACATTTCGGATTTAACGCTTTTTGTTGCTCCACCACCTGAACTGTCTGTCTCTCCGTTTAATAATTCCACTATACAATCTAATGGGGTGGGGGGTGAGCTCAATTCTGGATCGTTCTCTCCTTCGAATTCTACGGGAGGTATGCCGTCTATTGATAATGACACTTGTTTTTCTGCTTCACCTAACGCTTTTCCGAGGTTTCCCCGGACAGATTTCTTGCCTGACAGGATTTTGCAGGATGATATGTTTCCCACCCCCGACGGCAACATTCACAGGTTTTTGGTTCGTTGGTGTGGTCGTCCGGCTTCAGACGACTCTTGGCTCTCTGCTGCACAGATGGATCTTCTTGACGCGGACCTCGTACGCCGTTATATGTCAGCCCGCTCATCGGAGATGAGCCCTTTTGAGCAGCGGAGGATTGATGGCGACGGTGATGGCGACGGTGATGGCGACGGTGATGGCGACGGTGATGGCGACGGCCACCAGGACGGCCAAATGGAGCATGAATATGTTGAAGATGTACCGGCAAAGGACGTGCGACGTCGTAGCGGTCATGGCTACAAGCTTTGCCCTCGCAACAAGAATCATATTTGATATTTTTTTGTTTTGGTGTGCTAATAGCCGTGTCATGATGGCTCTTTAAAACGTTATTTAATTTCTGCATTTTTATTTATGTGGTGTGCCTTTAGCCACATGATTTTTGCTTTGAGATGTAAGCCTATATAAGGGCCTTAAACTCTTCATTTTGTGGTAGAATATTATTGAAATCAAATTTTGAATTTGCCTAATCGTTTCCCCCTCTTTCTTCCCTAATTTCCCCCTCTTTCTTCTCAAAACCGCCGCCCCCTCTCTTTCCTTTCTTCCTCCAAGCCGCCGGCCCCAAGGCCCTCCTCTTCCCTAAGTGCTCGGCCTCCACCATTCCCACTCTTGCTCTAGGCCGCCCCGTCCTCTTAGTGCTCGGCCGCCCTCATCTTTTCTTGCTCTCGGCCAACCGAGATCTACTCTTGAATGGTGTTGCCGGCCCATGCATGAGAAGTTGCTTGCTTGCAAGGAAGAAGAAAGGTGTTTCCCTCCACGGCGTGAAGTGAAGGAGATTAGCACGTTCATCATCCGTAGCGCGTTTCCCGTGGACGTTCAAAGGAGGAGCGATCAAACTTGGTAGATCCACGCACCACGGATCTACAAAATCCGAGAGGGGTAACGAAAATTTCTACCAAGAGTTTTCTTTCTCTATATAGTTCTTGTGGTGGACGGATTTTGCGTTATTTTTCCGATTTGTTTTCTTCACGGTTAATCAAATAATAGATCGGTATTTTTTGTTTGGATTTTCGAAAGATTCGTAAGAGGATTGGCGATCCTCGCTTTTCTTTTGTTGGGATAGATTCTACCATCTTTCGAATCATTTTGTTCTTGGTGGATCTATTTTGGTACAACCCCAAAAGCTCGCTCGGGATCAATATTATCCCATTTAGCCGGAAAGAGTTTGGCCTATAGCCAACACTCGATCTATTTGCGGAACGGCGATCCGTATTGTTAGCGCGAACGATAAATAAAATAATTGTTGTGGCTGCGTTTACGTTAGCGTGCGGGTTAGAGGGCGTAGATCGTGTTATAAGCGTCGTCGTGGCCTCCGTGACGACTATCAAGGATATTCCCTACATCACTATCCCCACAAACCTTCTTCCTTCATCCTTAGCCTGTGAGATCGAACACCCGTTAACTGTTTGGTGTCGCTTTTCGCGCATCAACAGTTAACACGCGACCTTTAGATTTCAATTAGACAGTGAAAGCAGTGGTTACTCATGTCAGACCATCAACCAGCAGAGACTCTTTCTCCAAGTCCCAGTGATGATTCTCTTTGGGAGGCCTTAGAGCAATCTCGCAAAGAAACTGCCCAACAGTTTCAAGCCATCAACCGTACTCTAGCAGCTCTCACTCAGCAATTGGTCGCTCAATCCTCAGCAGCGCCAGTTCCTCCAATCAATCCAGCACCAACATCAGGGACTCCTCAAGTTTATCCACCGGCTTATCCGCCGTTCTACCCTCCTCTTTACACTCCCACCTTTCCGCAAGGACCTGCAGCTCCTTTGCGATCTCAAGATGATGAGTTTGCAGCTCGTCAAAACTTCTTCCGGGAGGCTGCCCGGGGAAGTCCAGCCAAATTTTTGAACTTTCAGGGAAGTCATCCCTTCTCTTCAGCTCCTGCATTTGCTCCTCCTGCGGCAACCTTTTACTCCTATCCTCCTGCTCCTTTTGCAACTAATGCTCATGCTCCTTACTTTCCTTATGCAGTAGAACCAGAAGAGCCGTCACCGTTTACGGAGAGCGTTCGGTATGAACCAACTCCAGTCAACTTCCGAGAGCCACGGTTGCCCATTTACACTGGGGAGACTGATCCTGTCAAGCATCTTCAAGCCTTTGAATCAGCCGTTACTCTCAAGACCCTCTCAGATGCTACCAAGAGCAAGCTCCTCGTAACGACCTTTGATGGTCAAGTGAGAGAATGGTTCTATGGACTGCGACCTCAGTCAATCTCTTCCTTTACTGATTTGCGAAGGGAGTTCCTGCTCAGGTTTTCTACCTCTTCGAAGAGAAAGGGCGGTCTAGAAGCCCTCTTTGAGATCAGGCAGCGAGATAATGAGACTTGGTCTCATTTTGTGGATCGATTTCAGAAAGAAATCTTGGACATTGAGATCGTTGATCAAGAAATGTACCGAGTGGCTCTCATCCACGGCCTGCGTGAAGGTCCACTAAAGTTTGAAGCTAAAGTCCGAGCACCAAGAACTTATCAAGAGTTGATTGGTTTAGCCAACTCGTATATCCGCGGTGAAAAGAGCAACCCCAGCTTCGTCTCCAGGCTTGTATCGGAAAGAAATTATTCTTCTTACAAGCAGCCTCTGAGGTCTCCTCGGAAAGACTTTCCATCTCTCTCTAGGAAAGCAAGAAGATTTCAACATCATCAACACCCCTTCCAAGGCCATGATCGTGCCCAAGAACGGCTGCTACCATTATCAACATCATCTCCGCTAGCAGCTGCAGTTCATCAGCAGCAAGAAGGTGACCTGCCAAAATTTGAGCTAGATGAGTTCATGCAAGAAGTTAGCCAAATCATGAAGGATAAGGCATATCCCAAAAGGCCCTACCAGCCGGCGAATCAGAGATCAAGAAATTCAGACCCGTTCTGTGAATTCCACAAAGAGAAAGGTCATTTAACTGAAGATTGCAAGGACCTTCGGCGATTGGTTGAAAGATTGCTCATCGAGGGCAAGATCAACGACCTGGTCAAGAAAATTGATTCTTCAAAACACTCCACCTCCAAGGGCAAGGAGGTGGCTGAGGGTCAGCTGGAGTGCGTAGAGATACATGACAAGGGCCGTCTGGTGTCCATTGATTTTGCAAGTGAGTGCATCGATGTCGTTGACGAAGGTCCCCTTGGAAGGCTGTTTTGAAGCAAAGAGGACACAGTTCTTGCGTCATCAGCTATGACCAATCGCAGTTCCTCAAAGCCCCTCACGATCATGACTGGTTGCCTTTACTTTACTCTTCAAACATTTTACTTTTCAGCACTTCTAAGTGTTTCAATTTTCTTTCAATAAAGCTTACGTCAGAGATCTCATACTGACACAGTTCCCTTTTTGTGATGTTTCTTCTCCATATTTTTCTCTTTGCCAAAGAGATCACTGAACCACCGAGATATCGCCAAGTCTTGCTCAGTGCCCCCTCAAGATTGTCCTCAGGCGTAAAACCACAATGACCACATATGATGAGGAGTTTTCTCATATGTGTAGTGGGGGCCGTTCAACTCTCGTGCGGAGGATGACGAGGCTTCGGATCCCGGCCGATGTCTAGAGCAGTGTGAGTGCCTAGGGGAGGCCTCCTGTGATAGTTCTATCATTCTCCGTTAGGGATACGTTACAGTTACGATGATCTTTGCTTGACAAGCAATGGAGATCAAGTGTAGCCTTGTCTCCTCGATCATCCCACAACTGTGACGGCCGAACACTCTATGGTACTCTCGATCCGTGCCTCCGCGGGACTCACAACTCCGCTGATCAATCCGCAGACAAGCCATAGGCCACTTGGCGCAACTAGTCTAATTGATCAGCGATGCTTGTAACCCGAGGAAAGAGAGCAGTGCATCTGTCGATCCTTCTTAGGATTATTTCTTGTTTATTTGTGCCCTTCTAAAGGATGCGCGTCCAGCCCGCTTTGGTTAGGACTACACCCAGGATGACTTTGGCAAGTGATGCATAATGCCCACGGGGAACACCTGTGGCAGCATTCAACCTTTTAGTTCATCCTCGGGGGTAGCCTCTTTTCTCTCCTTTTTTTACCTTCTTACAAGTTGAATCCAACCTACTCTAAGGATCTGCAACATCTTTTCTTGACTTATGATCATCCTATATGCACTACCTGCATAAGCTCTTATCAGATGATGATCAACAAATTCTCCTATCAGATGTTAATCATACATCATTTAAGGCATATGGGTCTTCTTGATTGACAAGTCGTGCCATCGTGAATCTAATTTCGGATTTTCTTATCTTGCGGATCTGAGTTTTTATGTTGACATTATACCTTGATCATGCGAGACAATCATCATCGCAGTCCGATCATTATTCAATTGATAGCAGAGTATGACAGGTATCAATTCTATTATCCGATTGTATCTTATCATAACAAAAGCCAACATTCGCAGGTTCCACCCAGGTACTTGAGAACTTAGTTTTTTCTCCTATCACATCTGTTGCTTACCTGTCTTTTGCAGAGATCAACAGATAGTAGCAAGTTCCTCTCAGGTACTTGTAACTTATTCTCTTCTTCTATCTGCTTGCTTATTCTCCTTTTGCAGAGACTAGCAGATAGTAACAAGTTCCTCTCAGGTACTTGCAGCTTATTTTCTTCTTCTATCTGCTTGCTTATTCTCCTTTTGCAGAGACTAGCAGATAGTAGCAAGTTCCTCTCAGGTACTTGCAGCTTATTTTCTTCTTCTATCTGCTACTTACTTTCTTTTGCAGAAAGTAGAAGACATTAGCAAGTTCCCCTCAGGTACTTGCAGTTCACTCCTCATCATACCTGTTGCTTACCTTTCTTTTGTAGAGATCAACAGGTATCAGCAAGTACCTTTCAGGTACTTGCACCTTACTCTCCTACCATGTCTGTCACTCACCTTTCTTTTGCAGAGATCAACAGATACCAGCAAGTCCTTTTCAGCACAGGTACACACTAGATGTACCTCCTTTTACCTGTATTAACTTTTTTCTTCGCAGGTAAAAAATAGGCACTGACCGATCTTTCCAAAGAGAGACATCAGGTTCTATCTCTCCTGGTCTCTAATTTTTTCTCTCCTGGTCTCTAATTTTTTCTCTCCTGGTTCCTAAGGGGTGGATCATGATTTTCATGGGTCTCCTACTTTTTTTGAAGTTCCCTGCGGAACTTAAAAAAGTGCGGGGATTATGTTAACCCTAAAATCGGCGATCCTCTCCAAGGTGCCCATTTTTTCTGCTTTTCTCCTACAGGCTTCCACCCGCAAGGAGCAAGCTACCCCTGCTGTCCACCGTGTCCACGCAAGGCGGACTACCGGGTCCAAAATCGCTCAAAGATGGATGCTCCGCCAGCCGCCCGCCAGGGGCGGCCTCCGTGGGCCGCCCGCCAGGGGCGGCCTCCAGTGACCGGGCGGATTCCCCCTGGAATCCGCCCAGGCCGCCCGCCAGGGGGCGGCCTCGTCGGGCCGGGCGGACTCCCCCGAGTCCGCCCAGGCCGCCCGCTAGGGGGCGGCCTCCCCGGGCCGGGCGGATTCCCCCTGGAATCCGCCCATGCCGCCCGCCAGGGGGCGGCCTCGCCGGGCCGGGCGGAGTCCCCCGAGTCCGCCCAGGCCGACCGCTAGGGGGCGGCCTCCCGGGCCGGGCGAATTCCCGCTGGAATCCGCCCAGGCCGCCCGCCAGGGGGCGGCCTCGCCGGGCCGGGCGGAGTCCCCCGAGTTCGCCCAGGCCGCCCGCTAGGGGGCGGCCTCCCTGGGCCGGGCGGACTCCCCCGAGTCCGCCCGCTAGGGGGCGGCCTCCGCATGCCAGGCGGACTCCCCCTGGAGTCCGCCCGGGCCGTCCGCTTGGGGACAGCCTCCGCCCAGTTAGTCCAGAGCCTCTGCTCAGGGTCCGCCCACCTGCTCCTCAGGTTGCTCAGTCCGCCGAGGTCGTCGAGGTCGCCAAGGATGACGTCACTGGACCAGATTCTCCCCGGGCCTATAAATACCCCCCAAGACCTCTCATTCTGGAGGGGCGAGAGGAAAACTACCACCTTGATCAAAGGCTGCGGACTCGGTTTTCTCAGTCCGTCAAGGGTAATCAGGCAAGGTCTGCGGCCTCCAAATCCTCAGTCCGCCCAGGTCGTCAAAGCTGTGGACTTAGTTTTTTCTGCCCTCAGCAGGCAGCTTGGGCAGCATCTGCAGCTTCAGTTTTCCAGTCCTCTGCAGCTTCTTTTACTTAGTTTCTGGCATCTCCTTCCTCAGCCGCCAGCTTCCCCCATTGTACCCTCTACTGCTCTTATATGTAATGGTGCAATAGCAAATTGTAACTCTTCTTGAATAAAGGAAAAGCCCGTCGCAAGAGTGGCATTCAAGCCGCGGCGGGCGAAGTCTACTGTTGCCGCTGCTAGCGGCCTCCTCTCTTCTTCTCTCCTCTCTCGGCATCAACCTGCAAAGCTAACCATTCAAGTAGCTGTCTGCTCGACAGTACCTGATCAAGCTTCCTCCCTGCTTGAGCAAGCTTCTCCTCTGCTCAAGCAAGCTTCCTCTCTGCTTGAGCAAGCTTCTCCTCTGCTCAAGCAAGCTTCCTCTCTGCTTGAGCAAGCTTCTCCTCTGCTCAAGCAAGCTTCCTCTCTGCTTGAGCAAGCTTCTCCTCTGCTCAAGCAAGCTTCCTCTCTACTTGAGCAAGCTTCTCCTCTGCTCAAGCAAGCTTCCTCTCTGCTTGAGCAAGCTTCTCCTCTGCTCAAGCAAGCTTCCTCTCTGCTTGAGCAAGCTTCTCCTCTGCTCAAGCAAGCTTCCTCTCTGCCTGAGCAAGCTTCCTCTCTGCCTGAGCAAGCTTCCTCTCTATCACCGCAAACCTTCTTCCTTCATCCTTAGCCTGTGAGATCGAACACCCGTTAACTGGTTGGTGTCGCTTTTCGCGCATCAACATCGTGAGCAAGAGAGAAGTTTTATTTCGTGAATCTTCCGGTGGCCGCCGACGGAGCTCCGGTGCTCGAAATCTTCAACCGAACGTAGATCCGGAAAGCTCTCACTGAGAGCTACGCTATCGTGTTAAATTTTTCCCCTTTCCTTGAGTTTTCTCGTTAGGGTTTTTCGGCCCTATTCCCCTTTTTGGCCATTTTTGTTTAGATTTCAGCTCCTCTAGTGTTCTTTTGCCCCGATCTACAACGTGGAGTGATTCAGAGGACTTTTCCAGTAAAACCAAGGCAAGTGGTGGTTTCCCCTCGTTTCTCCTTTTCCGATTTGATGGTAACAGCTATTTTTTAATGTTCCTTATAATTTTCTATGCGTATTGAAAGTGAAGGGATAGATACTACTCTAGAGGGGGGGTGAATAGAGTAATCAAATTTTGCACAATACAAAACTTAACTGTCTACCCAACTCCCTTGGAGTGAAGTGCGGAATGAAGAGATTATAGATATTGGTTTAACCTTAAAGCCTAACACAAGTGTTGTGTACAAACACAAGCTAACTGTAATTACAGTTAAGCTTGGAAAAACCTAAACAGCAACTAGCAGCCTAGTTATATCTATTCACAGCCACAGTACAAGAAAAATAATAAACAAGCCAGACGACACAAGGAATTTTATAGTGGTTCCCCAAACAACTTGGGTACGTCCACTCTTCTACCCAAACGGTAGGAATCCACTACAGGTTTTTGATCAGGTGCCCTGCCACCAACAGGATCTTCTTCAGGTAGATCCAGAGACCCTTTAGACTTTTGATCAGGTGTCTAAAAACCAAGCACAGGTTTTTGATCAGGTGCCCTACCACCAAGGGATACTTTTGAAGGGAGTAATAACCCTGTACAGGAGGGGGAAGAAGGTTAAGATGTCTTCTCTATTTTGCAATAGATTAGAGAAGCACAAAAGCTTGCACTGAGCTAGAATGCTCTAAAGAATCAAGGCTCCCCCTGGCTCAAAGATGTCCAGGTGAAGTCTTGCTTCAGTGCAGAAACTCTTCAGAAAATTCTGAAGGAAAGAGCTACAGGAAGAAAATAAATAACAAAAAAAAAATCTCTTCAAGCAGCTATTCTTCTTCTTCTTCTTCTTCAAAGAAACTCTGAGTTGAACTTCCTGAAAGCAGGAGAACTCAGGTGAAGAAGAGATGAAGATCTTAACACTTCTCAGTTAGATGGAGTTTGCTGAGAGCAGGAAGCTTTAGCTTGATGAAGGCTTGAGTGCTTTTGAATATGTGTGTAACAGCTAGCTTCAATCCTTCTGCAAAGGGTTCTTTTTATATCATCATCAAGCAACGGCTCTCTTCCATTTGAATTGTTTGTCTTCTTCTAAGCCTTGAGACCTGGGCTGTAAATATCAAGAAGACAGAAGTATTTCTGCAGCAAAACATTCCATAAAAAGGAATAAACCTCTTTCTAAGAAGCTGCAGGCTTAAATCAAATAAACAGATAGACTAAATAAAGTCACATCAGAAACTATCTCTTTATAGCAAAAGAAGACTTTTCAGTCTAACGGCTATAAAGGGGCTGACAGCAGATAAAGTAAATTAAAATGACAGCTAATAAGACAAACAACTTTATCTTAAAAGATTTGAACTCAGGCAGAAAGAATAGAGCAAATAATGCCTGGAAACTTTATCATACAGCTTAAAATACTGTGCCAGAAAATGTATTAAATAATTAAATATAATAAATAAATACAAAATCTAACGGCAGACAGAAAACGTCGAACGACCATCGAAGATCGTCGAACGACGCCAGGAGATCGTCGAACTATCGGGCAGATAGTCGAACGATCCAGATAGTCGAGCTATCAAATAGATAGTCGAGCTACCGCAGCAGATAGTCGAACTATCAGGACAGATAGTCGAACTATCAGATAGTCGATCTATCTAGGACAGATAGTCGAGCTATCAAGCGCACAGAGATAGTCGAGCTATCAAGCAGATAGTCGACCTACCTCAGAAAACAGATAGTCGATCTATCAAAAGATAGTCGAACTATCAAAGCAAACTAGATAGTCGAACTATCAACAGATAGTCGAACTATCAGCGCAGAACAGATAGTCGAACTATCAACAGATAGTCGAACTATCAGCGCAGAACAGATAGTCGAACTATCAACAGATAGTCGAACTATCAGCGCAGACCAAGGCGTCGACCAACTGATAGACGATCGTCGATCAGTCGATAGACGATAGTCGAACGGCGTTCGACTATAGTCGAACGAAAAACCTACTTAACCAAATTCTCAATTTGGAAAAGCGAGGACTCTACAGCTAGACTCCTAACAATTGACCATAGATATTTCTTGGGTCAAAGGGGCACAAAGGAGAGGACTGAACTCAAATCAAACTAGGGTACCAACAATCTCCCCTATTTGAGTTAAGTCTCTCAGAATCTAAAACAGCTAGCAAAAGAATATTTAAAAATAAATTCAGCAGATAGTTAATTAATAAACTGGCAGATTATCAATCAGATAAACAAATAATCAAATATCACAGCAGTTAATCAAACTATTTAGAATCTTTAGGGTCAGGTAATGGATCAGAAGAACTAGAGACAAAAGAAATTTTTCTAAGCGGGTCATCTGATTCCTTCTTTGACATCTTCAGATCCTGAGCCCCAATGATCTTTAGTTCTGTAGCTCTGGGGACAACAGCTTCAGGATGTTTTTCCATGTACTTTGCTGGATCAAATATCTCAGGATTGACTTGGAATTTTTCAAATTCTTTCTTTCTATATGCTGACATCGTAGTAAAGCCAGTTGTATCTTTGCCTTCGGCTCTTGCTTTTCTTATTTGGGCTGCTCCTACAAGCTCTTGAAAGCGAGCCATCCTAAAATTAGGATCGAGCTCAGGATTTTCATATACGGGCTCTGGAGAAGCAGCATCAGCTATTTTATCTAGATAATACATAAGAGTAAACTTAGCACAAGGGACTTGCTAGAAGGTTTTAATACACTGTAAACTATTTACCTTTCGAAACACTTTTCTCAGATTGAACTGGAGAAGGAGGTGGGGAAAAGGTTGGTCTTTGGGCCACAACCTCCTTCATTGGTCTTTGAGATCCATAAGATGATCTGCCTTGAGAACTTTGATGACCTTGTCTAGGTTGGTGCTGAGCAGACGCAGATTTTCCATAGACGGCAGATTGATTAGCAGGTAGATTCCCAGAGGCTCCTGCACCAGGAGGTGGAGGAGGACCTTTGGGAGTCCATCTGGAGACTGGACTGTCATACCTCTTTGTTCTCTTCCTTTCTTTTTGCTGATTTTTCGAAAACCTCATCCAATGCTGAAAATCTTTTGATTTGGGATCAATGCCCTTCAGAATATAATATGGAATGTCATTATCCTTGTTTGGAGGAGGAGGAGGAGCAGCTTTTCTTTTCTTAGCAGCAGATTTCTTTTTCTTTGATTTTTCAGACACATCTGAATCATCATCATCATCAGAATGGGATGATGGAGGGTTCTCATAGGGATCATAGGCTTCTGAGACAGCCTTTTCTTTAAGCTTTGAAACAGATTTCTCCCTTTCTTCTTCCAGGGCATCCATAGCCAGAAGGGAGTCTAAATCTAATCCAGGAGAGTCATCCCAGATGGATGACTTTTCACATTGCAACTCTTTCTCTTTCTCTTTTTAGAGATTGAACTCTTAAGTCCCAAGCAGCCCTTGCTTGAATTTCTTCCAAATTTAAAACAGGAGAATCAACTTTGATTTCCTCTTGTTTTTCATCCTCTTTATCATCTAAAAACACATCCAATTCTGGATCTAATTTAGTATCAGAATCACTTGGAGCAGCCTTAGAAACAACTGCTATTTTCTTGGCAGTTAAATCTTCTTTAATAATATCTGTAGAATCAAGAACACAGATCTGCTAAATAAGCTTGAATCATCCCTTCAAGGTATTCACCAGCAAGCAAATAAATTGACTCATCAATAAACCGGATTAGGGAATTACCTTCATATTTAACCATCTCCCAGCAGTCATTCAGATATTTAGTTATGATTCCTTCCAGGAATCTGGCAATCGTAGGAGAGGTTATATCTTCTAAGCATACTTTCACTGCAATTTCTGATAGCAGGATTCCATCTGATATTTCCTTCTCAGTCAAGACTGGAGCTAAAACTTTCTTAGCAGGAGCAATCTCTTCCTCAGCTGGAACAATTTCTTCCTCAGCTGGAGCAACCACTTCCTCAGCTGGAGTAACTTCTTCCTCAGCTGGAGTTACCACTTTCTCAGCTGGAACAATCTCTTCCTCAGCAGGAGCTGTCTCTTCCTGATCAGTCATAACAACATCTGGTACTTCTTCGGGCTCAACTTGAGCAGATTCTAGCTGGGCAGACAAGACAACATCTGGAGCTATTTCTATTGCAGCTGGAGTAGAGGCAGGAAGGTCTGAGACATCTTCATTGAACATCTCCCCCTGCCTGATTTCAGTAACTACTGAAACCAGGCCCCTAGAGGAAGAGGGCTCAGCTGATTTAGAAATGGATTGGATGGAGGCAGTAAGACGGTCAATGGAGGCAGCAAGGGGAGCGATTGCCTCGTCAATCATGGATTTGATTGACGGGGTAATCAGCTCCACGATGCGGATGATAATCTCTGGAGAGATATCAAAAGAAGATGGATGAGAGGTGGATGGATCAGCAGCAGAGATGGTAGATGTGCTGGGATGGAGGATGGTGTGAACAGGGGATCGAACTGGAGATACAGCAGGAGAGGGAGCAAGGGATGGTGAATGAACTGGGGAATTAACGGGAGATGCATGAGGAGTAAGAATTCTCTCTAAACCTAACAAATCGAAGCTAGGAGCAGATATCCTAGCCAGATATGCAGGTAGAGGAGAGGCTGGAGGAGACAGAGGAACAACCACGGTTGTTTCAGGTGCAGCAGAAGAAGAAGGTCGTACCTCAGCTGAAGTTGATGGTACTTCAACTGAGGCAGACGGCAAAGCAGAGGAGGAGGAAAGGAGAGCTGAGCCAGCTTCACTAGGTTGAGGAGCGACTGAAGCAGTCCTTGTGTCCTCAGATTGCGCTGGAGCAGATTTCACGAATGTCCTCTTCCACTTTGAGAACAGATGGGGATCCATCTTCTTGCTGGCATTGATGGTAGTTGCGGCAGAACTCAGCAGCTGGGGGAATTTCTCCTTAAGAAAAATTCCAATAACCCTTCCCAGGGTGACTTCCTTCTTTCCTGTCTTCTTCCTGATCAAATCAAACAGAACAGCAGCCCAATCGATCCTCTTTCGATTAACAATTGCACACATAAGTGCGAATTGCTGTCTAGTTTTGTTATCATGGGCAGAGTGCTTCCCTAGGAGCACTTTTCCGACAACCTCAGCGAGGAACTTGATCTTGAAAGGGAAATTTACCTTGAGCAACTTGGAGGGAATGCCTTCAGCATGTCCCAGCTCGACGAGCATCCTTCCGAACTCCTGAGCGTCTTGCTCATAATCTTCGTCACCGATAACCAAACCAAAAACATCAGAAAGAACGGCCGGAGTTAGGATAGCTTCTACTCCGCCGATGGTACCGATCATCGACTCGTCTGTGGAAGACGACGTGAACGCCCATTCTTTTATCTCTGGAATGATAATCTTGATCCTTTCAGACATCAGCTTCTCTAGGCCTTGATCTCTGCAGAGCTGGAGAACTTCCACTATGCCGGCATCGCAACTGCTGAAAGCTTCAAAATCTACACTGAATCCTGCATCGAACTTGACGACGGCTAGAACAGCTGGAGAAATCGCCATTGAATCGCTGGAGAAACGCGAGAAGGAGGAGGAAGACGAAGGGGACGGAGCGGCAGAAAATCGCAAGCGGGAAAGCAGAATGCGAAAGGGCACGTTCCGTCGACGATAAAGCAACAGATCTTTTAACCTAGGTCGACTATCGGCTTTATATTGAACCGGATATAGTCGGTCTATTAAAAAGATCTTGAACCGATAGTCGAACAGCCGTTCGACGATCGGCTCAGAAGCAGAGTAGTCGGACAATCGTTCGACTATTTCTGGCTGCTCAAACAAAAAGCTGTCGTCGTCCGGAGATCGACGATGAGCTCAGCCTGTTCGACGATGGTCGAACGTCGATCGACGATCTTCAAACAGAAGCTATCATTAACCAGAGGTCGACGATAGGCTCAATCCGTTCGACGATCTTCGATCATCGTTCGACGATCTTCAAGCAGACCTCAACATAGGCAGATATCGTCACACTTAGTCTCGTCCATTGATCATGCCTAGTTGGACTAAAAAGAACAGATGCTTCTGTTCATCTAAAGGCTTGGTGAATATATCACCTCTCTGAAACTCAGTGGATATGAACTCAAGACAGATCTTGTTCTTTTCCACACAATCTCTCAGGAAATGGTGCCTAATCTCAATGTGCTTGGTTCTAGAGTGGTGCACTGGATTTTGTGCAATAGAAATAGCACTGGTACTATCACACATGATCTTGGTGTTCTTATGTGAGTAACCATAATCCACAAGCTGGTTTTGAATCCACAGGATCTGTGAACAACAACTAGCAGCAGCTATATATTCAGCCTCTGCAGTTGAAGTTGAGACAGAAGCCTGCTTCTTACAGAACCAAGAGACCAATCTCTCTCCCAGGAACTGGCAAGTTCCTGAGGTGCTCTTCCTGTCAACTCTGCAACCAGCATAGTCAGAATCAGAATATCCAATTAATTCAAACTCTGACTCAGCTGGGTACCAAAGTCCTAGATTTGGACATCCTTTCAGGTATCTCAGGATTCTCTTTAGAAGAATCAGATGAGATTCCTTGGGGTTGACCTGGAATCTAGCACAAAGGCATGTAGCAAACATTATATCTGGCCTACTTGCAGTTAGATATAATAGGGAACCAACAATGGCCCTATAATTCTTTTGATCAACTGGCTTGCCGTGATCATCAGAATCAATAACTACATTAGTAGCCATGGGTGTAGGCATTGCTGAAGCATCAGCCATCCCAAATTTCTTTACCAATTCCTTGGCATAATTGGATTGGGAGATGAAGATACCATCAGCATCTTGCTTAACTTGGAGACCAAGGAAGTAAGACAGCACACCCATGCTACTCATCTCAAACTTAGAGTGCATCAAGTTGGAAAACTTTTTGCAAAGTTTGGGATCAGTGGAGCCAAAGATAATATCATCTACATACACCTGAACTAACAGGATTGTGTCCTTGTGATGCTTGACGAAAAGGGTTCTATCAACTACTCCCCTAGTGAAGTTGTGCTCTAACAGGAAACTAGCTAGAGTCTCATACCAGGCTCTAGGAGCTTGCTTTAGTCCATAAAGAGCTTTCTGCAACTTAAAAACATGAGAAGGCTGAGTTGAAGAAACAAACCCTGGTGGTTGTTCAACAAACACCTCTTCCTTAAGCTCACCATTTAGGAATGCACTTTTGACATCCATTTGGAACACCTTAAACTTCATGTAGGCTGCATAGGCCAAGAAGATCCTTATTGCTTCTAGCCTTGCAACAGGAGCAAAGGTTTGGTCATAGTCTATACCTTCCTCCTGTCTGTAGCCCTGAGCTACAAGCCTAGCTTTATTCCTTACTATTATTCCATTTGCATCTAACTTGTTTCTATACACCCACTTGGTGCCTATGATCAGTTGGCCTTTAGGTCTTGGAACCAAAGTCCAAACTTTACATCTCTCAAACTGATTGAGTTCCTCTTGCATTGCAATGATCCAGTGGGGATCTAGCTCTGCATCTTTAAAGGTGAGGGGCTCAACCTGTGAGAGGAAACAAGCATGCATCACATCCTGTCTTAATTGATGTCTTGTTTGCACACCAGCTGATATGTCTCCAATCACTTGAGATGTAGGGTGATCTCTAAGTGTGACAATATCAGCAGGTGGGATGTGATCTTCAGCAACAGTTGGGATTAATTCCTCAGGAGGAATTTGATCTACTATTGGTGGTACAGCAACAGCTTCAACAGCTTCAGCAATGTCTTCATCACTGTCTGATTCAGTGATCTGAAGAGTTGAAAGTTGAAGGATTTCTTGAGGGACATCATGTACCTGCAAAGAACTGGAGGAAGGAGAATTTTCTTTCTCCTTGTAAAACATCTGAGACTCATCAAAAGTCACATGCACAGATTCTTCTATCTTACAGGTTGATTTGTTATAAACCCTATAAGCTTTGCTTACTTGGGAATATCCAAGCATGATTCCCATTGAAGCTTTTGCTTCAAATTTTCTAATATATTCTTTATTATTGTTATGAATATACACAGTATAGCCAAAAATTCTAAAGTAATTAATTTTTGGTTTCTTTCCTTTAAGCAACTCATAAGGAGTTTTACACTTAAGTTTGTGTATCAAACTTCTATTCAAGACATAGTTAGCTGTACTAACAGCTTCTGCCCAATAGGATAGAGGCATGTTAGCATCTGCCAACAATGTACTAGCAGCTTCAATTAGTGTTCTATTCTTCCTTTCAACTACCCCATTTTGTTGGGGAGTTCTAGGAGCTGAGAAGCTATGTTTGATACCTTCTCTCTCACAGAATTCTTGCATGAGAAGAGAGTCAAACTCAGTACCCTGATCACTTCTGATCAAGGCCACATGAGTAGAGTACTCAGTCTGCACACAAAGTAGAAAGTCTGTAAGGGCTTTGAAGTTATCAGACTTAGTTCTCAAAAAGAAAACCCAACTGAACCTAGAGAAGTCATCTACAATTACTAAAGTGTAATACTTCCCTCCTAGACTCTGTACATTTATTGGGCCAAAAAGGTCCAAGTGTAATAAATACAGGATTCTAGGAGAATCACTTTTATTAACAGATTTAAATGAATTTTTGGTTTGCTTGCCTAGCTGACAAGCCTTGCATAGGCTCTCCTTCTTGTAGGGGCAAGAAGGTAAACCTCTAACAAGGTTGTGCTTAGATAACCTAGATATGTTCTTGAGGTTTACATGACTAAGCCTTTTATGCCATAAAGAATTATTATTAAGGGTTAATTCATTAAACAGGCAGATTTCAGAATGAGATGAATTAAAATCTACTAAATATATATTACCTATTCTATTACCTATTAAAACAACATTATTATTTAAAGTAATATTGCAAGAGGAGTTAGAAAAAGAAACCTGGTAGCCAGCATCACATAGCTGGCTAACTGAAATCAGGTTGTGCTTCAGTCCACTGACATAAGCAACTCTCTTGAATGTAACAGCTCCAATTGTGATCTTGCCATATCCTTCTGTCTGACCACAGCTGGAGTCTCCAAAGATAACCTTTGGGCCGAGCTTAGCTTTGTACTTTGACAGAAGCTCTTTGTTTCCTGTCATATGCTTAGAGCATCCACTATCCAAATACCACTTATTTTGAGTGATTGGATAGGCCTTCACCTGCAAAACAACTATTTAGACAGAGTGGACCCAGGTAACCTTGGGTCCCTTGTTTTTCACATAAGAAAAACTGGAGATATAAGAAAATGCAGGCTGAGGGTGATAACCTAGAGGGTGAGATCTCCTAGGTGGGATTCTCCATGCAGATGATGGGTCAACAAACCTAGGGTTTCTATTTTCATTTAAGTTTCTATGGAATGGTTTATGATTTTGAAAATCATGTTGAAATCGTCGATCGACGTTCGACGATGGGCGCTCAGATCGTCGAGCTTCGTTCGACCATGGAGCATCCGATCGTCGAGCTGCGTTCGACGCTTTTTGCATTTCTTTGAAAAACTTCTTTCTCTTTTCTCTCTTAGCCTTATTCAATGTTTTATTTACAAGGTTTACTTGCTCAGTGTTCTTCTTTCCACTAGCTGAAATGAAGTTCACTGGAGTTGAAAGATTATTTTTAAGCAAGACTGGGGGTTCACTGGGAGAAGCTCCTAAGCCTAATTTATCATTTCCTGTCCTAGTGTTAGCCATGCTGGTAATTTCTAACAGCTTAAGGCTTCTACCATTAAGTGACTCTTCTAGTCTCTTAGACTTAGCTAATTCCATTTTAAGAAATTTGATTTCTTCACTACAAGTAGTGAGTTCTTCCTTTAACCTAACATTTTCAGAGGCTATTGATTCAGAGTCAGCTAGCCTATTTCTAAGTTCTTTTATCTCTTTTTCTGAACTAATTAAATCTAAACATAGAGATTTAAAATCTAACTTAAACTCTTCTGAAGTAAAATCATAAGATGAAAGTACCTCATCTTCAGTAGGCATTTCTTCATCTGAGTCAGAACTCTCTGCAGCAGAGTGGTTGCTGCAGGCATCTATTGCCATGAGGCAAACTTCTTTTGCCTTCTTTTCTTCTTCATCCTCACTAGAGCTTGAGGATGAGGATTCTTCATCAGAATCACTCCAGGTTTCAGCAATGAAACCTCTCTCCTTCTTCTTGTTTTTGTAGGAGGATGGCTTGGAGTGCTTCCTGTGTTGTTCTTTATCTTTTCTCTTTTCCTTGTTCTTCTCCTCTGGACACTCTGGCAAAATGTGTCCAGGCTTCCTGCACCCATAACAAATAATTTCTTTAGTTGGAGTACGATCATACCTTGGCTTTTCTTCATACTTTGAAGATTTTCTTCTGAACTCTTTTCTCCCCATTTTGAGAAATCTCTTGGCAAACAATGCCATGAGCTCCTCATTTGATTGGCTGCCTTCTGAGGCTTCAGCAGCTTTAAGAGCTAGAGATTGCTCTTTTCTTGTTGGAGTGGGGGTCTTGGCTTCTGCTTCAGCTTCCCTTGTCTTCAGCACTTGCTCAAAAGATTTGAGCTTGCCGAGAAGGGCTTCAGTTGATATCTCATTGGTGCTTCTGGCTTCCTTGATTGGCCAGATCCTCAAATCCCATGTGCTAGGAAAGCACATAAGGATCTTATCATTGACCTCTGTCAATGAGATATCCTTGTCAAGGGTCCTCAGCTCATTGATGATTGAGCTGAGCCTGGTGTACTTCGCTTCAACTGATTCAGCATCAGTCTTCTTGAAGTTCTCATACTGTGAGATAAGGTTGGACCTCCTGTCCTTCCTTTCATCAGCTGAACCAGCTACAATCTGGTTCAGTGTGTCCCACATGGCCTTAGCTGAGGAGCAGTCGGCCACCTTCTGGAACACCTCATCAGACATAGTCTGAGCCAGTATGTTCATTGCTTTGGCATCAGCAATTTTGGCCTTCTTGTACTCATCATTATAATCTGGAGGAGGCACTGCACTCATATCAGATGATGAGGCAGTGGCAGCAGCAGGTGCTCTTGGGGGACCTGACAAAATAGAAGCAAAAATACTCTAATCAATAGAGTTCATATAAAGTTTGATCCTTGCCTTCCAGATGCCAAACTTTGCTAAGTTGCATGCTGGAGGTCTGGTGCTAGAATAATCCTTAGACTGGGCCATGATAGTGAATATCTATAGGCTCTTGGTATCTATCAGGATCTTGTGACTTAGGTGTTAGCCTATACAGTCAGTCAACCTCCCTCTGATACCAATTGAAAGTGAAGGGATAGATACTACTCTAGAGGGGGGGTGAATAGAGTAATCAAATTTTGCACAATACAAAACTTAACTGTCTACCCAACTCCCTTGGAGTGAAGTGCGGAATGAAGAGATTATAGATATTGGTTTAACCTTAAAGCCTAACACAAGTGTTGTGTACAAACACAAGCTAACTGTAATTACAGTTAAGCTTGGAAAAACCTAAACAGCAACTAGCAGCCTAGTTATATCTATTCACAGCCACAGTACAAGAAAAATAATAAACAAGCCAGACGACACAAGGAATTTTATAGTGGTTCCCCAAACAACTTGGGTACGTCCACTCTTCTACCCAAACGGTAGGAATCCACTACAGGTTTTTGATCAGGTGCCCTGCCACCAACAGGATCTTCTTCAGGTAGATCCAGAGACCCTTTAGACTTTTGATCAGGTGTCTAAAAACCAAGCACAGGTTTTTGATCAGGTGCCCTGCCACCAAGCGATACTTTTGAAGGGAGTAATAACCCTGTACAGGAGGGGGAAGAAGGTTAAGATGTCTTCTCTATTTTGCAATAGATTAGATAAGCACAAAAGCTTGCACTGAGCTAGAATGCTCTAAAGAATCAAGGCTCCCCCTGGCTCAAAGATGTCCAGGTGAAGTCTTGCTTCAGTGCAGAAACTCTTCAGAAAATTCTGAAGGAAAGAGCTACAGGAAGAAAATAAATAACAAAAAAAAAATCTCTTCAAGCAGCTATTCTTCTTCTTCTTCTTCTTCAAAGAAACTCTGAGTTGAACTTCCTGAAAGCAGGAGAACTCAGGTGAAGAAGAGATGAAGATCTTAACACTTCTCAGTTAGATGGAGTTTGCTGAGAGCAGGAAGCTTTAGCTTGATGAAGGCTTGAGTGCTTTTGAATATGTGTGTAACAGCTAGCTTCAATCCTTCTGCAAAGGGTTCTTTTTATATCATCATCAAGCAACGGCTCTCTTCCATTTGAATTGTTTGTCTTCTTCTAAGCCTTGAGACCTGGGCTGTAAATATCAAGAAGACAGAAGTATTTCTGCAGCAAAACATTCCATAAAAGGAATAAACCTCTTTCTAAGAAGCTGCATGCTTAAATCAAATAAACAGATAGACTAAATAAAGTCACATCAGAAACTATCTCTTTATAGCAAAAGAAGACTTTTCAGTCTAACGGCTATAAAGGGGCTGACAGCAGATAAAGTAAATTAAAATGACAGCTAATAAGACAAACAACTTTATCTTAAAAGATTTGAACTCAGGCAGAAAGAATAGAGCAAATAATGCCTGGAAACTTTATCATACAGCTTAAAATACTGTGCCAGAAAATGTATTAAATAATTAAATATAATAAATAAATACAAAATCTAACGGCAGACAGAAAACGTCGAACGACCTTCGAAGATCGTCGAACGACGCCAGGAGATCGTCGAACTATCGGGCAGATAGTCGAACGATCCAGATAGTCGAGCTATCAAATAGATAGTCGAGCTACCGCAGCAGATAGTCGAACTATCAGGACAGATAGTCGAACTATCAGATAGTCGATCTATCTAGGACAGATAGTCGAGCTATCAAGCGCACAGAGATAGTCGAGCTATCAAGCAGATAGTCGACCTACCTCAGAAAACAGATAGTCGATCTATCAAAAGATAGTCGAACTATCAAAGCAAACTAGATAGTCGAACTATCAACAGATAGTCGAACTATCAGCGCAGAACAGATAGTCGAACTATCAACAGATAGTCGAACTATCAGCGCAGAACAGATAGTCGAACTATCAACAGATAGTCGAACTATCAGCGCAGACCAAGGCGTCGACCAACTGATAGACGATCGTCGATCAGTCGATAGACGATAGTCGAACGGCGTTCGACTATAGTCGAACGAAAAACCTACTTAACCAAATTCTCAATTTGGAAAAGCGAGGACTCTACAGCTAGACTCCTAACCATTGACCATAGATATTTCTTGGGTCAAAGGGGCACAAAGGAGAGGACTGAACTCAAATCAAACTAGGGTACCAACACGTATTCTTCCAAATTATAGTTATGATTAACCTTCTCAATGATCACTTGAGGTTGTGCATTGTGTCATGGTGAACTTGATTTTTTTGTCCGGGTATGTTTGATCATTCTTGAAGTGTCTTATTGATGGCTTTAAGCGTCTTAGATTTCATTATTGAATGGATTAGTGTTATTTTGGATTGTAAATCGTTCCTAAGGGTTGATCAACCATGACTTGAAACTAGAAGTGTCAAGTAGAATCTGACGAGCCAAATCTCGAGTTATATATATATATGTATGTGTTGTGGCTTCTTTGGGTTTCTAAAATTGCGGGAGTTAATTGATAAAAACCACCTCCGTGTTGTCTGACTCCTTTATTGTACCTTGTGGAAGTCTACCGGGTTTTTGGGCATCTGCGTTGTATGGTGGAGAGAATGAGACTCTCTCGCAGTTAAGCGAATAAAATATTCGTGAGGGGTGTGTCCACTTGAGTGACCACCTCGCCCGTGTTTTTGGGGTAGAGTCGACCACAGGTTCTTGGTAAAGGTAGTTAAATTTTCTTCCTTATGTTTTTACTTATTTTTGTTCCCTTTTTTGCCTTGGGAAATCTTATGTATTTGTTAGAGTACGTCATGATTCACGTAGTATTTCTCTTTTTTCCTGTTCGATGCATTATTTCAGTATGGTTTGTCTTGGGTTAGTACCCCTTGATCTTTGTTTATTTTGGCTTATTTATTCACTGCCACCGTTTGCATTTTCTTGTTGAGGTGTCCTGTCTTTGGAATGCCCCAGGTTCAGAGTAGTAGCAGGTAACAGAGCTAGTTTTGGTGTTTCGGGGTGGCAGTGTTGGAGGTGGGTGTTACCTCGTCTCAATGAGGTAGACTGTTGTTTATTTAGTTACTGGTTCAGACTTACTTTACTGTAAGTGGGTTCACATCAGTTGTTGGCACCCACAGTTTTCTTATTTGTTTGATACTTGCTAGCTGCTTTTTTCCCTCTACATGGATGTGGATTACTTGCTCTCTGGGAGGATTTATGCTTGGAATGCATGTTAGGTATTTTTAAGAATAAAACCTATTACCATTATCTCATGCACTGCATAATTTAAAAACCCTAACTTGTTATATTTAGCGACCGTAAAAGCTATCCTTACTACTTTAATAAATTTAGAGTCATGCATGACATGAGTTGTCCTTTGTGGACATTTATACTCATGTAGGATGTTGGAGTCAATCTAAATAAGTATTTTTCCGCAGCGTATAATTATATTTTGATTCGTGGACTAAATGAGCCAATAAGCCGAGGGATACGGCTAGCTATTGCACATAACTTGTAACGTCCCAATTCGCGCTAGGCCCCTAGCACAAGTTTTGAGTAAAGAGACTTGACTCGGGCTCGGGGCGCACTGGAAAAAGGTGTCAAGTGTGTTGGATGGAGTGTAGGGTTGAGTGATATCCAACAGATCGAAAGGGAATGGGCTAAGGGAAAATCGTTGAGAATGCCTGGTGATTCTCGCCGATCGTCAAGTATCGATGAGAATACTCAACGCTCTCAACACCAGATTTCCGATAAGAATGGCCCAAGGGAAAATCGTAGAGAATGCCTGGTGATTCTCGCCGATCGTCGAGTTTCGATGAGAATACTTAACGCTCTCAACGCCAGATTTCCGATAAGTATGGCCCAAGGGAAAATCGTCGAGAATGCCTGGTGATTCTCGCCGATCGTCGAGTATCGATGAGAATACTAAACGCACTCAACGCCAGATTTCAGATAAGTTAGGCTAAGGGAAAATCGCCGGGTATCATTGTTGATACCCGACGAATTCGTCGAGAATGCCTGACGATTCTTGCCGATCGTCGAGAATGACAGATGATTCCCGCCGAATTTGACTCTTGCGTTTTCTTCGCCCAGGCAGATTCACCGTCTTGTACAGGCAGACCGAACTGGATTTTGGTATTAGCGCTGGATGGTTCCTTGGACCAGGTCACTTCAATATGACCCATTATGGGCGGTCCAATGAGGTTTTGACATGTGGTAGAAGGTGTAACCTAATACATCGGCTTATAAAAAGGGAGTTAAAGCCGAACCCTGGCTTTTGCGCCGATCGACCCTTGCCGATATCGTGGATCTCGCGAAATCGACGGAGCCGGCAGAAGCAGGCGGAGCTCTTGGAGGCGGCCTTCTTTCTCTCTCTCCCTCTCCTTCCTTTGCCGTGAAGAACAACCACACCAAGCGAGAGATGCCGCAATGAAGAACGACTAGATCTATGGCCGGGAACGGTGGTACCGCTGGAAACGAGGTGAGCTTCCTCCCCTCTCCCTTGGTTCTAGATCTGTAGATATATTCTAGGAGAGATATCGACTCCATAGAGTCTTGATGGTGAGGAGGAGATTTCCTAGGAAATTCATGCCTAGGTTTGTTTTCTAGGCTTTAGCCCCCTCCAACCTCTTCATCCTTCAAAGTGAAGATAAGAGAAGGATTCGTGGAGGAATATTGCTTAGTGAGGGTGAATAAGTGTGGACGATTTTCTGGAGGAGATTTTGGGAGTTTGGTGCAAGGAGGAAGAAGAACGGATGCCGTTCATTTCGCCTTAAGATGCGTGCAGAAATCTGTTTTCTGCACGCAGCGACCTTCGTGGCCAATTTCGGGGGTATTCTGGTCATATCTGGGATTTTGACTAAACACAAAAGATGTAGCCCACGAAATTATCTTTCCAACGAGTGGTTACACGCACTCGTCAGATTTCTATAGCCTCGGGAATCCTTGGTCGAAGTGGCTCCCTGGATTAAGGCTGCACCTAAATTCTGGGCTTGTCTAACGTGGAATGCGATGTGGTGGAATTTAAGGTTGCGATCCAACTCGAGGCTTGGGTGGACTCTTTTGACATAATCATCATAGTAACGTGATAAGTTGAGGTTATGAAACTAAATTCATATAACGAGTTGTGGACAAGTTTAATTGAAGGAAAGAACCTGATATAATTGGGTAGATATAATTGGATAAATGTATAAATGATTTAACTATGGCCATGATACATGTTGGATGGATAAAAGGGAATTAGTAACCGAATTCTTAGAGTGTCAGCTCCCTACGGGTAGCATTGTGGAAGTAACAAGTGCGGTGTTGATTGTCACTAGTTTGAATGAGATTGAGATGAGTAAAGTTGGACGGTTGGGCTTGGCCCTCGGTATTCATGTCCCGAGGATCCTTCCACATTCGTTGGATGGTTGGGCTTGGTCCTCGGTGTTCACGTACCGAGGCTCCTTCCATGCCACGATATTGTGAAATTGCTTGTGGTGTGATTCGACACATGGTGTTGTAATCCCGGGTTAAGGATAGTGTGGCAGGTCTATGGGCTCGCCAATCGTCACACCGATGGGAGCCGACAGCTAGACCTTGGACGGTTGGGCTTGGTCCTTGGTGTTCATGTCCCGAGGCTCCTTCGGTGCCAAGTTAACGGTTGGGCTTGGTCCTCGTGTTCATTTCAGAGGCTCCTTCCATGTCACGCATAGGCAAGTTCGGGGCTAGGATCTTGGTGCTCACTTACCCAAGAGAACCCGCTGAGCCGTAGTACGCATGTAAGCTCCGCTGTTGTGTCCTTAGCATTGTGGCGTACGAAGGCCTAGGCCAGGTAGTGTGGAGAATTGCCTAGTAGTGGAGATGCCTGCTCTACTATCACCCTTTGGCCACGACGGTTGATGCTTGAGAGGTTAGCTACCTTCTCGAATAGTGAGAACAATAAGTCTGTGTCGACATAGCGATTGCATGTGCTTGATCATGGGCGTGTCATTGCATTGCATTCATAGCATTACACTTCATTGCATACATAAGACCCTCATCGTATAAGTTTGTATGGGCACTCCTATACGATGAGTTACTTATTGCTGAACGACCCTCAACTTATATGCTTGTATGGGCATCCATATAAGTTGAGTTACTTACTATTATAGCTATATACTTTCTTGCTGCTGTAGATAGTAGATTTGTAAAATAAGAGCTTTTTTATTATACACTACTGATGTTGCTGCTTATGATATGTATACTCACTTCACCTGTTTTACTGCTGTTATTTATATATTGTACCTGTTCCTTTCTCCACCCGGTGCCGAGGAGTCGCCGGGGGAGCGGATGTGAAGCCACTTAGTCTTTAGGACTAACGGTTGCTACGTCTTCCTTTTTAGGAGGAAACCCCGCATGTGGAGCAGAAGGCTATGAAGCTGGACAGCCAGGCCAGGACGACAGGGCCTGAAGGGACGGTACCGCTGCTACCGTCGGTTACAAATGTGAGTGAGAGAGATTTTGTTGTAGCCCTTCGAGGCAAATATATTCACGTACTCTGATTATGTAGAAGCTTGTTAGCTTCTCTTTTGTTATGCTTATGGATATATGCTTAGTATGGATTGACTTTCTTATATTATTATGGTTGGGTTGGCAATTATGTGTTGATATTGGTTGTTGCCGGCAGAATAGGCATCTTGTGGTATAGGCTAGCCCGAGTGCTAGTGTTACCGCAAGGCGGTTGTTCTGGGCATAAGACCCCTCTCGTGCCGTGTCTTGTGTTTCGGGAGGGGGGTCTTACAAATTATATCAGCTTGCTACGATCCTCCAAGGCGAAAGTCACATAACAATGGTGCCACCCCCGTTTAATTAATCAGTTTGGGGACAAGCTGACTTAGCGGAAGTAGTGGTGTGCCCATAGGTAATTCAAACTAAGTTGTCCATCTTTAACCTTAGATTAGCCAACCTAACCCTAGGTTTGTACCTTATGTGTAGATCCCAGTACATGCTTAGCCAGTAAGGGGCACCCCCGCCCCGTCCGTACCTACACAATTCCAATAATCAGAGTTGGGGAAGACGCTCACAGCTATTTTGGACGCCTTTAGGTCCCAATCTCACCAGGCACCTGTACAACAACAGGGTCCGGGATCTAGTTGGTTAAGCATTTTCCGAGCTCTCTCCCCTCCCGCTTATATTGGGACAGAGTCGGCGGTGCAAACGGAAGAGTGGCTCGACACTATACAAGATTTGTTGGAAGGAATAAGATGTCCAAACAACATGGCGGTGACCCATGTGGTGACACTCTTAGAGCTGCATGCCAAAAGGTGGTGGAAGTCCCTCACGGGCTCCACTTTTCGTGGAAGAGTGTACACGGACATTAGTTGGAGCGAATTCTCCGAAGCCTTCTTAGAGCATTTCATCCCCTCGGCCGCTCGGGATGGTCTGGAAGAGAGATTTTTGCAACTAAAGCAAGGGTCCATGTCGGTGACGGAGTACCAACGGGAGTTTCAGCACCTGGCTTGATTCGCTGACTCCTATGAGCTGGATGATAGAGGGTACGCCAAACGATTCTGCAAAGGCTTGCGAGATCCCCTAAGGCAAGCCCTTTTGTTTATAGCGGACTCTAGTCTGGCGGAGATTATTGATATGGAGAAGAGATTGGAAGCGGACCACTTGGGAAGTGGTAAGAGGCCACCGGAGGGAGTGATGGAAGTCAGCCCCAACAACAGAAGGAGATTCAACAATAAAAGAGGAAGAGGATATCGGAGGGGCGGCGGGCGTTTCCCCCAAGACTTTAGAGAGGAGCGCCCGGTTCCGCAACCGCTAGCATTACCCCCACCTCCACAATTTCAGCAACACGGCGGAAGGCAGGAACGGGTGTGCTTTGAATGCAACCAACCGGGCAACATTCGACGCTACTGCCCGCAACTGTTTGGAGATGCGCCTTTCGCTCTCCCTCCAGCAGCCCCGCAGGGGAGAGGGTATGTGCGTGGTCGAGGATGAGGACCACGAGGAAGAAACCCCGGACCCGCTCGAGATCAGATGTATGCCTTGGACATGACTCAAGAGCGGAATCCTCAAGAGATGATTGCAGGTACGATTTGAATTAGTTATTATGATTCCATTATTATTCTCTAGCGGCTTAAGATATACTAGACGTCTAGCTTGAGTATTATTAAATGACACTTAGGCACCATGATGGTCGGCGGGAAACTGGCTTATATGTTATTTGACACCGGCGCCTCACCTTCTTTCATGTCCGAAGACTTCATCAAGAATATACCCGGAGTGCAATATTTCACTGGTATTGCCCGAAGAGTACGCCTCCCAGACGGATCTGAGATGACGGCAACCGCGAAGTTTGAGTTAGAGATAACCATTGGGGGAAAGACCTTTGATACCCCTGCAATAATTTTGAGAATACCAGAATTCGACCTAATCTTTGGTATGGCGTGGCTGGATTGGCACCATGCAAGAATCGACTGTGCGGAGAAGCGCATCTATTTGAGACATGGGGATACTGATGTAGTCTTCCAAGGTATAAATTTCGCACCACGAATATTGTTATCCTCAATCCAGACCTTGAAAGCTCATATGAGAGGGGATGAAGTCTACATGATATGTTTCGAACTAAAAGAGATGAAGGTAGATGTGAAGGATGTGCGGGTAGCATGGGATTTCCCTGAGGTATTTCCTGAGAAATTGCCAGGGTTACCCCCGCATAGAGAAGTGGATTTTTAGATTTAGCTTGTACCAGGAGCTAAGCCTGTCTCAAGGTCCCCTTATCAGATGGCCCCAAAAGAACTCGCAGAGTTTAGGGTTCAACTGCATGAGCTGGTAGAATCAGGGTTTGTTCGCCCCAGCTCATCACCTTGGGGAGCCCCTGTTTTATTCGTCAAGACGAAAGATGGAACCCTGCGTTTAAGTATAGACTATCGGGAACTCAACCGACTGACAGTACGGAACACTTACCCGTTACCTCAGATCGATGAGTTGTTCGACCTGCTAGTGGTAGCGCATTGGTTCTCCAAGCTAAATTTGCCCTCGGGGTACTACCAATTGAGAATACAGGAGGATGATATACAGAAAATGGCATTCAGCTCAAGGTACGGCTTATATGAGTTCACAGTAATGTCGTTTGGGCTCACCAATGCCCTCATCAGCATTCATGAGCTTGATGAATAAAGTGTTTGAGCCCTACTTAGATGTCTTCATCATTGTGTTCATTGACGACATCTTAGTCTACTCAAAGACAGAGGAAGAACATGCCAGACATTTGGCCTTAGTTCTGGAGAAGCTAAAAGAGCACTCCCTGTTCGCCAAGTTTAACAAGTGTGAATTCTGGCTTAGGGAGGTGGCTTTCTTGGGTCATGTAATCAGTGGGGCTGGACTAGCTGTGGATCCGGCCAAGGTGCGTGCCATGAAGGAGTGGTCGCCTTTGAAGTCGGTGGCCGATGTGAGGAGTTTTATTGGACTTGTCAGATACTACCGCAAGTTCGTAAAGGGATTCTCCAAGATTGACCTTCCGCTTACTTCCTTGACAAAGAAAGGAGTGCCATTCGAGTGGACACCCCAGTGTGAAGCGACATTCTAGGAATTGAAGGATAGACTTACCTCTGCCCCCATCCTTGTCCTTCCGTCTGGGAAGGAAGGATTCCAAGTTTACACGGACGTGTCTTATCATGGGTTGGGAGCGTTGTTGATGCAGCACGGGCACGTAATTGCTTATGCTTCAAGACAATTGAAGAAGCATGAAATCAATTACCCGGTGCATGATTTGGAGCAAGGAGCGGTGGTGTTTGCCTTGAAGGTATGGAGGCATTATCTATACGGAGTCCACTGCGAAATCTTCTCGGATCTTAAAAATTTGAAGTACGTCCATACCCAGAAGGAATTGAACTTAAGACAACGGCGGTGGTTAGAGTTTCTATGCGACTATGAGTTCACCTTTAACTACCAATCCGGAAAAGCAAACTCGGTAGCCGATGCGTTGAGTAGGAAAGTACCCGGCTCGAGCCCAGAATCTCGATTGATGAGCATGGAGTTGGCACGGATGATCGAGGAGATGGACATCACCTTAATATTTCAGGCTTCTTCGGAATATACGGAGTACCTGTCCAGCATGAGCATAGTTTGTGATATCCAGGACCGGATCCGAGTTGAGCAAGGATTGGATACGGCTTTGGCCCCGACATTAAAGTTAATCGAAGACGGGACTACCGACGAGTACACACTAAAGGACGGCCTCATTTACTTTCGCGGCCTTCTCTACATTCCCAAAGGTGGCAGATTCCGGGAGGATATTATGAGAGAAGCACATTGCTCTCAATATTCCGTGCACCCAGGAATTTCAAAGATGTACGCCGGCTTACGGAAGACGATGTGTTGGCCAGGAATGAAGAAAGATGTCCGATACTTTGTCACGCATTGTGAAGCCTGCCAAAGAGTGAAGGCGGAATGTAGGAGCCCCGGTGGCCTTTTGTAGTCGTTGCCAATCCCCGAAGGGAAGTTCGAGGATATCTCCATGGACTTCGTACATGGGCTACCTCGCTCCCGCTCAGGAAATGATTCAGTGTGGGTGATCGTTGACCGCCTGACGAAAGTTTCCCGATTCATTCCTATGAAGAAGGAGGCTCATGTGGACGTCTTAGTACGTCTTTTTGTGGAACAGTTTGTACGGTATCACGACGTACCTAAGACGATAGTTTCGGACCGTGATGGTCATTTTACCTCCAAGGAGTGGAAGGCGGTACAGGCATATTTGGGCTCGCGCCTTACCTTCAGCACCGAATTTCATCCACAGACGGACGGGCAGTCTGAGCGGACCATCCGAACATTGGAGGATCTGTTTAGGTTGTGTGTGATAGATAGGGGAGATCCGTGGGAAAGACTCTTGCCCTTAGTGGAATTCTCCTACAACAATAGCCATCATGCTAGCTTTGGCATGGCACCCTATGAAGCCCTATATGGAAGGAGGTGTAGAACCCCCTTATATTGGGTGCAAGATGAAGACCCGAAGACTTTGGGTGTTGAATATATAGATGACACGAATGTGGTGGTTAGGTTGATACGGGATCGTATGTTAGAAGCTCAAAGTCGGCAGGCGAAGTATTACAACGCTAAACACCGGATGGTGGAATTTCAAGTGGGAGACAAGGTTTTTCTGAAAATCTGACCGATGCATGGAGTATCACGAGTACGAGGAGTGAAGAAGCTCAGCCCACGGTATGTTGGACCCTATGTTATAGTAGAGAAGATTGGCCCTTTGGCCTATCGGCTGGAGCTACCGCCCGAGTTAGAAAATCTTCACGACGTGTTCCATGTCTCGTCGCTTCGGAAGGCGCTGTTGCGGCCCGAACAATACATCCCCACGACTGATGGTGCTGTGGAGTCAGAAAAATATGTGCGACTGGAGCCGGTACGAATCGTTGATAATGAGATAAGAACCCTGCGCCGCAAAAGTGTGCCTCTGGTAAAAGTGCTGTGGTCTAATCATGGGAAGGATGAATTTACTTGGGAGCTGGTGGACTTGATGCAGAAGCGCTACCCAGAGCTGTTCTTCCAAGGTAACATTTTATAGCGCATATTACTTAGTACTTGCATCCTTATATCCCTAGCCTGATTTCGGGGACGAAATATTTTATTTTGTTTATAGGATTTGTAAGGTCCCAATTCGCGCTAGGCCCCTCACACGAGTTTTGAGTCAAGAGACTTGACTCGGGCTTGGGGCGCACTGGCAAAAAGTGTCAAGTGTGTTGGATGGAGTGTAGGGTTGAGTGATATCAAATGAATCGAAAGGGAATGGCCTAAGGGAAAATCGTCGAGAATGCCTGGTGATTCTCGCCGATCGTCGAGTATCGATGAGAATACTCAACGCTCTCAACGTCAGTTTTTTGATAATAATGGCCCAAGGGAAAATCGTCGAGAATTCCTGGTGATTCTCGCCGATCGTCGAGTATCGATGAGAATACTCAACGCTCTCAACGCCAGATTTCCGATAACTATGGCCCAAGGGAAAATCGTCGAGAATGCCTGGTGATTCTCGCCGATCGTCGAGTATCGATGAGAATACTCAACGCACTCAACGCCAGATTTCCGATAAGTTAGGCTAAGGGAAAATCGCCGGGTATCATTGTTGATACCCGACTAATTCGTCGAGAATGCCTGACAATTCTCGCCGATCGTCGAGAATGACAGATGATTCCCGCCTAATTTGACTTGTGTGTTTTCTTCGCCCAGGCAGATTCGCCGGCTTGTACAGGCGGACAAAACCGAATTTCGGTATTCGCGCTGGATGGTTCCTTGGACCGGGACACTTCAATATGACCCATTATGGGCGGTCCAATGAGGCGTTGACACGTGACAGAAGGTGTAACCTAATACATCGGCTTATAAAAAGGGAGTTAAAGCCGAACCCTAGCTTTTGCGCCGATCGACCCTTGCCGTCATCGTGGATCTCGCAAAACCGACGGAGCCGGCGGAAGCAGGTGGAGCTTTTGGAGGCGGCCTTCTTTCTCTCTCTCTCCCTCTCCTTCCTTTACCGTGAAGGACAACCACACAAAGCGAGAGATGCCGCAAAGAAGAACGACTAGATCCATGGCCGGGAACAGTGGTACCGCTGGAAATGAGATGAGCTTCCTCCCCTCTCCCTTGGTGCTAGATCTGTAGATATATTCTAGGAGATATATCGACTCCATAGAGTCTTGATGGTGAGGAGGAGATTTCCTAGGAAAGCCATGCCTAGGTTTGTTTTCTAGGCTTTATCCCCCTCCAACCTATTCATCATTCAAAGTGAAGATGAGAGAAGGATTCGTGGAGAAATATGGCTTCATGAGGGTGAATAAGGGTGGACGATTTTCTGGAGGAGATTTTTGGAGTTTGGTGCAAGGAGGAAGATGAACGGATGCCGTTCATCTCGCCTTAAGATGCGTGCAGAAATCTATTTTATGCACGCAGCGACCTTCGTGGCCAATTTCTGGGGTGTTCTGGTAATATCTGGGCTTTCGATTAAACACATAAGTTGTAGCCCACTAAATTATCTTTCCAACGAGTGGTTACACGCACTAGTCGGAATTTTGTAGCCTTGGGAATCCTTGGTCGAATTTGCTGCCCGGATTAAGGCTGCACCTAATTTCTGGGCTTGTGTAACGTGGAATGCGATGTGGTGGAATTTAATGTTGCAATCCAACTCGAGGCTTGGGTGGACTCTTTTGACATAATCATCATAGTGACATGATAAGTTGTGGTTATGAATCTAAATTCATATTACGAGTTGTGGACAAGTTTAATTGAAGGAAAGAACCTGATATAATTGGGTAGATATAATTGGATAAATGTATAAATGATTTAACTATGGCCATGATACATGTTGGATGGATAAAAGGTAATTAGTAACCGAATGCTTAGAGTGTCGTTTCCCTGCGGGTAGCATTGTGGAAGTAACAAGTTCGGTGTTGACTATCACTAGTTGGAATGTGATTGAGATGAGTAAAGTTGGACGGTTGGGCTTGGCCCTCGGTGTTCATGTCCCGAGGCTCCTTCCGCATTCGATGGATGGTTGGGCTTGGTCCTCGGTGTTCATGTCCCGAGGCTCCTTCCATGCCACGATATTGTGAAATTGCATGTGGTGTGAGTCGACACACGGTGTCGTAATCCCGGGTTTTGGATAGTGTCGCAAGTCTACGGGCTCGCCAATCGTCACAACGATGAGAGTCGACAGCTAGACCTTGGATGGTTGGGCTTGGTCCTCAGTGTTCCTGTCCCGAGGATCCTTCCGTGCCAAGTGATTGGTTGGGCTTTGTCCTCGTGTTCATTTCCGAGGCTCCTTCCATGTCACGCATAGGCCAATTCGGGGCTAGGATCTTGGTGCTCACTTACCCAAGAGAACCCGCTGAGCCGTAGTACGCATGTGAGCTCCGCTGTTGTGTCCTTAGCATTGAGGCGTATGGAGGCCTAGGCCAGGTAGTGTGGAGACCAGCCTAGTAGTGGAGATTCCCGCTTTACTGTCACCGTTTGGCCACGACGGTTGACGCCTGAGAGGTTAGCTACCTGCTCGAATAGTGGGAACTATAAGTCTGTGTCGACATAGTGATTGCATGTGCTTGATCATTGGTGTGTCATTGCATTGTATTCATAGCATTACACTTCATTGCATACATAAGACCCTCATCGTATAAGTTTGTATGGGCACTCGTATACGATGAGTTACTAATTGCTGAACGACCCTCAATTTATATGCTTGTATGGGCATCCATATAAGTTTTGTTACTTACTGTTATAGCTATATACTCTCTTGCTGTTGTAGATAGTAGATTTATAAAATAAGAGCTTTTTTATTATACACTACTGCTGTTGCTGCTTATGATATGTATACTCAATTCACCTATTGTACTACTGTTATTTATATATTGTACCTATTCCTTTCTCTGCCCGATGCTGAGGAGTCGTCGGGGGAGCGGATGTGAAGCCACTTAGTCTTTATGACTAACGGTTGCTACGTCTTCCTTTTTAGGAGGAAACCCCGCAGGTGGAGCAGCAGACTATGCAGCTGGGAAACCAGGCCAGGACGACAGGGCCTGAAGGGACGGTACCGTCGCTACCGTCGATTACAGATGTGAGTGAGAGAGATTTTGTTGTAGCCCTTCGAGGCAAATATATTCACGTACTCTAATTATGTAGAAGCTTGTTAGCTTCTCTTTTGTTAAGCTTATGGATATATGCTTAGTTTGGATTTTCTTTCTTATATTATTATGGTTGGGTTGGCAATTATGTGTTGATATTGGTTGTTGTTGGCAGAATAGGCGTATTGTGGTACAGGCTAGCCCGAGTGCTAATGTTACCGCAAGGTGGCTGTTCTGGGCATAAGACCCCTCTCGTGCCGTGTCTTATGTTCCGGGAGGGGGGTCTTACATAACTAATCTTTTTTTCCTTAAAATTAACTTAAGCAATTTTATTTATGATTAAGTAGGTGACTGCCTGAGCGTCCGCAGTTATCCCCTGCTGACGTGGCATCATGACGCGAATTTTCCCTCACTCTTATATATTATTATTTGCGGTGAAAAAGCGGGTTGTGACAAATGTCTCATACCATGCTCTTTGAGCTTGCTTTTTGAACCATAGAGAGCTTTATGCAATATAAAAACAAAGGAGGGATGAGTTGGAGATATAAAACCTGGTGGTTGCTCCACATACACTTCCTCTTTGAGTTCACCATTGGCGAAAGCACTCTTGACATCCATTTGGTGGACCTTGAACTTTTTTTAGGCATCATAAGATAAGAAAATCCTTATAGCCTCAAGCCTTGCCACTAGAGCAAAGGTTTGATCATAGTCTATTCATACTTCCTGTGAATAGCCTTGTGCTATAAGTCTTGCCTTGTTCCTTATGATATTGCCTTCAGCATCCAATTTGTTCCTAAAGACCCATTTTGTTCCAATGACGGGGTAGTATTTGGGTCTAGGAACCAATTCCCAAACTATACATCTCTCAAATTGATTGAGCTCCTCTTACATTGCACTGATCCAGTGGAGATCTTGCTCTGCATCTTTAATTGATTGGGGCTCAAGTTGAGGAATGAAGCAAGCATGCATCACATCATTGTTGAGTTGATGCCTTTTTTGCACACCAACTGAAATGTCTCCAATCACTTGAGATATAGGATGATCTCTAAGTGTGACACAATTAGTGGGAGGTGCTGGTTGGTAAATAGCTTGGGAAATAAATTCCTCTTGTGGAATTTCATTAGCTGTTGGATAGGGTTTAGCCACCTCTAAGCTTTCTTCTTAACTTTCTTCTTCAACTTGTTGAGAGGGACGTGTTTGAACCTCTTAGGTGAGGCTTAGATCATCATATCTCTAATACAAGTGAGGTACCTACATTGTGCTATTGGTAGAAATTTCTTTCCACTTATAAGATGTGTTAGCTTCATCAAAAGTTACATGAATAGATTCCTCAATTTTCAAAGTGTATTTATTAAATACCCTATAAGCGTTGCTGACTTGGGAATATCCTAGAAAATTTCACTCTCTAGCCTTAGCTTCAAACTTTCTAATATATTTCTTGTCATTGTTATGAATATAGAATTATCAACCAAATATTTTAAAATAGGTGATTTTGGGTTTCTTCCCTTGAGCAATTCATAGGGAGTCTTATGCTTTAGTTTATGTATCAAACTTCTCTTCAGTAAATAATTTGTTGTGCTCACAGTCTCTACCCAAAATGATAGGGGCATATAAGCATCTGCAAGTAATGTGCCTACAGCTTCAATTATGGTTCTATTTTTCCTTTCAGCTACCCCATTGTGTTGTGAAGTTCTAGGAGTTGAGAAGTAATGCTTGATACTTTTCTTCTCACAGAACTTTTGCATAAGAAGAGACTCAAACTAAGAACCATGATCACTTCTGATCAATGCAACTTGAGTAGAATACTCAATCTGTATGGTCTTGAGAAAATCTATAAGAACCTTGAATGTATCTGACTTAGATCTCAAAAAGAACAACCAAGTGAATCTTGAGAAGTCATCTACACCTACTAGAGTATAAGATTTCCCTCCTAGGCTTTTTACACCAATAGGGCAAAAGAGGTCCATGTGTAGCAATTGCAAGATCCTAAGTGAATCACTATTATTAACTAATTTAAAGCTAGATTAGTTTGTTTGCCTAATTGACAAGCCCTGTAGAGGCCTTCCTTCTTGTAAGGACCAGAATACAATCCTCTGACAAGGTTTTCTTTAGATAACCTAGCAATGTTTTTCAGATTAACATGACCTAATCATTTATGCCATAATTCATTCTGATTACGAACAAGATTAAATAAACAAATATCTGATGTTACAGATTGAAAATTAACTACATATATGTTGCCTTGTCTATTTCAAATTAAAACAGTTTTGTTTTCATTAGTAGAAATAATACAAGTGCTTGAGTTAAAAGATACCTAATAACCTTTATATCATAGTTGACTTATGGAGATGAGGTTATGTTTCAGTCCACTTACATATGCAACCTTTTTGAAAGAAACTGCTCCAATCTTAACTTCTCCAAAGCCTTTATTCTGGCCAAATTTGAGTCACCAAAGATCACCTTTGGTCCCAGCTTGGACTTGTAATTATTTAGGTTGTCCTTGATGCAAGTCATATGCTTGGAACATCCACTGTCCAGATACTATTGTTGATTAAAAGCTAGACAGCTCTTTACCTGCCAGGGAAAAAATTAGTTATTCTTGACCCAGATTAACTTAGGCCCTTTATTTTACTGATATGAGAAGCTTGATATAACAGAAAATTCAGGTTGAGATTTATATCTTAAGGGATGGTATCTCCTAGGTGGAATTTCCCAATTAGCAAATGGATAAACAGGTTTTCTAGTTTGATTAAAGTTTTTGTTAAAGTTATGATTTTTGTTAAGTCTGACAGGGTTCGACAAAGTGTAGTAAATTCATCGATCGTAGTTCGACGGGATGGGATGAGATCGTCGATCTCTGCTCAGAGAATTAATACATTCATTTTCTGTTCCTCAAGTTCATCGATCTCTGCTTGAAGAACCATACAAGATTCGTGGATCGCAGTAAGATGAAGTATTATGGCTAATGATGGCGTTCATAGATCTTCGATCGGATTTCGACAAACTAGCCACATTTTGTCGATCTGAGTTTGACGAAATCTATTGAACATTCTTTTTATTTAGATTTTTCTTATTTCTATTTTTTGATTTTTTGATTTATGAGACTTCTGTGGTTTGATTATTATATATTACTTCTTTTCGTTTATCTGATACAAATTTTAGGGAAGTTGAAAGAATATTTTTCTTAAGTATGGGAGGTAAGCTTGATGAAGCACCTAAGCCCAGCTTGCCATTTAGCCTGGCATTTACTGTGCTTGTGATGTCCATCAGCTTAAGGCTTCTCCCATTGAGAGATTCCTCAAGTTGCTTAGTCTGACATAATTCTGTTTTAAGAGAATTGATTTGTTCATTTGCTAAAACTAAATCATCTTGGAGCTTAGTGTTTTCAGCAAATAGATTATCAAATTCAACTTACCTATTTCTTAGCATTTTGATTTCCTTTTCAGATTTTATTAGATCATTACATAAGGCTTTGAAATCATTTTTAAAATCAATAGAATTGAAATCTAAAGAAGAGATTACCTGATCCTCTTTTATCTCTGATTCCTCTTCTGATTCCTCAGAATGAGTTTCTGCTAGGTCTTCAGCATCAGACCTGCTGCATGAGGCATTGATTGCCATGAGGAAGACTTCTCTTGCCTTGGCTTCTTCTTCATCTTCACTAGATCTAAAAGATGAAGTATCCTCTTCTGTTTCACTCCAGGTTTCAGCAATGAAAACTTTCTCCTTGCTTTTATGCTTGTTGGTGGAATGTCTGTTGGTGTGTTTGCTGGAATGCTTCTTATTCTCTTTTTCCTTACTTCTGTCTCTTTTATGTGCCTTTGGGCATTCAAGGAGAATGTGCTCAGGTTTTTTGCATCAAATGCAGATAATTTCCTTGGTAAAAGTTCTGTCATACTTTGTTTTATCATCACTTCTTGATGATTTCCTTCTGATGTCCTTCTTGACCAACTTATAAAATCTTTTGGCCAGTAAGCTCGTTAGCTCTTCATTGGCAGGAAGGGTTTCTGATTCTTATGTTGCTTTGAAAGTAATATTATGCTCCTTCCTTGAAGAGGTTGAGGCCTTCAGTTCAGCAGCCTCTCTGGTATTGATTAGCTACTCATTAGATTTTAGCTTTCCATGGAGAGATTCAGTGGATATCTAATTCAAACTTCCGGCTTCCTTGATTGGCCACATCCTGGAATCCCAAGTGCTAAGGAAGCGCATTAGGATCTTATCATTAATCTCAGGTAAGGAGATATCTTTATCCAGGGTCTTTAGTTCATTGATGATAACATTTAGCCTGTTATACATCTCAGCCACTGTTTCAGATTCCACCTTCTTGAAGTTCTCATATTAAGATATTAGGAGGGATCTTCTGTCTTTTCTCTCAACTACTCAGCCTGCCACCATCTTGTTTAGAGAGCCCCAGATTCTGTAGACGATGATGAATGGTCGGCTGATCCAGAACTTAGATAATACATGCTTAGGGTTTGTCATAATGATATGACCTCTTATAAGATCTCTTTAACGGTAATAATCATCATTAATGAGGGCCACGTGGATCAGTCACATCACGACATTCAAAAATTAGATCTAATAGAACTTAAGAATTTTCGGAAAATTTGATCGGCTTTTCTCTAGTGAAGAATAAGTTACTCGAGTACTAAAGCTGGCTCTCGAGTGCTACACTTAGACTACTCGAGAGGAGGCAATCCTAGAAAATCTTAATATTGAAGTAAATCACTCGAGTAGTTAATGGATCACTCGAGTGATATACTTACTTCTCGAGAGGTAGACTGAACTTCTCGAGAGCATGGACTTGGAGAAAATTCTGGATAAGAATCTGATCACTCGAGTGCTGAAGCTGAAATACTGGAGTGGTAGTCGAACTACTCGAGTACAAAGAAGTGCCACTAGAGTGGTCTTAGAATTTTCTCAAGAACTATGTTCTGTTACTCGACTTGATCACCTCAACTACTCGAGTACTCAGCTAGACTACTCGAGTACTTGACTTAGAATATTTTCTGAGACATAAAAAACATCACTCGAGAATGAGAGCAGATCTACTCGAGTAATGGACTTGGTTTCTCGAGCGCAAGATAAGAAGTACTTGAGAACCACTTCCATACTCGAATTGTAGACTTGAACTACTCGAGTGCTTCTAAGTCTTCTACTCGAGTACAAAAAGGACTACTCAAGTACAACAATTTGAATTTTCACAGCTTTATTAAACTTGAGTTCTTCATTCCAAACAACATCCAGTGTTCATACATTTGTCCATGTGCTTGAACATGAAGTGTATCCCAATAGAGAGGCTACACATGAGTCAACACCTTGGATCACACAATGAGGAATTACATTGTATGGTCCAGTGTTTGATGACCCACTGTAGACTGACATTGGTCTACACTTGGCAATAAATACTACAAACACATAACTAGAATAGGAAATCAAATACAACCAAATTCATCTTAGTTCAAGGGTGACTTTATACAAATCTGGGTTATTGTTGATACAATACCCAACACTAGCGCTGAAGTAGCAGCTCACCCAAATTATGATACACCAAGGGCCGCGAGAGGGAGAGGGTTTGTTCCTTTACTTTGGGGTAGGGATGGGAGCAGTAAGCTCAGTCCTTGTGCAAGAAGTGGGTAAGAAGAAGTTCTCGATTTATTATGTAAGAAGGGTCCTGAAGAAGTAAAAACTCAAATATCCTATCCTTGAGAAACTAGCCTTCGCCCTCATCATCTCAGCTAGGAAGCTCAGACCGTACTTTCAGGCTCACTCTATCTAGGTCATGACAGATCATCCTCTCCGTCGCATCCTTGAAGGGGTGGAGCACTCGGGAAGGTTGGTCAAGTGGTCGATAGAGCTCAGTGAGTTCAATCACACTTTCATCCCTTAGATGGCTATCAAGGCGCAAGCGGTAGCGGATTTCTTGGCAGAATATGTGTTCGAGGTAGAAGAAGCTGAAGCACCTCCTATAGCGGCTTGGGAGATGCTTGTAGATGGAGTCTCGGGAAGAAGCTCTTTTGGAGGAGGGATGATCCTAGTGAGTCCAGTGGGGACCAGAATTGAGCAGCCCCTGAAGATTCACTTCACCCTCACCAACAACTAGGCGGAATACGAAGCCATCATTGTAGGACTAAGGCTTGCTCGGGAGCTCGGCATATAGGACATCAAGATCTTCACAGACTCTATGGTGGTTGCGGGACACTTTAATGAGGAGTTTGAAGTGAGGGAGCCCACCCTCCAATTGTATCTGATGAAGGTGAAGGGTGTCATCAGGCAATTCCACATCTTTTCAATTCAACATGTCCCCCGAGGGGAAAGTGCTCAGGAAGACTTGCTCGCCAAGCACAGCCCCCTGGACGGAGGAACCATGACGTAAATCTTCAGGCCCTCTATAGAGGGGGGAGAGTTGATGGAAGTGGACTAGCAAGGGTCTTGGATGGATCCCTTCATCGCCTTTTTGACATCGGGATGTCTACCCAAGAGAGACCTTGAGAAGAAGCGGGTCAGGTACAAATCAACGTACTACCTACTTAAACAGGGGACCTTATATCGGAAAATGCTATCAGGCCTACTGGCTCGATGTGTATATGAGAAGGAGGCCTCAAGAGTGTTGGAGGTAATTCATTCAGGAGAATGTGGGACCCATTTTGGCAGTCAGACTTTGGAAGGAAGGGTGTTTAGGCAAGGCTACTTCGGGCCTACCATCAAGAGGGATGCCGAAGAATTTGCAAGGAGATGTAAGAAGTGCCAGGAGTTCGCTCCTCTTCAACTCCTCCCAGCCCAAAGGTTACTCATAATCATGAGTCCATGGCCTTTGTCATATGGGGACTAGATCTGGTGGGCTCGTTCCCCCAAGCTAGTGGCCAGAGGAAGTTCCTGCTGGTTATGGTGGATTATTTTTCAATGTGGCTGGAGGTGAATGCATTGGCAAAGGTGACTTCACAGGTGGTCAGGAATTTCGTGTTGGGAGAGATCATCTGCCGGCATGGGCTTCCTTGGTCCATCGTCACGGATAATGGACCACAGTTCGCTAGTAGGGAATTTTTTGATTTCTGTGTCCAGCTGGGCATAGATCTTCGATTAACCTCAGTTCATCATCCTCGAAGCAAATGGAAGGTGGAAGCTGCGAACAAGGTCATCGTGAACCTCTTGAATAAGAATGTAGAGAACTTAAGGGGAAGTTGGGTAAAGCAGCACCCCTCTGTTCTCTAGGCTTTGAGAACTACACCAAACACCGCCACAGGAGAGACGTCGTTCAAACTTTCCCACAGCTCGGAGGCTAGTATACCTATGGAGTTCGAGGTTGAATCTCCCAGGGTGGCTGCGACAAAGAGAGGAGATGAAGGGTGGCAAGCAGAAAATGAGGAAGAGCATAAGCTCTCCCTAAACTTGGAGGAGGAGCTCAGGGAGCTAGCATTAATCCGATATGAGGAAGTCAAGCGCCGAATGGCCAAATACTTTGACAAGCACATCAGGGTTAGGCAGTTCCATAAGGGTGACTTGGTCCTCAAGAAAGTAGATGTAGCAGGCAGAGGAGCCTCAGTGGGGAAGCTCAACCCCAACTTGGAGGCCCTTTATAGTGAGGTAGGCCTTGAAGTTAGGAGGTACTTCCTCCAGGATGTTGACGGGGTACCTCTCGATCGCGCCCGAAGCGGCGATGACCTGAAGAGATTCAACCCTTGAGGTTGAATTTTTCTCATACTTGATGTTTTATCTTTTCAAATACTTGATGTTTTTCCTTTTCCAATACTTGTAAATTTGGTACAGCTTCCTGATATAATGAAATTCCATGTGTTTTCCTCCATGAGATGAAATTGTGATGGTTGAATGGGAGACCCGGAGAAGAACCGCTGAGAATGCTCTCATTAAGCTGGCAGGGCTGTAGGCTCACTCGGTGGTTGGAGTTGATTTGGAGATTAGACCCCGAGAAGACCCATTAACTAGGCTCTCATCAAGCTGGCAAGGTTGTAGGCTCACTCAGTGGTTGGAGTTGGTTTGGAGAGGAGACCCTGAGAAGATTAACTGACCAGACTCTCATCAAGCTGGCAGGGTTGTAGGCTCACTCAGTGGTTGGAGTTGGTTTGGAGAGGAGACCCTGAGAAGACCCACTGACCAGGCTCTCATCAAGTTGGCAGGGTTGTATGCTCACTCAATGATAGGAGTAAGTTTGGAGAGGAGACCCCGAGAAGTCCCGCTTACCAGGCTCTCATCATGTAACATCCCATTTTCGGCTAGACCCCTAGGAGTCGGTTGGTCGTGACAGAACCCTAGGAAGCCCAAAAATTGAAATAAATCGATCGAGATTTCGGGTCACGGGTTGGTCACGCCCATGACCGACCCGTCACGCCCGTGATCTAGGGCGTGACTACTTTGACGATCGTCGATTTCCATGAGACGATCGTCGAACTTGCAGCCCGGGCATGTCACCCCCGTGACCAAGGTGTCACGCACGTGACCTAGGGCATGACTCCTTCGACGATCGTCGATCTCCGTGAGACGATCGTCGAACTTACAGCCCGGGCATGTCACGCCCGTGACCAAGGTGTCACGCCCGTGACCTAGGGCGTGACTCCTTCGACGATCGTCGATCTCCGTAAGGAGATCGTCGAAATTGAAACTCGGGCCTGTCATGCCCGTGACCTAGGTGTCACGCCCATGACCTAGGGCGTGACCACCCTTCGACGACCGTCGATCTCAGTTCGACGATAGTCGACCTCAGAATTTGCCGTTCGGGCCTGTCACGCCCGTGACCTAGGTGTCATGCCCGTGACCTAGGGCACGACCACCCGTCGACGACCGTCGATCTCAGTTCGACGATCGTCGACCTCAAAATAGTCACCCGGGCCTGTCACGCCCGTGACCTATGTGTCACGCCCTTGACATTGGCCGAAACGACGGTTCAGGCCCGAAATTATTCTAACACGCGTGGTAATAAATGCTGGTGTGGGAAGTTACACCAGGAGTAATTACGGGCTGTTTTTCCGTCTGTAATTATATAATAAAGGAGGAAATGTTGGTCCAATAGGAATCGACCTGGCAAACACCTGTTCATCTTCCACCGTTTCCTATCCCTTCACTGTAACCGAAAGATTATTAAGGGGAGCCTTCATGACCATTAAGGCTTTACCCTTTCACCTCCCCACTTGCTGACTTATAAAAGCCCACTTGGAGCAAGAGGAGAAGTTTACACGCTCAATCAGACGGATCAGATCTTTGTTCTTGCTGTAGGAGAAGTTCGGCTACGCCACCACTGCGCCATGGCACCCCGTCGTTCATCTCGCCTCCAAACCGCGAACAAGGTCCTCCTCTGCTTCTTCTCTTTCATGGGTAGATCTTAGGATTCTTAGAAAGGAAGTTCGCGCTCAACGGAGCCGGATCCATCTCTCGTTTTCATGGGAAACCATGAAAAATGTATTCTTGAGTTCGCCGGAAATCGCCACCTCCGGCGGCCAAACTACCGCTGACCGATAGTTGTCGCCTCAATGGAGGTGGTGGTGGTGGTGGCTGGCCAGGGAAGTGAGCGGACGGCCGACGACAGATCACGGAAAGGTTACAGGAAAAATGGTTTTCTGAGTCTGGTTTCGGGTTCATGTAGAAGATGAATAGTAGAATCAATTTTATAATTTATAAATTAAGTGTATAATACATAGAGAAAAGATATATTATCTGAGTATATTTTGAGTCTGCAAAATGAGGCGCTTAGATGCCGTTTTAGGAAAAATAACCAGTCACGAAAGTTGTAGCCCCTCGAGTCTAGATTAATTTAAAATTTGTTACAACTCGTTTGGTTAAGCGGTTTGGCCGCAACACCTATTTTAGTGGGGGATGTACCTAGAGTTGGGCAGAAATTAAAATGGATGCCCACTCTTTGTCCCTTGTCCAAATGACTTGAAATTTGGGCAGGGGGTTAACCTTAGCTATACCTAACGGCAGACCAAAAATGGGAATTTTTGGAGATACATTGCCTAAAGTTTTTGTTTTAATTTAATAAACTTAGAGGAATTTATTTAAGTGGTCAAATGACCTCCAAACCCTCCCAAATTTTGGTGAGTGGTCCCTGGCTATTAAACCTAGGTCTGTACAAAATTCCAACTGATTTGGAGGAGTTTTGGGTGGGAAAACTTCTACCCTTAACTAGGCATTAGTGAGACATCTTTTAGTAAAAAGTGCACTAAGAGTTTGGAAAGGTCAAATCACCTCAACAGAGGCTTATATTCTGACCCCTGACTTAGAAGGGTGTTATAACCTGCTTGGAGAAAAATGGTGAGGTTTAGGGTTGATTTACCCTAGATCCAAGCTCAAACCCTAAATGAAGGGTTTTGAGGGTTGTGAAGGACATGGGGGCAATTGCTTTTGTATTGCCTTGAAACTCTATAGAGTTGACAAAAGCTTGATAAGAATCGTCTGGATGTAATCTTGGAGAATTTGGAGACAAGTAGATACCTTAAAACCCTAACCTTAGTTTTAGCATAAAATATCAAATAGGTAAAATCAGTCACTAAAACATACTTAAAAGCTGTGAAATCCGGGTAGAGTGAGTTTTGAATCAGGTAGAACTTAGAGCAATTTTTCTGGAATTTTATGATGATTATTGCCAGCACTTCATTTGTAAAGCTTGCTAAGGCCTTAAATGATGATTTAATTATTTAGAAAATTCTTGTTCATTGAAACCTCATGGAATCTTGGAGGTAAATGTTTTAGGTCAGAATAGTTTCCCCTGAATTTTTGTATGATTTTTAGTTGAGTAAATCTAGTTCTTCATTCACGGATGTTAGAAAGGGGTTTTATTGTTTAAAAATTAATTATGGATAATATACTTGCTGGAAAATTATGAAACCTGGCCAATGTTATTCTGAAGGTCTTATCTGCTTAGTATAATTAATTTACAATTTTTGGATGGATATTTTCTGTACTTGTTTCATAAATAACCAAAGATCGAGATTATTTCTAAAATAGTTTAGTGCCCTTTTGATGATAGAAAAATTGTGATACTTTGGATTTACCATATTGGGATAACATCATATTTATAGTAATTTTTCTGGACATCTTGCATGATTACTTAGGGTAGTTCATGTTCAAACCGGTAACCCTTGGGACTTTCGGGGAATTTAATTAAATATCAGATAAATTAGGAAAATTACCATTTTCTAGATTTAGGCTAGTTATATCATGACAAGCCTCCAGTAAATAATTTAGGGCATCTGGATGAGTATTGGATCACTGCATAACCGGTTCGACATGTAGTCTAGGTCGATCTGCATATAGCAAATTTGTGAATTGCGATAGGACATGGGCTGAGGAAGTCATTGGAGTTAATCATTTTGTCTGGGTGGACAATTGTGGATGAAATCACGATAGGATGGTATGAAGAGTAGAGAGAAGTAGTGATAGCTAGAGTTAAGAGGTACTCGGGTTCGGCGAAAGATCGCCTTTCCCGAAGAGAGGAAGGTTAAAAATCACCCTAGGATAGTCTATCGTAATATGAGAAGGGAATCGGGTTAAGGGAGATCAACCAATAACAATAAGTGCCTTGCGAAAGGGAACTTCGGGCCGTAATGCCGCCGTCTTGGTTCCTAGTGCCCCTTGAGAGCCCTTCACGGGGAATACCGGGGGCAGTCCTGGGTTAACGTAAACTGTAATAACAAACTGGCAAGAGTAACTTAGTAACTAGGGCTGCACCTTTCACAAACACTGTTGGCACAGGAAGATTGATGAGAGCTTCGGCTCGGTTGGTTTGGAGACGAACGTTTTGGACCGGGGAGCTTCGGCTCGGTTGGTTTGGAGACGGACGTTTTGGTCCGGGGAGCTTCGGCTCGGTTGATTTGGAGACGGACGTTTTGGTCCGGGGGGCTTCGGCTCGGTTTTTGTGTGTTTACGATTAAACTTGCATGTGCATAAATTAGGAAAAGTTAAGGTGGTGGGTTTTCGATATCGGGGAGTTCGATTGCACCGACACCGATATCGTTGACTCGGCGAGGTGATTAGCACTTCGCCAACAGAAGTCTGGTGCGCCAGCCGGCAAGAGTACGCAGGCGTCCGCTTAGTGCACCAAGCATTGAGGCATACGATAGGTCAGACTAGTGGTGCTTTTACTGGTTTTGAGGTGGGCGAGGCCCAACCCACCGCTTCCGTCCGCCACTACGGAGGTATCCTGGGAGGTAACGGCTCCGAAAGGGGGAACTAAAGGTCTGTGTGCACAGAGTCGGGTGTGTGAGTTGCACTTGCATGTTTCATCATACCCACTTGCATGACATAGCATAATCGATTCATTTAACCGTGACACCTAAAGTATAAGTGGTATGGGACGCTTATACATTAGGACCTGCAAAACGACCCCTTGGTCTATAGGCTTGTGTGGGCAAGTTTATAAATCAAAGGTTAATTTCAATATATATACATGCTGTTGTTTGATAACCGTCACCCCAACGTATAAGTGGTATGGGACACTCTATACGATGGGAGCCTTGCAGAAGATCCCATGGCTTATGCGCTTTCGCACATAAGTTAAGGTTACCTTTCTTACTTTCTGTTTTCTGTCATATTATTATAGAATTGCTAGATTAGTTACGCTGCCATCTGTTTCTTGATTAATCTCTACCTTCATGTCCTTCCCTTTCTTCCTCTCCGCTCGTTACTTAGGAGCCATGTGGGAAGGGGTAGGGGATGATAGGGCTTAGTCTTTATGACTAACGGTTTTCGAACCGCATCATTTAGGGGATCGTGGAGCCCAGCATGGAGGAGCAGCCCCAGAGATCGGTGCGCCTGGAGATGGGGCAGTCTAGCTCCGGAGTTCATACAGCCGGGACCGTGAGTCTCGACCCTGAGTAGTTTCTAGTTTTGCTTCCGCATTGAGTGATATTATAGTGAGGACATGATGTATCGGGCATAAGCCCGCATTTATAGTACTCTGATTATTGTTATTCTGTGGACACTCCCTTCGTGGAGTTTATTTACATGTGATTTATTATTGTGGACTACATTGCTCTTAATTCAAATATTGTGCCACCTTGCTGTGATCGAATTGGCCGGCAGAATCAGCGCCTTGTGGTGACGACCCTTCAATATGTGAAGGTGTCACCGCAAAGCGGCGACTCTGGGCCTAAGACCCCGGGTTTTAAAAAGAAAAAAAAGGGGGTCTTACAAGTGGTATCAGAGCAAACATCGATAAGAAGAAAGTAGCAGTCCACAAACCCTGGGTCACCCCCGCGCGAGTTTAGTTTGGGGACAAACTAAGCAGCGGAAGCAGTGGTGTGCCCAAATGGGGATCACATATAATATGTCCACTTTTATTTAAGATTGAACGTTTTCTCAGTATGTGTTTTTGTTACATACCTCCAGCACAGCCTATGCCACAAGGCGAAGTTAAGCAGGCTCAGGGTGTTGCACCACCTCCACCGGTCCCCACTCCTTTCCTTCAGTCAGACATGGGACAGACTCTGACTGCCATCCTTGAGGCCTTCAGGGCCCAGCAGGTTCCGGCACCGCAACCAAATCCGGGGGCCAACTCGCTAAGCATTTTCCGAGGACTATCTCCCCCTCCAATTTGGGGACAGAGTCGGCAGTTCGGACGGAAGAGTGGCTGGATATCATGTACGAGATGCTGACCGGGATACGGTGTCCCTGGGAGGAGAGGGTGGCTCTGGTTGTCTCTTGCCTGGAGTCCCATGCAAAGAGGTGGTGGAAGACGTTGTTGGACACGACATTCGCCGATAGGGAGGTTGCGGAGGTTACCTGGGAGGAGTTCAAGGCCGCACATCTGGAGCATTTCGTTCCGCAGTCGGCCAGGGATGATTTGGAGGAGCGGTTCTTACAGCTGAAGCAGGGCACCCGGACCGTGGTGGAGTACCATCGAGAGTTCGACCATCTGGCTCGATACGCAGATTCCTACCAGCTGGACGAAGCAGGGTATATCAGGAGGTTCTATAAGGGCCTACGGGAGGACTTGAGGGAGGCTTTGTTGTTTGTATCAGACGGGCCCATCTCCCGGATTTTGGAGATGGCAAAAAGGATTGAGGCAGATTGGCACGCCACCCGGGGCCAGAAGCGGCCAGCAGAGGATCAGGGACGGAGAGGCAGAAATGACCAGCGACGAGGTGTTATACCGGAGGGGAGAAGGACAGAGAACCAGCCTCGTCAGGACGTGAGGCAGGAGCCGAGGGAACAGGTGATATTGGCCCCTCCACCTCTTCGGATGCAGGAGATGCCGAGACCCGGGGGAATGGCGTATCCCCCACCAGAGTGCTTCCTTTGTCATCAGATTGGGCACATTTGGAGGAACTGCCCCATGAGGGGGGCACCACCTCCAGCACCACAGGGCGGCCCACCAGCTCAGCATTACGGAGGCCGAGGACGCGGCCGCGGTCGTGGATACCAGGGGGGAGATCAGAGACAAGAAAGGAAGCAGGTATATGCCTTGGACCTTGCGTAGCCTCGGAATCCGGAGTAGGTCATAGCAGGTACGCTGCAATGCCTCTTAATTTTCATAGAATTTCCCTTTCAATGGTTAAAACTTTGAATCGCACTAGATAGATTAGCATGGAAAGTAAAACTCACTATAAAACCCTAAGATATCTAATCACCCCAGGTATTATCTTCATCAGCGGCAAGCCGGCCCGCACGCTGTTCGATACTGGAGCTACTCACTCCTTTGTGTCGGAGACATTCGTAGAAGGACTGGAAGGCATGGAGCAGTTCACAGGCTCTAGGATGAGGGCGCGACTACCGGATGGATCTTAGCTCCTTACCACGGATCACTGCAATATGGAGGCAGAAATTGGTGGAAAGGCATTCGAGGCTCCAGCGACGATTTTGAAGCTAACAGACTACGACCTGATCCTGGGCATGGTATGGCTGCACTGGAACCATGCCCAGATTGACTGCCAGGCGAAGAGGATCACCGTGAGACACGGGGACTCTTTCATTATCATTGAAGGTATAAGACCTGTCTCTCGTATACTCTTATCTTCAGTACAGGCCGTTAAGGCCCATCTGCAGGGAGAGGAGGTCTATCAGATTCTATTTGAGATGACGCAAGTTAAGGAGTCGGTGACAGACATCCCGGTGGTGCGAGATTTTGCTGACATCTTTCCAGAGAAACTGCCAGGACTACCTCCACACCGAGAGCAGGATTTTCAGATACAGCTTGTGCCGGGGGGCCAAGCCGGCATCTAGGGCCCCTTATCGGATGGCCCCGAAGGAGTTGGCAGAGTTTTGGGCTCAGTTGCAGGAATTGGTTGAGGCAGGATTTGTTAGACCGAGTTCCTCGCCATGGGGAGCCCCGGTCCTATTCGTGAAGAAGAAGGATGGGACACTTCGTCTGTGTATCGATTATCGAGCACTAAATAGGCTGACCGTCCGGAATACCTACCCACTCCCACGGATAGACGAATTATTCGACCAGCTGGAGGGAGCCCATTATTTCTCAAAGCTGGACTTGACGTCAGGATACTACCAGCTACGGATCCTGGAGGAGGATATCCCGAAGACGGCCTTCAGTAGCAGATATGGCATGTATGAGTTCACCGTGATGCCCTTCGGGCTCACAAATGGTCCGTCGGCGTTCATGAGTCTCATGAACCGGGTTTTCGAGGCCTACTTGGATGTGTTTGTCATAGTATTCATAGACGACATCCTGATCTACTCTAGGACGGAGGAGGAGCACACTCGGCATCTGGCACTCACTCTGGAGAGGTTGCGGGAGCATCGCCTTTATGCAAAATTCAGCAAGTTTCAGTTTTGGTTGAAGGAGGTGGCCTTCTTAGGCCACATTATCAGCGGAGCCGGGTTGGCAGTTGATCCGGCAAAGATTCAGGCAGTTCGATATTGGCCGCAGTTGAAGACAGCCACCGATGTACGAAGTTTCTTGGGACTTGCCGGTTACTACCGGAAGTTCGTGGAGGGGTTCTCTCAGATTGCCCTCCCCCTCACATCTTTGACGAAGAAGGAGGCACCTTTCGTTTGGACCTCGTAGTGCCAGGCGGCTTTCTAGGAGCTGAAGGACCGACTCAACTCAGCCCCTATTCTAGCCCTTCCATCTGGAAAGGAAGGATTCCAGGTGTACACCGACGCATCATACCAGGGGATGGGAGCAGTGCTGATGCAGAACGGACACGTCATAGCATATGCCTCCCGCTAGTTGAAGACCCATGAGAAGAACTACCCAGTGCATGACCTTGAGATGGGAGCGGTCGTTTTTGCTCTGAAGGTCTGGCGCCATTATCTTTATGGAGTCCACTGCGACATCTACTCCGACCACAAGAACCTGAAATACGTGGACACTCAGAAGGAGCTGAATATCAGGCAGAGGCACTGGCTGGAGTTCTTAGCAGACTATCAGTATGAGATGCACTACCATCCAAGGAAGGCAAACGTGGTGGCCGACACGTTGAGCCCGTGAGCTGCCACTTCCGAAGCTGGGCCCCAGGTTATGTCCATGGAGCTAGTCTGGTCATTCAGAGATATGCAGATATCCCTAGTGTCCGAGGATGATCCAGAGCTGTATAGGGAGTATCTGACATTGATGGTGGCCATAGACGATATTCGGGATCGCATTCGGGACGGACAGAGGACAGATGCGTGGGCAGAGCCGATGTTCCGAGCCTTGGAGGAAGGTTCGACAGGAGATTATTCCCTGAGAGATAGATTGCTACATTTCAGAGGCAGAGTATATATACCCGCAGGAGGCCAGATCCGAGAGGATATTATGATGGAAGCGCATTGCAGACGGTACTCTGTGCACCCGGGGATCACAAAGATGACCGCTGATCTTAAAAAGACGATGTTTTGGCCGGGCATGAAGAAGGACATTACGTACTTCGTGACCCATTACGAGGCGTGTTAGTTGGTGAAGGCGGAGTGCAGGAACCCCGCAGGATTATTGCAGCCACTCCCGGTGCCGGAGTGGAAATTTGACGATATAGCTATGGATTTTATACATGGTCTTCCCAGGTCTCGGACGGGGAACGACTCGATCTGGGTGATTGTTGATCGGTTGACGAAGGTGGCCTGCTTTATACCGATCAGGAAGGATGACTTGGTGGGAGTGCTGGTACGGAAGTTCGTGGAGCAGTATATCCGATATCATGGCGTGCCCCGGACGATAGTGTCGGACCGCGATGGACGGTTTACATCCAGGGAGTGGCGGTCAGTGCAGGCATATTTGGGCACCCGGTTGACTTTTAGCACGGCCTTCCACCCTCATACGGACGGGCAGATAGAGCGCACCAACCGGACCTTGGAGGATTTACTACGACTGTGTATACTGGACCGAGGGGAGCCGTGGGAGAAGATGTTACCGTTGGTCGAGTTCTCCTATAACAATAGCTACCAGTCCAGCATCAGGATGGCACCTTATGAAGCCTTGTATGGAAGAAAATGTAGGACCCCGCTTTCTTGGGTTCAAGACGAGGATCCGAAGGTGTTGGGATCGGATTTTGTTGAAGACACCGGGCTCAGGTGAGACTGATCAGAGATAGGATGTTGGAGGCGCAGAGCAGACATGCTAAATACTATGATGCCCAGCATCGTCAGGTGGAGTTTCGGGTAGGGGATTGAGTGTTCTTGAAGATCCGGCCCATGCACGGAGTCTCACGGGTGCGCGGTCGGAGGAAGAAGCTCAGCCCTAGGTATATGGGCCCTTACCGGATCCTGGAGCGGATCGGACCCCTAGCCTATAGGCTAGAGTTGCCACCAGAGCTGGCAGCTCTACACGACGTCTTCCACATTTCTTCGCTGAGAAGGGCTCTACTACGCCCGGAGCAGCAGATTTTGACCACCGAAGGGCCGGTAGCTTCAGACGGATCTGTTCACTTGGAGCCGGTCCGGATCGACGACAAAGGAGTACGGATCTTGCGCCGCAAGAAGATCCCCTTAGTCAAGGTTATGTGGAAATACCACGGTCAGGAGGAGCACACCTGGGAACCGCAGGACCTGATGAGGCAAAAATACCCGGAGTTGTTCAGTCAGGTATATCTCACCACCTCTCGGTATACTATAGGTTGCCTTCTTGTTTTGGACAGTTAAGACTAGATAAGGAAAATTCAGGACCTAGGCATGCGCACTCAATCAGAAAGGTAGGGGCTAATCTTTTGTTTATTGGGGAGATTGTCTTCGTTTATCAAATGAATAGTCGCCTGAACCCAATAGAAAGATCGTATGGGATGTTACAAGTTTAATTTATTCCGATAGAAATCCCCGTAGGCTCAACCTCAATTTCGGGGACGAAATTTTTGTTTTGTTTATTGGGATTTGTAACATCCCATTTCCGGCTAGACCCCTAGGATTCGGTTGGTCGTGATAGAACCCTAGGAAGCCCAAAAATTAAAATAAATCGATCGAGATTTCGGGTCACGGGTTGGTCACGCCCGTGACCGAACCGTCACTCCCATGACCTAGGGCGTGACTACTTCGACGATCGTCGATTTCCGTGAGACGATCATCGAACTTGCAGCCCGGGCATGTCACGCCCGTGACCAAGGTGTCACACCCGTGACCTATGGCGTGACTCCTTCGACGATCGTCGATCTCTGTGAGACGATCGTCGAACTTGCAGCCCGGGTATGTCACGCCCGTGACCAAGGTGTCACGCTCGTGACCTAGGGCATGACTCCTTCGACGATCGTCGATCTCCGTAAGGAGATCGTCGAAATTGAAACTGGGGCCTGTCACGCCCGTGACCTAGGGCGTTACCACCCTTCGACGACCGTCGATCTCAGTTCGACGATCGTCGACCTCAGAATTTGCCGTTCGGGCCTGTCACGCCCGTGACCTAGGTGTCACGCCCGTGACCTAGGGCATGACCACCCGTCGACGACCGTCGATCTCAGTACGACGATCGTCGACCTCAAAATTGTCACCCGGGCCTGTCACGCCCGTGACCTATGTGTCACGCCCGTGACATTGGCCGAAACGACGGTCCAGGCTTGAAATTATTCTAACACGCGTGGTAATAAATGCTGGTGTGGGAAGTTACACCAGGAGTAATTACGGGCTGTTTTTCCTTCTGTAATTATATAATAAAGGAGGAAATGTTGGTCCAATAGGAATCGACCTGGCAAGCACCTGTTCATCTTCCACCGTTTCCTATCCCTTCACTGTAACCGAAAGATTATTAAGGGGATCCTTAATGACCATTAAGGCTTTACCCTTTCACCTCCCCACTTGCTGACTTATAAAAGCCCACTTGGAGCATGAGGAGAAGTTTACACGCTCAATCAGACGGATCAGATCTTTGTTCTTGTTGTAGGAGAAGTTCGGCTACGCGACCACTGCGCCATGGCACCCCGTCGTTCATCTCGCCTCTAAACCGCGAACAAGGTCCTCCTCTACTTCTTCTCTTTCATGGGTAGATCTTAGGATTCTTAGAAAGGAAGTTTGCGCTCAACGGAGCCGGACCCATCTCTCGTTTTCATGGAAAACCATGAAAAATGTATTCTTGAGTTCGTCGGAAACCGCCACCTCCGGCGGCCAAACCACCGCCGACCGATAGCTGTCGCCTCAATGGAGGTGGTGGTGGTGGTGGTGGATGGCCAGGGAAGTGACCGAACGGCCGGCGACGGATCACGGAAAGGTTACAGGAAAAATGGTTTTCTGAGTCTGGTTTCGGGTTCATGTAGAAGATGAACAGTAGAATCAATTTTATAATTTATAAATTAAGTGTATAATACATAGAGGAAAGATATATTATCTGAGTATATTTTGAGTCTGTGAAATGAGGCGCTTAGAGGCCGGTTTAGGAAAAATGACCAGTCACGAAAGTTGTATCCCCTCGAGTCTAGATTAATTTAAAATTAGTTTCAACTCGTTTGGTTAAGCGGTTCGGCCGCAGCACCCGTTTTAGTGGGGGCTGTACCTAGAGTTGGGCATAAATTAAAATGGATGCCCACTCTTCGTCCCTTGTCCAAATGACCTGAAATTTGGGCAGGGGGTTAAACTTAGATATACATAACGGCAGACTAAAAATGGGAATTTTAGGAGATACTTTGCCTAAAGTTTTTGTTTTAATTTAATAAACTTAGAGGAATTTATTTAAGTGGTCAAATGACCTCCAAACCCTCCCAAATTTTGGTGAGTGGTCCCTGGCTATTAAACCTAGGTCTGTACAAAATTCCAACGGATTTGGAGGAGTTTTGGGTGGGAAACCTTCTACCCTTAACTAGGCATTAGTGAGACATCTTTTAGTAAAAAGTGCACTAAGAGTTTGGAAAGGTCAAATCACCTCAACAGAGGCTTATATTCTGACCCCTGACTTAGAAGGGTGTTATAACCTGCTTGGAGAAAAATGGTGAGGTTTAGGGTTGATTTACCCTAGATCCAAGCTCAAACCCTAAATGAAGGGTTTTGAGGGTTGTGAAGGACATGGGGGCAATTGCTTTTGTATTGCCTTGAAAATCTGTAGAGTTGACAAAAGCTTGATAAGAATCGTCTGGATGTAATCTTAGAGAATTTAGAGACAAGTACATACCTTAAAACCCTAACCTTAGTTTTAGGGTAAAATATCAAATAGGTAAAATCAGTCACTAAACCTTACTTAAAAGCTGTGAAAACCGGGTAGAGTGAGTTTTGGATCAGGTAGAACTTAGAGCAATTTTTCTGGAATTTTATGATGATTATTGCTAGCACTTCATTTGTAAAGCTTGCTAAGGCCTTAAATGATGATTTAATTATTTAGAAATTTCTATTCATTGAAACCTCATGGAATCTTGGAGGTAAATGTTTTAGGTCAGAATAGTTTCCCCTGAATTTTTGTATGATTTTTAGTTAAGTAAATCTAGTACTTCATTCACGGATGTTAGAAAGGGGTTTTATTGTTTAAAAATTAATTATGGATAATATACTTGCTGGAAAATTATGAAACCTAGCCAATGTTATTTTGAATGTCTTATCTGCTTAGTATAATTAATTTACAATTTTTGGATGGATATTTTCTATACTTGTTTCATAAATAACCAAAGATCGAGATTATTTCTAAAATAGTTTAGCGCCCTTTTGATGATAGAAAAATTGAGATACTTTGGATTTACCATATTGGGATAACATCATATTTATAGTAATTTTTCTGGACATCTTGCATGATTACATAGGGAAGTTCATGTTCAAACCATTAACCCTTGGGACTTTCGGGGAATTTAATTAAATATCAGATAAATTAGGAAAATTACCATTTTCTGGATTTAGGCTAGTTATATCATGATAAGCCTCCAGTAAATAATTTAGGGCATCTGGATGAGTATTAGATCACTGCATAACCGGTTCGACATGTAGTCTAGGTCGATCTGCATATAACAAATTTGTGAATTGCGATAGGACATGGGCTGATGAAGTCATTGGAGTTAATCATTTTGTCTGGGTGGACAATTGTGGATGAAATCACGATAGGATGGTATGAAGAGTAGAGAGAAGTAGTGATAGCTAGAGTTAAGAGGTGCTCGGGTTCGGCGAAATATCGCCTTTCCCGAAGAGAGGAAGGTTAAAAATCACCCTAGGATAGTCTATCGTAATATGAGAAGGGAATCGGGTTAAGGGAGATCAACCAATAACAATAAGTGCCTTGCGAAAGGGAACTTCGGGCCATAATGCCGCCGTCTTGGTTCCTAGTGCCCCTTGAGAGCCCTTCACGGGGAATACCGGGGGCAGTCCTGGGTTAACGTAAACTGTAATAATAAACTGGCAAGAGTAACTTAGTAACTAGGGCTGCACCTTTCACAAACACTGTTGGCACAGGAAGATTGATGAGAGCTTGCGGCTCAGTTGGTTTGGAGATGGACGTTTTGGTCCGGGGAGCTTCGGCTCGGTTGGTTTGGAGACGGACGTTTTGGTCCGGGGAGCTTCGACTCGGTTGATTTGGAGACGGACGTTTTGGTCCGGGGGGCTTCGGCTCGGTTTTTGTGTGGTGGGTTTTCGATATCGGGGAGTTCGATTGCACCGACACCGATATCGTTGACTCGGCGAGGTGATTAGCACTTCGCCAATAGAAGTCCGGTGCGCCAGCCGGCAAGAGTACGCAGGCGTCCGCTTAGTGCACCAAGCGTTGAGGCGTACGATAGGTCAGACCAATGGTGCTTTTACTGGTTTTGAGGTGGGCGAGGCCTAACCCACCGCTTCCGTCCGCCACTACGGAGGTATCCTGGGAGGTAACGGCTCCGAAAGGGGGAACTAAAGGTCTGTGTGCACAGAGTTGGGTGTGTGAGTTGCACATGCATGTTTCATCATACCCACTTGCATGTCATAGCATAATCGATTCATTTAACCCTGACACCTAAAGTATAAGTGGTATGGGACTCTTATACATTAGGACCTGCAAAACGACCCCTTGGTCTATAGGCTTGTGTGGGCAAGTTTATAAATCAAAGGTTAATTTCAATATATATACATGCTGTTGTTTGATAACCGTCACCCCAACGTATAAGTGGTATGGGACACTCTATACGATGCGAGCCTTGCAGAAGATCCGTTGGCTTATGTGCTTTCGCACATAAGTTAAGGTTACCTTTCTTACTTTCTATTTTCTGTCATATTATTATAGAATTGCTAGATTAGTTCCGCTGCCATCTATTTCTTGATTAATCTCTACCTTCATGTCCTTCCCTTTCTTCCTCTCCGCTCGGTACTTAGGAGCCATTGGGTAATGGGTAGGGGATGATAGGGCTTAGTCTTTATGACTAACGGTTTTCGAACCGCATCATTTAGGGGATCGTGGAGCCCAGCATGGAGGAGCAGCCCCAGATTTCGGTGCGCCTGGAGATGGGGCAGTCTAGCTCCGGAGTTCATACTGCCGGGACTGTGAGTATCGACCCTGATTAGTTTCTAGTTTTTCTTCCGCATTGAGTGATATTGTAGTGAGGACATGATGTATCGGGCATAAGCCCGCCTTTATAGTACTCTGATTATTGTTATTCTGTGGACACTCCCTTCGTGGAGTTTATTTACATGTGATTTATTATTGTGGACTGCATTGCTCTTAATTCAAATATTATGCTACCTTGCTGTGATCGAATTGGCCGGCAGAATCAACGCCTTGTGGTGACGACCCTTCAAGACGTGAAGGTGTCACCGCAAAGCAACGACTCTGGGCCTAAGACCCCCGGGTTTTAAAAAGAAAAAAAAATGGGGGTCTTACACATCAAGCTGGTAGGGCTGTAGGATCACTCGGTGGTTGGAGTTGGTTTGGAGAGGAGACCCCAAGAAGACATGTTGACCAGGCTCTCATCAAGCTGGCAGGGTTGTAGGTTCACTCGGTGGTTGGAGTTGGTTTGCAGAGGAGACCTCGAGAAGACCCGCTGACCAAGATCTCATCAAGCTGGCAGGGCTGTAGGCTCACTCGGTGGTTGGAGTTGGTTTGGAGAGGAGACCCCGAGAAGACCCGCTGACCAGGCTCTCATCAAGCTGGCAGGGCTGTATGCTCACTCGGTGGTTGGAATTAGTTTGGAGAGGAGACCCCGGGAAGACCCGCTGACCAGGCTCTCATCAAGCTTGCAGGGCTGTAGGCACACTCTGTGGTTGGAGTTGGTTTGGAGAGGAGACCCCGAAAAGACCCGCTGACCAGGCTCTCATCAAGCTAGCAGGGCTGTAAGCTCACTCAGTGGTTGGAGTTAGTTTGGAGAGGAGACACCGAGAAGACCTGGTGACCAGACTCTCATCAAGCTTGCAGGGCTGTAGGCTCACTCGGTGGTTGGAGTTGGTTTGGAGAGGACACCCCGGGAAGACTCGCTGACCAGCCTCTCATCAAGATGACAGGGCTTTAGGCTCACTCACTGGTTGGAGTTTTTTTTGAGAGTAGATCCCTAGAAGACCCGCTGACAAGGCTATTATCAAGAATGCAGGGCTTTAGGCTCACTCGATGGCAGAGTAATGGGGGGAGATCTCTTTAAGAAGCATCTCTACTTATGTTTCTAGAAAATAAATTATGGGAGGCAAGGATTGGAGCAGTACGAGTGGAGGTAATCCCAGCAGGCGATTGCGAGATGGTCTCGCTTATGGAGAGTGGGCACTCGCGGGGAACGAAAGGCCCTACCCAATAATAAGGGAGCAGGTAAAATCCCTAGAAGCCACTCGGGCTAGAAGTATCTTGAGGCGAGACGAGTTGTTCAAATCAGTTGGTCTCGCTCACAAACACAGTGGGGGAGGTAACGACTCGCACTCTATACAACGTCAACTCTCCAGTGAGGTGGCGATACGAGGAGTAGCCCCATCTCGCGAGTGTGAGTGCATTGGAGGATCACCTTGCAGTAAACAAAAAAAGCAAAGTCAGAAGAGGGAAAACGGGTCGGCGGGACGAGGGGTAGTTCTGTCTCGCAAACCAAAGCAAGCCAAAGAGTTGTTTCACAAAAATATAATATAAAATAAAGTAACAAAACAAGTTTATCCATTTGATCAATGTGACTATCCATTAAAAAATTATGAATACGCTTTCAAACGTTGATCAATAAATGAAACTCGAAAAGGGACGAAGATCCCCCTCCTCTTTTTATGCAGAAGCAAAAAAGAGGAGGGGGGATCTGGATCTCGCCGGAATTAGTCATTCCCCTTCACTGGAAGAAGAATCTTCACCCTCCATATCGTAGAGCTCGGGGACTAAATCGCGAACGGTCACGGCCTCGGAGTCTTCCTTAACGACCCCCATCTTCAGAACAAGCTCAGCCGCCTTGATACTGGCATCTCAGCACTGTTCCTCGACTTCATCTAGATAATAGTGGGGAGGAGGTGCCTATAGGGTTCCACGACAAGAAGATGACGTCGCGCTCTCCGGGACGCAGGAGACCTGAGTTTTCAAATCCTTATTTTCCTCCTCCAGGGCTGTCATGCCCAGATGCATCCGCTCCGCCGTCTCGACATCCTGCGAGACGATCTCTAGTTAGCAAAGGGTTTGCTGAAGAGAAACTAATCACGGGAAAGGGCTAGAACTTACCTGTAACACCCCTATCCGTCAAACCGCATATAATAGTAGGTCCAGCCGGGGCCCAACGCCATATACCACGGACAGACCGGCGGGTAACTCATTGAAACCATTCAACCAAAACGCACGTTCTACACAGAGCATCTAGCGGAAGCAATTTATTAATTTGCAAAAGCAAGAACCACGCCACAAGCACAAATGTCGACTAACAAACAAACAAGAATGAAATAAAAAGTACCAAAAAGGTACCGGCCTTAAGGCCTTACATGAGTTAACAATATATAAAGCAGTGTCTTAAAAACTTCCGCTCGCAGGCCAGCCACACATGATTTAAACAAGAAAACAAATAAGGCCTTCGAGGGTCAGCTCATCAACTTGGGCTTTGGCTTGCTATTTGCCGCTCGGCTCTGCAGCACCTGCAAGCACAATTCACCACAACGGTAGCAAAAAAGAATAACGGTCAGCTAAAGGCAACCAAATTATAACGATTCCGCCCCCAAAACTCGGGGTGGCAAAGCTCCTTCCCTGCACTTGTTAGTGTAGCAAGCAATATAGTGAATAAACACAATATAACAGGTGCAAGCTCACATGGCCACACACCCCGTGCTCTCAGGGCACTAACTCGGTGAACCCGGTCAAAACTGCGGTCTCAGCACCTTCCCTTGGACGACAAATCTCATGAGCATTTAGTCTTTCCAACCTAAGCCTAAGACTTGCATGACTATGCAAATGGCAAGTCCCTTTTTTAGGTATCTATCACCAAAACACATAGCCCGGGTCTAGTTCCACAAGCCCGTTGCTCACACTGAACTATCAACTTAAGACAAATACGCGGGTCACGCTTTGCCGGATCCCAAATCTGATCATACAAGCACATAACCAAGTTATGTTCAAGGTTGGCTCCCAGGCCACCAAGATGGCAGAAATACATTTCCGCCCCGTTTTCTTGGTGCACCTTAGGGTTAATCCCCAAGATTCCATGTTGCAATCTACCACGTAGAAACCCAAAAACAACCAAAGGCACGCAGTCTACTCCGGCTAATCATGCATAGTAACACATCACCGATCCAGACCCCCTTGTCCAGGTTGGCTTCGCACACCAGGCCTTTGTCTGTTTCTCTATTTCAGACACTACATGTAAATAAGGGGGCCTTTACATATCTACCCCAAGGAATACCGCATTCGCCGCACACTCGCGGGAGCGGGTTTTCCCTATGTAAAAGAAGAAGAGCTTTACATGCTCAAGTAGAGAATCGTTACCCTAGCATTCCTCTTCGGCGCCATGGAAATCTACACGGATGAAAAGCACCGCGATGATCTCGCCTCCGTAGATTTGGACTCGGTTTGCGATTTGGCGCTCCGAATCTCCTCCGGCGACCGGATCTTTCTTCCTTTTTCCTCCTTGCTCTCCCTTCTCTCTAGAAGTTAGAAAGAGATAAAAATCAAGAGAATGATAGCTTTCCACCCCAAAACCGGCCTTAACCCTAAGATGGGAAAAGCCTGAACCATAGGATCCCAAAATAAGGAAATGAAGGGCCACGATTCTCCATGAAAATCAACTTCCTTGGACGAACATGGCTTGCGACGCACCCTTGTCCAAGACCGTGTAATTCATTCACCGTCATTCGGGAAAATCCCAACCAGGACACGGCCTGTGACATGGCTTGGGACACGCTCGTGTCCCAAGTGACACGCCCGTGTCACGGGCCGTGTGCCTCAAACGACATATGACCAAACACGTCCCGAGCATAACACAACCATGTGATACGGCCGTGTCACATGCCGTGTGCTAAACACGCCCTGGGACATGCCCGTGTCCTTGGCCGTGTAACTCCCTCAACAAAAACCAACAAACTGCTCGAGCATGATACAACCATGTCACGCCCGTATCTCACGCCGTGTTCCCTGTCTCGACACTCGACGACTGCATTTTCGTTGACCACTCTGTGAGTCGTCGATCCTTAGCACGACACGGCCCTGGGACACGCCCATATCCCAGGCCGTGTGACCCTTACCAAGGTCCAAACTCGCCTCAAAGCCCAGCCCATTACTCTTTTGAGTTTCGAGGTGTTACAACTCTCTCTCTCTTTAAAGAATTTCGTCCACAAAATTACCAGAAGAAAAGATACAGAAAACCAAAAGCGTTACCTTAGTGGAATAACTCTGGGTACTCCTCAAGCCTTGTCTGCTACTGTTCCCATAAGATCTCCTCCCGGCCGCAATTGTCCTAACGGACTTTGGCCATCCTGATCTCCATGGTATGAAGTCGCTGGACTTCAGAGTCCTCAATACGAATGGGTTTGACCCTTGTCGTTAACCCTTCGTCCACCGGTACTTGATCAATTGCGATCACCTGCGAAGGATCCTGCACCGCCTTCCGCAACACTGATATGTGCAATACGTCATGTAGACTACTCAACTCCACCGATAGCTATAGATGATAAGCCGCTTCACCAATCCGCTCCAGAATCTCAAATGGTCCAAGGTATCTCGGGCTCAGTTTCTTCAAGCGTCGTACCCGTGAAACACCCTTGAATGGCTTTATCTTTAGATAAACCCAATCGCCAACCGCGAACTCCACGTTCTGATGATTGGCATTGTAGTACTTAGCCTTCCTATCCTGAGGGATCAACAAACGCTCTCGAATGGTTCGTACTAATAAAGTGGCACTTTCCACCTCTTGCTTTTTGTATAACCTCGCCTCACCCGTTTCCAACCACGACAACGACGTGTGATATTTTTTACCATATAGGGCCTCGAAGGGCTTAATTTGTATGCTCTCTTGGTACCTGTTATTATACGCAAACTCCACAAAATAAAGAAGATCTTCCCACTGATTTCCGATGTCCAGGATGCACATGCGAAGCATATCCTCCATCGTCCTGTTGACCCTCTCGGTCTGCCCATCCGTCTGTGGATGAAAGGTTGTGCTAAACATCAACTTTGTTCCCAGCATTTGGTTCACCAACCTACAGTCATTAGACATAAAAGGCCCATCTCTATCGCTCAATATACTGCGGGGCACACTGTGAAGTCTAACAATGTTATCCACGTAAAGCTTTGCCAGTTTCTCCACCGATTCATCCTTCCTATGCGGAATGAAGTGCGACACTTTTGTCAACCGATCTACGATCACCCAGATGGCGTTGTTTCCCTTCTGCGTCCTTGGCAAACCATGCACAAAGTACATCGAAATGTCGTCGAACTTCCACTACGGAATAGGCAGAGACTTCAAGAAACACCCTGCCTTTTGTCACTCTACCTTCACTAAGGCACAAGTCTGACACTTCGCCACATATAGTGCCACATCCTTCTTCAGTCCTTGTCACCAGAACAACTTCTTCAGATCTCGATACATCTTTGTGCTCCCTGGGTGAATCGAATATTAGGTATGATGAGCCTCGTACATCAACTCCACTCATAAATTACCCACGTTTGGGATGCACAAATTACTGTCCTTCCTTAGCAGTCCATCTTCAACTGTAAATTGGGAATTTGACCCATCCAAAGCTGCATCCATGATTTCCTTCATGCTGCTATCCAAATCAATAGCCTGCTTAATCTGATCAGCCAGATCATACTGAACTTCCGTCCTATTCAATAACGCTTTGGCGCTAGCCTGCTTGTCAATATAAGAGATATCTAATGCATCCAAATCCTGAATCAACCGCTCATCATGAACCAACAACCAGTTGGCTTGGGCAGGACCTTGCAACTCAACGCATCCGCAACTGCATTCCCTTTCAGGGGGCATATAATGAATTTTGAATGTATAGTCCCCCAGGAAATTCATCCATCTCCGCTGCCTCATATTCAGATCCTTTTGATCCAACATGTATTTCAGTCTTTTTTGGTCAGTATAAATATTGACCTTTACGCCGTACAAATAATGCCTCCACAGCTTTAGAGCAAAAATCACGGTCGCTAACTCCAAGTCGTGGACCGGATAATTTCTCTCATGCACTTTCAGCTAACGCGTGTAACATCCCATTTCTGGCTAGACCCCTAGGAGTCGGTTGGTCGTGACAGAACCCTAGGAAGCCCAAAAATTGAAATAAATCGACCAAGATTTCGGGTCACGGGTTGGTCACGCCCGTGACCTACCCGTCACGCCCGTGACCTAGGGCGCGACTCCTTCGACGATCGTCAATCTCAGGGAGACGATCATCGGGCGCAGAATTTTCAACCCGGCCATGTCACGCCCGTGACCAAGGTGTCACACCCGTGACCTAGGGCGTGACCACCCTTCGACGACCGTCGATCTCAGTTCGACGGTCGTCGGCCTCAGAATTTGCCATTCGGGCATGTCATGCCCGTGACCCAGGTGTCACGCCCATGACCAAGGGCGTGACCCCCCCCCCCCCTTCGGTGATCGTTGATCTCAGCGCGACGATCGCCGAGCGCAGAATTTGCCTCATGACCTTGTCACGCCCGTGACCAAGGTGTCATGCCCGTGACTTAGGGCGTGACCACCCTTCGACGACCGTCGATCTCAGTTCGACGGTCGTCGACCTCATAATTTGCCATTCGGGCATGTCACGCCCGTGACCAAGGTGTCACGCCCGTCACCTAGGGAGTGACCACCCTTCGACGACCGTCGATCTCAGTTCGACGATCGTCGACCCCAGAATTGGCCACTCGGGCCTTTTGATAATACGTTTTGTAGCCTAAACTATTATCGTATTTTCTATTTTATAGTGTACAAATCATGTCTATTATTAGTTTATTTTTATACTTTTTATGTAAATATTATTGCCACTAACATTTTCTTGTCCTTTTGCAGGTTTTCAGGAAATTTGTCAAAAATGACCTGACACGCCCCCCTATCACGCCCTCCCTGGGCGTGACCTAGGGCATGTCACCCAATCCACAGGACTCCTGCTTGAAGAGACAGAAAAACGGACAAAACCGCTGTCACGCCCCCTGACACGCCCTCCCTGGGCGTGTCACCAGGCGTGACTATTGGCGTGTCGCCCTCTGCCGCAAAGCCTGCTGCCGCATTAAATGTCGTTTCTCCACAGCACGAAAACAGTACTGTCACGCCCCATGTCACGCCCGTGACATGGGAGTGACACCCTCCTTTTTCGATGACTGACGGATTTCCGACCAATGATTTCGACATGACGTGCCTGTCACGCCCCCCCCCCCGACACGGGCGTGACCTAGGGCGTGACCACCGACGTACCGAAGCAATCATCCCTCCTGCCAGAATCCAGAGCCTGAGGTCAACATAGTACTGTCACGCCCCCTGACACGCCCCCACTAGGGCGTGTCGTAGGGCGTGACCAACCCGAGAAAAATTCTATAAATTGATACCCCCCCTCTCCATTTCAGAAAGCTTTGGTTGAGTGGGGGGAGGTGCTGCCCCTTTGGTTCTTGAGTTTTTTTCATGCTTTCTCTCTCTCTCCCTCCCCCTCTCTTTGTAATTTTTGTTTAACCCTAGTTTAATCTTAGCTTGTTTATTCTTTCTTTGTAATCTTTGCTCTTTCTTAGTGCTAATTGTAGGGCTAGAATAGGATTTCCATTTCATGCACTTGTAATTCTTTTTTCAATAGTGTAGCTTGCCCCTTTTAATTAATAAAAGTGTTCTTGTTTAGCTTGTGTTTAGCTTGTGTTCTTGTTTAGCTTGTGTTGTTCTTATGCTTTACTACTCATCCCCCTTCCTCCATTCCATAATGATTAACTAATCCTCCTTGTACTCGATCTTGATGATCCGAGGTTAGAGCGATTATGTTATGATGTTTTAATTAATCTTTTCTTTTTAGGTTAGGGCCTTGAATTACTCTTGATTAATCACGGGTTGGAGGTATATTTTCGATATATACTCTCCGCCTTTGCTTTCATTCTGGGCTAGCCGAGAGGCCGAAAGAATGAAGTGAGCATTCAAGAGTAAAGGGAGTGGTACGCACCCCTCGAGAGAGGCAGACGTCCAAATCTCCCGGATTGGAGTAAAATCCAATAGTGGGGTTCACCGGGTAAAGCGAGTTTTAGGCCTCCGATTTAGACGAGAGTCGGTCGGACCTTCCTAAACTCAGTTGGGCACGACTTTGAGAGAAGAGTGTTCAAGCTTTAGGAACCTCCACGGTCAAGGACCTTTATCCTATTAAGTTTAGATTTTTATCGCATTTTCTTAATCGTCTTTAGCCGAGGTGAATCTTGATCGAGTGCATTTCCATTTCATATTTTCTACCCTTCGTAGTAATCGTTTTACTTAATAGCTTTACTTAATTGCAGTGTTTCTCTTTCTAGTATAGCTTTACTTTCTCCCCTGCACTTAGATTTTCTAAAACCCTAGTTTTTCCGTCGATAAGATAATAGCATTCGTGTGAGTAAGCATAGCCAACAGTTCCCGGATTTCAATACGGCACTTGTGTCCCCTTGCTACAATTCGATAGGTATACTTGCCTCATCGGGTTGCTAGTTCGGTTGCGTTTATTTTCTTCGAACCCTAGCGCGCAACAATTTTTTGGCGCTGTTGCCGGGGACCCAACTTCTGTTGATATTTTGAAATCACGAACCTATTAATTTTATCTCTTCTCTTTCTAATCCTCTTTCTTTAAAATTTTAAAAATCAAAAAAAATTTTATCACCGCTCTTAATAGTAACCAACCTCACAATTTTTCTACGCCACCTAATTCTCTCGAAAAGGGCAAAGGGCTTTAAGCTCCACTGTCTTGTCTAGTACCTTGCGAACCCTTCACGGGGTAGTCCTTGGGAAGTTCGGGAGTTAATCTATAAAAAAATCTATTTCAAAAAGAAAAAAAAAATTTTCTAATCATTTTTCTAGTTTATCCTTTTTCTCTTCCTCTTCTTCTTTTCTGTTCTTTTAGTGCATGACCCGCGGGAGTCCGTCGGTTATTTTGGACTTGGACCACGAAATTGAGCGTACTCTTCAGAGAAGATCGTGATTTCAAGGTCCTACTATCCAAGTGCCGGTTGAGGACTCCGAGTCATTTGCTACTTTAAGAATGGAAGAACCCAACGTAGATGAGGCCGTGCAAAGGACTATGTCCTATTATGCACGACCGAACCTCGAGGGAACAGAATCAAGTATAGTCCGCCCTGCTATAGCAAATAATAACTTCGAACTAAAGCCTAGCATACTTAAAATGGTGCAGCAATATGTGCAATTTGACGGACTTCAAGATGAAGATCCGAACACACATATAGCTAGCTTTCTTGAAATTTGCGACACCTTCAAGATAAATGGTGTCACAAATGATGCGATCAGGCTGAGACTCTTCCCCTTCTCTCTAAGAACTAAAGCTAAGCAGTGGCTGAAAACACTTCCGAAAAATAGCATAACCACTTGGAATGAATTAACTGAAAAATTTTTGTCAAAGTATTTTCCGCCAGCTAAAACTGCAAAACTTAGGAACGACATCTCTGCCTTCGGACAAATAGACTCTAAAACCCTATACGAAACCTGGGAGAGATTTAAAGAATTATTAAGACGATGCCCACATCACGCGCTGCCTGTATGGTTACAAGTGTAGACGTTTTATAACGGGCTAAATCAAAGCACGAAGCAAATGATAGACGCAGCTTCTGGCGGTACTTTAAATCATAAGACCCTGGAAGCCGCTCTTGAGCTTTTTGAGGACATGGCCATGAACACTTATCAGTGGAATGTGCCTAGGTCCCGCTCGAATAAGCCTGCAGGTATCTATGAAGTGGACAACGTCTCCCAGCTCGCTCTGCAAGTAGAAATCCTAAGCAAAAAGATAACGGAGATGACAGCTGCCTCCGCCCCTCAGGTATGGGAATCTGCAACCCCTACTCCAGAACATTTAGATTATGTTAATAATATGCCTAGAACTGCTTTTAATAATTTTTCTGCTGCGAATTTTCATCCGCCTGGTTTTAATTTTCCGAATAGTTATAACCCTGCTTTAAGAAATCATCCGAACTTTTCATGGAGTAATCCATCGAATGCGATGCGCCCACCCCCGCAAAATAATTTTTCTGCACCACCACCACCACCACCACTTCTTCAAAATTACCCAAAACCTCCAAGCTTGGAGGAATTACTTTCTAAATATATCACCACAAATGACGCTACCATAAGAACTTTAACCGGAAGCGTAAAAAGTTTAGAAAATCTGGTAGAACAACTCGCGAAAATAATTTCTGAGCGACCCGCAGGGTCTCTTCCTTCCAATACCGAACCCAACCCGAGAGAGCAAGCGAAAGCTATAACTCTTCGGAGTGGGAAGCAAGTCTCCGGTATGGTAAGTGAAGTGCCCGAGGCAAGCTCCGCTTCCGCTTTTAAAAATCAAAGCTCCGCTCCCGCCTCTAAAAATCAAAGCTCCGCTCCGTTTTTAAAAATCAAAGCTCCGCTCCCGTTTTAAAAATTCCGCCATCTGCTGAAGAAGTAATCACCCCTATTTTAGAAAATAATCTCACTCCACCACCCATCTTCAAAAATAATTCAACTCCTCCATACCCCTCTGAACTTAATAGACAACGTCAAGATGATCAGTACTCCCGCTTCTTAGAAATCTTCAAACAAATCCACATTAATCTTCCCTTCCACGAGGCTATTTCGCAGATGCTGAAATACGCCAAATATCTTAAAGACCTCCTCACAAACAAGAAGAAGTTAGAGAATCTTTCGCACGTCACGCTAAACGCCGAGTGCTCCGCCGTTTTAACAAATGGTTTGCCGAAGAAAATCAGTGACCCGGGTAGTTTCTCTATCCCGTGTGTCTTCGGTGATCTTTTTGTTAAACACGCGTTAGCCGACTTAGGCGCGAGTATAAACCTGATGCCCTTTTCGTTGTTCAAAAAGTTAGGGATTGGTAGCCTTAACCCCACGCGTATGAGTATCCAGCTAGCCGATAGATCCGTCAAGTACCCGTTAAGAATAGTGGAGGACGTTCTAGTGAAAGTCGACAAGTTCATCTTCCCGGTGGACTTTGTCATTTTGGACATCGAAGAAGACGTCGAGGTTCCCCTGATCCTTGGCCGACCCATCCTTGCCACCTCCCGAGCCATCATTGACGTAAGCAATGGTAAGCTCTTTCTTCGAGTAGGCGACGACGAAGTCACATTTTCTATCACCCCTTCGATGAAGAACACCTTAGCGAACGATGACTCATGTTTTTTCGTAGACGCCGTGAGTCATGATTCTTCCTACTGCCTCTCCAACTTTGAAAAAGAATTTTCTACTTTTTGCTCCTCTTCTCTTACAACTGAATCACTGCAAGGAAGTGATGAATCTTCTTATTGTCTTTCTGAGATTGAAAAAGAATTTTCTGATTTTTGTTCTTCCTCTGTTCTTCCCACTGAATCGCTATAAGATGCCGTCTTGGCTGCTAGCCCCACCCCTTATTACGTTCCTTATAAAAAAGTTTATGAAGATATTATTTTTGAAAAAGAAAGAATCTCAAAATCCTCTTATGAAGAACCCCCTACCCTAGAACTTAAAGAACTCCCCGAACACCTTAAGTATGCTTTCTTAGAAAAGGAGTCCAAGTTACCAGTTATCGTTTCGGCCTACCTCACAGATACGCAAAACGATAAACTTCTTCTAGTTCTACGTAAGCATCGCCGGGCTATTGCTTGGCAAATTTCTGATATCAAGGCCATAAGCCCATCTTTCTGTACCCATACAATTTTAATGGAAGATGATTCGCGTAACTCTATCCAACCTCAGCGCCGTATAAACCCGAATATGAAAGAAGTAGTTAAGGGCGAGGTTATGAAACAATTAGACGCAGGAATTATCTACCCTATTTCGGACAATAAGTGGGTTAGCCCTGTTCAGGTAGTTCCAAAGAAGGGAGGGATAACCGTAGTTAGTAATGAGAATAATGAATTAATCCTGACACGGACGGTGACGGGTTGGCGTATGTGCATAGATTACCGTAAGTTAAATGATTCCACCCGCAAGGACCACATTCCTTTACCGTTTATCGACCAGATTTTAGAATGTCTCTCCGGCCATGGCTTTTATTGTTTTTTCGATGGCCTCTCGGGGTACTTTCAAATACCCATCTCTCCCGAGGACCAAGAGAAAACTACGTTTACTTGTCCCTTCGGCACCTTCGCGTACCGAAGAATGCCGTTTGGATTATGCAATGCGCCAGCTACATTCCAGCGATGTATGCTCGCAATATTTGACAAGTACGTAGAAAGCATTATGGAGGTATTCATGGACGATTTCTCCGTGTTCGGCGATTCCTTCGATAGATGTTTAAAAACCTCAAAAAAGTCTTAGAACGATGCGAAGAAACTAACCTTGCCCTAAATTGGGAAAAATGCCATTTTATGGTGAGGGAAGGGTTAGTTTTGGGTCATAAAATTTCTGCTAAAGGTATTGAGGTAGACGTTGCCAAGATAGAAGTTATTGAGAAGTTGCCGCCGCCTACAAACATAAAAGCTATAAGAAGTTTCCTTGGCCACACTGGTTTTTATCGTCGTTTTATAAAGGACTTCTCCAAGATCACAAAGCCCCTCACCCATCTCTTAGAAAAAGACGCTCCATTCATTTTTGATGACTCTTGTATTTCTGCCTTTGAATCAATTAAAGAAAAGTTAATTAACGCACCGTTTATGATAGCTCCGGTGTGGGACCTTCCTTTCAAGATTATGTGCGATGCGAGTAGTTTTGCGGTGGGGGCCGTATTAGGTCAACGCATATCTAAGAACTTCCACCCCATCTATTACGCTAGTAAAACCCTCACATCTGCAAAAGAAAATTACACCACAACCGAGAAGGAGCTCTTAGCTGTAGTATTTGCGTTTGATAAATTCCGCCCTTACATTACACATTCAAAAATAATTGTTTTTACGGACCACTCGGCCCTGAAGTACCTTCTTGCCAAAATGGATGCCAAGCCTTGCTTGATTCGCTGGGTCTTACTCCTCCAGGAGTTTGACTTAGAGATCCGTGATAAGCGAGGAGCCGAGAACTTGGCCGCCGACCATCTATCAAGATTAGATAACCCCTTTATAGAAAAATTAAATGAAAAATCTTTTAATGACTATTTTCCTAACGAGAAGCTGCTTTTAGTTAATACATCTACTTCTCCTTGGTTCGCGCACATCGCCAACAATTTAGTGGCCCGGGTGCTCCCAAAGGAGTTCTCCTCTCAGCAAAAGAAGAAATTCTTTTCTGAGCTGAAGAACTACTTTTGGGAAGACCCACATCTTTTCAAAATTTGTGCGGATCAAGTGATAAGGAGATGTGTTTCTTTTGATGAAGGAATTGATATTCTAAAACATTTGCATGAAGGTCCGACAGGTGGGCACTATCAATCTTCTCGCACCGCTCATAAGGTGCTTTGCGCGGGTTTTTACTGGCCTAGCCTGTTTAAGGACGCGCAAGCCTTTGTGAGTAGGTGTGATAGTTGCCAACAGTCGTGCAACATCTCTAATAAAAATGAAATGCCGCAAAATTATTTCTTAGAGTGTGAACTTTTCGACCTCTGGGGAATTGATTTTGTTGGCCCCCTTCCTTCTAGCTTCGGAAACAAATATATTTTAGTTAATGTTGATTATGTTTCACGATGGGCTGAGGCCCAAGCTCTTCCTACGAACGACTCCTGAGTTGTAGTCACGTTTTTAAAAAAATTATTTTCTAGATTCGGTACGCCTCGCGCAATCGTTAGCGATAGGGGTTCCCATTTCTGTAACGCACAATTTTCAAAAATCCTTACCAAATACGGTGTTACGCATAAGCTGTCCACTGCCTACCACCCCCAAACTAACGGAAAAGTCGAAGTAGTTAATAGAGAAATAAAAAGAATACTAGAAAAGACTGTTTCAACTTCTAGAAAAGACTGGTCAGCCAAACTTGACGATGCCTTATGGGCCTACCGAACAGCGTACAAAACCTCCCTCGGATGTACGCCGTATCGGCTGGTCAATGGAAAATCGTGTCATCTGCCCGTAGAGTTAGAACACCGCGCCTTTTGGGCCTTAAAATTTTTAAACTTCGATCCCCACTCAGTCGGTGACCTTCGAAAATTTCAACTATATGAACTCGACGAGTGGCGCTCTTATGCTTATGAAAATAATAAACTTTGTAAAGAGCGGACGAAGCGTTTACACGATAAACACTTAAGGCACGCTAAAAACTTTAAGCTGGGCGACCAAGTCCTTTTATATAATTCTCGTTTACGTTTATTTCCGGGCAAATTAAAATCTCGCTGGTCTGGCCCGTTTTCTATTTTAGAAGTATTTCCTTATGGAACTGTTTTAATTTTTCACCCTGATAAGGGAAATTTCAAAGTGAATGGTCAGCGTCTAAAACTCTACTTTTCTGGTGATGATGATGTCAGTCCAAACATTATTAAGTTTTTGCTTCACGAACTGTAATCTGAAACTTTTAATTTTTTGCTAAAGACAAATTTATTTCGGGACAACAATATTTTTGGACAAAATTATTTTTTTGATGCGTCGAGCTCAACGACTCTTTAACCAAAGGGCGCTCTTGGGAGGCAACCCAAGTTATCTTTTTCTGTTTTCTTTATTTTACAATTTTTGCCTCGGACGGCTCCGACAAGCTGAAGCTTCTGCGATCGCCTGCTCCAACATTGCTGAATCCATCACAAAGTCCAAAGAAGACATTCGGAGGAGCGGCATCACTCAGCTTTCGCAGCAAATAAATCTGGGGAAGTACCTGTATTTCAATTCTGTCTTTCAATTCTGTACTTTATTTTTCTCTCCTTCTCCAATCCCCTTCTTTAACCATTGAGGGCAATGTCTGTTTTAAGCTTGGGGGAGGAATTCCTCCTACATTTTTGCTTAGTGTAAATATTTTTCTTTTTGTATATATTTTAAATATTTCCAAAAAAAAAATGAATTTCTAAAATTCCAAAAAAAAAAAGAGAAAAATTTCTAAAATTCCAAAAAAAGAGAATATTTCTCAAAATTAAAAAAATATATATATGTGTTTTTGAATGGTTTAGACATTTTGATATTTCAATAGTACCCCTAGTTTTTGTTTTTGTTTTACTCAAAATCTCCTATAAACAACTTAGTTAATTATAATATTTCTAATCGTCCTTTTTAATTATGTTTCACAAGTAAAATGTTGGCCATGCTGTGTTTCTAATTCACGGTAGCATGTTAAGGTGAAATATTTTTCTAAAACTCGCATTTCTATTATAGTTTTTTTTTGTTTATTTCCTTTACTTTCTCAAAAATTAATCATCCACTATTTTCTTTTTCGTTTTTGAATAATTTTTGTAAAGTCAACTTTTGAAAAATGTAGTAGATGTGAACGATCCAAGTCACTTATTATTTCTATTTTCAAGTTAATTTCATCAATCTTCTTTTATTATCTAGGACTCGCTAATTGAAAATTTTTCAAACCTTTGTTTTAAATAAATTCAAAAGCGTGAAAATGATTTAGGCCGTTTTTGTTTTCGTTTGAGCTTTCCTGCCAACCTAAAAACTTTTACCACTAGTTAGCCGTTTTTGAGCCTTTTTCTGATTTCATTTGATAGCTCCTCCCTTCATTTCAGTTTCACCAAAGCCAAAATTTCCAACCTATCGAATCACACTAGCCTTTTTGAGTTTCATAAATTATTTTGACGATTTTGATAGGGTATTTTGTGATTTTTGTGGGAGAAAGGTTTTCGAAAAAAAAAGTATGTTCGAAAGTGATGTTTATTTTTGTTTGGCCAGCTCAAAAAGGAAAATAAAAATATTTATGGCCTTTGTTTTAAAAAAAGAAAAAAAAATGAAAAAAAAGAAAAAAAAGAAAAAAAAATGTGTATATATTTGTATGAAAGTTTTTGAAACTCTTTGCTTTGGTTTAGTGAGATTTTAAAACCTTCATGTTTATCTTTGAATTCCACTCCTGATCATTTTCCTAAACCAAACGTTTTTGTCCTATTTAAGTCCTTTTGATTCACGCTTTTTTTTTATTTTTATTTAATAACTAAGAAAAGAAAAACAGTAAATCAGTTTTAGTTTTGGATTTAAACCTAGATTTTTGTTAATTAAATTGATATAATTATAATGCGTTGCTTGGATCTAGTAACAACTCAATGCGTGTTTTTCATTTTCGTTGCTTTACTTGAGTCCATTTAAAAAATCTCGTTAAAATTTTGGATGATTTGTTTTTATTGAGTAAAGTTTATAAAATTTTACCATACCTAAATAATTGTTTTAGGCTTACATTTCACCTTTTCCCTACTAATAATTTTGCATAGTACTTGTGTAGGCATAATTAGAACTTTTTGATTAGTCCTTTTTATAAATACCTAGTTTTTATATTTTTGCTTGGGGACAAGCAAAGCTTAAGCTTGAGGGAATTTAATAATACGTTTTGTAGCCTAAACTATTATCGTATTTTCTATTTTATAGTGTACAAATTATGTCTATTATTAGTTTATTTTTATCCTTTTTATGTAAATATTATTGCCACTAACATTTTCTTGTCCTTTTGCAGGTTTTCAGGAAATTTGTCAAAAATGACCTGACATGCCCCCCTGTCACGCCCTCCCTGGGCGTGACCTAGGGCGTGTCACCCGATCCACAGGACTCCTGCTTGAAGAGACAGAAAAACGGACAAAACCGCTGTCACGCCCCCTGACACGCCCTCCCTGGGCGTGTCACCAAGCGTGACTATGGGCGTGTCGCCCTCTGCCGCAAAGCCTGCCGCCGCATTAAATGTCGTTTCTCCACAGCACGAAAACAATACTGTTACGCCCCATGTCATGCCCGTGACAATGGAGTGATACCCTCCTTTTTCGGTGACTGACGGATTTCCGACCAATGATTTGGACATGACGTGCCTGTCACGCCCCCCCTACACGGGCGTGACCTAGGGTGTGACCACCGACGTACCAAAGCAATCATCCCTCCCGCCAGAATCTAGAGCCCGAGGTCAACATAGTACTGTCACGCCCCCCTGACATGCCCCCACTAGGGCGTGTCGGAGGGCGCGACCAACCCGAAAAAAATTCTATAAATTGAGACCCCCCTCTCCATTTCAGAAAGCTTTGGTTGAGTGGGGGGAGGAGGTGCTGCCCCTTTGGTTCTTGAGTTTTTTTCATGCTTTCTCTCTCTCCCTCCCCCTCTCTTTGTAATTTTTGTTTAACCCTAGTTTAATCTTAGCTTGTTTATGCTTTCTTTGTAATCTTTGCTCTTTTTTAGTGCTAATTGTAGGGCTAGAATAGGATTTCCATTTCATGCACTTGTAATTTTATTTTCAATAGTGTAGCTTGCCCCTTTTAATTAATAAAAGTGTTCTTGTTTAGCTTGTGTTTAGGTTGTGTTCTTGTTTAGCTTGTGTTGTTCTTATGCTTTACTACTCATCCCCCTTCCTCCATTCCATAATGATTAACTAATCCTCCTTGTACTCAATCTTGATGATCCGAGGTTAGAGCGATTATGTTATGATGTTTTAATTAATCTTTTCTTTTTAGGTTAGGGCCTTGAATTACTCTTGATTAATCACGGGTTGGAGGTATATTTTCGATATATACTCTTCGCCTTTGCTTTCATTCTGGGCTAGCCGAGAGGCCGAAAGAATGAAGTGAGCATTCAAGAGTAAAGGGAGTTGTACGCACCCCTCGAGAGAGGCAGACGTCCAAATCTCCCGGATTGGAGTAAAATCCAATAGTGGGGTTCACCGCGTAAAGCAAGTTTTAGGCCTCCGATTTAGACGAGAGTCGGTCGGACCTTCCTAAACTCAGTTGGGCACGACTTCGAGAGAAGCGTGTTCAAGCTTTAGGAACCTCCACGGTCAAGGACCTTTATCCTATTAAGTTTAGATTTTTATCGCATTTTCTTAATCGTCTTTAGCCGAGGTGAATCTTGATCGAGTGCATTTCCATTTCATATTTTCTACCCTTCGTAGTAATCGTTTTACTTAATAGCTTTACTTAATTGCAGTGTTTCTCTTTCTAGTATAGCTTTACTTTCTCCCCTGCACTTAGATTTTCTAAAACCCTAGTTTTTCCGTCGATAAGATAATAGCGTTCGTGTGAGTAAGCATAGCCAACAGTTCCCGGATTTCAATACGACACTTGTGTCCCCTTGCTACAATTCGATAGGTATACTTGCCTCATCGGGTTGCTAGTTCGGTTGCGTTTATTTTCTTCGAACCCTAACGCGCAACACCTTTCACACCCGTGACCTATGTGTCACGCCCGTGACATTGACCGAAACGACGGTTCAGGCCCGAAATTATTCTAACACGCGTGGTAATAAGTGCTTGTGTGGGAAGTTACACCAGGAGTAATTACGGGCCATTTTTCCTTCTGTAATTATATAATAAAGGAGGAAGTGCTGGTCCAATAGGAATCGCCACCTGGCAAACACCAATTCATCTTCCAACGTTTCTTATCCCTTCACGATAACCGAAAGGTTATTAAGAGGAGCATTCATGACCATTAAGGCTTTACCCTTTCACCTCCCCACTTGCTGACTTATAAAAGACCCCTTAGAGCAATATGAGAAGGTTACACTCTTAACCAAACGGACTCAGATCATTGTACCTTGATGTAGGAGAAGTTCAACAACGCCACCACCGCGCTATGGCACCCCGTCGTTCATCTCGCTTCCAAACCGCGAACAAGGTCCTCCTCTGCTTCTTCTTTCATGGGTAGATCTTAGGATTCTTAGAAAGGAAGTTCGTGCTCAACAGAGCCGGACCTATCTCTCGTTTTCATGGAAAACCATGAAAAATGTATTTTTGAGTTCGCCGGAAACCGCCACCTCCGGCGGCCATACCACCGCCGACCGATAGCCATCGCCTCAACGGAGGTGGTGGTGGTGGTGGCTGGCCAGGGAAGTGACCGGGCGACCGATGACGGATCGCGAAAGAGCTAAAGGAAATATGAGTTTCTGTGTTCTGGTTTTCAGGTTCTGTAGAAGATGAACAGTAAAAGCTGTTTATAATATATAAATTATGTAAATAATTTATAAGGAAAATATACTTAGATGAGCACATTTTGATGCTGCAAAACGAGGTGCTTAGAGGCCGTTTTAGGAAAAATGACCAGTCACGAAAGTTGTAGCCCTTTGAGTTTAGTTTAATTTAAAATTGATTTCAACTCGCTTGGGTAAGCGGTTTGACCGCAGAACCCGTTTTAGTGGGGGCTATACCTAGAGTTGGGCAGAAATTAAAATGGATGCCCACTCTTCGTCCCTTGTCCAAATGACCTGAAATTTGTGCAGGGGGTTAACCTTAGCTATACCTAAAGGCAGACCAAAAATGTGAATTTTTGGAGATACTTTGCCTAATGTTTTTGTTTTAATTTAATTAAGTTAGAGAAATTTATTTAAGTGGTCAAATGACCTCCAAACCCTCCCAAATTTTGGTGAGTGGTCCCTGGCTATAAAACCTAAATCTGTACAAAATTCCAACTAGTTTGGAGGAGTTTTGGGTATGAAATCTTCTACCCTTAACTAGGCATTAGTGAGACATCTTTTAGTAAAAAGTGCACTAAGAGTTTGGAAAGGTCAAATCACCTCAACAGAGGCTGATATTCTGACCTTTGACTTAGAAGGGTGTTATAACCTGTTTGGAGAAAAACAGTGGGGTTTAGGGTTGATTTACCTTAGGATCCAAGCTCAAACCCTAAATGAAGGGTTTTGAGGGTTGTGAAGGACATGGGGGCAATTGCTCTTGTATTGCCTTGAAACTCAGTAGAGTTGACAAAAGCCTAATAAGAATCGTCTGGATGGAATCTTGGAGAATTTGGAGACAAGTAGATACCTTAAAACCCTAACCTTAGTTTTAGGGTAAAATATCAAATAGGTAAAACCAGTCACTAAACCTTACTTAAAAGCTGTGAAATTCAGGTAGAGCGAGTTTTGGATTAGGTAGAACTTATAGCAATTTTTCTGGAATTTTATGTTGATTATTGCTAGCACTTCATTTGTAAAGCTTGTTATGGACTTAAATGATGTTTTAATTGTTTAGAAATTTCTTTTCATTGAAACATCATGAAATCTTGGAGGTAAAAGTTTTAGGTCATAATAGTTTCCCCTGAATTTTTGTATGATTTTTAGTTGAGTAAATCTAGTACTAAATTCACAGATGTTAGAAAGGGGTTTTATGGTTTAAAAATTAATTATGGATGATATACTTGCTGAAAAATTATGAAACCTGGCCAATGTTATTTTGAAGGCCTTATCTGCTTAGTATAATTAATTTACAATTTTTGGATGGATATTTTCTGTACTTGATTCATAAATAATAAAAGATAGTAAATATTGCTAAAATAGTTTTAGTGCCCTTTTGATGATAGAAAAATTGTGATACTTTGGATTTACCATATTGGGATAACATAATATTTATAGTAATATTTCTGGACATCTTGCATGATTACTTAGGGTAGTTCATGTTCAAACCGGTAACCCTTGAGTCTTTCGAGGAAATTAATTAAACATCAGATAAATTAGGAAAATTACCACTTTCTGGATTTAGGCTAGTTATATCATGATAAGTCTCTAGTAAATAATTTAGGACATTTGGATGAGTTTTGGGATCGTTGCATAACCGGTTCGTCATATAGTCTAGGACGGTCTGCATATAGCAATTTGTGAATTGCAAGAAGACATGATCTGAGGAAGTCATTGGAGTTAATCATTTTGTCTGGGTGGACAATTGTGGATGAAATCACAACAGGAAGATATGCAGAGTAGAGAGAAGTAGTGATAGCTAGAGATAAGAGGTGCTCGGGTACGACAAAAGATCGTCCACCCCGGTGGGAATGGAAGAGTCTTAATACTCTAGGGTTAGATCTAAAGTAACTAAAATGCGATCGGGTTAAGGGAGATCAACCAATAACAATAAGTGCCTTGCGAAAGGGAACTTCGGGCCGTAATGCCGCCGTCTTAGTTCCTAGTGCCCCTTGAGAGCCCTTCACGGGGTATGCCGGGGGCAGTCCAAGGCTAACGTAAACTGTAATAACAAACCAACAAGAGTAACTTAGTAACTAGGGCTGCACCTTTCACAAACACTGTTGGCACAGGAAGATTGATGAGAGCTTCGGCTCAGTTGGTTAAGAGACGGACGGGATGGTCCGTGGAGCTTCGGCTCGGTTGGTTTGGAGACGGACGTTTTGGTCCGGGGAGCTTCGGCTCGGCTTTTGTGTGTTTACGATTAAACTTGCATGTGCATAAAAAGGAATGTAAATTAAGGTGGTGGGTCTTCGGTATTGGAGGGTCGATGCACCGATGCCAATACGCTGACTCGGCAAGAGTGGTTAGCACTTTGCCAACAGAAGTCCGGTGCGCCAGCCGGCAAGAGTACGCAGGCGTCCGCTTAGTGCACCAAGCGTTGAGGCGTACGATAGGTCTTACTGGTAGTGCTTTACTGGTTTAGAGGTGGGCGAGGCCCAACCCACTGCTTCCGTCTGCCACTACGGAGGTATCCTGGGAGGTAACGGCTCCGAAAGGGGGAACTAAAGGTTTGTGTGCACCGAGTCGGGTGTGTGAGTTGCACTTGCATGTTTCATCATACCCACTTACATGTCATAGCATAATCGATTCATTTAACCCTGACACCTAAAGTATAAGTGGTATGGGACGCTTATACGTTAGGACCTGCAAAACGACCCTTTGGTCTATAAGCTTGTGTGGGCAAGTTTATAAATCAAAGGTTAATTTCAATATATATACATGCTGTTGTTTGATAACCGACACCCCAACGTATAAGTGGTATGGGACACTCTATACGATGGGAGCCTTGCAGAAGATCCCTTGGCTTATGCGCTTTCACACATAAGTTAAGGTTACCTTTCTTACTTTCTGTTTCTGTCATATTATTATAGAATTGCTAGATTAGTTCCGCTGTCATTTGTTTCTTGATTAAATCTCCACCTTCATGTCCTTCCCTTTCTTCCTCTCCGCTCGGTACTTAGGAGCCATGGGGGAAGGGGTAGGGGATGATAGGGCTTAGTCTTTATGACTAACGGTTTTCGAACAGCATCATTTAGGTGATCGTGGAGCCCAGCATGGAGGAGCGGCCCCAGAGACCGGTGCGCTTGGAGATGGGGCAGTCTAGCTCCGGAGTTCATACAGCCGAGACCGTGAGTCTCGACCCTGAGTAGTTTCTATTTTAGCTTCCGCATGAGAGGTTGTAGTGAGGACATGATGTATCGGGCATAAGCCCGCATTTATAGTACTCTGATTATTGTTATTCTGTGGACACTCCCTTCGTGGAGATTTTATTTTATATATGTGATTTACTTTCTGTGGACTTGCTCTTACTTCAATTATTGTGCTACCTTTCTGTGATCGAATTGGCCGGCAGAATCGGTGCCTTGTGGTGATGACCCTTCAAGACGTGAAGGTGTCACCGCAAAGCGGCGACTCTGGGCCTAAGACCCCGGGTTTTAAAAAGAAAAAAAAGGGGGGTCTTACAACGCGAGCCATAAGATATAACACTTCCACATAGAAGTAGCACGCAGCCCAAACCACTTCCCGAAGCATCGTTGTAGATCTCAAAGCCTTCGGTCCCACTCGGCAAACTTAGCACTGGCGCTGTGGTCAACCGACTCTTCAACTCTTCAAAATCTTGTATGCACTCCTGCGTCCAAACAAACTTCTTATCTTTCCTTGTCAATATCGTGAGAGGCAATGCTATCCATGAGAAGTTCTCTACGAAGCGCCTGTAATAGCCGGCAATCGCTAAGAAACTCCATAACTCCACTACAGTAGACAACACAGGCCACTCCCGTATCGCAACTATCTTCGCCGGATCCACCACAATCTCTTCTCCGCTTACTATGTGACCAAGGAACTCCACTGAGGATAACCAAAACTCGCATTTGGAGAACTTTGCGTATAGTTCGTTCCTCCTCAGCATCTCCAAAACCAAATGTCGGTGCTTGAAGTGATCTTCTTCGCACTACAAGTACACCAAAATGTCATCGATAAAGACGATCATAAAATGGTCTAAGTACTCCTTGAACGATCTGTTCATCAGATCCATGGACATTGATGGTGCATTAGTCAGCCCGAACGGCATGACGGTAAACTCGAAATGACCATACATTGTGTTGAATGCTGTCTTTGGGATATCACTCTCCCTTATCCTTAGTTGATAGTAACCGGACTTAAGATCCAATTTTGAGTACACTGATGAACCAACTAACTAATCAAAAAGATCATCAATCCTTGGGATCGGGTACTTGTTCTTTTCCGTTAACTTTTTTAGCTCCTTAGAGTCGATACAGAGCCGTAAACATCCGTCCTTCTTCTTAACAAAAAGGACCGGTGCGCTCTAAGGCGACGAACTTGGACGCACATAGCCTTACTCTAACAACTCCTCTAGTGAACCTTTAGCTCCTCCATCTCCTTAGGCGCTAACCTATAAGGAAAGCGTGACACAGGTTTGGCACCTTGCACAAACTCAATTATGAAATTGATCTCTTGCTGAGGTGGGGCTTTGGGAAGATTGTCCGGGAACACGTCAGGGTACTCGCACACTACTGGGATACTACACAAAGTGGGTTTAGGCTTTACAGCCTCCACTAACGTGAAGAACAGCTCTGCACCAGCACGGAATGCCTTGACCACCTGAAGAGCAGACATTTAAGTCTTGCTCGACCCCTTCAATACTGCAAACGTTGTCTCCCGCCCAACACCCAGCATGACTACCTTACAATTGCAATCTATGTATGCCTTCTGCTCAAAAAGCCAGTCCATACCGAAAATGACGTTGAACTTTACTAGAGGTAGTAACGACGCTAGTAAGTCGAACTCCTGAATTCCAATACGAATCTTTAAGGCATATACTCAGTCTGCATGCATAGAACACCCATTCTACAGTAACACGTCCAATTTGTCCCTCGCCATCAAAGAAGGGACTCCGATGGGCGATATGAAACCTTTTGACAAAAAGGAGTGCGAACCTTCCATATCGAATAGTGCCCTAGCTGGACTATCACAAATCAGAACAAAGCCTATACAAACTGTAATAAGCTAACATGCACTAGGTAATAGTATTTAAAGCTTACTTGCTATAAATTTAAACCGTACCTGTCACCACATCCTCATATTTTATGGCCTCCTGCTGGCCCAGATTTTAGACTCTTGGTTGAGTCGTAGCATAATGAGATGCGGTTGACTCCACCGCCTTTCCCTTTTTCTCGTAAGTTTCTCCCTACTTCCTCTCGAACTTTGGACGTCCACTCCAATATTCACGGGCAAAGTGCCCCATATTCCCACAAGTAAAACAAGCGCTCGGGGTTCGGTTTGTAGTTGCCCCTGAGGCACCCGAAGAAGGGGCTGGACACAATGTCATAGCCTTTTTATTCCACCTACGGAAACCAGATTTTGAAGACGGTACCTTGAATTCAGACTTCCTAACACCAGAGTCTTTCTTTGCCTGAACATTCTTCATGTCTTTTTCCAAAGATCGGGCCTTGTTGACCAAGGTCAGGAAACCCTGCGTCATCGGCCCCGAGAGTAGCAGTCTCAAATCATCCCTTAGACCTTCGTAGAATCGGTTTGTCTTTCTCTCCTCATCGATGAAGGTAGCGCTTGCATACCGACCTAAGTGAGTAAACTCGTGAAGATATTCATCCACGCTACTCTCACCTTGTACCAGCTTCTAGAACTCGTTTTCCATAGCAATTATCTGAGTCTTGGGGAGGTATCGAGCCAAGAACAGTCTCAAAAATCCCTCTATCGAGACGTCTGTGTCGAAGTATGAGACCGGGCGATCTGCCGGTTTGAGCATGGCGGGTTGTTGACCGGGCGGTCTGGCGGATTGAGGTTGGCGGGTTGATTTCCAGACTGTTGCTGTGTGGTATCCGGCGGTCTGACGGCTTATCTCCGGCGGCTTGGAAACTGGCCGGTCTAGCGGTCTCCTACCGCATCTCTCTCTTGGTTCTGGTATTGCCGAGCGGTTAGAACATTGTCTAACCGCGCGGCCTGTTCCGGTCTCTTATTCTAGCCGCCCAGATCTGTTGTATAGCTTTAGTCCCACATTGTTAGTTTGTATTCTTCTCTCTCTCCTCCATTCTATAAAAGGGAGGCCATACCTTTGTAAATGATATCTTTTAGGATAATAAAATTTCAATTATTCAAAGTTCCGGCTTGTTTTCTAGTCGTTTATTCTCTGCTCTAGTCGTTTGTTCGCTACTTTTAACATGGTATCAGAGGACTCGATCTTCTCCTCCTGATTCTGTGCGCCCTGTCCGCGCGGCTTGTCCCTTCTTCTCGCGACCTGTTCTCGCTGTTTACGCCCTGTCCGCGCGTCCTCTTTCTCCTGCCTTTCAGTTGCAGCGACCTTTCTCCTTGTTCGTCGCGACCTGCTGCTTTATTCGCCTTGTCCGTTCGCGCGGTCTATCTTCTAGCCGTTCGACCTCTTCCCCGTCTTGGACCTGCGGCTTGGTCGTGGCTTCTCTGGCCGCTGGTGTCTAACATCGTGACCGCCGCAGCTCTTCTTCTTTCTATCCGCACGGCTTATATTCTAACCGTGCGGCTTCTCGCAGTTTTCTCCTATGGCCCTTTCTGAAACCTCCACCACCACCACTCCTATCGCCACTCCAGCGCCGCTTCCTACTCCCTCTGGCAACCTTGGCACGGTTTCTAAACTTGTTGGCTCCAACTATCCGGATTGGAGCGTCTCTTTCACATTTCTTCTCCGCTCTCAGCGCAAACGTCATCACCTCACCGATGACCCTCCTCCCTCAGACTCTGCTGAATTTGATGACTGGGATGCCAGTGATGCGCTTGTCCGCACGTGGTTGGCTAACAGCCTCTCCGATGAATGTCTTCCTGTCATACGCCATGATGAGACGGTCAAGACCGCGTGGCTTCACCTTGCTGCTCTCTACTCAAAGGGGGCCCAGACATCCCGCATTTATACTCTCTACGCGGATCTCTTCGCTCGTCCTTCATTGTCTCCTGCTGCGGCTTATCAGCATGTTCAGGCTCTTGGAGCCGAAATCCTCCAGAATCGCCCCTTCTCCGCGGACTTGGCCGAACAGCACAAACACTTCCAGGAACTCCTGGTTGTTTGTTATCTTCTACGGCTTCCTGAATCTTTTGATATGATCCGCCAGCAGATCTTGGGCGAAGCCGAGTCTCCCACCTTGGATGCCACTGCGGCTCGCATCATCGCTGTTACTTCACTGCTCCAACGTCCTCTATTGTCCTCCCCTCCTCCACAGGACTCCTATGCTCACCAAGTCCAGCGGGGTGGCAATAGTGGTCGCAGCCAATCTGGCACGCGCGGTCCCTCAAGGTTCCTCTGCCCTCACTGTGGTCGTACCGGCCACTCTGTTGACCGCTGCTGGCAGAAACATCCTCATCTTCGTCCCTCCGGTGATACTTCTTCCTCAACCTCCGCCTCCTCTCGGCCATCTGCTTCTGTGGCCACCACCTCAGGTACTGCACACGTCGTTACCCAATGTAAATGGCTGATCGACTCTGGTGCTACAAATCACATGACCGGAAACCCTCACTGCTTCTCTCTCCTAGAGACGCATGATCGGTTACCCCCGGTCCTCGTTGCGGATGGTTCGCCTTCCCCGGTTCATGGGACGGGCATGGTTCAAGTCACTCCCGCGCTTCGCTTAGCGGACACTCTTTATGTCCCGAAGATCCCTTGCAATTTACTCTCAATTACTACTTTATGCAAGCAACTTCAGTGCTCTGTATTATTTACTCCTACTTCTTGTTGTTTTCAGGACCCGAGGACCCAACGGACGATTGCTACTGGGACTGAGAGCGGCGGCCTCTACTTCCTCGACAATGTTTTCGCTCTGTCCGCCTTCTCTTCCTCGTCTACTGATCTGCTTCAATGGCATCTTCTCCTTGGCCATCCTCCTCCTCGGATTCTTCGTCAGCTTCTTCCCCACTTACCTCAAACCAGTCCTCCGCTCAACTGTGATGCGTGTCAGCTTGGCAAGCATCACCGCTCCTCCTTCCCGCAAAAGCAAGGCCGTGGTTCCTCCCGCCCTTTTGATCTCATTCATTCTGATATCTGGGGTCCTGCTCCTACTCCCACCGTTGGTCGGGGTAGTTTTTACTTTGTAACTTTTATTGATGATTTCTCCAGATGTACCTGGGTGTATCTATTAAAAGACCGCTCTGAACTCTTATCTGTATGGCAATCTTTTTATAATATGATTAAAACTCAGTTTGCTATTTCTATTAAAGTATTGCGCTCTGATAATGCTAAAGAATATCTCAGTCATGAGTTTTCATCTTTTTGTATGCAACATGGTCTTATTCATCAGACCAGCTGTGTTTACACCTCCCAACAAAATGGGGTGGCGGAACGTAAAAATCATCATCTCCTCGATATCGCTCGCACTCTGATGACACAGATGCAGGTGCCTCGCTCCTACTGGGGCTATGCTGTTCTTCTTGCCTGCTATCTCATCAATCGCATTCCCTCTTCTGTTCTTCAAGGCAAGACCCCCTTCTCCATTCTCTACCCGAGCAAGGAACCCTTTCCTCTTCCTCTCCGTATCTTTGGGTGTACGGCCTTTGTGCATGCTCCGTCTACTACCCGCGACAAGCTTTCCCCCCGCTCCACCAAATGTGTCTTTTGGGTTACTCGACAACTCAAAAAGGCTACTGTTGCTTTGATCCCGTTCTGCGCAAACAGTTTGTTTCCGCAGACGTCACCTTCTTTTAAAATGCATCCTACTTTTCTTTCCCATCTTCACCTCCTCCTACTGTCTCTGACTCTCCTCCATCTCTCTGTGAGCCTTCCACACATGTCGACGTCTCCCCTCCTATGCCATCTCCTCCTCTCCCTATTATCTCCCCTCCTTCCTCTCCGCAGCCGTCTCTCTCCAGTCCCGGGCCAGCCTTCTCTGCCACGGATGCTCCGGTCCCTGAGGCACAAGACGACCTGGATCTTCCCATTGCCCTTCGCAAAGGGGTGCGGGCGTGTACCCAACACCCGCTTGCGGCTGTTGTTTCCTATGATCGGCTTACTCCCTCTCGCAGGTGCTTTGCTTTGGCCATCTCGGCTACTACCACTCCCCGCACTTACCAGGAGGCTCTTGTTATTCCTCATTGGAAATCTGCCATGGATGAGGAAATTGCCACTCTTACTGAAAGAGGTACTTGGACCCTTGTTCCTCCACCGATCGGTACTGATGTGGTTGGCTGCCGCTGGTGTTCGTTGTGAAGTTTCGCCCGGACGGCACTGTGGATCGTTACAAGGCCCGACTGGTGGCCAAAGGCTTTACTCAGACTTATGGAGTTGACTATTTTGACACTTTCTCTCCGGTTGCTCGCCTCAGCACCATCCGGGTTCTTCTTTCTGTGGCCGTCAACAGGGAGTGGGAAATTTCTCAACTTGATGTCAAGAATGCTTTTCTGTATGGGGATCTTCAGGAGGACGTCTATATGGAGCAACCTCCAGGGTATGTTGCTCAGGGGGAGACACGAGTATGCCAGTTGAAGAAGGCCATCTACGGCCTAAAGCAGAGCCCTCGGGCGTGGTTTGACAAGTTTAGTGGCATTGTAGCTGCAATTGGCTTTGCAAGAAGTTCCGCCGATCACTCATTGTTTATTCGCAAAACCGCATCTGGCCTTGTGGTTTTGGCGGTGTATGTGGATGATATCCTTCTTACCGGCGATGACCAGGCTGGGGTGGACTTGATAAAGAAACACCTCCGTCAACACCTTGTCACGAAGGATATGGGCTCCCCGAAATATTTTTTGGGGATAGAAATCTCTCGGAAGCCCGACTCGTTGGTTCTCTCCCAACGGAAGTATGCGCTTGATCTTCTACAAGAGGCAGGATTGACCGGGGCCAAACCGGCCCGGTATCCCATGGCCACTAGAGAAGACAAAACATGGACAGATGACTCACCTCTTATATCCGATGCCACGAGGTATAGACGTCTGGTGGGCAAACTCATTTATCTCACGGTGACCAGACCCGATATCGCCTATGCTGTAGGCAAGGTCAGTCAGTTCATGCAAGCTCCCAGGGAATGTCATCTTTAGTCTGCCTTGAAGATACTAGAGTATGTCAAAGCAGCACCAGGGAAAGGGCTACTCTTTCAGAAGCATGGTCATCTGAGAGTTGAAGCCTACTCAGACTCGAGCTATGCGGATGATAAAGGTGACCGTAAATCTACATCGGGTTTCTGCACATTTGTTGGAGGTAATCTTATGAGCTGGAAGAGCAAGAAGCAGTCTGTTGTCTCAAGGTCCAGTGCAGAAGCCAAATACCGGAGTATGGCGTCAACCACGTATGAGTTAAAATGGTTGCGGGCTCTCATGCTTGACCTAGGAGAGGTCTACAACTATCCCCTGCCTATGTTCTGTGACAACAAAGCCGCTATATACATATCCAAAAATCCTGTCTTCCATGAGAGAACGAAACATATAGAGGTCGACTGCCATTTCATCCGAGAAGAGGTCTTGAAGAAACAGATTTGCACTCCGTTCGTCACCTCCGACAAAGAGTTGGCTGATATTTTCACCAAGCCGGTTTCTACTTCCTTCTTTCACATTTGTGACAACCTGGGCATGATTGATATTTATGCTCCAGCTTGAGGGGGAGTGTCGAAGTATGAGACCGGGCGGTCTGCCGGTTTGAGCATGGCGGGTTGTTAACCGGGCGGTCTGGCGGATTGAGGTTGGCGGGTTGATTTCCAGACTGTTGCTGTGTGGTATCCGGCGGTCTGACGGCTTATCTCCGGCGGCTTGGAAACCGGCCGGTCTAGCGGTCTCCTACCGCATCTCTCTCTTGGTTCTGGTATTGCCGAGCGGTTAGAACATTGTCTAACCGCGCGGCCTGTTCCGGTCTCTTATTCTAGCCGCCCAGATCTGTTGTATAGCTTTAGTCCCACATTGTTAGTTTGTATTCTTCTCTCTCTCCTCCATTCTATAAAAGGGAGGCCATACCTTTGTAAATGATATCTTTTTGGATAATAAAATTTCAATTATTCAAAGTTCCGGCTTGTTTTCTAGTCGTTTATTCTCTGCTCTAGTCGTTTGTTCGCTACTTTTAACAGTCTGTAAGTTGTCAACCCCTCAAATGGTGTAACTCCAATCCTTCCCACCATAATCTTGTGTCACCATCCAACAAGAATGTGGCAATAGTGGTCTTCTGCTACTCTTCCGTCTCTGTAGCTATCATTACTGTCTTAACTCTGGAGAGCCAATCCTCCGCTTAGGTTGGGGTTCCCATCCCCGAGAAAACTGGAGGATTTAAGCCCATAACGTGCTTAAGTTGTTTCTTTGTTGCTCTCCTAGGCAACGCTGGCTCCACTACAACCTGCTCCACTCTCCTTGGCTTCGCTGCTTGGAGCGGTACTTGATCCATAGTAGGGGCAAGCTGCTTTACCTGTCTCATCGGCAGCGCGTTAATCATCGTAAACACTGTCTCCGCTACCAATCGTATGGTATCAGCCGAAGGAGGTGTTGCCGGCGCATCTTTTGGTGCACTACTTGCCTAAGAACCCGGACGTTGCGACGGCCCCGCACCACTCCTGGTCATCTATTATCGAACAAAACACCATTAGGTGACCAAACAATATTGAAAAAAGCAATTATGGGAACTCACAGGTTCCTCAAACATGTGTATTTTCATTCCTAAGTTGACATTCATGGGTTCTTTTCATGTTATAACGATGATGCACACACATGTGCTCACCACCCCTTAAAGTGAATTCGTCCACAAATTCATTTAAGTCTTACCGAAACCGGTAGTCTGATACAAAATTGTAACACACCTATCTGTCACAGAGCATATAGCAGTAGGTCCGGCCGGGGCCCGACGCCATATACCACGGACAGGCCGACGGGTTACTCATTAAAACCATACAACCAAAACGCATGTCCTATAGAGAGCATCTAACAGAAGAAATTTATTAATTTGCAAAAGCAAGAACCCAGCCACAAGCATGAAAGTCCACTAACAAACCAATAGGAATGAAATACAAAGTACCAAAAAGGTACCAGCCTTATGGCCTTACATAAGTTCACAATATATAAAGCAGTGTCTTACAAACTTCGGCTCACAGGCCAGCCACACAAAATTTAAACAAGAAAACAAACAAGGCCTTCGAGGGCCAGCTAAGCAACTTAGGCTTTGGCCCACTATTTGCCGCTCGGCACTGCAGCACCTGCAAGCACAATTCACCGCAATGGTGTCAAACAAGAAAAACGTTATGCTAAAGCCGACCAAATTATAATGATTCCCCCCCCCCCCAAAACTCGGGGCGACAAAGCTCCTTCGCTGCACTTGTTAGCATAGCAAGCAATATAGTGAATAAACACAACATCACATGTGCAAGCTCACACGGCCAAACACCACGTGCTCTCAGGGCACTAACTCGGTGAACCTAGTAAAAATCGCGGTCTCACCACCATCCCTTCGAGGGCAAATCTCGTGAGCATTTAGTCTTTTTGACCTAAGCCTAAGACTCGCACGACTATGCCAATGGCCAGTCTGAAAGTGAAGGGATAGATACTACTCTAGAGGGGGGTGAATAGAGTTATCAAATTTTGCACTAGACAAAACATAATAGTCTACCCAACTCCCTTGGAGTGAAATGCGGAATGAAAAGATTATATATATAGAAATAACCCTAAAGCCTAACACAAGTGTTGTGCACAAACTCAAGCTAACTATAATTACAGTTAAGGCTTGGAAAACCTAATCAGCAACTAGCAAACCTAGTTATATCTAATCACAGCCACAATACATGAATTAAATTAAGCAAGACAGACGACACAAGGAATTTATAGTGGTTCCCCAAACAATTTGGGTACGTCCACTCTTCTACCAACAAGGTAGGAATCCACTACAGGTTTTTGATCAGGTGCCCTGCCACCACAAGATCTGCTTCAGGTAGATCTGGAAACCCTTTAGACTTTTGATCAAGTGTGTAAAAACCAACACAGGTTTTTGATCAGGTGCCCTGCCACCAAGGGATACTTTTGAAGGGAGTAATAACCCTGTACAGGAGGGGGAAAGAAGGTTAAGATGTCTTCTCTATTTTACAATAGATTAGAGAAGCACAAAGGCTTGCACTGAGCTAGAAAGCTCAAGGAATCAAGGCTCCCCCTGGCTCAAAGAATGTCCAGGTGAAGTCTTGCTTCAGTGCAGAAACTCTTCAGTAAGAACTGAAGTAAAAACTACAAGAAGATATAAAATAGAAATCTTCTAGCAGCTATCTTCTTCTTCTTCTTTTTCAAAAGAACTCCGAGTCTGAACTTCCTGGAGGCAGGAGAACTCAGGTTGAAGAAGAGCAGAAGAGCTTAACACTTCTCAGTTGAATGAATATTGCTGAGAGCAGTGAACTTGGTCTTGATGAAAGCTTGAATGCTTAAATGAATAACTCTTAGAATAACTAGTTAGCTAGTTGAAATCCTTCTCCAAAGGATTCCTTTTATAGCAGCAACAAGCAACGGCTCTTTTCAATTTGAACTGTTTGTCTTCTTCTGAAACTTGAAACCTGGGGTGCAAATATCACAAAGACAAACAAACTCTGCAGCAAAATATTCTATAAAAGGGATAAACCTTTTTCAAGGAAGCTGCAGGAAGCAATCTGATAATACAGGTACTAAATAAAATCACATCAGAGACAAACTCTTTATAGCAGAAGGAAGACTTTTCAGTCTAACGGCTATAAAGGATTGACAGCAGATAAAGTAAAATACACTGTCAACTAATAAGATAAACAACTTTATCTGAAAAGATTTGACTCAGGCAAAAGAGATGGAGCAGATATTGCCTGGAAATATTATCATAAAACAACTGAAATAAAATGCCAGATAATGTATTAATTTATTAAATAGAATAAATAAATACAAAATAAAAAAGCAAACAGAAAACGTCGAACGACCCTCGGAGATCGTCGACCGACGGATGGAGATCGTCGAACTATCGGACAGATAGTCGAACGATCCAGATAGTCGAACTATCAAAGGAGATAGTCGAACCATCATAACAGATAGTCGAGCTATCAGAAGATAGTCGAGCTATCCGATAGTCGATCTATCAACAGATAGTCGAACTATCAACGTAGAACAGATAGTCGAACTATCAACAGATAGTCGAGCTATCAGATAGTTGAACTATCAAGGCAGATAGTCGAACTACCAAGGGAAAACAGATAGTCGATCTATCAGCAGATAGTCGAACTATCAAAAGAAAGCAGATAGTCGATCCATCAACAGATAGTCGAACTATCAAACAACAGATAGTCGAACTATCACAGCACACAGATAGTCGAACTATCAACAGATAGTCGAACTATCCTCGCAGACAGAACGTCGAGCAACTGATAGACGATCGTCGAACAGTTAGTCGACGATAGTCGAGCGGCGTTCGACTATAGTCGAACGAAAAACTACTTAACCAAATTCTTTATCTGGAAAAGCGGGGACTCTACAGCTAGACCACTAACCATGACCATAGATATTTCTTGGGTCAAGGGACAAAAGAGAAGACTAAACTCAAATCAAACTAGGGTACCAACAATCTCCCCCTATTTGAGTTAAGTCTCTCAAAAACTAAAACACAGAACTAGCTATAGAGCAATAAAACAATACAGGAAATAGATAACAATTAACTAGCAATTATCAAACAGTCAGATAAAAAACAGTCAATCAAAATTAAGAATCTACAGAATCTGGTTTAGGGTCAGAAGAGCTAGGAACAAAAGAAACTTTCCGCAAGGGATCAATAGCTTCTTTCTTAGACAGCTTCAAATCTTGCACACCAATAATCTTTAGTTCTGCAGCCCTTGGAACAACTGCTTCTGCATGTTTTTCCATATATATAGAAGGATCAAATACCTCAGGGCTAACCTGGATTTTATTGAGTTCCTTCATTCTGAACTTTGACATTGTAGTAAATCTCGTAGAGTCCTTTCCTTCAGCTTTAGCTTTCTTTATCTGAGCTGATCCAACAAGTTCTAGAAATTGAGCCATCCTGAAATCAGGATCTAACTCTTGGCTTTCATACACATTTTCAGATGATGTATCTATTGGCTTCATAGTTTTAAACTTAACAGATAAATCTAATAAACTTTCAGCTGTACCTTTAACTTCTTGAACAACTAAAGATGGAGGAGGAGCAAATTCAGCAAACTTTTTACTGGATTTTTCAGAGAAAATGGTTCTTTTACCTTTTGCAACATCCTTAGCAACATGAACTGGTATATCAGGAGAAACCTTTCTCTTGGGAGATGGAGGAGGTGAAAAAGTTGGCTTTTGATATACAACCTCCTTTACTTGATCTTTAACCTCAGTATCATGCCTTTGAGTACCAGTATATGATTTGCCTTGGTGATTTGAGAACTTTTCCTTGAATGAGGCTAAGAAGGAGCAGATTTTGCAGATGGAGTAGATGGATTAGCAGATAAATTGCCAGAGGCTCCTGCACCGGGAGGTGGAGGAGGAGGACCTCTGGGTGTCCATCTGGGAGCAGGACTATCATATCTCTTAGAATTTCTTTCTCTCCTTTTACTGGTTCTTGGAAAACCACATCCACTGCTGGAAGTCTTTCGACTTAGGGTCAATCCCTTTCAATATGTAATAGGGAGTATCATTGTCTCGATTAGGAGGAGGAGGAGCAACAGCTTTCCTTTTTCTCTTTGCAGCTTTCTTTTTCTTAGAGTCCTCAGACATATCTGAATCATCTTCATCTTCAGAATGAGATGAGGGAGGATGATCATAAGGGTCATAGGCTTCTGATACAGCCTTTTCCTTTGCTTTTAGAGCAGCTTTCTCTTTTTCTTCTTCTATGGCATCCTGAGCTAGAAGAGAATCCAGATCAGGTCCTGGAGAGTCATCCCATACAGTAGATTTTTCATCTTGCAAAACTTTTTCTTTCTCTTTCAAAATATCTTGTACTCTTTGCTGCCAGGCAGCTCTTGCTTTCTCTTCTTCTAAACTCAGTACTAGGATCTTTTCATCTTGACTTTTAGATTCAACATCTTCTATATCAGCTAAGAAAAGATCCAATTCTGGATCTATTTGCACATCTGACTGAGCTGGTTGAGCAGACTCAGTATCTTGAGCAGCAGGCAAAAGATCAGCTGGAACTTCTGGAGAGGGTTCTGATACTATCATTATGACATCTGGAACAACTAAAACATCTGAAATAGATTCTTGAACAACTACTTCTACTTGAGCAGCTATATCTTTTTGAATATAATCTGTAGATTCATGAACACAAATCTGCTATATAAGCTAAAAGCATTCCTTCTAGGTATTCACAAACTAGCAAATCAGTTGACTCGTCAATAAAACGGATGAGTGAATTACCTTCATACTTTACCAACTCCCAGGATTCATCTAGATAGGATGTAATAATGCCTTCTAGGAAACGGGCAACCAAAGGAGTGGTGAGATCTTCTAAACAAACTTTGACAGCAAATTCAGATAACATAACTGCATCAGATATTTCTTTTTCAGATAACACTAAAACTGATTCTTCTTGAGCTGGAGCAGTCTCTTCTTGAACTGTCATCACTATATCTGTCACCGCTGTAGGATCTGCTGGAGGGGAGGCTGGAAGCTCTGAGGCTGGAAGCTTTGAGACATCTTCATAGAACATCTCCCCCTGCCTGATTTTAGTGGGAACTGAAACCAGGCCCCTGGAAGAAGAGGGCTCAGCAGAATTAGAAAGAATTTTGATGGCATCAGATAAAGAAGCAATGGAGGAAGCAAGTGGAGCAATTGCCTCTTCAATCATGATTTTGATTGAAGGGGTAATTAACTCCACAATGCTGGAAATAAATTCTGGAGTTATTTCAAAAAAATGTGGGGGAACTGCAGATGATAGAAGATCAGAAGGAGGAATGTATTCCTGTTGAACTGGAGAACGAACAGGAGATGGAGAAGGAGAATGATGTGGAGATGGAGGAGGAGATGGAATGACAACCGTGGTTGTATCTCGAACAGGAGAAGCAGGAAGTCGTACTTCAGCTGAAGTTGATGGAACTTCAACTGAAGTAGACTGCAGAGCAGAAGAAGATGATGGAAGAGAAGGATGAGCTGAGCCAGCTTCTAGAGGGTGAGGAGTGACTGAATCAGTCCTTGTGCTCTCGGATGCCGCTGGAGCAACCCCTGCGGGAGCGGGCTTCAAGAAGGTACTCTTCCACTTGGAGAACAAGTTTGGATCCATCTTCTTACTAGCATTAATGGTTGTAGCAACTGAAACTAGCAGATGGGAATACTTTTCTTTTAGAAAAGTCCCAATAACCCTACCTAGGGTAACCTCTTTCTTACTGTTCTTCTTCCTTATCAAATCGAAAAAAACCCCTGCCCAATTAATCCTTTTCTGATTTACAATTGCACACATCAGTGCAAATTGTTGTCTAGTAATGTTGTCATGGGCGGAGTGCTTTCCTAGAAGCACTTTTCCGACAACTTCAGTGAGAAATTTGACCTTGAAGGGGAAATTTACCTTGAGCAGCTTTGTGGGAATGCCCTCCACATGTCCCAGCTCAATCAGCATTCTTCCAAACTCTGGAGCATCTTGCTCATAATCTTCTTCACCATTTATCAATCCAAATAAATCAGTCAGAATGGCGGGAGTCAAAATAACCTCTTCTCCGCCAATTGAGCCGGTCATCGATTCGTCGGTGGAGGACGAAGTAAATGCCCATTCCTTAATCTCGGGAATATTTAACTTAATCCTTGTAGACATTAGTATTTCTAACCCTTGATCTCTGCATAATTGGATGATTTCCACAATCCCTGATTCACAACAGCTGAAGGCATCGAAGTCGACACTGAAACCTACATCAAACTTCACAACTGCGAGCAATGCTGGAGAAATCGCCATCGAAGTGCTGGAGAATGCCCGAGAAAGACGGAGAAGATGAATCGACAGAAAATCGCAAGAGGAGGAGCAAGCGGGAAGACGGAATGCGAAAGGACGCTCTCCGTCGACGATAAAAGCAAAGATCTTTTAACATAGGTCGACTATCGGCTTTATATTGGACCGGAGATAGTCGATCTATTTTAAAGATACTGGAGACGATGGTCGAACGGTCGTTCGACGATCGGTCCAGAAGCAGAGTAGTCGAGCAATCGTTCGACTATTTCTGGCTTCTCAAACAACAAGCTGTCGTCATCCAGAGATCGACGATGAGCTCGACTTGTTCGATGATGGTCGAATGCCGGTCGAAGATCTTCAACCAGACAAGCTTTCATCAACCATAGGTCGACGATGGGCTTGAGCCGATCGACTATCTTCGAACGTCGTTCGACTATCTTCAAACAAGTTTCAACATTTGCAGATATAGTCACACTTGGTCTCTTCCATTGATCATGCCTAGTTGAACCAAAAAGAACAGATGCTTCTGTTCATCTAAGGGCTTGGTGAATATATCACCTCTCTGAAACTCAGTGGATATGAACTTAAGACAAATCTTGTTCTTTTCCACACAATCTCTCAGGAAATGGTGCCGAATCTCAATGTGCTTCGTTCTAGAGTGGTGCACTGGATTTTGTGCAATTGAGATAACACTGGTACTATCACACATGATTTTGGTGTTCTTGTGTGAGTAACCATAATCCACAAGCTGGTTTTGAATCCATAGGATCTGTGAACAACAACTGGCAGCTGCTATATATTCAGCCTCTGCAGTTGAAGTTGAGACAGAAGCCTGCTTCTTACAGAACCAAGAGACCAATCTCTCTCCTAGAAACTGACAAGTTCCTGAGGTGCTCTTCCTGTCAACTCTGCAACCAGCATAATCACAATCAGAATATCCAATCAATTCAAATTCTGACTCAGCTGGGTACCAAAGTCCTAGATTTGGACATCCCTTCAGGTATCTCAGGATTCTCTTGAGAAGAATCAGATGAGATTCCTTGAGGTTGACCTAGAATCTAGCACAGAGGCATGTAGCAAACATTATATCTGGCCTACTTGCAGTTAAATATAATAGGGAACCAACAATGGCCCTATAATTCTTTTGATCAACTGGCTTGCCGTGATCATCAGAATCAATAACTACACTAGTAGCCATAGGTGTAGGCATTGCTGAAGCATCAGCCATCCCAAATTTCTTTACCAATTCCTTGGCATATTTGGATTGGGAGATGAAGATACCATCAGCATCATTCTTAACTTGGAGACCAAGAAAGTAAGACAGCACACCCATACTACTCATCTCAAACTTAGACTGCATCAGGTCAGAAAACCTTTTGCAAAGTTTGGAATCAGTGGAGCCAAATATAATATCATCCACATACACTTGAACAAACAGGATTGTGTCCTTGTGGTGCTTGACGAAAAGAGTTCTATCAACTACTCCCCTAGTAAAGTTGTGCTCTAAAAGGAAACTAGCTAGAGTCTCATACCAGGCTCTGGGTGCTTGTTTTAGTCCATAAAGAGCTTTCTGCAACTTGAACACATATGAGGGCTGAGTTGAAGAAACAAACCCTGGTGGTTGTTCAACAAACACCTCTTCCTTAAGCTCACCATTCAGGAATGCACTTTTGACATCCATTTGAAAGAGCTTAAACTTCATGTAGGCTGCATAGGCCAAGAAGATCCTTATTGCTTCTAGCCTTGCAATAGGAGCAAAGGTTTGGTCATAATCTATGCCTTCCTCCTATCTGTAGCCCTGAGCTACAAGCCTTGCTTTATTCCTTACAATAATTCCATTTGCATCCAACTTGTTTCTATACACCCACTTGGTGCCTTTGATCAGTTGGCCTTTAGGTCTTGGAACCAAAGTCCAAACTTTACATCTCTCAAACTGATTGAGTTCCTCTTGCATAGCAATGATCCAGTGGGGATCTAGCTCAGCATCTTTAAAGGTGAGGGGCTCAACCTGTGAGAGGAAACAAGCATACATCACATCCTGTCTTAATTGGTGTCTTGTTTGCACACCAGCTGATATGTCTCCTATCACTTGAGATGTGGGGTGATCTCTAAGTGTGACAATATTAGCAGGTGGGATGTGATCTTCAGCATCAGTTGGGATTAATTCCTCAGGAGGAATTTGATCTACTGTTGGTGGTACAACAACAGCTTCTGCAATGTCTTCATCACTGTCTGATTCAGTGATCTAAAGAGTTGATAGTTAAAGAATCTCTTGAGTAGCATCAGGTACCTGCAATGAACTGGAGGAAGGAGAATTTTCCTTCTCCTTGTAAAACATCTGAGACTCATCAAAAGATACATGCACAGATTCTTCAATTTTACAGGTTGATTTGTTATAAACCCTATAAGCTTTGCTTATTTGGGAATATCCAAGCATAATTCCCATTGAAGCTTTTGCTTCAAATTTTCTAAGGTATTCTTTATTGTTATTATGAATGTAAACTACACAACCAAATAATCTAAAATAATTAATTTTAGGTTTCTTTCCTTTAAGCAACTCATAAGGAGTTTTACACTTAAGCTTGTGTATCAGACTTCTATTCAAGACATAATTGGCTGTACTAACAGCTTCTGCCCAATAGGAGAGAGGCATATTAGCATCTGCCAACAATGTACTAGCAGCTTCAATGAGTGTTCTGTTCTTCCTTTCAACTACCCCATTTTGTTGGGGAGTTCTAGGAGCTGAGAAGCTATGTTTGATACCTTCTCTCTCACAGAATTCTTGCATGAGAAGAGAGTCAAACTCAGTACCATGATCACTTCTAATCAAGGCCACATGAGTAGAGTACTCAGTCTGCACACATAATAGAAAGTCTGTAAGGGCTTTGAAGTTATCAGCCTTAGTTCTCAAAAAGAAAGAAAACCAACTGAACCTAGAGAAGTCATCTACAATGACTAAGGTGTAATACTTCCCTCCTAAACTCTGTACATTTATTGGGCCAAAAAGGTCCAAATGTAATAAATATAGGATTCTAGGAGAATCACTCTTATTTACAGATTTAAAAGAGTTTTTGGTTTGCTTGCCTAGCTGACAAGCCTTGCATAGGCTCTCCTTCTTGTAGGGGCAAGAAGGTAAACCTCTAACATGGTTGTGTTTAGATAACCTAGATATATTTTTAAGGTTAACATGACTAAGCCTCTTATGCCACAAAGAATTATTATTAATTGTTACTTCATTAAATAAACAGATTTCAGAATGAGTTGAATTGAAATCTACTAAATAAATATTACCTATTCTAATGCCTACTAAAACAACATTATTATTTAAAGTAATATTACAAGAAGAGTTAGAAAATGAAACCTGGTAGCCAGCATCACATAGCTGGCTGACTGAGATCAAATTGTGCTTCAGTCCTATCACATATGCAACTCTCTTGAAAGTAACATCTCCAATTGTGATCCTGCCATAGCCTTCTGTCTGACCACAGCTTGAATCTCCAAAGAAAACCTTTGGGTCGAGCTTAGCTTTGAATTTTGACAGATGATTTTATTTCCTGTCATATGCTTGGAGCATCCACTATCCAAATACCACTTATTTTGAGTGATAGGATAGGCCTTCACCTGCAAGACATTTATTTAGACATTGTGGACCCAGGTAACCTTGGGTCCCTTGTTTTTCACATAAGAAAAACTAGAAATAAATGAAAATGCAGGCTGAGGGTGATAACCTAATGGGTGAGATCTCCTAGGTGGGATTCTCCATGCAGATGATGGGTCAACAAACCTAGGGTTTCTATTTTCATTTAGGTTTCTACGGGTTTGATGATGATTTTGAAAATCATATTGAAAACGTCGATCGACGTTCGACGATGGGCGCTCAGATCGTCGAGCTTCGTTCGACCATTGCGCTTCCGATCGTCGAGCACGCGTTCGACGCTCTTTGTATTTCTTTAAAAAATTTCTTCCTCTTTTCTCTCTTAGCTTTATTTAAAGTTTTATTAACTTGGTTTACTTGCTCAGTGTTCTTCATTCCACTAGCTGAAATGAAGTTCACTGGAGTTGAAAGATTATTTTTAAGAATAACTGGGGTTCGCTGGGAGAAGCTCCTAAGCCTAGTTTATTATTGCCTGACCTAGTGTTAGTCATGCTGGTTATTTCTAATAACTTAAGGCTTCTACCATTTAGAGATTCTTCTAACCTCTTAGATTTAGCTAACTCAATTTTAAGAAACTTAATTTCTTCACTATAATTAGTGAGATCTTCCTTTAACTTAATATTTTCTATAGCAATTAATTCTGAGTCAGCTAACTTATTTCTAAGTTCTTTAATCTCTTTTTCTGAACTAATTAAGTCTAAGCATAAGGATTTAAAATCTAATTTAAATTCTTCAGAAGTGAAGTCATAAGAAGATAGTACCTCATCTTCTGTTGGCATTTTTTCCTCTGAATCTGAAATCTCTGCAGCTGAATGATTGCTGCAGGCATCTATAGCCATCAGGCAAACTTCCTTTGCCTTCTTCTCTTCCTCATCCTCACTGGAGCTGGAGGAGGAAGATTCTTCATCAGAATCACTCCAGGTTTTAGCAATGAAACCTCTCTCCTTCTTCTTGTTCTTGTAGGAGGATGGCTTGGAGTGCTTCCTGTGCTGTTCCTTTTCTTTCCTCTTATCTTTGTTCTTCTCCTCTGGACAATCTGGTAAGATATGTCCAGGTTTCCTGCAACCATAACATATAATTTCTTTAGCAGGTGAACGGCCATACCTTGGTTTGTCTTCATAGCGTGAAGACTTTTGTATGAATTCCTTTCTCCCCATCTTGAGAAACCTCTTGGCAAACAATGCCATTAGCTCCTCATTGGATTGGCTACCTTCAGAAGCATCAGCAGCCTTAAGAGCTAGAGATTGCTCTTTTCTTGTTGGAGTAGGGTCTTTGCTTCAGCTTCTGCTTCCCTTGTCTTCAGCACTTGCTCAAAAGACTTGAGCTTGCCGAGAAGGGCTTCAGTTGAAATCTCATTTGTACTTCTGGCCTCCTTGATAGGCCAGATCCTTAGATCCCATGTGCTAGGGAAGCACATAAGAATCTTATCATTGACCTCTGTCAATGAAATGTCCTTGTCAAGGGTCCTCAGCTCATTGATGATTGAGCTGAGCCTTGTGTACATGGCTTCAACTGATTCAGCATCAGTTTTCTTGAAGTTCTCATATTGTGAGATAAGGTTGGACCTTCTGTCCTTCCTTTCATCAGCTGAACCAGCTACAATCTTGTTCAGTGTATCCCACATAGTTTTTGCTAAAGGGCAGTCAGCTACCTTCTAGAATACCTCATCAGACATTGTCTGAGCCAGAATGTTCATCGCCTTGGCATCTGCTATCTTTGCCTTCTTGTACTCATCATTGTAATCTGGAGGAGGCACTGCACTCATATCAGATGATGAGGCAGTAGTAGCAGCAGGTGCTCTTGGGGGTCCTGACAAAATAGAAGCAAAGATACTTTCATCAATAGAATTCATATATAATTTTATCCTTACCTTCCAGATGCCAAACTTAGCTAAGTTGCATGCTGGAGGTCGGGTGCTAGAATAATCCTTGGACTGGGCCATGATAGTGATAGTCACTATCTATAAACTTTGGTATCTATCAGGATCTTGTGACTTAGGTGTTAGCCTATACAGTTAGACAACCTCCCTCTGATACCAATTGAAAGTGAAGGGATAGATACTACTCTAGAGGGGGGTGAATAGAGTTATCAAATTTTGCACTAGACAAAACTTAATAGTCTACCCAACTCCCTTGGAGTGAAATGCGGAATGAAAAGATTATAGATATAGAAATAATCCTAAAGCCTAACACAAGTGTTGTGCACAAACTCAAGCTAACTGTAATTACAGTTAAGGCTTGGAAAACCTAATCAGCAACTAGCAAACCTAGTTATATCTAATCACAGCCACAATATAGGAATTAAATTAAGCAAGCCAGACGACACAAGGAATTTATAGTGGTTCCCCAAACAACTTGGGTATGTCCACTCTTCTACCAACAAGGTAGGAATCCACTACAGGTTTTTGATCAGGTTCCCTGCCACCACAAGATCTGCTTCAGGTAGATCTGGAAACCCTTTAGACTTTTGATCAGGTGTCTAAAAACCAACACAGGTTTTTGATTAGGTGCCCTGCCACCAAGGGATACTTTTGAAGGGAGTAATAACCCTATACAAGAGGGGGAAAGAAGGTTAAGATGTCTTCTCTATTTTACAATAGATTAAAGAAGCACAAAGACTTGCACTGAGCTAGAAAGCTCAAGGAATCAAGGATCCCCCTGGCTCAAAGAATGTCCAGGTGAAGTCTTGCTTCAGTGCAGAAACTCTTCCGTAAGAACTGAAGGAAAAACTACAAGAAGATATAAAATATAAAATAGAAATCTTCTAGCAGCTATCTTCTTCTTCTTCTTCTTCAAAAGAACTCTGAGTCTGAACTTCCTGGAGGCAGGAGAACTTAGGTTGAAGAAGAGCAGAAGAGCTTAACACTTCTCAGTTGAATGAATATTGCTGAGAGCAGTGAACTTGGTCTTGATGAAAGCTTGAATGCTTAAATGAATAACTCTTAGAATAACTGGTTAGCTAGCTGAAATACTTCTCCAAAGGATTCCTTTTATAGCAGCAACAAGCAACAGCTCTTTTCAATTTGAACTGTTTGTCTTCTTCTGAAACTTGAAACCTGGGCTGCAAATATCACAAAAACAAACAAACTCTGCAGTAAAATATTCTATAAAAGGGATAAACCTTTTTCAAGGAAGCTGCAGGAAGCAATCTGATAATACAGGTACTAAATAAAATCACATCAGAGACAAACTCTTTATAGCAGAAGGAAGACTTTTCAGTCTAACGGCTATAAAGGACTGACAGCAGATAAAGTAAAATACACTGTCAACTAATAAGACAAACAACTTTATCTGAAAAGATTTGACTCAGGCAAAAGAGATGGAGCAGATATTGCCTGGAAATATTATCATTAAACAACTGAAATAAAATGCCAGATAATGTATTAATTTATTAAATAGAATAAATAAATAAAAAATAAAAAGGCAAACAGAAAACGTCGAACGACCCTCGGAGATCGTCGACCGACGGACGGAGATCGTCGAACTATCAGACAGATAGTCGAACGATCCAGATAGTCAAACTATCAAAGGAGATAGTCGAACCATCACAACAGATAGTCGAGCTATCAGAAGATAGTCGAGCTATCATATAGTCGACCTATCAACAGATAGTCGAACTATCAACGCAGAACAGATAGTCGAACTATCAATAGATAGTCGAGCTATCAGATAGTTGAACTATCAAGGCAGATAGTCGAACTACCAAGGGAAAACAGATAGTCGATCTATCAGCAGATAGTCGAACTATCAGAAGAAAGCAGATAGTCGATCCATCAACAGATAGTCGAACTATCAAACAACAGATAGTCGAACTATCACAGCACACAGATAGTCCAACTATCAACAGATAGTCGAACTATCCTCGCAGACAGAACGTCGAGCAACTGATAGACGATCGTCGAACAGTTAGTCGACGATAGTCGAGCGGCGTTCGACTATAGTCGAACGAAAAACTACTTAACCAAATTCTTTATCTGGAAAAGCGGGGACTCTACAGCTAGACCACTAACCATTGACCATAGATATTTCTTGGGTCAAGGGACAAAAGGAGAAGACTAAACTCAAATCAAACTAGGGTACCAACAATCTCCCCCTATTTGAGTTAAGTCTCTCAAAAACTAAAACACAGAACTAGCTATAGAGCAATAAAACAATACAGGAAATAGATAACAATTAAATAAGGCTAATTGTTATCACTTAAATAAGGCTAATTTATTTCATAATTTTATTGCAATGAATATAAAATTATCACTTAAACATAGGATAATTTTATATTCCAAATATAAAATAGAGTTCATGAAAATGAAATAAATAAGGCTAATTCTTTGCAGTGGATGTAGCACGCCGCGGGCGGAAGTTGTAGCGTAGCCTTCCGTTAGCGTCATCGTGCCGCCTCACGTCCTTGAGTTGTATTGCCTTATCAACCGGATCATCATCAGCATCGTCAGCATCGTCTTCAAGTGGTGGAGGAGGGGGCACGCCATCAAATTGCTAGAAGTGTGCGTAGCTAAGAGTTGCTTACGACCCTTAAATTCTGGTTCTTACGCTTGACTACTCGTCCATCTGCCAAGCGATTCGGTGCATAGAGGCTCGTATAGTCTTCCATCCCTCCCGGCGAAGCGATGCATAGCAGCATTGCATAAGAGTAGTTGTTAGTGTTTTGCTTTATTTCATTGCAACCATCAAAACAACCATAGATAACTCTGACCATAGGACTTCTATCTCAAGTCCTCCTCGATATTAACTCCCCCCTTACTGTGTTCCTTGAAGAGAACGATACTTCGTAAAGCCACCCATTTTATATTACTTGCGTGAGTGGTACACTTGCCGTTAAAACGCATCAAGTTTTTGGCATCGTTGTCGGGGAACACAGTCATGTGAGTTTTTTGAGAGGGAGATAATAGATTGAAGCCTCTTTCCATTTGCGCATATAATCTTCTTATTTGCTTTAGTTGATAGAATTTTTATTTTTGCTTATTCCTTTTTGCCCTTCTCTGAGTTTTTATTTAGATAGCAGATCTGTACTATTTTCTTTTTTTTTTGCTGTGTAGCACTTTTTGGTAAATACTTTTGTTCGCGATGTATTCTGTTGCTGAGTACAGTCTACTTGACGCTTTGCGTCGAAGCATCGATGCCATGGCTGCTTTGAATCCGTGACATTGTATTAGATGTGTGTTATGTCAAGGTATAAGCCATATGGTGAAGGATTGCCCTCACTTCTAGGAGCCTTCTCCCTCTATGGGCATGCCTATAACAACCTCCCATTCACGGAAGACTGCTGTAGACAAGCCTACCAGGGTGTTGTCTGGCCCATACACTGACATCATGCACCTTGCTCTCTCTTTGCCCGTTGAGATTACCAAAGAATCTCTCGCCTCATACAGATCTTTAATGGGTCCCTCGGTTCCTTTTTACGATCTTCCCTTGAGTGATGACGATCACTCTGGGGTTATCTTCCGAGAATTGGATCTGGAACTCGTGGGTGCTCCTAAATGGGACGATGAGGTTGTTCTATTCATCGACGCTGTGGCATATGCGAATGATTATTCCATGGGGGCTGCTTATTATATGCCTGATTTTGAGAGCAACCTTGCCCCTGCGCAATTTTTGCCGGAGTTTGCTACTCCATTTTTGAGTGAGTCTGCTGATGATGCCATATTTGTGTATGATTCGGTGCCCGAGGTTGCGCCGAAGTGGGATCATGAGTCCTCTATCTCCGATGGAGAATGTGGATCTTCGGAACACTTTTATGCACCCCGGTGGGATGAGGAATATTCCCTTTCTGATGCAGAGGTTTGCACCTCCTTATTGGATGTGTCGGTCCCTCTTACCACCATGGACCTCAAGTTGTCGGATTCCCCCAAATACTACTCGTATGATACCAAAGATGATCTATGCTTGGATCTCGCTGAGAGTGATGTCAAAGTCACTCTCCCATTTTCTAATTATTTTAGTTCTTCATCTCTTTTATTACTTGATCCCCCTTCTTTATCTGATCCTATGTAGGATGAGTCTCCACGGGTACGGTGGGATAACGATGAACCTGGTGCCCATACCGTCACCATCGCTTCTAGCATACCTGTGGTGGGTGATACCTTGCCAGGCAAGGATTTATTTTGTGGTGAGATGAGCGAGGACAAGTGCTCCTCCTCTTCTTACTTCCTATTTCCTCTGCCCGCGAGGAGCCAGTATTATTATTTGGGCAGAGGGATAACTTTTTTATCTCCGTATAGGTACCCATTACCGCAACGGATAATAGAACAGTTACCTGTGCATTTCTCTTTTCATAGCCGTATTAGCTAGTACTTTTTTGATTTTTAATAAGTTGTGTTGGGATGACAGTAACCCCAGTATTTATCTAGGAGTAGGATTAACTTGTTAGTATTAACTTTTTTACAGTTAGCTTTGCGTGTGTTTGTTTTGAATTTTTTTTTTCTATTTCAATGCTTGCTTGTGAGAGTTTTATCTGCTTGTGCCTCATTCGAGAAGTAGCTTATTCGCTCAGGATATTCTTTTTTCCATTTGTTTTTATTTTTCTCGCTATTGTCGCAGGATATGGCTTCCCGTAGAAAATGATGTGAATTGGCCTGTTTTTGCAAAACACACAGTTGGGGAAAACCGTGCGCGGCAAAAACGCACAACCGTGCGTTTTCTTTTATTAAAAGCATAGGACGAGCATTTTTGACGTATGCTGGCCCTAATCTCATGCGTCTACTCGAGCGACGGCTTCGCCTCTTTCTTCTCCGATGAAAATTCTTCCTCCTCTTCCAAATCTTCCCCCATTTTTCCTCTCTTTCTCTTTCACTTTCTTTTCTCCTCATCGTTATGTGTCCTTTCAAGAAAGTAGTTAGCTTGTTGCGCCGCATGGGCGGTGCTTCCTCCTCCTCAACCCGGAATGTGGTTCCAGATGAGCCGGAAGGTGCTCTGGATGCTCAGGTGGATTCTGAAGAGCTAGAAAGGATGCTCCGTTTCGGGCGGCCGGAGATTATAACGAGGTTTGATTGCCTTGTTCAAAAAAAAGTTTTTGGATTTTTTCTTTGTTTCAGACCAAGAACTCGCGGTCGTTGGCCTAAAGCTGGAAGTGGATCACTTACTCGATGTAGGTTCATGGCGACATCTTTTCTCCATTGCGGAGATGGAATTTCGTGACCTCACTCTTGAGTTCCTTTCCACCTTCCGCATCTTAGAGCAACGTGACGCAGTTATTTGGGAGTCCACTTCTATGTCATTTTGGATGAACTCCCATAACTACACCTTCCTTGTGGGTATGCTTGCCGTACATGCCGGGATATAAACCACTAGGGAGCTCATGGATTCTGATGTTCTGTATCGACCCCATGAATTCCCCAATGGTGTATCTCCTCACACATTCTGGCAGGAGATCACCGGCCTGAGGCAGCAGTATGAGGAGGGCGCGGCAAAATCCTCCCGCATCATCTCTCCTGCCCTCTACTACGTTCAGCATTTGATCGAGCGTTGTATCAATGCCCACACAATGAGCTAGAATGTAGCGGGATGGTCGGATCTTCTTTACCTCTACAACATACAGCACAGTGTCCCTCTCCACCTAGGTCATGTTCTAGCGGACTATTTCCTTCACTAGCCCACGTACGTACCCTTGAAAGCAATTGGAGGTTCGCATTTTATTATGCGAATTCCCAAGGGATAGGAGTCTTTGACACTTTGCCCGCCATGAATCCCATTTTTCGTGATGATTAAATTTCGGCGACCATGATGACCGCCTTCAGGTTAGTGCGTCGTGTTTCTTCTGGAGGTACGTGGCGTTATGATGTTTGTATTATTGATTGAGCGCAGCCTACTGAAGCTCCTTCTGCTGCTGCGGGTTCTTCTTCGGAGTCGCATAGGCTTGACGATGATGCTCCCGGCCATACTGTGCCTTTGGCCCGTTCTTCTTCTTTTGCCCATGCCTCGCATCGTAGGATTTTCGCGGAAGATTATCGTGACTACTATGCGCGGCTTTTGCAGATGTAAGAGATGATTTGCCAACAGCACAACATGACCGAGTGCATTGTTGATTTTCTTTGGGTTCCTCCTGCTGTCCCTGCTCGAGCTTCTTCTTCGCGTGCTAGTACTCCGCCTCCGCCTCCTCCTTTTTCTGATCTACTTGAGTGATTGTTATTATTCTACCCGGATTGGGGTCTTTGCTGTTCTTGTATTTTTTTATATTTGTTTGACTGATTTTGTACATTACTTTACTCACCTGGGCTTCATCCCCAGGGTGTCTATTAGTTGTTTTGTTTGCATTATCTGTCTTTCCTGTGCTATTGTGTTTATTTTCATGTGATAGATGTGTGTGATATTATGTTTGGTACTAACTCACAAGTATTGCTTAGCTTATATTGGTTATACCTTGTTTTATGTTTTTGTTTGAGCTATTTTGTAGGTGGCGTACCCTTGGTGCGGTGGGGTGAGCTAAAACTTTTTGCAGGTTTGGATTCGTGCTTTAACGCAGATCTTCTGGTATGCTCATTTCCTGAGAATTGGGTAACCTCTTCCCCGAATTTACTTCATTGCTTTTATTGTAAATCTTATTATAGGTTGTTTAGTTTAAGTCTGGTGGGGGAGAGTCATGTGTTACTTGTACACATGCACTACATTCACTTTCATACTTCAAGAGTATATTCATTTTCAGTTTTTATCATGACTGCATTGTGCACCTACACTGCACAAGCGCACACTTAAGCACACGCTCGACCCAAGATTAATTTATTTCCTTGGTGCTAACTCTAAGATTGTAGTGCTGGCTTAGGATTTTAGGATAGAGTGGTTCGAAACACGTGCAGTGCTCCTAATCGAGTACTCATGGTGTCTAGAGATAGTATAGATTCAATTTTTCTTTATGCTCATAGTTTATACTTTTCTGCATTCGTAAATATTATTTGCACTACTCAAAATTGCTGAATTGGGAGTAATCGAACGGTAGAGTAGGAATGTGTGTAGCTGCCACTATCATCATTTTGCTAGAGTCAGGAGGAAGGATCATCTTTCTTGATGACTAAGAACTTTCCCCAAGCTACTCATGAAGCATTAATCCTTAGTTAGTCGAGTGTGAGTGTGATGTAGAATGTTATTTGTTTAGTTTGAGCCATGTACCATCCCCGACGTCTATCTGTTGCTATCCCCATTCAGCCTGTCCCTTTATTTGACATCCCTACGCCTCGCTACCAAAGCCTTATAACCTCTCCTACTCGCATATCCGAAGGTGATCGCTCGATTAGTTTGCTTTGTTGTCATTTTTTCCGTCATGTTTGTACAGTTTGTGGTGTTTGTGCAGCTTGTGGTGTTGCCGTATTATTGTATTAGGCCGCTGTTATTTGGTTTAAAAGAGTATAAAAAAATAGTAAATGAAATGAAATTTCTCGGTTGGGAATAAAAAGAATATATATATGGTTGTTAAGTTATGAATGTGTTTTGGTTATGTGATCGTGGTAGGCGTGCACCCAACACAGAAAAATCCAAGTCTGGTGGTGCGTTGCACGTGTTTGCCATTGTTTATATTTGTGAGTGTTTTTGGGCGGTCCAATTTTGGATGTGCGTGTCCGTCTTGTTTACCTTTGTCTATCCCGCCTTCGCCTAAGCCCCATTCTATCCTAAGAGTTCTACTGATTCACATTTGAGTCTGCCTAGCATCGTGGAGAGAGTGTGAACGGACGAGCGTATGGTTCCAGACATTGGTGGATTTCTTTGGAGGTGATACTGAGCCCCGGTCTTTGGCAATGCTCACCTTAGTGGCCTGCCTACTTTCTTCCTGCTTATGACTGGACGATTATTCAGCATTCCTATTTTGAGTGGCTATAATATTTTGTTTACGCCTGTTGAAATTTATATACTCTGTTGCATTATTAAAAAGTTTATCTATTTTATTCTCTGCGCCCATGTGTATTTGATTTCTTGCATTACTTTATTTTGAAATTTCTAAGCCAGCTAGCAATTTTCGAGTTCACGGAGAGATGATTTGCTCAGGATGAGCAAATTTTTAAGTCTAGTGGTGTGATTAGTCTGATACTTATAGTGTTTTTTGGACTCATCAGGGCTACTTTTAACGCATTTGCACTTCACTTTCAGTATGTTATCGCTGATATTTCTTTTATTATGCTTTTCTCGATAAGTGCACTGTTTCGGCCCATTGGTGTGCAATTATGCATTCTATTGTCGGGGGTATGCACATGGTGCTCCTCGTTATCTTTCAGTTTAGTTTGGTTTGCATTTTTGTGCTGGAAGCTTGTTCTCCAGCCTGGTTTTATTATTGTGTAGGTAGTCAGGATGTCCCGAAGTCCATTTTCAGTTCTATGTAAAACGCACGGTCGTGCACATTTCTTCGCGCACGGTTCCAGTTCAATCGTGCGTTTCACACAACTTTCCTGGGGCATCAGTTTCTACCCGTACGATTTGTTCTCGCACGGTTTTGGACAAAATATGCGAGAATGAATCGCACGTCCTACACCTTTTGCCTAGCTTTCTAGTAATTTGTGGTTAATCGTGCGTTTCCTTCACGCACGGGAAACAACGCCCGTGCGTGAGTAAAATGCACGGTTCCACTGTTTTCTCCTCAATTCTTTCGCTCTGTGTTTACCCGTGCGATTTCCTTCACGCGCGGGCGGAATCGCCGCTGCGCGAGTAAAATGCACGGGTCAATGCTTCTTCTTCCTCAAGCATTATCTTCAAGCGAATATCACACGGTTCACGCACGGTCGTGCTCCAGACCGTGTGTGACCAATTATCTGATATTTTTCTATTTAAAAGCAGATTTTTTGCCATTTGAGAATAATTTTGGACAGACCTCTTCCAGACGATTTCTCCGCCAATTTAGGGTTAAACTCCACTGTTTCACCTCTGCCCTTTATCTTCCACCAAGGAGAGAAGCGTCAGACATTCTCATGAAGCCTACATCTTGCCGGCATATGCTCTCGGCCTTCTCCTTCATCTACAAGCTTTGCATCAAGCTTTTACGCCATATCCATCAAGTAAAGGGAAGCTTGCAACCTTCTTCCGGATAATGACACGAAGAAGACGGGTCCACTTGAGGGTAGAGACAGCCTTCTCTACCCTGGACGTAGTTGAGGACTGAGCTTGGACACGGATTGACAACCTGGCGATTCCATCCGCGAATCCTCAGCAAGACTTCGGATTCGGCCAATCTCTTTCCTTGTTATTCCTTTATTCCTGTATATGTGCTGCTAAATATTCTATGAAGTTGATTTGCACTTTGGTTGTATATGTTATGTGTTTCATGTCTATGCGATTTCTATTTCATTTTACCGCTTAAGTTGCTTGAGTTGCGCCATCTTTCCATCCGCCATCCATCCGTTCTTGCCATTCTAGCAATTGCTAGAAGTATGGGTAGCGAAGAGGTGCTTACGGCCCTCAAATTCTGGTTCTTACGCTTGCCTACTCATCCATCCGCCTAGCGATTTGGTGCATAGCGGCCCATGTAGTCTTCCATCCCGCCCGAAGAAGCGATGCATAGGGGAATTTCTTAGGAGTAGTTGTTAGTGTTTTTCTTTAATTAATCGCAACCATCAAAACCCCCATAGATAACTCCGACCTAAGGACTTCTATCTCAAGTACTCCTCGATATTAACTCCCCCCTTACTATGTTCCTTGAAGAGATTAATACTTGGGAAAGCCACCCATTTTATATTACTTGTGCGATCGGTACACTTGCTGTTCAAACGCATCAACGTGTTAGATGAAGAGCTTGCGAAAGACCGTCAACAAAATCGATGTGCTCAAGGTGCATGTTGCTAGCGAAAGCGATTAACACCGAAATGGCATTCGGGTTAAGCTACATGGGAACGACGCCGAAATATTTCAAGACCTGTTTTACCTCCGGCCAGAGGGGCAGTCTCAACCCCGCCTCGAAGTGCGAGACGGGAAAGGCGAGTTCTCCTTGGTAATAAGTGTTGATCGCCTCACCGACCTTGGGGTGCCACAATTCAAACCCCTCCCTCATGAACTCGCGGACGAATTTGTTATAGTCCTCGTTAGGAAGCCTTACGGGAGGGAAGTCGTGGTCTGTAAAACATTTCCCACAACGGTTGCACCCCTCGACTTCATCAACTTTCTTATTCTCCTTTCTAGGCGAGACAGATGGGGGCGAGGTGATTAAAAAGGAGTAGTAAGAAGGCGAATCGACGAGACGGCTTTGGGAGGAAGGAGCGAGAAGAACAAAAGGCGAGAGCTAAGGGAAAGATGGAAGAAGTAGGGGACGAGAGCTGGGGCCCAACAGGGGTGAGAGCGTAGATATCTCTCGGATCTAGGGGCCAGGGTATTTATAGCATATACGAAAAGTGGAGAAAATTGTCGGGAAAAATATATGGAGGAAGGTGGAGAGTGCGCCGACGTTTTACATTCTCTCTCTTAACTTCGATTTGGGCGGACCATCGCGGGCTTCTAATTCTTTTAACATCAAGTGTACCGGTCGCACAAGTAAAATAAATGGGTGGCTTTCCCAAGTATCGATATCTTCAAGGAACACAGTAAGGGGTGATTTAATAGCGAGGTGGACTTGAAATTGAAGTCCTTAGGTCAGAGTTAACTAAGGGGGTTTGATATTTACGATAAAATAAAGTAAAAGGCTAACAATTAGTCCAATGCAATGCCACTATGCATCAGTTTGCTAGGCTGGATGGAAGGCTACATGGGCCACTATGCACCGAATCACTAGGTTGATGGACAAGTAGACAAGCGTAAGAACCAGAATTTGAGGGTCGTAAGCACCTCTTCTCTACGCACGCTTCTAGAAATTATATGAATGGTAAGAAAGGATGGATGGCGGATGAAAAATAAGCGCACCTCAAGCAAATAACGAAAACATACAATAACATAGACATGATTACACATAAACTTATATTACAATAAGCATACTTCATCAAATACAAGAGTTCAACTATACTATCAACAACAAGAGAAGATAAGTGTGCGAAATCAACCGGATCCAAAGTCTTGTTGAGGATTCATGGTAGGATTCGCCAGGTTATCAATATGCATCCTAACTCGGTCCTCAACTGCGTTCAGGGTAGAGGAGGCTGTCACTCACTCCCAATGTACTCGTATTCTTCATGTCACGAGTCGGTGGAGGATGGCACAACTTCTCCTAGCTTGGTGGAGAAAGCTAGATAAAATCCCTTCTTGAAGTACAAGGATGAAGGAGGAGGCCGAGAGGAAGCTCTTGCTTGGATTTAGCGTTGAATGCTTGCCCGGATCTTCTCCCCTTAGTAGAACAGCGTATTTCACCCTAAAAATGCAGAGGAAATGGCGTTGAAGAAGCTGTCTTACAATGTCTAAAAATCTACGCTTAAATAGAAAAAGTTCAAAAAAATGGTCACGCACGTTCCCGCCCACAACCGTGCACTAACCGTGCGTTATTAACTTTCAGATATTGATCGCGGAAGATGATGCGTTGACCCATGCATTTTAGTCGCGCACGGGCACTTCCGCCCGTACGTGGAGGAAATCGCACGGGTAAACACAGAACGCAGGAAAACAAGAGAAATAGGGGAACCGTGCGTTTTACTCATGCACGAGCGCGTTTGCTCGTGCATGAAGGAAACGTACGATTTACCCCAGAATGTAGGAAGAAAGAGAAAATGTGCAGACTATGCGATTACTTCCCGCACGGTTTGGCCGAAACTGTGCGGGAACAAAATGCACGGGTAGAAACAGAATTCCCTAGAATTGCTGTGTGAAAGACAAAATTGCACTGAAACCATGCGCGAAGAAATGCGCACGACCATGCATTTTACACAGAAACTGGAAAATGAATCTTGGACATCCCGACTACCTGCACAATAATGAAACCAACTGGAGCACCAGCTCCCAGCAACAAAATGGAAACAATAACAACAAAAATAAACATGGGGAGCAACATGTGCTTACCCCCAACAAAATAGTGCGCAATTGCACACCATAATGAGCAAAAATGTGCACTGCATGTGATAAGCAGAATAAAGGAAATATCAATGATAACATACTCAAAGTGAAGTGCAAGAGTGAGAAAATAAGCCCAGATGAGTCTGAAAACCCGATATAAACTGGACTCATCACACACCCAGACTTACCCGTTTGCGCGTCCCGAGCAAACAAAATATATACAGATAGGGAAAATGATTTTGCTAACATAAAAATTGCGATACGGAGTACCATGCGAAGTCGCATGCTCGTACGTGTAAAAATTTAAAAGAGGAAATATCTAAGTATACAAAATAGTTTATACTTTTCACAATGCGTATAAAAATTTTATTAATACTCAAAAATAGAATCACGGTGAATCTACCAGTCACGGATAGGAAGAAAGTAGACAGGCCACTAAGGTGAGATTTTCCAAAGATCGGGGCTCAGGATCACCTCCATAGGAAGAAATTAGACTAGAAACTAAGGTGAGCTTGCCCATTCACACTCTCTCAACGACACTAGTTCGACTCAAGCGTGAATCCGTAGGGTTTTAGGATAATCATAGTGCTTAGGTTATGGTGAGGTAAAAAAGATAAACAGGAAGGCTATGCACCCAACCCAATTGAGCTAGCATAAAAAGAATCAAATGCTAACCACAATACATATGGGTACACCATACCCTCAGACTTAACTTTTAACATATGGCTGTGTGCACCGCGTACTCCAAATATAATCACATCTCCAAAAGGATTTTCAATACAACTTTTGTTTTTTTTACTTTTCATTTTCTTTCAAATCATTTTCTTTCAAATCATTTTCTTTATTTCCACAATTTCAGCAAATAAAACCTTCAGAGCACATCCACATATTCACATGAATACAACCACATCACATTCCAAAATGCAAATGTTTAACACTAAAGCTCGACTTGGGTGTGTGATTAAGATTGGCTATGAAGCTTTGGGGAAATAATGGTGGAGCTGAATCAAAAGAATGGGTAGGCACAACAGGGCTAGCGAGGATATGACGTTAGGAACAGTACAAAGCTCAACCGAGACAAAATGATGGCATACATCACGCACACGCTAGACTAACCATGCACCAATACTTCGAGAGTAGCTTGGGGCAAGTTCTTAGCCACCGGGAAAGACAATCCTTCCTCCCAACTCGAACAAAATGAGTCTAATGATGGATACACCCATCCCTACACTACGTTCGATTCACACCGGATTCACCAATTTTTGAGTAGAATAAAAAGTATTTATGCAAATAGAAAATATAAAACTATAAGCATAAAGAAAAATTAATTCTACTCCAATTTCTACACGAGACTAGAGCACTCGACTAGGAGCACTACATGAGTCAACATTTTACTCCATCTCACAATCCTATGACAACACAATAACTTTCCCAAATCATACAAAAGATACGAGTTTAACTCGTAGCACGCTAACAGCTAAGCACGCACTCATGTCAATACAGTGCTATGTAATACAATGAACAAATCAAAATAAAATGATAAAAGCTTCTAGTATGCACATGAATCATGCGCGCGCAAAAGGTAACAATAATGCTCTCCCACAGACTAACACTAGACTACACGGCATATGATAATTAAATTAAAATCTGATAGAGCTAAGGTAAAATGTTAGCCAATGCTCAGCCAGTGAGCATACTAGAAGACGCTTGAAAAACTGAAGCAGGCTTTCCATAAGAAGAATCACAACCCCGCCAATGAAGTTCTTGTCGAGGATTCATGGTAGGATTCGCCGGGTTGTCAATCCGCATCCTAGCTCAGTCCTCAACTGCGTCTGGGGTAGAGAAGGTTGTCACTCTCTCCCAATGAACCCATCTTCTTCGCATCACGAGCCAGTGGAGGATGGCACAACTTCTCCTAGCTTGGTGGAGAAAGCTAGATAAAATCCCTTCTTGAAGCACAAGGATGAAGTAGGAGGCCGAGAGGAAGCTCCAGCTTGGTTTTGGTGTTGAATGCTTGACCGGATCTTCTCCCCTTGGTGGAACGATGAATTTCTCCCTAAAAATGCGGAGGAAATGGCGTGGAAGAAGCTGTCTCACAATTTCTGAAAATCTGCGCTTAAATAGAAAAGATAAGAAAATTGGTCACGCACAGTTCCGTGCACGATCGTGGGCTAACCGTGCATTATTAACTTTCAGATCTTGATCGCGGAAGATGATGCGTTGACTCATGCGTTTTACTCACGTACGGGAGCTTCCGCCCGTGCGTGAAGGAAATCGCACGGGTAAACACAGAATGCAAGAAAACAAGTGAAATAGGGGAACTGTGTGTTTTACTCACGCACGGGAGTGTTTGCCCGTACATGAATGAAATGCACGATTTTCCCCAAAATGTAGGAATAAAGAGAAGATGTGCAAACTGTGCGATTCCTTCCCGCACAGTTTGGCCGAAACCGTGCCGAAACTAAACGCACGGGTAGAAACAGAAGTCCCTAGAATTATAGTGTGAAACACACGATTGCACTGAAACCGTGCGCAAAGAAATGCACACGACCGTGCGTTTTACATAGAAACTGGAAAATGAATCTGGGACATCCCGACTACCTGCACAACAATGAAACTAACTAGAGCACTAGCTCCAAACATCAAAATGGAAACAACAACAACAAAAAGAAATATGGGGAGCAATATGTTGTTACCCCCAACAAAATAGTGCGCAATTACACACCACAATGAGCCAAAATGTGCACTGCACGCAATAGGCAAAATAAATGAAATATCAACGATAACATACTCAAAGTGAAGTGCAAGAGTGAGAAAATAAGCCTAGATGAGTCTGAAATACCCTATATAAATCAGACTCATCAGCTTCCTCAGCAAGGCAGAACAAAAAGCGAATAATAAAGGAGGAATCAAAAGAAATTAAACTAAGCATAAAAATAAACCAGAAACATTGATTATTTAATTGTCCCATCCCGCATAAGGTGGGCAACATATTCACAGGTCCTGAGCCATGAGCGAGACATTAGCATAACATATATTACAAAATTATTACAAATTAGAAGAGCGAGACGGATAAACTAGGCGAGACGAGCCGGCAGATCTTCAGTGTTTGTGCCATTTCCAGCGGCCACCGCGAGATCCTGCACAAGTGGGCCGGTTAGGGAGATGAAAAGCATGAGCAGATTCAACACTATGACGCGTGAGATGAAGTTGTTGATTTACCTCGTTTAGTATGGACTGAGGGTCAGTCATATCTATCTCGATGTCAGCTTCGATCTATGAAGACATGCAAGCACATTCAATTTCCAGCCAGTGGATTTGCTTGTCTGTCGCTTGCTTATCTCGTTCCAACTCGCGGATAATGCTCGTGTGCTTCCGGAACATCGCGGCTATCCTACGCTTCATCTCTAGCAGGTCCATGGGGTCACCCAGGTAGTCTTCAATCTCATCTACGGGAGGAGGGGGCGAGATGACGAGTTTCCTAGAAAATTCCTCAGTAGGCGAGTAGACCTGGATGTCTACTGATGGTTAAAACTTAAGTTTTAATTATTTATAAAAAGGGCAGTAGAAACCGAGTTTTAACGAAAGGGAGGAAAGTAAACCTATCGCGTGTAGTACAGGATATTCCGGTCTGGAATATCGGGGTCGTATTGTTCTCGGGGTCGGTTAACCTATTTCTACTCTTTCCCTGAAAGGGCTATTATTTTACCAGTAATATTTATATTTGTTTGTTTAAATGAAAATGACATAAATATATAAAGTGCATAAAAAGAAAAGCATAAAAAATACAGGAAGTCGATGAATAAATTAGCACGACAATATTAAAAAGAATTCTAACTTAAATAAACTTTTAATAAAAAGAGATCCTAAATTTCAAATTAATTAAGGCAGAGACTTGGCCGTGGAGGTTCCAAAAGAATGAGCTCACTTATCTCTAAGACTATCGCTCACCTGAACGCTAAGACTATTCGACTGAACGCTAGTCCGACAAAGGATTTCTCTTAACTCTCGCATTACGCTAAGAACCCCGCTATTGGGTAGGGAACCTAATCTGGTTGAGTTACGCGCCTCCTCCCTCGAGGGTAAGTGCGGAGCTCTCTTTACCCAAGGGTGATCGTTCCATACGCAGGGCCTCTCGACCACCTGCGTATGGACAACGGAAATAGAGCCCACACATCGATATGTGGTCTTACGTGTTGTTAACCCAGGGCAAACCTTAAGTACTTTTAATTAACGATAAAAAGAGGGCCTTTCATTATTTTAAGAGATTTTATCTGTCCCAATGCTCTTTGATATTGAGGGCTAAGAGTGGTTAGCCACTCATCGGAATGGGTACGGCAAAAGCTAGAAAGCTATAAAATAAAGTAGAAAATGAAAGCAGTAAATAAAGCTGTAAAGAAAGCAGTAAATGACAAGTCCCGGCTCAAATGAGTGTGCGGGAATAAATGAAGCGAGCCCTACTCAAACGAGTAGGAGGAAATAAATTCACCCACATACGCACTCTACGGAAATGAAAACACCATACGAAAATTCCTACTCAAATGAGTAGGCAGAATGTAAGCAATAAATTGAAAGTCCTACTCAAATGAGTAGGAGAGAAATAAAAAGCACGCCAATTAACTCTTAACGGTAGGCGGAATAAATGCGCACACACACACACACTCAACATAAATTAAAAGAAAGCTAAATTAAAAATCTAAC